>CM040184.1:74922953-75210453 GCA_022606455.1 Callitettix versicolor | reverse complement strand
AAAAGATCCAGAGTGATTTAGAAGAGTTCAGTTTGACGGTGCCTCAAATTGAAGGTAGAACATAGTAGAGGATTCTAAGGAATAAATATCTGCGATTCAAGCTAACAACATTTGAACGAAACACCTATACTGTAACTGATGAACAAAGGGCAGCCAGGTCGGACAGGATGAAGAAATTTTGTGGAACGGAAGAAGAGGCTGAAACGCTAGTCTTTCAATAGCGATGTTGGACTTGGAAGTGTATGGATTGATTAAAGTGCTCGAATAAGGGCGTAAACTAAGGGGAAAAAGACTCTGATTTTAGTAAACAGTAAATACTGCAGCGTAATTTAGCTATTTTATGAAGTTATAGTAGAATTCACTTGTAAAAATGTCAAGGTACAATGTAAGAATCCAGTAATTAATTTTATAGGTTATAATTTTAAATACGAAAGTAGAACAAAGTGTTATTGTGTTAAATAATCTAAGTATAATGAATGGCGTTGATTTAAAATAAATAAGAAATTCTTGCTGTACATTGCTGTATGTTATTAGCTTTTCCCCATTAACTGCGAAAGGCACGATCGCGCTAACAATTCATTACTATATTTCTATTGTTGGTGCCTACAATAGTTATTCAAAGCTAGCAGCCTCCGGCTTTGCGTACAAACGGACTAGTTCAGACAGCCGCCATTATAAAAAGCACGCTTGAATCAAACTTTTTTTGACTTTTATGCCACTCAGAACGCTGCAAGCTGGAAAGACGTTTGAAAAATATAAAGTGATGTTATTTAACTATCTGCTCATTCTAGTACGTTTGAATTCAATGCTACCTTGATTTTATAATACAGAGATATCACTGAATCAGAAATTCCGCGCTATCTATCAGCGGAGAAATGAAACAAAAATTGTAGCAAGTAAGTGCGACCCTGGAGGAAGTTTTGTCAATTACATTAAATACTACAAAATAAACTACCCACCCAGCTGTTCAGTTCTACTCTAGGAGATTTAAATTTATTACTGTCATAATTCTGTAAACAATTCCCCTCTCCTCTGTATCTTGCAGTATAAGAGGTAATATGATAAGAGTTGTTACTGCTCCAGTGCTTCTTGTTTTCTTTTATCTAAATAAAGTTATATAGATAAGGTAGGCTACGAACTTTAAACTTAGTCACATATTATGTTTTAATATTGTACTACTTTACATGTAAATTGAAGTTAAACCTGCATTGACTTTTAAATTCACTATTTTACAAGTTCTTTCAAAAATATTTACCTGAATATGAGTGCCAGCTGTAAGGATAATAACCTGCTATTAGAAAAGGAATTAAAGTGAGTGAAATCATTTTTATTAAATTTAATTTTTGTAGTAGTAATAGGTTAATATTGTGTATAAATAATGATTTGTAAATGAGTATTCTTACCTGCTTCTTTAAATTACAACCTAGAACTAGTCTAATTACATAATTACAATAACATATAAACAAACAGGGCTGCATTTACATCAGACTATCAAGACTGAAGCAATTTGTCAACCACAAAAAAATTGCTTAAACATTTTAAGCAAACCTTATATTTCCTAACATCTGGGTTATAACTTCCTGTAGTAAGTTCATTAAAATTTCATGAAACTCAATTGAACAAAATTGATATGTATATGACATGTATTCATATATCTGTTATGAAATGAAAATTTTCTTGACCAGTTCAACTTGGTTGACAATGTTGGTTTTCATCATGATCATTCATGCAGCCACATTTGTAAAAGAGTTTTTACCAATGTCTCATTCCACTTTCAGTCATTACCTCTTTACCTTAAATATTACACAGTTGTCATTGATAAATGTCGAAGCAACAAACAGAGTTTTGCATTCCACCACATATTTTAAAACCATGTAGTAAACAGAACAGAAGTTATAATAACCTCAAACTGTTTTTAGCTAGATGTGTATAGCCATGTTATAACTTGCTGACTGGAATGGCTGTGCTCACCCTGCCCTTAACAGCACTCTGATAAAATATGAGTTTTTTGTGGATAGCCCAACAATTATATATAACAATTTTTTTCATGTAAGCTCGAACTCATTTTAGCCCCAGTACTACAGTTAGGTTAGGTTATTTATTTTGTCTTAAAATTAATTTCATTATTGTAACATAGCCACCGGACCACATATTCAAATGATTAGGATTATGACCTATTCTTCCCGTCAGTGGTCTATCCACTCACCTCATAAAGGCTACCGCGGTTTTGAAACTTTATCGTTTCATCTTCAGGCCGTTATACAAAATGTTAAATCCCTGTGTCGAGGTCATCACAAAGTCAAACAAAACATTAAAATACACATCACAAACACTGAGCACAATTACACTTTTAAAATATTCGTCATGAAATTCGGCTTGGCCAAGCTCATTTCATTAAAAGGGTAATTGTACTCAGTGTTTGTGATGTGTGTTTTAATGTTTTGTTTGACTTTGTGACGACCTCAACAGAGGGATTTAACATTTTGTATAATGGCCTGAAGTTGAAATGATACAGTTTTGAAACCGCGGTAGCTTTTATGAGGTGAGTAGATAGACCACTGACGGGAAGAATAGGTCATAATCCTAATCATTAAAATTAATTCATGAAAAAAATATTAGAAACATGTTTTAACAAGTAGAAATTTTTTATACCAGTTATTAGTCTGTAGATGGCTTTCTTCAAGAAATATCAAATCAGATATATATCAAAGCAGAAATATCAAATATCAAATAGTATTATGCTAATTTTTTTTTATTTCATTATAATTATAGTAATTTTCATGTTTCAGATTATTGGAATTTCCAGAATGCGCACGTGACATTATAAGTAAAATTGATTTTGAGCTCAAAGGATACAGGTTCGAAGCAAAACCTGAAGATCTGAGAAAACCAAGGTTTCAGTTGTTTGTTTGTACAATTAATTATTTAATGCTACCATAATTTAATTATTATAAACACCTATTTTTTATGTATGAACATAAATTTATCATTAGGCACAGTGTTTGTTTATTAAATGTGAATGTGCATAATCATAGATAATTGAGAAATGTTTTGCTTCATTGTAATACTCTTTTTGTTTATCCAAAAATAATGGTGGAAAAATTTCTTTAAAGACTCAAAAATTTGTAATGATAATTTGTTCCATATTAGGACATACGAATAACAAATTTTCTTTTGAATAAAGAGTACAGTTATTTAAAAAAATAAGTAAATTTATTAGGGCCCTAACTAAATTACTTTTTTACACACACATACACACACACACACACACACACACACACACACACACTACACTTTTGTTATATGTTATTTTTTTTTACTAAATATATTAGCCTACAACCTTTTTTAATTATTAAGTGTATTGACGCTCCTTTGAGACGGCCATCTTGTTCTGCAATTCATCGTTTGATTTCTATTTAAATCAGCAAATGATTTGTATTAAAAAGCAAATCATGCAGATTTGCATTATGCCGTAGCATTTGTAAACAAATTAAAAGATTAAATATTTTTAGATTTAAAAACCTAAACTGACTAAATATAACTGGTTTTGTATAAAATATAGATTTTCATATTACATTTGCAGTTCAGGGATAAAAATTATTGTTTATCTTTTAAATAAAACTATTATTTCAAATAAACAAAATCAACTTTTGTAGTTCTAATCTTATTTCATACAGGTATTGATTTTCAAAAAATTGATATGGTGACATTTTTTGAAGCCCCTCTAGACTTTTTTTTTTGAAACGTTAGGTTCTTATACCGTGTTGTGCACTTTGTATTTGTCACCATGGAGTGATTTGGTTTTACCAAGTAGGCTTACGAAGCGTAAGTAACGTGAGTAGGGGAAGTATTACACAAACCCCTGCCAGTTCTCAGCTCTTCTCCTTTCTTTCGTTTTCCGGTTCCGACTGAGTTGGTCGCGCGCATATGTATTTTTTTTTTACTGTTATAGCCTTTTAAGCAAAACGTATGAAGCCTATTTTCTATTAAAAACTTTTCTCAAGTATTATTGGGAATATATCATAAGTGACGTTAATGTCTACTACCTAGTAACTACGCTGTAACAGTTATCAGAAAATAATCAAAATAAGGATAATAATATTCAAAGTGTTATAAATTATCACATATTTTTTTGTACTTACGCCTGTGGGCTTAATTTGACTATATTGAAATCAATCTGTGTATTGTAGGATTGTACGAGTTGGGTTAATTCAAAACAAAATTGTATGTCCGACGTCAGATCCTATTCTAAATCAGCGCCAAAATCTGCACTTATTGATTACTTATGCTACGAGAGCAGCTGCAGAATGTTCAGTTAATATTCTTTGTCTGCAGGAAGCATGGAGTAAGTAGAATTTTATATAAATATAGTCTGTTTAAATTAATTTTTATAATTTAGGTAATTTATTGATTAGAATTATATGTAACTTGTTGTTACACATTGTTAAAAAAAGTTTACATTTAGTTATTAGGTATTGGTGCTAGTTCAGAGGACTTCAAAATTGTTATTTTTAAATTAATAACCAGTTTATTTTATTTTACACTATATTTATTTATAGCTATGCCATTTGCTTTTTGTACTCGGGAAAAGCTGCCTTGGACTGAATTTGCTGAATCTGCAGAAAATGGACCTACAACTAAAATGCTACAAGAGGTAAATGACTAGTAAGATACTGAAGTAGTTGCTTTTTGTATGTATTTTTAAAAGAAAAAGATTTATGTTTTTAGTAGTCCATAAAATGTTTAGATTTAGGCCTAATTTTATAAATAAAATAAAATATAATAATTTAATTGAAATAAAATCTTTATAAACAAAATAAAAAATCTACTTCTTCTGGTATGTACACAAATATTTGAATTGAAAATATTGCACAAAAATAAACAACTACATTACATCTGTTATCGTGCCTTCTTCATGAGGAAACCCGTTAATATTATTAATTCCATAAACTTGAGCTATTTGAAATTGTTTTAAACTTTGGGAAATTCTCTTACCCAGAATTGGGTAATTTTATAATTGGTAATCTCTTTCCAATCCTGTTTTGGGGGATGATAATCTTTCAGGTTTTTCACCCACAAATTAAAAAAAAAAAAACATTGTAACTGTTACCATAGCAACCAATATTAAATTTTATTTGTATCATAACCAATTTTAAAATTTAATAAGCCTATTTTAATAGCATCGAATTACAAGTTAGGATAGTTAATTGTTTCTCTTTAATCACAAAACAGTGTAATGAAACATTTTTATTAGCTTATAACAGGGTTAGCTTTCCAGGAGCTTTGAAAATCGAGAAGATCAGCAGTCGTGCTTGAATATTTTAATGTGGAAAATATCATGAAATATACTTGAATTTTTCTGGCCGTTAAATTTTTATCTAGTAAAAAAAAATTACTAACATATGTAATGTTTGTAAGACTGACACCACACAGTCTTTCTAAAGTTCTGTCCAACTTTGTCACATCAGCGGAACAGTTTTGTGAAGCATTTCATTGGAACGACTGTTCCACTGAACCCTATAGTTCTTTGGCAGTGAACTGTAGGAAAGCAAAGCATCTAGCACTGTTGTCTCAGCATGTTCCAGAATTGTACGATTATAGGTTTTGTTCCAACAAAGAGTGTAATGTGAACAGGGCTTAGCAGATAGTGGCACGATCCAATGAGTTGCTCCATTCTAGTCAAGCCTTTTTTTAAAGAATTTCACAGTCTCGAATATTTTTATTACTAACTCCACTTTTTCACTTATTTTTTGCTATACTTATTTTAATGCCATTTAAGTTTATGACTTATTATACTTGTTGTAGGCTGTTTTTTGTTAATGTAAATAATTCTCCATACTTATTCTTCCGTACGCTGCACTGTACTCTCTCGCTATGAGAATGGAATTGTATACTTTCCCAGATGTGGTGATGGTTAGGTGCCAAACAGTTGGACATATATTTGGTTATAAAGAGTTGTTTGAACTGTATTATAATTTGAACATTGGTTTATTCATTACAGAAATATTTTATCAGCTTTTATTTAGTTCAGAATCCATTTATCATAAAAATTGTATTTTTGTCTAAAATTAATGTTATTGAAAAGGAAATCATCCAATTTTGCAGGCCTATTATACAGTCAGGGCCTTTGCCTATTTTACGTAGGTTAGGTGTTTACTTATGGCAAGCTGTTAAATGGGCACCTTATAATAATACTGCAAATATGTTTTTAAGGCAATAGGCCTGCAAAATTATAACTGATTTCCTTTTCCATAACATTAGTTTTAGATAAAAACACATTTTTTTAAGATAAATGGACTTTGAATTAATAAAACCTCATATAGTATTACTGTAATATTTAAATAGCTTTATCTCAGTCAGGGAATAAAAGAGTATCTCTTATGAAATAGAATCTCTTATTTAAAATTGTCCGTTAAGGGAAGTTTCACTGTACCTTACAAGTTAGGTTAGCATCCCTAACTTCAAGACTTATACATATGTACGTATTTCAAAAATTGAGTGATAAAAATTTATTTCTTCTTTTTATTGTTTCACCCTCTTTGGGGTACGCTGAATTAATCATTTCTTGCGTGCTGCACTTTTCTTTGTTCCCAGTAGCTACTGGGATCTTCATTCTTTCTGATCTTCTTTTCCTCTCCTCTTCTGAAATGATAGGTTTAAGTTTTATCTTGGAATCTTATTCTTTCGTCTTTGGTAAATATCTTAGCAATTTGGTCAAGCAATGAATTTTCTGTAATTTTTAATTCTATTAGGTCTTTTTCAATTTCTTTAAACCAGTTCGGTTTTGTTTTATGATTATGGAAAAAATCAAACACTTGTTTCGTTAATCTATTAGAGTTCATTCTAAGAAGATGGCCATAAAAATTTATTCTCCTTTTTCTCATAGTATCTAGTATCTCATAGTATTATAAAAATTTATTTCATATAATTAAAAAACATTTTTTTCTGAAATATTGGTGGATTAAAAGTTAACTGTAATTATTTTCCAGCTATGTAAGAAGTACAATATGGTTATAATTTCTCCAATTTTGGAAAGAGATGAAGTGAGCGATGTAATTTGGAATACAGCTGTTGTGATTGACAACAAAGGTCGTGTTATGGGCAAACATAGGAAAAATCATATTCCCCGTGTAGGCGACTTTAATGAATCTACTTATTACATGGAAGGAAACACAGGACATCCAGTTTTTCAGACAGAATTTGGACGCATCGCTGTAAATATTTGTTACGGACGACATCACCCCCTTAACTGGTTGATGTTCGGTCTTAATGGAGCGGAAATAGTGTTTAATCCGTCTGCAACAATTGGAAGCCTCAGGTAATTTTTAGCATCAGCTATACAATTTTATATTTATTCTGCTTGTTAAAATTGCACCGATAGAAAATAAAAATGTTGTCCTTTTATAGATTTACTTAACCTCAATTAAAACATTAAGCTACTTTAGTAGAGTGTCACGTTTACAAGAAAATACAGTCCATTGTTTGACTAAATGCAATAAGAATTTGTCCATTTAGTTCATTGCAACAAGAATTTTTATAAGTAAACATAAGTGCCTAACTTTTTACAGAATTCATCGTCAGATTACAGGTTCTAATCCTTTTAATGCAGGTGTTGAATATATTAATAAACTTCAGGACTTTTGAGGCTGGAAATGAATTATACAAAATTTACAAAAACTACTTTAGACAGCTTGTTCGGTCAAACACTGAAATTATTCTTAACATAGATAAACTACTACATCATTCATACTATTATGATGGCTCTAGACTTGGGCCAATCACAACCCTCATTTAGGCTGACCAATGAGAAACACGTTCTGAACTGAGTGTCCAAGTAATAAGCGTTATGTTACAACTATTTTGTAATTTGAATATGAAGTGACGAATATTCTCATTTGTAAGGCTCTCAAAAAACTTTGATGCTTGTGATATGAGCTATGAATTTACAACTGTTATTTTTTTTTGTAGGTTAAAAAAATGTAGGCTTACTTTCTGAATAATCTTTGTAAGTAATTTACAAGTTGTTTAAATATTTTTGTGAATTTTTTAAAATAAAAAAAGTTAATATAATGGCATGTGAAATTAGTCTTTTTTATGTAAAAAATTGGTTTTTAAATTTAACTGTAGTATAGCTCTATTCAATAATAAAGCAGTGATTCAGTTATGTAGAGTGAGGCGTCAGATCTTGTTATGCTATAATATCATGCAATGCTTGCTAGGCTCTCAACACAATGCCAAAGTCTCTATAATATATGCTTATATGTTTAAAATCCATGATTTGTAGTTTTGTACTATCTTAATACAATTTTTCATTTTAATTCATTCCTTAGCCTCTTATAACAGTAGGCTCCCCCTAGTTTGGCCAACTCATCAGGTAGGTCGAAGCAAATAAATGCCAGTAAGACTAATTGGCTGCACATGGAACGGCTGTATTGAAAAATGGTTATAAGGCTGTATAAATGGTACATTTAGAATTTTTTACTGTAAAAAATAAATTAGATTAGGTAGTACTTACCGATAACATACGAGGGTTGATCAAATATAAACGAGACTGACTTTCTAAAAACTTTTCCGTTGGACATTGAACTCTAAAGGGTGGGGTTTCAGGTAGCCTGGGAGGTTTGGGATGGGCGTAGATATCAGTAGACGGGAAGCAGTAGAAAACCTCAGCCATGATCGTCGCCCGACCACTTCCGTCACAGACGAAAACATTGATGCTGTTCGGAAGCTCCTGGACGAAGACAGACGTATATCGCTGCGATTTATTGCAGATGAACTCCAGTTGAGCTATGGTAGCGTTCAAAAAATCGTTACATCAAACCTGGAACTCAGCAAAGTATCTGCAAGGTGGGTTCCACGAATTTTGACCGACGTTCACAAACGGAATCGTTTGGAGATTTGCCAGCGACTATTGACCTAATTTGAACGAGATGGTGAGGCATTATTAAACCGGATTGTCACCTGTGACGAAACATGGGTTCACCATTACACTCCCGAGTCGAAACAGGCAAGTATGGAGTGGCGGAAGAGGGGAGAGAGGGCGCCCCCTCTCTGAAGGCCAAATCACGATCGTCGGCCGGGAAGGTAATGGCCACTGTATTTTTCGACAATCTAGGCGCCTTTCACGTCGATTTCCTCCATCAACGACGCACAATAAATGCACAATATTATTGCGATGTTTTAGAGGCTGCAAAACAGTCTTTTCGTAGGAAAAGGAAATCTAAACCGCGAGAAACGTCATTCTTCTTCACGATAATGCCCGACCACATTCGGCGACGCTACGAGGCTTAAACTCGATCAAATTGGCTGGGAACCAATGGAACATCCCCATACAGTCCAGACTTATCACCTGTTTGGGCCACTCAAAGAGGCGCTTTGAGGCCAGCGTTTGAAGACGATTCTGCGGTGGAGACCTTCGTGCTCCAATGGCTCAATGAACGCCCGAGAACTTTTTACGAAGATGGAATTAAAAACTTCCAATCCGTGGGAAAAATGTGTTACTCGTGCGGGAGACTATGTAGAAAAATAAGTTGTATCAAGAATAATTTGTAAGTAAGCAATAAATTTTTTTAAAAATCAGTCTCGTTTATA
This sequence comes from Callitettix versicolor, assembly GCA_022606455.1. Taxonomy (NCBI): domain Eukaryota; kingdom Metazoa; phylum Arthropoda; class Insecta; order Hemiptera; family Cercopidae; genus Callitettix; species Callitettix versicolor. Next base: position 75,200,862 of record CM040184.1, on the reverse strand, counting down.
TTTGATCAACCCTCGTATTTTTTCTCTACCATTTTATGATTTTACCGACATTAAAATCTTTAAAAATACTTTCAACTGATTTAACTTTATACATTCTAAACTTTGTAATGTTTCTTCCATGTTCCAAATATAAACTTTGTAATGTTTATATTTTTAGCACTCATTTTCCAAAACACAAGTTAGAGTGCAATGGATAAAACACTATAGAAGGCAAAGGCAAACAAAAAAATGCAAAATATGCATGTCCAAACAAAAAAAACTGCTTTTCAATGCTTTACTGTTCCTGTATTAGAGAACACATAAATTATTAGAGTAAAGAAAAGAACTAGGGGTGAATTGTCGCTGATGCAGCGGGACAACTAAGCTTTAGATAATTTACTGCAAATAACTTATCTGACAGTACTGTTCCTGTGTTAGAGAACACATAAATTATTAGAGTAAAGAAAAGAATTACTCTACATAAGTAGAGTAATTGTTTGCTCATGCAGCGGGACAATTAAGCTTTAGATAAACAATTGATGTGTCGCCAGAACAGCGAGTTTGCCTACTTCAAGGTAGTAATACTAATGAAAATGTAATAAAGAAATTGAATCAATGAGCGAAAGTGATAAAACAAATGAACTCAATAATTTTTTTTTGTAGTGAACCATTGTGGGGCATAGAGGCCAGAAATGCAGCGATTGCAAATCATTATTACACTTGTGCAATCAACCGCGTTGGAACAGAAGTTTTTCCAAACCCATTTACGTCAGGAGATGGCAAACCAGCTCACAATGATTTTGGTCATTTCTATGGGTCCAGCTACGTCACTGCTCCAGATGGTTCTAGGACTCCGGTAAATATATTTCTGATAAAAAACATATTACTTGTGTCATGATATAAATCAAGAATAATTAAAATCAGAATTTTACCTACCTGAAATAATAATTTATAACATCAGCAATAACATTTTTTTCATACATTATTATTGTATGTCTATAGTTGCTTTTTACGAAACAAATGTGATGTATTTTGTGCGAATTGAATTTTTTTTAGTATAGCTATACTTAAGTAGTGTTTAAAATTATAAAGTTTTTTTTATATTCAAAACAATTTGTTTTTCAGTAGGCCTGTATTAAAATGTAGTCAAATTATTGATCACACAAAAAATCATTAGTCTTGATCACTTATGCCGAACTGATTCACAGTTGTATCGTTGGCACTTTGTGCGCTAGTAATGCATTTAATCCATATTATTGAAGGCATTGACTAAGTTGAAAAAAAAATACCATCTGAAAATCATTTTAAAAATTTGTTCATTATATGAAGTTTTAACTTATTACCTCATATTATCATGGATGAGTATATAATTCTGTTGTGGCACACAGCTGCAGTGCTGTTGTGATGGAAGCGAATTTCAAAAAGTATCACGTTTTATTAGCATCACTTAAATTTACCGTGCAAACGTTTTCGTACTTTACAATAAAAATAATAACATGAACTCAATTACCATAAAATGAATCACTTTTTATCTTGCACTCTTTTTAAAAAAATCTGATTTTTCTATTACAATAAGCATTTAAATATTAATTTATGCAAATTTATGTGCTGAAATTGCTATTATAAAACAATTCAATAAATTTTGCTGTTGAAGTGAATTTAACCTACTACAAAAATCATTTTTGTGCTACGTGGATAAAATTGGGCCAAAAATTGTATACATGTGCGAGTTAATATATAATTTTAAAAAAATTTGCTTCCTCAAAATATGTTGTACTAGTCGGTCTGTACGATATTCACAGTTAATGGGAAAAGAAACGATGACAGCAAGAACTTGGTGTTATAGCAACTTTTTGTAAACGATGTTTGAAGTTACAAAACAGAATCCACAGTAGATTTTTGTTTAGGAGTTTCTTCATTAAAAAGCAACGTAAAATTGTCCATGCAAAAAGACTGGTTTAGGAAGGTGTTTCCCTTTGCGCTTTGTCAATAGTCACTGCAAAGGCAATCTTTATAGGGAACTATTTTCTACTTAATACTATAGTATTACTTTGTTTTACTTTTATATTTAAAACTATAACCTATAAAATTAATGACTGAATTCTAACACTGTACCTTATTGAAATATTTATAAATGAAACCTACTATAACCAGATATTACATTACGTAACTCAATTAGGCTACAGTGTTTAGTGTTTACTAAAAGCAGAGCCTTTTATTTAATAACATACATAGTAGAACCAAGCCTAGATTGTTGTACCAATTCTACTTGCAAAACTGATTCGGTCAGTAATTATTTAAATCTTTGATACAGTAATAATTTGAATATTACTTTCGGCAATTTTTTGTATCAATCAGCTGTTTTGGTACATACCAATTATTTCTGTCATATATGTCTCAATTGTGCTGCACTCTCACGGGGACACTATGTTGCTCCTGGAGTTTTGTTTACAGACATTTTAACAGTTTTATTGTATTGTAAAATCTTAAAATTGAAAAGTACAAGGTGTGTGAGTTCCCTAATATTCTGATGAACATGTAAGTAGTTTCAATAACATAGGTCCTTGTTTTTGTTACAAAATTGGTCAGGATGCTTAGCGTAAAAATAAATGAAAGATAGATCAAGTTCAGTACAAATGTTATGGTGCCGAGTCTGAATCGTACCATGATATCAACATTATTGTAACATATCCACCAGACCACATAGTCAAATGATTAGGATTATGACCTATTCTTCCCGTCAGTGGTCTATCCACTCACCTCATAAAGGCTACCGCGGTTTCGAAACTTTATCGTTTCATCTTCAGGCCGTTATACGAAATGTTAAATCCCTGTGTCGAGGTCATCACAAAGTCAAACAAAACATTAAAATACACATTACAAACACTGAGTACAATTACACTTTTAAAATATTCGTCATGAAATTCGGCTTGGCCAAGCTCATTTCATTAAAAGTGTAATTGTACTCAGTATTTGTGATGTGTGTTTTAATATAGACTACTTTTTTCATTTGAATGAAGTTTACGAACAATGTTTATAGGAGTTAGTACACTTCAGGCAAACAAAAATTCATATCTTAAATATATACGCTAGTGTGTTTAACACTTTGACACCTTTTGGTTTATTAGGTTCTGTTTTTCTTTACTCTGGGGTCTGTCTCTGGGTTGCGTTTTTTCCAACCTTCCTTTGTTTTGTATTTATAGTTATTTCCTTGTTCTATGTTGCAGTCTTTAAGTAAAGATAAAGGAGGTTTACTTGTCGTTGAACTGGATTTAAACATGTGTCGTCAAGTTGCTGATGAGTGGGGCTTTAGGGTAAGTAACAGCGAACGTAAATCACAACCTACAATTGCACACAGTGTCGTCAATAAATATCTAAAAGATTTTATAAAAAAACCATTTGCAAACAGTAAAATAAACATTATAGGATTTTAAAATGTTACATGAATAACATTGAATCAGTTTTTGATAAAATGTTATTTTAAGTCTTAATTCTTTACATTCCAGTCAAATTTCTGTCCCCTTTTTTCGGGGATGTGTAATAGCTTAGAGATTTATTAACTTAGAGAATCGTTTTTCCTTTGACGATACCGTGTTATAAGTTAGAGATTTACCAGTGTAATAAGATAGAGGTTCCGTACTGTGTATTAGAGACTTACAGTGCCGTCAAGTGTGTTGCACCGTGTGTATATGTTGTCGACGCCGCTGCTTGCAGGTACTTCAGCATATTTTATCTAACAAGTATACCAGTCTAATCATAACTATTTTGTTTTAGAGTTTACAGTTGAATATATTGTCAATACTATGGTCAACAACATATCTAAATGTTTATTTTTGACAATTATCTGTATAGAAAAATAGAAATATTGATGTTTTATCGAAAAAAACAAAGTAAGTTTATATGAATTCATTAATTCATAATTAATTCATTAATTTAGGACTGTTTTCTTAAGTCAATTCGAAAATGGTTCGAATAAAGCAGCCTTGAAACAATATTTTTATATTATTATTACTATTACTACTACATATGTAAATTAGTACACATTTACAGCATTGCACATAAGCCTTAAAGAACAAAACCTATCCAAATGAACTTTATGTTTTAAAAATATATCTTTCTTTAACTAAGCGAATTCTACTTGTTAGATAAAAGATACTGAAGCACCTGCAAGCAGCGGCGTCGACAACATATACACACGGTGCAACACACTTGACGGCACTGTAGTCTCTAAGTTAATACACAGTACGGAACCTCTATCTTATTACACAGGTAAATCTCTAACTTATAACACGGTATCATCAAAGGAAAAACGATTCTCTAAGTTAATATATCTCTAAGCTATTACACCTTCCCCTTTTTTCACCTTTAAAGGATTTGAGCTAAGTAGGCTTATATTATTGGTTTAAACTGTGTTGGATTTAATTTTACCACACTTTACTCATTAATTGCTGAAGCGAAGCTTCTTTACGGAAACTGGTGCATGAAGATAATTACGACACGGACATTCGTTAGCTACACATGCGCATTCTCTCTTTCACTCATGCTCTCTGAACTCGGTAGCTTGTCCGTTTGTGTATGTTATCTCCTTTTCTCGTTCACTGTTGCTCTTTGCATTTACAGTTATTAATAAACAACCATATATTTTAATTTAAATTAAAAACAGAAAAGTTCCGTTAATTGTGGAACAATCAAGTAGTAAAAGTAAAAAATTAAATGCAATTACACTTGTAACAGGTATTCATAAAGTACCAACTCCAGAAGATAGTAATAATAAAACAAGGTAATTAAACTTTATGAATATTTATAAACAACATTTGAATATTATCTATTAATAATTTTGCTTTCGTTTAATTAAAAAAAACCACACAATGTAAAAAAACTGCTTGTCATATATTAATCATACTATCATGTTGTTTAATAGTTTTTTTAAATTAACATAATGTACATTATTTTTACATGTCATTTATTTACTTTTTCAGTGTCCTTTTTCTTTGTTATCGTCAAACAACATGTCGACTATATCGCCATTGTCTCTTTAAAACAACATTTTACACTTACAAGCTACGTAAAAAAAATCAAAGACTAATTAAATGATCAACAACAAAAAGTATTTCAATGAATACACCAAGCATAGATACACAAACAGAAAAAATGTGTAGTTTACATAAAATACGACTAAATAGTGAACACGCAGCAGATGGCAGAATACGATTCTCTTATCATATGAAACATAAAGAATATAGTTCACAAGTAAACCATTATATTACTACTTGCAACCAGTGTAGAAATATGTATAAATTATGGGCTTCTTTGTGCATTATTCAGTATTGTACAATATTCACTGTAGGAATAGAATGGCAGTTGTGCAATGTTGCATTATACGCAACAGAATAGTTCAAAGGGTTAATAGAGTTACTGTATTGCATGAATAAGTATTCTCAATAATGTAATATGCTTAGGCCTATCAGCTTTATTTCTTTTTGTAATCTTAAATTGTCCCATTAAAAAAATATTTGTGTTTGCAGAGAACTATGCGACTGGAAATGTACGCGGAGGCATTACAAAAAGCAGCTCAACCAGATTACAAGCAACAAATCATTCATTAGTGGTGATATATAAACCAACCTAAATATATTGAACACATAATATACTTTTAATAATACAGTAGACCCTTGGTTAACAGGTACCCGATTATTGAAAATTTCGGGGCTGTTTGGAAGTTGAAAAGTTAATATTTCAGAAACACAACCAATGTTCATCGCACAAAATTCAAACAATACATTTGTAAAACATTGAGTTAAGGTTATTCAAACAAAATTGTTTAAGGAAGTAAATAAATTTGTGGGTATAACTCACTTAGAGGATATGTTTTAAAAATCTGTATAATATTTTGATAAACGTTTGCAATACAGTAACCTCTCAATTCGTGACCTTAATGTATACCACAGTATTTTTATACCCGATGTAGACATATCTGTACCATAATTTATATAAAGTAAATCCCTAAGTATAACGTGACACTTGCTACATGATCATCATAATTTATACTTGACAGGTTAGGGCTATTCCATTTTTCACAGTACTGATTGTAAATAAACTTCCATCAATATCGTTAGATAATGAAATTGTTTTAATGAATTGCATACTGTACAGATGATAAACCTGCTCTATCACCAAATATCACTCACAGTCGTACACAAAGCATAGTGGAATCAAGACGAGCAGCGTACCTGAAAAAAACGACATTTTTAAACGAGCACTCACCGTGGCAGTTTCTCGTTATAATGACTTACTGGTAACTCTGAGACAATAAGCAAAATAAATTAAATTAATGTTAAAAAATATTGTTATAAATTTTCAAGGTCATATTTTTCTTATTCTGGTTCCTGGGTCTTTATTTTTAACTTTTTTATAATATTTGAACCTTTTTATTACTCTCTTTGCATTCGATTGGATCACAAACATAAATACAGTGTCAAAAGTGCAGTGAGCAGCAATTTGCAACGGTAGCAACAACGGTGTTACACAAAGCTTTGTCATTTTTTTTCGTCACTTTTTTATCGGAAATTATCTGTAAGGAAACCTTCTTCGCATAGGTCCGACAATCAAGGGTCTATTGTAATACGTAAATAATTTCATATTATATATATTAATTGTTATAATAAAGTTTATATATGTTACTGTAAAACAAATCCTTTAATATTTTATAACATATATATATATATGTTTTATGTTATTATAAAGTTTATATATGTTACTATAAAACAAAGCCAATAAGTCTGAAATTGTGCCTTTAAATTGTTCAAAATGCAAGTGCAACTTTTCTAGTCATTATGTTAACAGAGTGATTTAAAGCCTTTGTTCCCAAGCAGTACGGCGGTTTGGATTTTTACAAAGAAAAAGAAACAGTTAAGAGTTCAGGTTCAGATTTGGCTTGCTTTTGTTACCACACGTGAATTGTACCAAAATTAAACTATATTATATATATTCTTAATGTGGTGGTTGTTTAGTGTAGAATATTAAAAAAAAACATTAATTTATTACACATTTTTTTACTGAAAAACATGTTTTTTTATAATTTGAAGGACAACTGAACTCTTGAGTATAACCCATAAATTAAATGTTAAAAAAACATGTCGGAAAATTTTAAAAAAACAACTGAGACACAACCAAGTAACAGTGATTGTACAGTACTAAATTAAAAAAAAAAATTCGAATGTTTGATGGAAAAATGGTTTTTGAAATAAATTATATGTTTTGGAAAAATGTATTTTTCAGTTTAAACCTTTGGATTTTCCAGAATGTACAATTTAAGATCATGAAATCGAAAACCATGATTGAGTAAGGAATGGAAGTAGGTTTTTCCATTGAGGGTGGGTCGCCTCGGTGGCCTAGTTGATAGCGTACTAGGCTTTCACCCCGAGGACCCGGGTTCGATTCCCAGCCAGGGCTTGGCCTTTTCACATGCTATAAATCATCCCATCATCTGCATTAGCCCAAGTGTGCACAATAGTCGGACGTTAAACACCAAAAAAAAAATCCATTGAGGGTGTTGCTTTCAACCATCATCCTTTATCTGTTTTCCAATTTGTGTGTTATAAATGTCATTTGGATAGTTTGACATTCCCCCTAAACCATTGCTGCATGTATTTTTAATGCAAGGTTTGCAGTGTAAAGTAAAACCTTACCTGATTCCGTAATAATTTTTATAATAATAATAATTTTGTTTGACTTTGTGACGACCTCGACAGAAGTATTTAACATTTTGTATGGCCTGAAAATGAAACTATAAAGTTTCGAAACTGCGGTAACCTTTATGAGGTGAGTTGATAGACCACTGATGGGAAGAATAGGTCATAATCCTAATGATTTGAATATGTGGTCCAGTGGCTATGTTACAATAATAAAAAAAATCCTTCAGTTTTGGAAAAAGATTGTAATAACTCGGGGTCAAGTCTGGGCTAAAAGGCAATGTTAAAAAACCACTGAAGCAAGTTCACAACGCAGCAACATGCGGACACGTGTTAGTGTGAAGAAGCACAATGCTGCTTGACAACAATCCATGCCGTTTGTTTTGAATGATGTGTTGTAGTCGGTGTAGGATCTGATAGTAAGCTGCTGTATTTATGGTCTCCCTTCTGGGCAGTCGATGAGGACACCCTTTCAAACCCAAAACACTATAGCCATAACCATAAACTGTGGTTATCACATTGTGGCATTCACATTAGTATAAACTTCAGTTATCTAACTATAAATTTTGATGGGACGGACGTTTTTTGCATATAAAAAAGTGTATTGTACTATAAACTTAACACTTGGTTGTATCGTGTTAATTGCCGCCTCGTTGGCCTAGTGGATAACGTACTAGGCTTTCACCCCGAGGACTCGGGTGTTCGATTCCCAGCGAGGGCTTGGCATTTTCATAGGCTATAAATCATCCCATCGTCTGCATTAGCCCAAGTGTGCACAATAGTCGGACGTTAAAGAAAAAAAAAAAATATCCCAGTAACGCATAATGATTCCAATACGATTGTCTTAAAGAAAATTTTCACTTTTATCCTAAGAAAATTTGTGTTCCCGATTGTTCGTGTATTACTGTTTTGTTTGTATCAAAGTTTTGTTTTGTGTTTTAAAGTAATAATTACATTTTAATTTGTTTGTTAGTGAATCACAGTGCGAGTTCCAACGTTTAAAACCAGAACGACGGAAAAGTAGTGACCAAAAAATTAGCCCAAGTGTGCACAATAATCGGACATTAAAAAAAAATGTATTGTTAATTTTGTCACACATTTTGAAGTCACACAAATAACAGTAAGCATCTTTAGTAGATCACGGTTAGCATTATACTGGCGCGAAGGAATGGTAAGATTACACAATGGCGGCATCAAGAAGGGGAACTGAGATTGTCAGTTTAAAACATTCTTTATTTTCCAAACGACCCTTGCATATTGGAAAATATTCCTGTTGGAACGTAGTATTATTATTTCAGGATTGTTGATAGAAAGCATTAAACGTACAAAATATGTTTAAGTTAAAAAAATAATTAGAATCAACAAATCAGGCTTTCTACAGAAATACATTTTATTACTTTTTCACAGATGGCAACAAATATGATATGTATTTAAAGGCCAGACATGTATAGTTAGTTTACAACAGACAATAAATTTAATTTACATGCAAATACAACAATAACAATTTTTACTCTAGACAGAATAGCTACATTATTGAATAAATAGTACATCTGACAATTCGTTTCTCATTGAATAATGAAAACAATTTTTTAATTTGTACGACAGAACTTTAAAATATTTTAAAGGCGTACACTAACAAGAAGAACGAAGGAAGTGTATGTACAAACACTAATTACACCATAGCACTGGATAAAGAGGAATGGCTGACTTCCTGCTTACACTAAGCACCTGATTCTACCTTTGCGTTATAATTTCTATAAGTAAAGTACTCAAAATTTTGTCACAAAAATATTTTTACTATAACTATCTATCGACCTTAAACATTACCAGAAGGTTGACTTCCTGGAGGACTTGCTTGCTACGCAACCGAGGTTTGTACTTAAACCAGTAAAACTACGCTACTGTTGCTTTTTAAATGGATAAAGATACCATTTACCAGGTACTTGTTTTAGTTTAGGGAACAACTATACTTATCTAATAGGCTGCCACAGTAAATTACATTAACTGTTTCCTGTTTGTTATGTTAGAATGTGGAACACATTATATATTTTTGCACAAAATATATTTTTCAGGTAGATTACAATTACATTCACAAAGTACTAACTTGGAGAAAAATTGTAAACAAACATTACAGTTGCTGCCACTTAATTTTAAATTTTTTATTTGTTTTACGCAATGACAAAGTGTTCGTTTTAAGCAGTGTAAAAAATGCTTAGTTTCAGAATTCGAGAATTGTAAAATTTTGTGTAATTTGTTTTCAGTTTCAAATTTATATTTATAACTTGAAAATAATCTATTTGCTTCTTGGGAGGCGTTTGCCAGCGATACCCGTCAGACTCTTGGATCCGTGTATATACTGATGGCTCTAGAATGGAAGGAGAAACAGAAGCTGGAATATATTGTGACCACTTCTCGCACTACATTGCTTTAAGCAGCAATTCTACAGTGTTTGAGGCGAAATTGATAGCTGTAAATGAGGCTCTTGAACAGCTGATTGTGAGACCATGGCTGAACACAAACATAGTGGTCTTAGTTGACTCCAAATCATCTCTGCAGGCAATAGGCAATAATGATAATCCAAAAAGCAAAGTAATACAAAATATCAGACAGAATTACAAGATTGTAAGAAATAATGTTGGCAATATCGCAATGCAGTGGGTCCCTGCGCACGTGGGATTGATGGGAAATGAAGCTGCGGATAATTTGGCGAAGAGAGGAACAAAAATTATTCAAAAGCCAGCAGGCTCCCTGTCATTACAAGCAGTTATAAGAAAACTAAAAACAGACTCACAACAAACATTTGTTAGTGAAATGAAGAAAAACCTACAAGACAAAGCTTATGATCCGTTTAATCTTTTTAAGGACAATAAGATGCTTCCACGCAAAATAGCTGTAGCAAATTTCCGCTTGGAAACTGGTCACGATTGTCTTGCCAAGCATCTCCATAGGATGACTAATAACCTCTGACAAGTGCAAGATTTGTTCAAAAGATGTGTATGTTATGGACAAGGATCACTTACTGATCTGCGAGGGCCTGGATAGAGGGAAGCAGGGACGAAGGGGCTTTCCTGGATTGTATTGGGAGGCAAGATCCAAAATGGTGTGAACCAAAAGGAGCCATTGGAAGAAGAAGAAGAACTTGAAAATAATAGCAACGAAACAGACTAAGAGTGAAAAATAAATGGGTAGCAGCATCGTGGATCCCCTTCCACCCGAATGCTTGCTCCATCTATCTGTAAGTAATTTAATTGCTTTCATTCATCGCACACTGTTTTTTTGGCCTGTAATTTGTATTATCGTATTGTGTATCAAGTCCTTTTATAAATCGGAATCATACGTTTTTATCTTGACTGTTATTTATGACAGTTTATTCTGTCTGTAATTTGTGTTATGCTACGAATAAGTGTAGGTGAGATATATAAATTGTTTAAAGATTAAAATAGCCTTTGCCACTGATAAGGTTTTCACTTTTAATTTCTTTGTAATTATTATATAATATACACAAAAACATTTATATAAAGTTATTTTGTTTTCAACATTCTATGCGATATTTAAAACCTATTCCCAAAAATTACCAATTTTTCCAAATATTGGCACTAAAAAAAAACGTTTTTTCCAACTATTTGTACAAAATATATTGTTACTAAACAAATTATAATAAAATTTAAAATATAATAAAATCACTATACATCAAAAGCTTAGATCAGTAGATGTTTGTAGCCTAATGACCCGGCTTTAGCTACGCTTAACAAATTCACAAACTTTGTTCGACCCCACTACATACGGGTATGTAAAACACTTAACCTCTAAACCTAAGTATAATAAGTTAGTTATTTTAGGGTTTTCTTATTCCTAATAAAAACAAAGAAATAAGAAATGTTGCATTTAAAGGAATACTAGAAGAATTTATTGGTACAACAATCACACCAATCTGACATTGTCAGGTTTACATTAACCTAAATATATATTTTTAAATAACAGATACAGTTTAATTCCAATAACATGGTACAATATCTTTTTTTTCTTGTAATCACACCAAAGTAGTGTTTTATTTTTATTTGTAACAGAAAAAAAAGTTACACAACTTCTAAAAGTATTTCTGTTGCGTAAAAAAAGAAATGCTGCCTCTATAGACTGGAATGTTACAATTTAACACGTACTTCTTAGTTAATGCTTTTATTCATCCACATAATGTATAAATCTTAAAGTACAGTTACAAATTTACAACAAAACAATATTGTTTAAAAAGAAGTTAAATTAATAAAAAAGTACTGTAAAAAAACTCCCTAAAATAATACTAGAGGAATGGGCTACAAATATTTTGAGCGTTGATATTTTGCTGTATAAGCTTTTAGCTCTATAATGTTACATTTTGGTTACAATGTTTTGGTAGTTGGCCAGTTTTATTATTGAGAATTTCGTTTTATGAATATACAAATACAATACAGCAGTGTGCCTACACTGGCACTATCAAATACAGAACAACACTGAATCACATTTATATACACTAACTTGTGCTACGACCATGTCACAATGCTATTCATTTCAGTTGTACTGTTCAGGTAAAACATACGAGATATCATCCCATGGGTGACGATACAGCCCTTGCTTCAAGCGTTTCTGGTCCATAAAATGGCCTGAAATATTAATATGCATTTTAGCACAGACATTTTGTATTTTTGCATCATATTTTTCAAAATTAATTTTTTTCCTTAACATTTATACTCTATGTTAGTTGGATTAATGAGGAAGAGGGATCAGCATAAAACCCTGGACTATGACTTTCTAGGGTTACTATTGCACTGTGACCTTTGTAGATCTATTATACCCCTTTCTATATTCCTAAATCGAAGTTGATCGCGTCCACAGCACACTTTAAGCTGTACGTGTCCCCTGGGTAGTGCTAAATGATCAACAATGATGGCCTATACTGGGAAGCAAGATCAAAGATGGTGTGAGCCAGCGGAAGCCATTGGAAAACAACAAACAACATATTCCTAAATCACTGTTATTGGTTCTTGTCCAAACCTAGTCTTAGGATTTTGAAAGGATTCAAAAGTGGCTAATTAATTGGTGACTTCCCAATTCCTTATTGATGTACTTGAAGATGTTTGCTCTGTCAATTCCCCTTCAGTTTTCCTCTTAATCCTTATTAACCCTGGTCGGAAGTTTTGCTCCATTCGACCAGCTTTTTGTTGTGAGTTTTCGCTCATTCTACTTACATTCTTACTCATGGGAAAATGAATAGTTAGAGAAATCATATCCCCTCCCCACATAGAGCCCTATGAGTGTGGGTAAGGCAAAGGTACACTGGGAACACATTACGCCGATGTTATACACTCAATCAGCATGAGTCGCTTTACGCTTTAGAGTTAGCCAAGTTATGTACAGTAGTGAATGTGTGTATTTGTGTGTCTCAAGTAGGTGAATGAGAGTAGTATGTGCCAGAGGTATAGTGGGAGGCACAGCTAAATCCATCAGCTGCTCAAGTCAGCTGCCTCCGCCAGGAGTGTTAAAGGTAACAGTAGAACGAGAGTAACTGCAGCTCAAACTAAGAACCTTGAGGTTCTCGCACTTCAGAAATGCAGCAGACTGGTCAGTGCTTTAGCCACATCGACCACTAGCCCTCATATCTGGAAGACAGATATGAAGACAGATATATATGTAAAGTACTCCGAAAGTTTGGTATAGATTTTGAAAATATTCAAAGAATTTAGCATAATTTTGTAGTTACAAATATAGTACGGTGAAAGGTACATCCGAATAACAAAATAAACTATAAAATTACTTCAACAAACCTTCGGTTTAATGGACTATATAGAGCAGGAGGTAGTATGTTTAGGCTGACTGTTAAATGAGGGCAGAATCTGCAAGTGCTTAATAACAGTTTTACTTGCTTTGCACTTGGGTCTCTTAGATGTCAATACAGTACATTTAAGAATGGATTTCTACAACATATGCTATCATCAATGAACTGCAACTATCAACTCATAATATATACCAGAATTATTAAAATAAGATTTCTTTTAAAAATTTGAATCCAAATATATCTCACACTTTTAAAATTCAATCAAAATAATTTTGATTTTGTTGTTAAACTGAAATACTGCATTAAATCACATACGTATTACCATCAGGTAATTTTTTTCTTTTTCGATTTACTCCCTGCAGTAACTTTTTAATACAGGGGTAATTTTGTTAATATTAATTTTAACCTTTGCTACTTATTCTAGTATGTACTTTCTCTTAAGTCACAAATAAGAGTTTTCAGGAATGTGCGTTACATATTGTTTCATTTGGGTGGTTTGAAGACTACATCAGACTAATAAAAAATGGTCTGAACCAGTAAATTATATTTTATATTTTTTCTTATGACCAGCTTACCGATAAAGCCAATGCTTCTTCCCAAGACAAACAGGCTGTTGATGGAACCCATGTCGATGTACTCTTGAGCCTCTTCCCTAAACATAAACATCAAATATCATTACATGAACTAGAGAACAAATGATTTCAAGTTTAAAATGAGAATCAAATTTTTTGCATTATAATTTTTATAAAATGTTTGTAAACTCTCTTGTATCCAGCTTATTACAGCAACAAAGTGGACGAAATATCTTTACATCAGGAGGATACCAAACAAATGCCCGTTATTGCTAAAAGTAATATATAGTGGACGCCCACTATTACAGCAACAAAGTGGACGAAATATATTTACATCAGGAGGATACCAAATAAATGCCCGTTATTGCTAAAATTAATATATAGTGGACGCCCACTATTACAGCAACAAAGTGGATGAAATATCTTTACATCAGGAGGATACCAAACAAATGCCCGTTATTGCTAAAATTAATATATAGTGGACGCCCACGCTTTAACCATCAGTCGGGTTAACTGCATGCATTATTTGGGAAGGGCATCCTTGATTGATAAATCGCTTCTCATGATGGTAAGATGTTATTATATGTAGCTTACTGTATCAATTACTTTACGTGTTTTGTAATTGATCCACGGGGGGGGGGGGTGCAGACTAGTTGCACACCTATTGAAAGGATTTAGACGTCCATCGTGGTACCCGAGTCTAACACACACACAACACTACATTTAGGGAGGTGATAATAGCGTCAATGTGCTTTTTGCCTTAAAAAAATCTAATCCTTATGTACTTATTATACGATTCAATACGTAGAAATGCATCCAACTATCTACCAACCAAAAATCATTTTTCAGCAAAATATGTTTTTCAATTTATTAGGTGTAAAATTATTAAATTTGTTTACAGTAAGTAGTAACCAGAAGTATCTGCTCCATTTTTTTAAATATAGGACCAAATGCGAGCGGGATCCACTGTATTAAGCTTCCAAATAAAACAAATACAGTTTTGTTAAAGTTCAAGAAAAATAACATTATTATTAAAATCACTGATATGTCTTATAGATTATATACACAGAATTACAAATTTTAGGACTAAAAAACTGCATAGTCCAGTTCTGAATTTTACCGAGACATGGTAAAAAAAAATATTAAAAGTTACCTAATTCCTGAGCCCTACTAAAACGTTTTTAATTGTTAGCTTATATTAAATGTGAAATAATTTATTATTATGTACAGTATTTTCATCTTGTTAGCACACTTGCGTACTTTAACTTTTTAACATAGGTCTGGATCAAAATTTTTTGTAATTCACAGCCTTAGCATCACCCATTTAGGAGTTGGTCTTTTAAAAAAGCTTTCCTACGATTTCAGAAAAACTACATGCAACATTTCAGTTTCCGTAGGGCATACGATTCTTGAGAAATTAGTCAAAAATATTTATCTTTGTATATGACTGTTTTACCTTGTGAAACTTCCACTGTGTCTTAGCAAGTCGCAGAATGAAACTGCGATAACACCATCAACATTAAGGATAAGGTTAGGCTTCTTTGATGTGGTGATCTTTTCTACTTCAAGCGCATAATTCAACAACGGAGTCGCTGGGAAATTTTCCAATACAAATTCTTTGATAATTTTTACTCGCATATCAGGATTGTTGATCTGTAACACGTTTAAACAGAATTAATACAAAAATAAATATGAAATTACCGCTGGTGTAACTGAAGATAAATTCCTATCAATTGTTAGCACTGAATAACAATAATAAAAGAAAGAAAAGCAGGATTAATGTACCAAAAAAAGAATGAAAATTAACTTTCACCATTATATAATTTTCATATCAATGACATATAGAAAATATGTTGTTGTTTCCTATGGCTAGCCCGGACTCCAGTTCATCAGCATCCTTGCCTCCCAATACAGTTGAGTGAAGCTCTTCTGTCATCTCGAATCAGCATTCAATCCAGGGCATGTCAGCAGGTGTTCCTTGTTCATATTTGAGTTCGTCTCTTGGCACAGAGGGCACATTTCAGAGGAGTAGACTCCAATGTGCTTCAAGTGGGCGGCGAGGCAGTCATGACCCGTGTCAAGACGGAACTGTGCCACTGACTGTCTCCTTGGTTTTTTCTTCAGTCCATCCCATTCCTCGTCTATATTTTCCCAGCGTTTGCCTTTTGCTATGCTCTTCATTTTTTCCATCTGCTGTTTCTTCATTGTACTTTTGAGCATGGCTTTTGCCTTATTTGGATCGGGCAAATGTTTGTGTTGGGGTAGGAGTGAACCTTTCTTTGCCAGCTCATCTGCAGCCTCATTTCCTGGCACACCTACATGAGAAGGGATCCATTGGAACACTATATTTCTGCCTAATTTTTGAAGTGTTCGTAACATTTTATGTATTTCTTTAAAGGTTGTTGCCCGCTGATGATGATAGGGCTTGCACTGCTGCCTTGGAATCTGTCAGTATTACACAGTTTTGGTGTTTATGCGAAGTGTTCAGCACAAGGAGAAGAGCCTTAGATATGGCCTCCATCTCGGCGTCAAAATTTGACCTGCTCAGCCCAACCGGGTAGTGGAGGGAGAAATGAGGTGTGTGCACTCCCGCTCGGTGCTTCCGTCCTCATACTTGGATCCATCTGTGTAGATTCTCAACCATTGGTCGGAGGGGTATCTTTCTTCTATTGTGGAGATGGCCAGTTGTCGGAGAAGCTATGGGGGGCATTCTCTCTTGTTAACTTCCTCAACCAAAGACAAATATCTATCTCCAGAAGGTGAATTGGGTTAGTTGGTATGGTATATGGTTCTGTAATGGATATCTGTTTATTGCCATTGAGATATTCTGATATTAAGGAAATGGGATTTTTATGGTTTTTTAATGTGTTGCTTCTGGAGGCGGATTTGGTCCATGATGTCTGAGGCAGTCCTTGCAGCTCCAAGTATGTAACTGCCGCATATATGACTCCATATATAGAAAATATAAATATTTTTTTATTTGGCTCTTTGATTATAACCACTGATAATTTTCAAAAAATCGTTACAGACAAGATTGTGTCTGTGCTTATCAAAATAAATGTGTCTGAATCAACATTATTTAACACAAACAAAATTTATATTTGACATAAACTACAGCTATGCACTTGGGTATCACATCACTTACCGATTTTACTCTATGTCCAATTCCCATTATAAGTTGTCCCTTCTTCCTCATTGTATTTACAAACTCCATGGGAATAAGTCCCGTATCATATGCCTCACTGAACTGTCTAGCTGCACCGTCCAAAGCACCGCCGAACCTGTCACCCTGGCAATCATTTACAATTATTACATAAAACTTATTTTCAGTAATAAAGTAAAAATAACTATTGTGATAGTGTTTCGAGAATAATTCAAATTTCAGAATATTACTTCACTCAAATAGAGGTTTTGACAGTAAAGAGTATAAACACATTTATATATTAAAAGAAGCATTATAAATAATGACTACGAAAACATAAAAAGTTCAAACCTTATGAAGCCATAAACATGGATCCTTATGGTCAAGTGTACAATGAATTCAAGTGGAAAATAAAGTGATAATTAAATGAACTTTTTAGTGAAGTTTTATAAATTTTACAAATACTTATTACAGCTTTTATCAAATCTCGATCAACATGAGATCAAATACAACTTCACTTGACTAGTTCAACATGACTATATTTATTCTTTTTTTATAAATTAAAAACTAAATAAAACAAAAATAAACAAAACAGTTGTTAGGTGCCAGTACATAACGGGTTAAGAATGTTCAAGTGTGTCCATTTTATTGTTTACAAATGACCTATATTCAAATAAATTAATAGTTCCGTACACATAAATCACTGTGATAAACTTACAATTGTAAGGAGTCCAGATACCACAGAAGACACCAGATCTTTGCCAGCTCTTGCGCAGACAATAGTATTATGTGCTCCTGATACAGCAGGACCGTGGTCAGCCGTCACCATTAGGCACATCTCAAAGAACTTACAAACATATGGCGGCAATGAACGTTGAAACCACAGCAGAGAAATTACACCTCCAATGCCCATGTTCTGTTTTAACACCTGAATAAATATAAAAATATGTTATTCACTAAAATACATTTTTATTTCATAGTTTGGTTAAAAAAATGAAATTTCTTTAATTTCATTTCTGTTGCGGTTCACTGGCAGGTAAACGGTTTTTTTTGTTTTCCTGATTAATCGCATCTTGACAATGCAGATTCTGATAGATCAATTGTTTTTTCAGTTGGTATATTTATTACCTTCTTCTCACTAAATAAAAGATTTTAGGAAGCCTGTTGTTTAACTGTTAACACAAAAAATCTGTATGAAATAGAACTTTATATTTTATTAAAACAATTTTTCAAATACATGCAAAATTTATCAAATACGTGTTTTCTGGAGAACATCTTCAAAAAAATTCTTAGTGTTCACTGATACTATGAGGTACGTCCTAAAATAAATTCTGTTTGTATTTCTTGCTATGAAAGCGTTGTGATTGCAATTCAGCACACAGTAGTAGTTATTTTGACTTATGGAGAAGGATATGATGCCATTTTTGCATTGCTACCTATTGTTTACACTTTGTAGTGTTTGTTTAGAATGATGAAGTTGATTAAAAATCTCGGTATTTATGAAATTAGATGTATAATTTGTTTTCTGAATGTGAAGAACATTAAACCAGGCGAAATTCATCAACAGATCTGCCAAATTTATGGAGAAAATCGAGTTATGCTATGGTAAGGAGGTAGGTTTGTGAAAGCTTGTCCAAAGGATGTGACCCCGCAGGGGGGTGCAGACTAGCTGCACCTATTGAGAGGATTTAGATGTCCCTCATGGTACCCGAGTCTAACACACACTTATGACTTTAATACTTTACACTCACACTTACATTTAAGGAGGCGATAACAGCCTCAATATGCTTTTCGCCTTAAAATAACAAAAAAAAAAAACAAAGGATGTGATCATGTTTACTAAGACAAACAAAGTAAGCATGCACCTTTGGTTAGTGACGTAATTGGTTCATGCAGCAAAAGAAAAGCTTAAGGAAAACTGTTAGTTTACAAATCGCCTCTTTCTATGAAACTTCACTAATTTTAAAATTGTTTATAACTGCATTTCGAAAACTTTGTGCTCATTGGATCTCTGCATCTAAAATCATTTCTTGGTCAAATTTCACCGATGATAAAATCACAGAAAGATTTACCACATGGTTAACAATACAGGTACATTTAATAAAGAAGGCATACAAAAACTTGTGCTAAGCTACGACAAGTGCCTACAAAATGGTAGGAGATACGTAGAAAAATAGTTTAAGACTTAAAGATTTTTTTTGCAGTAAATAGTAAATAGAACTCTCATGCATGTAGGGGACTTCCCTTCCAGCTCCCCCCCCCTCCAACAGTGACACAAAATCTGCCAACTTGATTTTTTTTTTTTTTTTTTTTTTTTTTTTTTTTTTTTTTTTTTTTTTTTTTTGAAAAACCGTTCAAGTTATCATCGCCGTAACGAAAAATGAAAGTACATAAAACAAAATTTAAACAAAATTTTACGTAAGAATAAAACAACAACAACAAACTATAACATTAAAATAAATTAAAAATTTAGATAACAGGTATAGATTATATTACACTTAAGAACTAAATAACAATAAATAATCAATAAAATTTAATAACATTTCTTAAAACTATGCATAAACATAACAGAAATAAAGCTTTTAGATAAAATAAATAAATAAATAACACAAGAAATAACAACTATATAAATTAAATTTTATTTAAAACATTCAGACGATGAAGGAAGTCTAGAACCCGGTCAACGGCCGAGGCACTATCTCCTAACATCGTCTGCAAACAGTTGCTCAGACCACACATAAAACGCACATTTTGGAAACCATCACAATCGAGCAATATATGTCTTATTGTGATGGTTTCCTACAGAACTCGCATTTAGGTGGGTCCCGCGTTCCATCAGAAATCCATGCGTTAACATGGAGTGACCGATCGCGAAGGCGGGTGATCACCACCTCTTCTCTACGACTTGCACGTATTGGCGACCCCAAGGACGAACTGTACTTTTAATTACCCTCAATTTGTTACAGCTTGTAGCTGCCCATTCATTTTCCCACTGTAGAAGAATTAAATGTTTTACGTGACAAAGAAAGTCAGACACTATTACACGTTCAGTGCATGGCAGCATAAAAGTTGCTTCCTTTGCCGCATTATCCGCTACAGTGTTTCCTAATATTCCACAGTGACCAGGAATCCAGATAAATGATACTCTTGCACCTCGTAGTTCAAGTCTATGGACAGAGCACAGAATATCTTGAACCAGAGGGTTTACCGAATACATATCCCGGATTGCCTGGAGGGCACTTTTTGAATCAGAACAAACTACGAAATGCAAACTATCGAATTCAATAGTGTTCAGAGCCTTTAAGATGGCAAAGAGTTCGGCTGTAAAGACACTACAAGTTGAGGGTAATCCATACTTATACGTTTCGTCCAGTGAGTAAAATGCGCACCCAACATTGTTATTCATCTTAGAGCCATCTGTGAAAATAAATTTAGCAGATGGATATGAACTAGTCAGTCGAAAAAACTCACGTTGATACACAATGTTAGGAGTGTTGTCTTTCTGGTATGCACACAAGGAGAAATCAAATGTCGGCATATTGATTTTCCATGGAGGGACAAGACAAAAGGACCTTTCAAACATTGGGGGTAGTTCAATACGTAAGTCATCAAAAATACGGGAAGTTCTAATACCAAGAGGAGCAGTAGCATTCGGTCGAGTTTCATACTGTCGCACCAATTGATTTTTGAAAACTGTATTAAAAGCAGGGTGCCATGGTTTAGATGATAAATTGCTTAAATAAGTTAACTGTAGTTTCTGTCTCCGTCGAGAGAGTGAAGGTTCCCCAGCATCGGCGAGAATACTCACGACGGGACTTGAACGGAAAGCACCAGAAACAAGGCGGATTGCAGAGTTATGGACGGGATCTAGTTGCTTTAAAATCGATGGTCTAGCAGATGAATAAACAATGCTGCCATAATCAATTCGCGAACGAATTACGGCACGATAAAACATCAGCATACAGGTCCTATCAGCACCCCATCGAGACCCACTAAGAACCCTCAACATATCCAGGATTTTATTAGATCTTAATTTTAAATCACGCACGTGAGGGCTCCACGAGAGCCTTTCGTCGAGTATTAGACCCAAGAATCGAACGGATGGAGAAGTCCAAGCTGTATACCATCAAGATATAACGACGGAGCCTGGATCTGTCGACGGCGACTGAAAGCAATACACTGAGTTTTAGCAGCGGAGAATTTAAAGCCAGTAGTTCTCGTCCAGTTCTGCAACCTATTTATTACCAGCTGAAGGGATCTTTCAGCTGTTGCCATGTTTCTGGTGCTTACGTAAATAGCAAAATCGTCTACAAAGAGAGAACATCTGACAGGGGACCGTCGTTAGACGTTATGCTATTGATTGCAATAGCAAACAGAGTAACACTAAGTACACTCCCTGTGGAACACCATTCTCTAAGTAGAAGCAATCTGATAGCGTATTACCAAGACGCACCCTAAAATACCTATTACTAAGGAAGTTTTGGATAAAATACAGAATCCTGCCTTGTATACCCCATGATTTTAAAGTGTTCAAAATTCCCTTCTCCAAGCCATGTCGTATGCCTTCTCTAGGTCGAAAAAAACAGCTACTAGTGTTTGACGAAGAGAAACGCATTTTGTATTGCAGCTTCCAAAGACACTAATTGATCCACAGAACATCGTCCTTGCCTAAAGCCGCACTGGTCTTTGCAAAGTAAATTGTTGGTTTCAAATACCAAACAAGGCGACGATTTACCATTTTTCTACCAGCTTGCAAAGAACGCTGGTAAGAGAAATCGGACGATAGCTACTTGCATCAGTTTTATCTTTACCTGGCTTAAGAATAGGAATTACTATTGCTTCCAACCAAGCGTCAGGAAAGTATGTTCATCGAATATACGATTGTATATCTCGAGGAGGGCAAGCCTACCTGACGCTGGAAGTTTTTGATCATGGAATATACGAGGTTGTCAGGACCGGAGCTGTGTCCTTCGTTGAAGACAGTGCAGATTCCAGCTCATGCAGAGTAAACAGCCTATTAAGAGGAGAGTCGTCAGAAATACCGATGGTGAACGGCAATGGTTCCACTGCACTTTTGTATTTACTTAAAGGCAGCGTTATACGCCGTAGAACAGGAATAGCTAGCAAAAGATGATCCTAATAAATTTACAATATTGGAACACTGAGAAACTAACTCTCCATTCGGCCGTTTAAGACCCATCAACTCCGTGGATGGTACACGGCCAGATATAGAGCGCAGTTTCTTCCAGACGACAGATGTTGGCGTTGTTCTGCATATTGTTCCGATATATTGCGACCAAGATTCCTTTCTACTTTGTCTAAAAATTCTTGAGCTTTAGCTCTAAGAATTTTGTACCGCTCAAGATTTTCATCTGTCGGGCTTTTGTTGAATCTCCGTAGTGCTTTTCGGCGTGAGACGCAAAGCCTCCTTACAGTCCTCATTCCACCAAGGAACAGATGGACGTGGTGGGTATGCGGATGATTTAGGATAACATCCTCGGCTGCGTGTAAAATCGTATTTGTGAATTTCTTAACCACTGTGTTAATGCAGTTCACTTCAATGTCTGCAGGTACAAATCTTTTGCAAATTCTTCCCAATTTGCCTTTTTTATGATCCAACGCGGCAGGCCTCGTTGCACATGAGCGAAAGTACAAAATGAAATATTAATGGGAGTATGATCACTGCCATACAGATCTGGTAACACCGACCATTCAAACTTTGTTGCCAAAACTGGACTACAAAATGTCAAATCGACAACTGTCCATCCGCCAGTAGATGCTGATAAATGAGTTGGAGAACCGTCATTTAGAAGGCACAAATCTAAGTTTGACCGTAGTCCTTCAATTCGTATTCCCCTTGAGTTACAGGATAAGGAACCCCATGAAGTATGGTGAGCGTTAAAATCACCTGTCAATAAAATCGGTTGTGGCAACTGAGATATTAAATCATATACTTCATGATGTTGGAAATTGTAACTAGGCGGCAAGTAAAGGCAACAGACGGTAACTTTGAATGGAACGGTAATCTGAACGGCAACAGCTTGTAAAGGAGTTATTATATTGACAGACATGGACTGGACAGAGTTGTGAACCAATATGGCTACGCCACCTCTGGCTCTTTCCTCAGTGACGAAATCTGTTCTGAAAATAGAATAACCCCTAAAATTGAAGGTGTGGGATTCATGCAAGTGCGTCTCTTGGAGGCACATTATTAGAGGAGATGAATCTCGCACAAGAACTTTGAGATCTTCCATGTGGCTTCTTATCCCATTAATATTCCACTGTATCACATTGCTATTAATTGGAAATGCAGACATTGAAATAAAATAAATTAATATAGCAGCGGGTTCTGTTCGTTTTTATCATTTACTACTTTTGATTTATTAGAGTCTACCGACATCGAATCACTATTGTGATCAACAGACACAGAGTCACAACTGTGACTAATGTCAGACTCTGATGATTTTTGGTTTTGTTTGCAGGAGGTTTGGTAGTGGAACCTCCTTTAGAAGTTTTTTCCGTTTTCTTTACAGGTTTGTTTACTGTGGCAGAATTTTTATTTTTAGGTCCAACTGTCGGTGGACAAGTGTTTGATTTTTTTTTTAAGAAATACTCTAGACCCGGAGTGGTTTTCTTATCAACGGGCGACGGGAGGTTTCTTAGTACTTGCGATGACGTTGTCATTAGAGGCTTCGTCACTGGAGATTTAGACTCTTTACATGAACTAGACCCAGAAGTAACTTTAGTAGGAGAAATCAATGAAGGACCTTTCTTAGCAACAGGAACCGAAATAGGTGTGACATTGGAGGATAACAGACTTAACAATTGAGCTACTTGATCCGTCAAAACTTTGACAGTTTTGGTTAGCTCATCACAATTCATACAAGATGATATTTTTGGATTAGATGTGACAGCTGCAAAAGATTTTCCATTGAGAACAGACATAGAGCTTTTGTGAACTCTCTTGGCTTCAGAGAAAGAAATCTTATCTTTGGCCATTATCGATAAAATTGACTTTTCTTCTTGAAACTTGGGGCAGTTTGGAGATCGGGCAGGATGCTCACCTCCACAGTTCACACAATGTGGGCTAGCCTGACAACCTTCACCACTATGACCCGAAGTACCGCAATTGCCGCAAACCTCGGGCTTGAACACGAGGAACTCATATGGCCGAAACCTTGACATCTAAAACAACGCCTTGGGTTGGAACATAAGGTCTGACCGACAGCCTTTGGTATCCGGCATAGATATACTCGGGTACAGTGGGTTTTCCAAATGTAAGAATTAAGGAGGCTGTGGGAATTTTTTGTCCCTTATCTACTCGCATTATTCGATTTACATCGATTACTCCTTCCGAAGCCAATTCTGTCTTTATTTCTTGGGTATCAACGTAAACAAGATCTCTGCATGTTATGACACCCCTTGCAAAATTCAAGGTTCTGTGGGGTTCCACAGATACCCTGACATTCTCAAAGAATGATGTCATTTTAAGCAGCGACTGTGTCTGTTTGTCGCTGTTTAGGAAGCCTGTTGTTTAACTGTTAACACAAAAAATCTGTATGAAATAGAACTTTATATTTTATTAAAACAATTTTTCAAATACATGCAAAATTTATCAAATACGTGTTTTCTGGAGAACATCTTCAAAAAAATTCTTAGTGTTCACTGATACTATGAGGTACGTCCTAAAATAAATTCTGTTTGTATTTCTTGCTATGAAAGCGTTGTGATTGCAATTCAGCACACAGTAGTAGTTATTTTGACTTATGGAGAAGGATATGATGCCATTTTTGCATTGCTACCTATTGTTTACACTTTGTAGTGTTTGTTTAGAATGATGAAGTTGATTAAAAATCTCGGTATTTATGAAATTAGATGTATAATTTGTTTTCTGAATGTGAAGAACATTAAACCAGGCGAAATTCATCAACAGATCTGCCAAATTTATGGAGAAAATCGAGTTATGCTATGGTAAGGAGGTAGGTTTGTGAAAGCTTGTCCAAAGGATGTGACCCCGCAGGGGGTGCAGACTAGCTGCACCTATTGAGAGGATTTAGATGTCCCTCATGGTACCCGAGTCTAACACACACTTATGACTTTAATACTTTAAACTCACACTTACATTTAGAGAGGCGATAATAGCCTCAATATGCTTTTCACCTTAAAATAACAAAAAAAAACAAAGGATGTGATCACGTTTACGATGACAAACAAAGTAAGCATGCACCTTTGGTTAGTGACGAAATTGGTTCATGCAGCAAAAGAAAAGCTTAAGGAAAACTGTTAGTTTACAAATCGCCTCTTTCTATGAAACTTCACCAATTTTAAAATTGTTTATAACTGCATTTCGAAAACTTTGTGCTCATTGGATCTCTGCATCTAAAATCATTTCTTGGTCAAATTTCACCGATGATAAAATCACAGAAAGATTTACCACATGGTTAACAATACAGGTACATTTAATAAAGAAGGCATACAAAAACTTGTGCTAAGCTACGACAAGTGCCTACAAAATGGTGGGAGATACGTAGAAAAATAGTTTAAGACTTAAAGATTTTTTTTGCAGTAAATAGTAAATAGAACTCTCATGCATGTAGGGGACTTCCCTTCCAGCTCCCCCCCCCCTCCAACAGTGACACAAAATCTGCCAACTTGAGTCTACAATCTGTTACTATTCAGCGATAGTAGATTTTTTTTTTTAACGTCCGACTATTGTGCACACTTGGGCTAATGCAGACGATGGAATGATTTATAGCGTATGAAAATGCCAAGCCCTGGCCAGGAATCAAACCCGGGTCCTCAGGGTGAAAGCCTAGTACGCTACCAACTAAGCCACCGAGGCAGTGAAGGAAAAGGAGGGAACTGTGATGACAGAGTGGGGACACAACATCTCACTCGCACATTTTTTCTCTTTGTCTCACTGGTGTTCTTAGCAGGCTGTTTTCTAAGCGGCTTGCCTACAGTTATGTTTTTATTACCGAAAGGAACTTACTTTCTGGATTTATCTTGCATTATAATACTTACATCACTGATGGGCATTCCAGCATATAACAACTCTTGACCCCTTTCATCACAAATGCTAGTCATGAATGAAGCTGGCTTTCGTATTAAGCCCAATTCCTAAAACAAAACAATTTTCCTTTGTAAAACTATAAAGTGGATCTAAAAATAGCTTGTTTTCTTTTACATACATATAGAAACTTGTCATACATATAGTGTATGGCTTTTGTAAATAAATATGGCTAACTGAATTTTCCTCTAAACAGTACCTACAGTTGCAACTTGATATTTTGTACTCTAAGTGATCAGGAGAAAAATTTGAAAAATCGAACGTTTATTTATTTAATAACAATTTAAAATACAGTTGATAAGTTTTTTTGTCCACAAGAAAAAGATACTTATATTTTGACACACTTTTGATCACAATTACTAAGTAACAACAGCTCTACATAAATAATATGCAACAAATTTGTATTGCACTTGAACAGTTTCTACAAGAACTGACCGACACAATCCAATAAATAGGTCTCTATTATCTAAACAATTTACTGTTCCATTCCATTTAGTCTATGCAGCCAAGTATAGAGTTTCTATTTCACAGTACAGTTTATTTGTGGCAGTAATGCCTGACATTCTTAAGGCATTGCTTTTACATTTCATAACGACAGATGAGCCATATTTTAGTAAATGTGTTTGAAGTGAGTGGATTATACAGCTGTTGTTTACAGTACAGATTTATGAATCAATAAACAATGTTGTGATTACAAAGATTAAAGTAATGCACCCAGTTAGTACGATTTAGAGGCAAAGGTTGGACCAAATATCAATTGTAAAGTGGACATCGAGCTTTCTCAGTATGAAATAATGAAGGGAATAAAATGCACTGCTTTCGAGTTTTTCAATGGTCCAACATCTCAATAAAAATTATAGAGTTGCGAATTATTAAGTGACAACTGAATTTGTAAACAAGTTTTATTTTGTAATTTGATAGTTTAAGAAAGTCAGTTCAAATAATATATGATCGAGATTAATACAAAATATAAAATTTTTCTTCAAAAGTGACCCTTCTAGAAAATAAAATTACATTGAAAAAACACTTAAAAATAATATATAAAATAATAAAGAGAACACTGCAGATATGTACGTGGTATATTCAAAACTGGTGATGTTATAAACAAAATTTGATGCCACCCAAGACTTCCAGAAATTAAAATATTAAACCAATCATAGTACAAAGTTCTGCTCCTCGAAAAATTAATTAGTGATGACGATTTTTCAGCGACTGCAATTTTCGTGATGATTCCTGCCGAAGAGCAAAAAATGTTAATTAAAAAAAATGACTAAAACTTATACAACCTTGATCCAAGTATTTTGTGATCGATTTTAAGCAAAATAAAGACATTTGAGTAGTTTAAACATTTACGGCAATGGGTCTGTAAAACATAACTAATGTTCAGATAAGCCATTAACCAGCATTATATATTATGAAATCAAACTATCCACAATGTGGCACGGTATGGGCCATGTCAATGTATTTTATCTGTGAACTCAATATGAAAAGAATTGCAGCCAAGTTTGCCCGCTTCAAGTTTTAATACAGGCCCAACATATCAGAATAGTGCAAGTCTGCAATAAACTTCAATACACGATTGCTGAGAATCCAAACTTTTTGTCTAAAATGAAAAGAAACCAGTTGGGTATACGCAAGTCTGCAATAAACTTCAATACAAGATTACTGAGAATACCAAACTTTTTGTCAAAAATGAAAGGAAACCAGTTGGGTATACGCAAGTCTGCAATAAACTTAAATACACGATTGCTGAGAATCCAAACTTTTTGTCTAAAATGAAAGGAAACCAGTTGGGTATCAAGTCTGCAATAAACTTCAATACAAGATTACTGAGAATCCAAACTTTTTGTCTAAAATGAAAAGAAACCAGTTGGGTATATGCAAGTCTGCAATAAACTTCAATACACGATTGCTGAGAATCCAAACTTTTTGTCTAAAATGAAAAGAAACCAGTTGAGTATACGCAAGTCTGCAATAAACTTCAATACACGATTGCTGAGAATCCAAACTTTTTGTCTAAAATGAAAAGAAACCAGTTGAGTATATGCAAGTCTGCAATAAACTTCAATACACGATTGCTGAAAATCCAAACTTTTTGTCTAAAATGAAAAGAAACCAGTTGGGTATACGCAAGTCTGCAATAAACTTAAATACACGATTGCTGAGAATCCAAACTTTTTGTCTAAAATGAAAGGAAACCAGTTGGGTATACGCAAGTCTGCAATAAACTTCAATACACGATTGCTGAAAATCCAAACTTTTTGTCTAAAATGAAAAGAAACCAGTTGGGTATACGCAAGTCTGCAATAAACTTCAATACACGATTGCTGAGAATCCAAACTTTTTGTCAAAAATGAAAGGAAACCAGTTGGGTATACGCAAGTCTGCAATAAACTTCAATACAAGATTACTGAGAATCCAAACTTTTTGTCAAAAATGAAAGGAAACCAGTTGGGTATACGCAAGTCTGCAATAAACTTAAATACACGATTGCTGAGAATCCAAACTTTTTGTCTAAAATGAAAGGAAACCAGTTGGGTATCAAGTCTGCAATAAACTTCAATACAAGATTACTGAGAATCCAAACTTTTTGTCTAAAATGAAAAGAAACCAGTTGGGTATATGCAAGTCTGCAATAAACTTCAATACACGATTGCTGAGAATCCAAACTTTTTGTCTAAAATGAAAAGAAACCAGTTGAGTATAGTCTGCAAGTCTGCAATAAACTTCAACTTTTTGTCTAAAATGAAAATCCAAACCAGTTCTAAAATGAAAAGAAACCAGTTGAGTATATGCAAGTCTGCAATAAACTTCAATACACGATTGCTGAAAATCCAAACTTTTTGTCTAAAATGAAAAGAAACCAGTTGGGTATACGCAAGTCTGCAATAAACTTAAATACACGATTGCTGAGAATCCAAACTGTTTGTCTAAAATGAAAAGAAACCAGTTGGGTATACGCAAGTCTGCAATAAACTTAAATACACGATTGCTGAGAATCCAAACTTTTTGTCTAAAATGAAAGGAAACCAGTTGGGTATACGCAAGTCTGCAATAAACTTCAATACACGATTGCTGAAAATCCAAACTTTTTGTCTAAAATGAAAAGAAACCAGTTGGGTATACGCAAGTCTGCAATAAACTTCAATACAAGATTACTGAGAATCCAAACTTTTTGTCAAAAATGAAAGGAAACCAGTTGGGTATACGCAAGTCTGCAATAAACTTAAATACACGATTGCTGAGAATCCAAACTTTTTGTCTAAAATGAAAGGAAACCAGTTGGGTATCAAGTCTGCAATAAACTTCAATACAAGATTACTGAGAATCCAAACTTTTTGTCTAAAATGAAAAGAAACCAGTTGGGTATATGCAAGTCTGCAATAAACTTCAATACACGATTGCTGAGAATCCAAACTTTTGTCTAAAATGAAAAGAAACCAGTTGAGTATAGTATATGCAAGTCTGCAATAAACTTCAATACACGATTGCTGAGAATCCAAACTTTTTGTCTAAAATGAAAGGAAACCAGTTGAGTATATGCAAGTCTGCAATAAACTTCAATACACGATTGCTGAAAATCCAAACTTTTTGTCTAAAATGAAAAGAAACCAGTTGGGTATACGCAAGTCTGCAATAAACTTAAATACACGATTGCTGAGAATCCAAACTGTTTGTCTAAAATGAAAGGAAACCAGTTGGGTATACGCAAGTCTGCAATAAACTTAAATACACGATTGCTGAGAATCCAAACTTTTTGTCTAAAATGAAAGGAAACCAGTTGGGTATACGCAAGTCTGCAATAAACTTCAATACACGATTGCTGAAAATCCAAACTTTTTGTCTAAAATGAAGAGAAACCAGTTGGGTATACGCAAGTCTGCAATAAACTTCAATACACGATTGCTGAGAATCCAAACTTTTTGTCTAAAATGAAAAGAAACCAGTTGGGTATACGCAAGTCTGCAATAAACTTCAATACATGATTGCTGAGAATCCAAACTTTTTGTCTAAAATGAAGAGAAACCAGTTGGGTATATGCAAGTCTGCAATAAACTTCAATACAAGATTACTGAGAATCCAAACTTTTTGTCTAAAATGAAGAGAAACCAGTTGGGTATATGCAAGTCTGCAATAAACTTCAATACAAGATTACTGAGAATCCAAACTTTTGTCTAAAATGAAGAGAAACCAGTTGGGTATATGCAAGTCTGCAATAAACTTCAATACAAGATTACTGAGAATCCAAACTTTTTGTCTAAAATGAAGAGAAACCAGTTGGGTATATGCAAGTCTGCAATAAACTTCAATACACGATTACTGAGAATCCAAACTTTTTGTCTAAAATGAAAAGAAACCAGTTATGTATATGCAAGTCTGCAATAAACTTCAATACAAGATTACTGAGAATCCAAACTTTTTGTCTAAAATGAAGAGAAACCAGTTGGGTATATGCAAGTCTGCAATAAACTTCAATACAAGATTACTGAGAATCCAAACTTTTTGTCTAAAATGAAGAGAAACCAGTTGGGTATATGCAAGTCTGCAATAAACTTCAATACAAGATTACTGAGAATCCAAACTTTTTGTCTAAAATGAAGAGAAACCAGTTGGGTATATGCAAGTCTGCAATAAACTTCAATACAAGATTACTGAGAATCCAAACTTTTTGTCTAAAATGAAGAGAAACCAGTTGGGTATATGCAAGTCTGCAATAAACTTCAATACAAGATTACTGAGAATCCAAACTTTTTGTCTAAAATGAAAAGAAACCAGTTATGTATATGCAAGTCTGCAATAAACTTCAATACAAGATTACTGAGAATCCAAACTTTTTGTCTAAAATGAAGAGAAACCAGTTGGGTATATGCAAGTCTGCAATAAACTTCAATACAAGATTACTGAGAATCCAAACTTTTGTCTAAAATGAAGAGAAAAGAGTCTGCAATAAACTTCAATACAAGATTACTGAGAATCCAAACTTTTTGTCTAAAATGAAGAGAAACCAGTTGGGTATATGCAAGTCTGCAATAAACTTCAATACAAGATTACTGAGAATCCAAACTTTTTGTCTAAAATGAAAAGAAACCAGTTGGGTATAGCAAGTCTGCAATAAACTTCAATACACGATTGCTGAGAATCCAAACTGTTTGTCTAAAATGAAAAGAAACCAGTTGGGTATATGTTTATTAAGCAGAAACCAAGCAACAACACAATGGAAGATACCATGCACTGTACTCACTGGACCTAACTGTGTGAAACTGTGAAAATCAAACTGCAGCTCTGTGTCCATTAATTTGACATTATAGGAGAAATTCAAGAGGAATCACAAAAGGTCCTCCAGATGCTGACTTCAAGAAGTGCTTCCTTCAATGGCAGAAACTATTGCAATAGGTATAGGTGCAAATGGCAACTACATTGAAAGAGACAAATAGATTTTAAGGAAGAACTTATGTTTTCATTTAACTGCTGGAACTTTTAGATAGCAGCACCATATAATACGATTGCTTACCCTTGCCCAAGAGTAGTCCATAGGTACTGTAGGTGGAGGTACTTCAGGTTTAGGTTCAATAGCTCCGTTTGTTACTAAATCTAAGTAAACTTCATGAATCATTTCTCCCAAAGTGTCAAACGATGTTGGAACCTTGGCACCTGCGGCAGCTAACGCTGAGTTCTTCGACGCTGCAGTTTCCCGTTCACTGTTAGCACAAGATCCCGCATGGCCAAATTGCACTTCGGATGTGAACATGCCTGTAACAATATATTAACACATCAAAATTAAAACGTAAAAGGCAATTTGCCGCTAGTGCTCGTCTTGGTAGTAACATTTAGATTTTAGTTTGGTATTGTATGGTAAAATATCTAATCTCGTATATACAGTGATTCAATAAGAACATCAGTTTTTAAGTGTTGAATAAAATTATTCTATATGTATGAAATGTAACATATTTTAACATCACTATAAAAATACATGTTGCCATTACGTATGAATACATTACATCTGACATACATTTGCTCTGCCTGTTGTAACTCAATCAATGAAATTTGTTACAATCTTCAGACAGATGTTCTCCTCGATTTCATTGATGACACTGTGAATCTTTTTCTTTAGCTGTAGTATTATTCAGGAATTGTTTTGATAAACTTGTGATGAAAATGTGCCTCAAAAGAGATTGTTTTGCAAAATTAATCATCTGCATGTTGTGTCTCCAAAATCTATTCAACAAACTGTCTCCACTACAAATGGTCCGTTGATTTTAGTTAACTGAAATTTGTAGGCTGGAATATGGCGATTCTTCTTGAGAATTTTCTGAAGGGTGCTTTTTGAGGTGTTCAACTGTTGTGGACTTAAGGCAATAATGTTGCACACAATTGCGATCTTCTGATCAGACGGCTGGAATGTCTACAATTAAATCCATTGTTTGAAATTTTATCATTAGCCTACAAACCGTTGATTCGTTAGGTGCTTTATGATGACCTAGAGCCGAACAAAGCTTCCACACAGTTTCTGCATAACATTTACCATATTTGTAATGTGTTTTCACAACTAATATTCATTATTCCATGAAAACTAACCTCAAAAAATACTGATTAACAAAGACGTAAATAAAATGTTACCATGGCAACAATAGCTTGAAATTTAAAACCAGCGTTCTTAATGAATCACCCTTTATTTGACTTACAAACACTATACACTTAAACCTAATACACGCTCTACGACTAACAAGTTTTAATAATTTTAACACATAATTACCTGCGCATGTTCCTATACACCATGCAACTATAGGCTTTGTAATACGTTTATCCTTGAGCGCTTCACAGACGTCATATTCTTCAACCCCTCCGACTTCTCCAAGCAACACGAGCATCTTAACTTCTGGATCAGCATGGTAACGCATAATGTGGTCCATGAAGTTAGTTCCAGGATAACGATCCCCTCCGATCGCCACACCTTCGTACACGCCATTTGTCGCTTTGGATATTATGTTGTTCAATTCGTTAGACATGCCACCAGATCTTGATACGTAGGCTACACTAAAAATAAAATACAATTTCAAACCAAAAGTTCTTTAAATTTTTTGATGACAAATATACATTTCATATTTATTTACAAGTGTAAAATAAAATTACAAGGGCATCCTCTTCTTGTCGGATGCAGACTAGTTCAGTGCATTTGGACTCCAGAGCGCAGTCCTTTTCTTCCACACAAATGCTAAAGGACAATTTTATAGTAATCCTGGTTGATAGTTTGCTCCCTAAAAACTACCCAACACTGTCTTAATGTTTGACGACTCACATTGTCGTGCTTTTTACCTATAATGGAGTACGTGAAAACTTATACAACAATGACTATGCTTTTATTTTTGGATCATATACACAAATATTATAATCCTTTGCTTGTGTCACCCCAAATAATAATTTTTAGCTCAGTTCAAATTAATCTTAATGGTAGTCCAACGAATTCTACAATGAATTCTGCAAAAACTCAACCATTTGAATTTGTAGTTGAAATTGACAGAACCCTGTAGGAACTTAAATTCAGTTCACCTAATATGTTCGTAATTGTACGTCTACAGTCAGAATGCATTAATTTGTAAACTTTTAAATTGTTTTTGATTGTTTTTTAAAAATGGAAGCCAGGTGGAGACCAAGGATGTCCCTGACCGTTCTGTTGCCATTTTTTAACCACTTAAACAGGATAAAAACATCTGACAGTGTCATACATTTTAACTGTAAAAGCTGTTTTTTTACAATTCTTAAGTATCTGAAGCTGATTTCCGGTTCCAAAATAAAATCTAACACAACCTCACTGTTTCACTTTTCTTTTACTAATATGAATTATTAGTAAGTGATTGTGCAGAATGAATGGCTTAGTAAGACAGACAACTTAAAAATGACCCTACGTGGATAAAACTGCAGTCGTCAATACACAAAGAACTCTTTAGATTTAATTTATTTCTGACTTGGAAACAGGGCCACAATGTATATTAATACAATCCATCCTAAATTTTGTAGGTTTGGATATGGAGATCCTTTGAGAAAATTCGCTGTAGGGTGCTTTTTGAAGTGTCGAACTGTTGTAAACAATGACAAACTGAATTGTGATCTTCTGATCAGACTGCCTGGAATGAGAGCACACTGGTTTCTCTTACCTGCCAGGTCGATACAGCTTGGAGTGTAAGATATTATCCATCATACCACCGGTGTTACCGATCTTGAAACAACCAGGTTTAATTCCACCTACTGTCGCAGGACCAATGATTGACACTCCTTTCTTTTGCGCCATCAAGATCAATTTCCGTGTCTGGTTCTCTGGTATTCCTTCGGCAATTATGGCGATTGTTCTGATCTAGAAAACAAAATTACATTTACCGTTATTATTTTGATGAAACCAATAGGACAAAATATGAAACATATGATGAAGAAAACAATGGGTACTTTTAAGCATTATTTGAAGGTGTAGCATTTAAAATTAAAAAGTTTATTATGTTTGCGTCAAAAAATAAATTAAAATTTCGAATTATTAACTAGAGTTTACTCCAGATTGTAAGCAATCTTGTCAGTAATTGTTAAAATTACTGTATATAATTGTTAAATTGTTATATATATATAAACAACTTCGTGGATCGCACAAGTCAGAATAGACCTACATGACACAGAAATAGACTCAACAGACGTTGAAGACAGGCACGCATACAGGAGAAAGATGCTCGGTTGCAAGGTCCCAGAGAATGAAATCCCAAAGAGAGCAGCGGTAAAATGGACTGAGGAGCGGAAGAAGATCCATGGGGACAGGATGAGGGAGGTGTGGAGGATTAGAAGGAACAAGACATGAGTCAGAGTGCTTTGCGTGATCCAACAGGGTCTATACGCAAATAATAATAATAATAATATATATATATATATATATATATATATATATATATAAAATGAAGAGGCTCAGTAGGAAAATTCTCCAAATCAAACAAGTGATGATTAAAGCTAAAACTTGCCTATAACGTAGATGACCTAAAAAAATCTATCTAGATTGCTATCATATTAATTACTCCACATTATTTTAAATACCTGGATGAAAATTTTAGGAACACAGATACCACCTTAACAGGGTATTAAATGTCTGCACTTTTAGGAATTGAAATTATAATTTTAACTGTTAGTTTTAAAGACTGTAAAGAGGGTACAGCCAAAGAATAAATACTATTAAGACTCAGAAACATGAAACTGCTGACATGCTGCCTGTTGTTATAAAGAAGATATTAGGGCAGCAGTTTATTTAAAAGTTTGGGGAAGAAGTAGGTCACAGTCAATGCAGGTCTCCCAGAGAGTCAGTTAATTCTAGAGGATTGGAGGATCAGTCAATTCTGTAGGGGCTGGAGGGCCGTTTGGGGCCAACTGTATATCGGGAATTGACTGGTGCTCTAGGAAGACATTCCAGCCAGGCTGTGCTGGGGAGAAACGGATCAGTTGTCTACAGGGTAAACGGTTTTGTGTTGACTTTTAATCCTTTTCTTTTTGGGTTGTATAAACTGGTGCACAAGTTTCCGGAAAATAATTTGGAACATTATTTCAGAGAAACCTGTAGAATCGGGTAATATAAGTGTTCATATTATCTTGTGTTATCATCGAGTGAAGAAGTAGCTGAACAGGTATAAGATGTAATATAGTTATATATAATAAAAGACATTTTTGAACTACTGATAGTTGATTCTTTAGATTTTTTTTTGGTGTTTAAAACGTCCGACTATTGTGCACACTTGGGCTAATGCAGACAATGGGATGTTTTATAGCGTATGAAAATGCCAAGCCTTGGCCGGGAATCGAACCCGGGTCCTCGGGGTGAAAGCCTAGTACGCTATCCACTAGGCGGCTTCTTTAAAGAACCCTGATTAGGAGAGATTTTAAATTACTAGGAGCACAAATTATAGTTACGTAAACTTTAACAGATGTATACTGTCATCGACAATGTAACCAATATTCTACTGAACATGGTTATATCGCCTCGGGATAAAGCGTCAAGCCTGTCTTAAACAAGTATCTTTAAGATAAACAAAGATAATTTTCTTTATCTCTGATGTAGTTCTCTTGAGTTTCCAATCTAATTATCTATAACAGACAATAAATTATATCACGGAGTAAGGTGGATAAACACATGACCTTCTGCTAGTTAGGTATCATATACAAGGAAAAACTTAAGTAAAATGGAAATTGCCCACTGGCAGATAAGAATTATCAGAATTACTACTGCTGATATAGACTCAACTTAGCTGTACAGATAGATTTATCTTAGCCTTTTGAGTGACAATATATTGTCATCGAGATATGATGTAAGAAATGACAGGCAATGTTGTATCTGCTGGACTAGCGAATAATGCCAGCACTTTACGAATAGTTAACAAAAGGAGCACTTTATTTATTATACAAGCGATACAGTCTGCACAATGTGTTCTGAATGCAGCAATGCAGATGACATGGAAGTCATCGGATCAATTCTTGTTTACACTATTTGATTTAAGTTTTCGAAAGCATTATAATCTTAAATAAATATTACCTGAGGGAAGTTGAGTGTTTCAACGGAACTTTCATAAGCCGATCTCAAAGAAGCAAAGTTCACCATAACATCGGCCTCCTTGTGCTTGGACATAGCATCTTCCATTTTCTTATACACTGAAAAAAAACTTGTGTTCTAAAAGTCGTAAAAAATGTTAGCGAGGATAGCTACTATTAAAAATTATATTTTTCTTTCTTTAAGCTATGCATCTGGTTAAACTAAAAGGTAAAGAACATTCTCTCTTGGTTACTCATTACTCAGCAGTGCTTCGGAGAAATAAATTTCTCTGGTTTTTTAAATTAAATTCACTGCTACCTGAATATCACAGCCCACACATAGGGACAGTCATACTAGCAACATATACTGTGAACAATAAATGAGCAATTAAATAAATTCAAACTGTTAATAAACCATAGCTAAACATATCCTTTTTTTTTACTTAATGCTAATTGTTTTATAGATTAGTTGATTAAAAAATGTTTACATAAACCTCCAAACCTATGTAACAGATTGCACATAGATAAATTATGTAGTAAATATAATACAATAGGAATATAGATCACAACCACATTTCCAGTTGTTAGGTCATTAATTTTTTTTTTTTTTTTTAACGTCTGACTATTGTGCACACTTAGGCTAATGCAGACGATGGGATGATTCATAGCGTATGAAAATGCCAAGCCCTCGCCGGGAATCGAACCCGGGTCCTCGGGGTGAAAGCCTAGTACCGCTATCCACTAGGCCACTGAGGCGGCAGCTTAGGTCATTAAAAAAAAAAACCTAACTGACTCGAAATATATTCAAATATTTTTAAATGTACGAAAAAAATTATGCATAATTTTCAACTATTATTTAATGTTTTGGAAATTTACCTGGAATAAGAACTTCCTTGTGTCCCCAATAAAATTTTAACTTATGATCGCCAGTGAATGGGTAGACCAAACAAGCCACACTAGGTTCAGATCTTCGACAAACAAAATCAAAATCCAGCATACTCTAAAACAAAAATGCAGATACAAATTGTGCGTAACGGAATATTAACTTCCTTCTTTCAAAACTCAATTTAAAAAATCTACGTTTTAAACCCATTTAAAATAATTGCTTCAAAACTTAGGAAAACAAAATAATATAATAACACTAATTATATAACTTTAATATAAACAAATGTTACCTGAACTGCTCTTGTCTGCATGCCCCAAACTATAGCTTTACTTTTGTTTGAGAACATTGGCCTGGTGTCTCCCTGAGGAGCTCTCACAGAACAAACGGCAGGTCCTTTGTTGTCCGTTTTATTAGCTCCTTCAGCTAATGATGGTTTCCTTTTTGACTGAAAAAAAAGGATTTAATATAATTATTGTAAATGTTCTTTTTATATTCTTCTTCTTTTCTGCTAGGATTATTATCACTGTGTTCAGTATAATGACCTGCCTTCTCTAGCTTCGTCAATTCTACTTTCGTTGACGCGTTTCGGATAACCTCCATCTTCAAAAACTATATCTATACTCACTCATGAATAAATACTGAACACAGTATTGTAAATGTCTTTATAACAATATTAAATAAACATATAAGTATGTTATTCTGGAAGATGAAATTTCTTTGACACTGCAACAAAAATGCACTGAAAAATACATATGAGAGAAATGAAACCCAATAAATTTTCAACAAATAAATAAATTTCAAGAGCAATTTAAATTAAAATTTTGAAAACCTTTATTTGAAACTTAGCTTCATTACACAAAGTTGGTTACATGTCTTTTTAATCTACAAAATTTACAACTGTGAATGTAATAACTGGGTAGGCACAAAGGTGACAAAGATTTGAAATTTTTCCCATAAATTATGATGAAATTAGACATAGGAAAACTATAAATAATGCAATAAACCATCGGTTTAACAGATCTTGATTCAATGGACCTTAATTTAATGGAATTAAAACAACAAATTGTTAATTTGGACTTCAACTTTTTAAAACAGACAACGAAAACCAATTATTTCATTTGAAATTGAATATTTGTTCAAATTTTTAAAATATGTTTTTATTAGTTCCGGTCCATACAGTTCAAATTGTAAGTTGGTAGTTTCAGTTCACCCACTGTCTAATACGTGCTGTATTATCATCCTGTACCGAGTTCTAAATAATTACATAAATAAAAAAAACATTTTTAAAAAATCACATTTTTAAAATGGACTAAAAGTATAAAATAATTCTCATAAATCCATCAACCTATCAAGATTTATAAACCTATACAGGTTCATAATCACACACAGATTGTCTTGTGAATTTTTATAGATATTAAAATACTAGTACAATTAAAAAAAAAAACGTGGGACGCATGAAATTAAATAATTACTATTACCTATTAGCCTATAAGCGCTCCATGTTTTTTGTTTTTAATTGTACAAGTATTTTCATATCTATAAAAATTCATAAGACAATCTGTGTGTGATTATGAACCTGTATAGGTTTCTAAATCTCAATAGATTGATAGGTATATGAGAATTTTATTCCATTTTAAAAACGTAATTTTTTTTAAAAAAGTTTGTTTTTAATTAATATAATTATTTTTTACTTTTTAGTCTTGTTAATTATTTTTAAAATACCAAAAAAATGTATTGTAATGTTATCGTATATTTTTTTATTTACTGTAAACTCTGAATTTCCAAAGATAAAATTAGAACATTAGCGCACTGCCAAATCCTTGACAAGTCAATGCAACTTTAAATACTTTTTAAAAAACATATGTTTTGTAAAAAATATAGACTTTGCAACAAAAACAAATTACGTTTCTATTAAACTTGCCAATATGCTATAAAAAAAATTGGTCAGGTGTTAGGTTCGAACCCACGCTCCCAACCGAGAATCAGAGCTTAAAGCTGGCACCTTGGACCACTAGGCCATTCTAGCTTGTACTAAACAACGACAGCATTACTACCTATAGCAAGAAAACAGACGGAAGTCGTTATCGTACATTTGACCATGCCGAAATAATGGCCAAACAATTTTAAGCCACGATTATTGTCATCGAGTTTAGAGCTGTATACAAAATTTCAAACCTCTAGCTCATTTTATTTAAAATCGATTGCAAAATTCCACCCGGACAAAACCCATAGTGACTTAATAAAAACATGATAAAATAGAAAAACCTAACTGTTTAACAAAACATTTCGTTTTTTGCATACAACTGAACGAAACACACAAAAAGCAATGTAAAACAATTATGTTACTTAATAATCATAGCTATTCCATTCTCAAATAACGGACAATCTGCTTGAATGAATTAGTGTCGTCGAACAACATATTATCATCGTTTATAGAATTTTCATAACAACTGGCCATGGGCAACAAAGCTTTGACGGAACAATCTTTTATATCTACAAACGATTTAAACAAAACTTAACACTAAATAAATGAAAAAGAAATATTTCAACAAACATATCAAGCAACAATATGTAAACAGTTATCTAGACAAGATCCAGATAAATAATGAACGCATAACGCATGGCGCAGTATAGTCTTTTTTATTGTACATAACTGTAGAATTACTAAGCAGTATATCGGGGAAAAAGTTACAAGTAAACCAATAGATTTTGTTACTTGTAACCAATAGAGAAAATATGTTGAAATTATAGTGCAAATCGGGTTGTTTGTACAATGACAAATATACAGCTCAGTCAAAGTGGAATGTTGAACTATACTCGACTCAGTAAGATTTTATTTTGGCATATGAAATAAATACAGCGAGCTTGAATCGCACAATTTTCATCGATAATATTATTTACTAATAAATCAACTTTTTTTTATATCCCACCGATCAAAACTACCTGCGGATATTCTGGAATTTACTGTAATTATACTACAAT
Source organism: Callitettix versicolor (assembly GCA_022606455.1). Classification (NCBI taxonomy): domain Eukaryota; kingdom Metazoa; phylum Arthropoda; class Insecta; order Hemiptera; family Cercopidae; genus Callitettix; species Callitettix versicolor. Next base: position 75,160,186 of record CM040184.1, on the reverse strand, counting down.
TTATGTTATTACCTGATCTTGTCCACCAGGTAACAGAAAGTTGGCCGTCACACTTTCTGCTTCAGTTTCTTTGGGAATAGGTCTTTTCCCAAGAGCCATTCCTACGATGGCAGTCATATGTGTTTCAGGTCCAAACACAAAGATTGGGATCGCTAGAGTCTTACCAACATCTCGGATTATTCTGTTAACATATGTAAAAAAAATTGTTTTATAAATGTTATAATATATATATATATATATATATATATATATATATATATATATATATATATATATATGCTACATATTATAAACTTGTTTGTAAATACAAACTAAAAATGCTTATACTTTTATATGTTTAAGAATCTTCAGAGAACAACTTTTTTATATGATACATATTTTATTTTATTTGTACACATATTTGAGTAAAACCAATCATACCTAAGTCCTTCTTGATAATTAGGTCCGGCTCTTCGAACATAAATGCTGATATTATGTTCCAACAATTTAGACTGAAACTCTGTGAGCGCTGTCACAATACCTTTAAAAGTTGCAGCAACATTTGTAAAGTTGGCAATACCACCTCCAGTAATAAGAACCTGAAATAAGCACAAGAAACTGAAATTTTTTTATACTTTAAGCTTGCAGACATAATCCTGCCAAAAATAGATAGATATTTAGAGGTTACGGTGTTTGATAGCCCCTGGCTTTGCTATTGTGCAACTACACTTCTTAGGTACTACTTCAACACATTGGTTCCTTCAATGAGTTGCAGCAATCCACTGACTAGCTTATTTAGCTGGATGTCCTCAGGGTGCAAAGAGACAAACACCCCTTCCTCCTTAACTATTCCATATAGCCTACACACTGTTTCATCATTGTATAAATTCTTACTCTGTTAAGATACACCCACAGTACCCATAATTTTGTTAAACGATCTAATTTTTACATTTAAGACTACTTATGCATTTCTAAAAATAGTTTTTAAAAAAGCACACATGTAGAACTCGGGTAGTTACTGACAGAAACGAAGCTTCTGTGTTAATGATATCTTTGCTGAATATATAATTAGTTTGAAGATATGTTTACAATATCTTGTTTTGTTTAAATAAAGAAATATGTGAACCTACCTTAGATATTATTTACTGTAATTATAGTAAAAGATCAGTTATTTTTTATTAATTCGTAATGATCAGCTGATTTCATTGAACACCTGACAGGCTATAATAAGTTTCAGGTTATGTTGTTAAAAACTAACAATATTAACAACATATATTAAAAATGTTTATATTAAATTCAAATTATTGTAATAATGAATATGAATACAAATTATTGTATGTGCATGTGTTCTTTAATTATGGGAAAATACTGAAATCAAAGGAAAACAAAATTTTCATATAATATGCGTTTACTGTTACCGAAAAGGAGGAAGAAAAAGAGACAGAAATAGACAAACTTCATTTGCTCGTTTTTGTTTCAGTAAACAGGTTCAGGAAACTTTTTTTCTATTCACTCCTCTCGCCAATGCTGATTTTAAAAACTTTGCTTCAATAATTCGCAACTAGCTACTTCAAGTTTGGTTTAAAATGCCCATCGTTTGAAAAAGTTTCAGTTCTTACATATTTTAGACCTTCAGTGAAGCTAGATATCGTAGAAAGCAGATGACTCAGGTTAGTAAAACTTAAATACAAAATTACGCAAGCAAAAAAAGTCTTAAGTTCAATACACACACGCACGCACGCACACATGTGCGCGTGCACACACACACACAGTCCCAAAACTTTGATAAAATATTTCATTTTCAAAAATGTGTTCATTTCAATAAAAAAGTTAAAACACTTCCATGACTGGTTACTGGTTGTCACTTTAATCTTTTGGATAGGTTCATTGGTTGATAAACTCGTAAAGATTTTAACTTTCCTTAATTAGGTAACAGACAGGACAACTAAAGTATTTATATTCTATTGCTTTATGCCAATTAGTTTAATGAAAACAGGAAAAGTAATATGAGATCTGTGTACAGGTTTTGAGTTATGCTGAACTCGCAACTAGACACCCCAATAGAGCTCCGTCAATTTTGCTTTGATAAGCTTTAAAATTTTCTTTAATAATATTGTTAGTTCAATTTTAAATATTTTTCTAAACTCAGGTTACTGAAAACATAATTGTATTATTGCAACAAAATATTTGGAAATATATTAACAAATAATCACTTTTATTTAGTCACAATAATATTGAAAATCGTGTGACTACATGATAATCATTTCGGGACTGGCATCGTGTTATGCAACAGCAATAAAATGTCCGCACAGGCTACTTGTCCTTAAACTTGCTTCCCTACTTTTAACGTTTGAGGACTTTCATTAATGTAACCAATATAATTGTAATTCTTTCACTGACAGGTGCTGCAATCTATTGGCTTTAGAGTGATCTCTTTACACTATTGATAGACAGCTTTAACATTTGGAAATATATCCCGCACAGGGGGGGTGCAGACTAGCTGCACCTATTGAGAGGATTTAGACATCCCTCACGGTACCTGAGTCTAACACAACACTTACAACACTACACTTACCACTCACACTTACATTCAGGGAGGCGTTAATAGCCTCAATGTGCTTTTCGCCTTAAAATAACACATAAAAAAATCTGTGTATAATTTCAAATTAACTATAATCGCTTTAATTATAATTAACTATAACCCGTGATTGAAGCGAATTTCCAAAAATATTTTTCTCCATCCTGATTTCAACCATCAAAATCAGCGTTAAAACACTTTACACTCACACTTACATTTAGGGAGGCGATAATAGCCTCATTGTGCTTTTCGCCTTAAAAAAAAGAAAAACTGGAAATAGAACAAACAGAATCATGTTACCAGCATATGAAACTAGATTACGTTGTACTATCTGCATACTGTTATAAACATCTCAGTCTTACCTAGGATTTATTTCCTATGTGGACGTGTGTTATCGTAAAGAAGCATATCACTCGACAACAACCCACACTGTTTGTTTTTAAACTAAAGCTTCATTCATCATGTTACCATAAACTTTGGATGTCTGTAAATTTCAATAGGTGTACTTTTTTCACATTTAAAAAGCATGTTATACTATGAACCTCATTTGGCCGGATCTTCAACTGTAGTTGTTTATTGTTAGCCTCAGACTGGCAATAAAGAAGTGGAAAGGTCAATCAGCGGTGGGGTACTGAGTGGTCGTAAGATCAAAACGTTCTTTGTAGGGAAACTGAGCGGTCGTAAGATCAAAACGTTCTTTGTGGGGAAACTGAGTGGTCGTAAGATCAAAGACGTTCTTTGTGGGGAAACTGAGTGTTCGTAAGATCAAAACGTTCTTTGTGGGGAAACTGAGTGGTCGTAAGATCAAAACGTTCTTTGTGGGGAAACTGAGTGGTCGTGAGATCAAAACGTTCTTTACTTTACAAACGATCCTCTTGTCTGAAACTAGTCTGAGCATGACTCCGGTTTCCAAGTAAGTTAATCTCGAAAATGTTACAGATATAAACAGAAAATACTTTTTTCAGTGTACCTGGATAAAGAATTACATTGACAGTATTATTAAAAACACAGAATTTAACCTCACCTTGCCTTGAGGGTGCTTTTCTTGTGTCATCAGAGAAAGAATAGTCTTAGCATACTCGTATGTCTGTTGTTCAGAAGGGGCTCCACTGTATTCACCATAGTTAGCTAGTTCCGAAGCTCCTCCCAAGTCACAAATTGTATCACTGTAAATAACGGAAGCACCGCCTCCCGCTACCATGGTCCAGATACGACCCTTCTTATTTAATATAGTCAACTGGAACATTTACAAAGAATATCATCACCGATATGTCCAAATTTATCAACTTGCATATCACATTCATTCGCACTTTCAAAACTATCATTCATAAGAACATCACGTTCTAACTTGATCAATTATTATATTTCCTGAAAAACTACAATCATGTATTTAATTTTTATTGCATTTTGTAAAAAATAAGAATATAAAATTTTATTAACAAATTAAAATGTAATAAAAAAAGAAATTAGTAAGACAATTTGTTATTCATAAAAATACACAAACCTTAAGAGAAGCTCCACTCTTTGCGTCTAGATCTGCAATGTACGCTTCTTCGGGGAAAGCATCTCGGCCAAAAGGAGGTGGATAGTCAATCTCACCCCACTGAGTTCTGCAGAGAAAATCTGCCGTTGAATCAACCTTAGCAGCCAAATCCAGAATGTAGATAGCATCATCGGTGACTACCAACGGGTTAATCTCCAGATATGTGAAGTACAAGTCGACATAAAGCTTATACAATGCAGCTACAAATGTTGCAACTTTCCTGCAAAACAAAATAAATATTTAGAATGTTAGTATACAAAAGTATCTTAATTTTTTCCCGAAAAATATATGTAAAATGATTTTCATACCTGCCAGCTTCAGAAAATTTACATCATTAAAAAAAAACATCACTTAAGGATTTATTGTACTTTACAAATTTATAAACCTTTAACAAAAATGGAATAAAGACATAGTTAGACCTAGTTTAGCTAAATTAGAAATTTATTTATTGTAAGTGAACTACATTGATACCCCAGCTTACAGTCGGTCATATCAGACAACGATCTAATTCAGGGAATGAAAAATGACCCCCTTAATAGTTTAGGTTTTGGATAAAGAGCTGAACATTTATAAGAGTGTTTTCATTTTGTTAAATTATTTCTAAGCACATAGAGAACATTATGCTGCACTACAGAAATAAACATTGTGCTGAGAAATAAACAGAAACAAGCCTTTTATTGAAGGGTGTTTGGTTTTAGTAGGGCAGTAACTTACATGATATGTCTTGGTTATTAGTTCTCAGAATGCCCACTCCTATTACCTTATCTGTCATCGTACCTAATTTTTTTTCTTTTTTTTTACGTATGACTATTGTGCACACTTGGGCTAATGCAGACGATGGGATGATTTATAGCGTATGAAAATGCCAAGCCCTGGTCAGGAATCGAACCCGGGTCCTCGGGATGAAAGCCCAGTACGCTATCAACTAGGCCACCGAGGTGGCTGTACCTAATTTTACTTAGTGTGTCATCAACTCTTTTACTATGTGTTTGTTAGCCCAATAAAAAATTTAAACAGTTATAATATCATGTTACATAATTTTGATTGTAAATTTAACAAAACATTGAGTGTCTTTGTGTGCGAGTTTCAATTTTTTGTTGAAATCCTGTTTAAAGTTTTTTTTGTATTAATTAAATGGGTCCTAAAAGAAGTGCTTGTGGTAGTGGAAGTAAAATACAAACTTTGACTATTGAACTAAAAAATAGGTACAGTATGAAAAAAAAACCAGTATTGATCTGTCCTGTGTGTATATATGTGACACAATTACATTTGTACGAATTTAGTTAAAATAAAGTGCGACTTCTGTTCTCTGAATTTTCTTCATTCTTTGCCTTTGATATATTAATAGTGAGTACTCAATTGTTTTTTTCTATATCAAATGAAAGTGTTTTCCGTAAGTCTCTATTGTAAATGCTGATTCACACAGCAGTCTGATAAAATAACAGTCTTAGTTCTAGAACGAATTAAGACACTTAACCGGGGTATCACTCTAACATATTCACCAGTACAGTCTCCAGTCAAATTTGGAATACTCATTAACAAGTCTGAATAACTTTCTCAACTAGATTAAAAAAATAATAACTACAAGATACAATTTAAAATTAATGTTACTGCTTCCGTCCCAGGCCACAGGAAATGGTTCTACCTGCAAATATTTAATAGTAGCATATTTGGAAGTTTGTTGTTAACCATTTCATTAACAATTGCTGTTATTTTGTAGTTCAAGTAGAACCATAAATTTTTGTTAGCATCACCTTATGAAAAAATACCCCTGCATAATAGGCACATTAAGCTAAATTATAAATGACATAAATAATAATTCAGCACTCACAACATTCAAATGAACAATGTTCATTTAAAAAAAAGTGTAAACATTTTCGGTTTTGAACACATTGGACACATACTTTTATGTTTTTATGATACAAAAAGCAAATTTCACTTTTAAGTAGGTCTATTTGCTATTCACTGACACAGTAAACTGATTGGTTAACTTCGTTTGCCGTTGAGACAAGCTTCGGCCGTCTGGTCTGGTTATCTTACCAACATAGCATATACACTATGAATACCTGTTACTTTCCTGACGAGTGATGTAAAAATACTCAAAAATATTGTTAAATTCTGTTACTGTCTAGTGTCTATTTAATAGATTATGACACTTTTTTGATAAGTTTTGCTAATGAGATTGGCTGAAAGGTTTAACACGTTGAGTGCCCATGACGCACATGTGTGTGTCACATGAGTTCAGTCTAATTAGGCCCATGACGAGCACGTGTGCGCCAACTGCAGTTATTTTTACAAGATCCTGAGAAATTGGGCTTTGCTGGCCAGGTTTAAATAAAGGCCTCTCTTCATTTAGGACAGTCTATTGTTTGAGAAAATACCGTTGGTTTCAGGTTTTTGTTGTTATTAGAGTGCATTTACTGGATAGTTTGACAAGTACCCGTTTCCTACTCTTGAGAGAAATTTTATTTTTCTCAAATTTTTATTAAAATTTTATTTTATTCTAGAAAGTGTTTGGTTTAGAAATTTGTGATGTATTTTCTTTTTGTTAAATTTTGTGTTTTTTTTTTGTTTGGTTTAGTGGCAAAAAGCCACTTGTAACAGTGGGAAAAAGAAAACATCGTCGACAATGCTATAAGCCCATTCACCAGGATACAATCTACTTCTGCCCAGACTGTCCAGATCTACCAGGTTGTGCTTAAAACCATGTTTTACAGTATCACCAAAACCTATAATTTTTAACATAAAAATATCATTTTATAAATCACGAATTAATCTAGTTTTTATAATTTTTTTGTCATTAAGAATTTTTTTAAATATTAATTATATATTTTTTAAATGACTAAAAAAAGTAATTCAAATAATAATGTAATGTTTTGTAACTAAAATTTTTTAAAACTTTAATTAAACTTTTAAAAATTTATTATATTTTAAAATTTAAACTGCTTATAAATTTGACGCACACTTGCGCGTCATTGAGCATTATAAGACCAATAGAAGCAGCAAACTCTCTTGCCAAGCCCATGACGCACACGTGATTGTCATAACCTTGGTTGCATGCGAAACAGAGGGGCAACGCAGTGCAGTAAGTGAATACAAGTAGGCACTGAATGTGTTAAATGAAATTGTAATGTGTTCATTGATTTCAATTAAACGCCATAAAAATTACAAAAACTGTAAAAAAATTAACTTTTAGTAAATCATAACATTAGTTTTAAATGTGCAAATTGTACACATAATGCGTAAAAGTTGGCAGGTATGGATTATATGTTTTAATTATTCAGCTTTGTAAATTATACATGAGTTATATCTCAATTTAAAGATTAAAGACAGCGATGATAACCCTAACGGTTTTCCACCGGAAAAAAAAATAAAAATAAAGATTAAAGTTAGAGATCTAAAACCATATAAATGATATTATTATAACTTTCATGCTTTTTCCTTTAAACAAATTACAAGTTATGACTAAAATAGCTAATACTGTAGGTATTTTTACATATTTTGGATAATGTACAAAATATTAGATCAAATATAAACGTTATACAAAAATATATATGTATACGCTTTGAATTTTTAAAAAAATTTCTGTTTTAGATACAATGTTTACATTTTTTAACAATAATAACTAAACTGAATACACGCAACTTGTAACGAAAATGCCTTCAATCGTCCCTACTGGACAAAAGTGAGGAAAAACTTTTATTTTTTTTTCCAATAAAACTGTAATAAAATGTATTACAGTCATTATTACATTAAAATTTTAAACAATAGCTTCTATGTGACTGTCTTTCTTCATGCCCTAAAAATGTAAATAAGTCTAGTAAGTTTGAATACAACCAATCAGTAACAGTAAACATTACTTTTTCTTAGCCGCAGGTATATTGACAAGAAGTTTGTTTTCTATCACATCAGCTGTAATGGACTGGCCGACGGGTACTTCCAGTTTAAGCGCCTTAGCATCAACATCGCCGATATCAACACCTCCTTGATGGTGGAATAAAATGGTGTCTGCGTATCTGTGCGAATAGATGCAAACATACGCTTCCTCTTCCTATAACCAAAACAGAATTCCCTCATTAAAATATTATTAAAAAGAAAAAAAATTAAATAACGATAACAAAAGTTTGTGACATGTAAAATATATTGTCTCAGAAATACAATGTACCCAATAAGGGTCGTGCCAACCAATAACTTTCTGACTTAGAATAAGTAAAGTAAACCATCTTTTAACAAACTATACGGGGCAGGAGATAGTCAAATGAAGTCAATGTCCGTTAAAATGAGAGTAGAATCTATAAATGCCCCGATTATCTGTATTGTGTTTTAGTTCAGTTGTATGTAAAAAATAAAAGTTTTTGTTAAAGAGCTGGAAGTCGGTGTAGTACGACTAAGAATGAATTTCTAGTACAGCATATTCAATCAACAACAAACGTGCTGTATTTATTTTTAAATTTGAATAAAAATGTTACAGCACGTACCAGAACTATTAAAAAAATTTGGATACGAAATATTATCACCTGGTACAAAAAATAATTTTGGTTTTTGTTGTTCATTAACCCTTTAGTACCATGGACAAAAATGTAATATTTTTTCGTTCTTAGCCATATTTTAAGCCTAATGGACACGTTTAACGACAGTAATAATTGCATGTTCATTTCTGTTTTCAGTGTAATTTGATAGTTTAAAATGCTAATGTACGCAGATTTTATATTGATTACTTCTTTTTCCAATAGCTCCTTTTGGCTCAAATCATTCTGGATATTACCTCCCACTAAAGTCCAGGAAAGTCTTTTCATTCTAGCTTCTCTCTATCCATAATACCCTTGCAGATCAATAGGTGATCCCTGTCCGTAACGTACCTATCCCGTGAATGAACTGCACACTTGTCAGAGGTTAGCATCGTTATTTTATAAGGGTACTTGGCAAGAAAATCATGACCTGCAGCTAGTCGGAAATTTGCTACGTGGAAGCAGCATATTTTCTTTAAAAAGTTCAAGTGGATCATTAGCTTTATCCTGCAGTTTATCCTCCATCTCATCAACAAATTTCTGCTGAGATTGTTCTTAATATTCATATAATTGCCTGCAACATCAGGGCACCTTATGGTTTTCAGATAATTTTTGATCCTTTCTTCACCAAGTAATCTGCAGCCTCGTTCCCCCACAGACTCACATGAGCTGGAACCCACTGTACTGCGATATTGTTAACATTATTTCTTACAATTTTGTAAATCTGTCTGATACTTTGTACGATTAAGCTCTTTAGATTACCATTATTGGCTATTGCATGCAGGGATTGCAATTACTTGATTTGGAATAAACTAAGATCACTCAAAAAAAAAAAAATAGTTTAGGAAATTCATTTTCACATCACACAAAACATGAAGTGCTGCAATTGTTTCACTATTATTAAATGTTTATTTACAGTTGTTTGGTTGTTGAACTATACATTGCGACCACAGTGCTGACCTCTATTGTTTTACTATTTTCAGCTTCTCAAGGTCACTCATTTTCAGACATACAGTCATACTTAAGACTTAAAACAAAATAAAATTAACTTTGGTTCTAAACAGGATATGATTTCAAATAAGTGACTGTTTTAAAACAAATTTCTGAATACCTACAATACCAAAAACACACCTGTTTTTCAATCTCTCTCTTTATTTGTTTCACCCAACTTTGGGGTACACTAAATCAATCACTTTTTAATGTTCAGTGCCTTCCTCGTAGCCCATTATTGCTTCATTCGTTGTGATCTTGCTTTTCTTTCTTCGTCAGAGATTTGGATTGTTCGCTTGGATTTGACTTTCCCTTGTTTTTCAATCATTAACAAGGCGATAATTTTTTTTTTTTTACTTGGGCTAATGCAGACGATGGGATGATTTATAGCGCATGAAAATGCCAATCCCTGGCCGGGAATCGAACCCGGGTCCTCGGGGTGAAAGCCCAGTATGCTATCAACTAGGCCAATGAGGCGGCTCAAGGCGATAAATAAAATCATTAAATAGCCTCAATGTGCTTTTCGCCTTAAAATAACACACACACAAAGAAAAAAATTTTTAAATAATTAAAATTGAAATGGATGCCCAAACCTAAATTTAGAAAAATATAATTACAGATTTTTATTTTCAAAAAGGATAATAAAAAGCAGTGGACAATTGTTTTTGCATTTAAAAAATATATATATATGAGAGGGTGGGGTGAAAAGTTTCCGGCCTGACCAAGAAAAACGATGTTTTTAAATTTTTTTTTTTGCTTTATTTCTCAACATATTCTCCATTGAGACTGATACATTTCTCATAACGATGTTCTAATTTAGTTATACCAGTTTTAAACGTAGATTCGTCATGCTCCTCAAAATACTGATTTACAGCCTTACTTCTTTACTTCTTCATTGCTCCCAAATCTCTTACCATCACGCCATTTTTTTAGGTTAGGAAACAGATAATAGTCGCTGGGGGCTAGGTCTGGAGAGTAGGGAGGATACGGCATCAATTCGAACTTCAATTTGTAAATTTTAGCCATGGCAACACTCGACAAAAGAGCTGGTGCGTTAACGTGATGAAACAAAATTTTTTTCCTCACTAAATGAGGTAGTTTAATTTGTACCTCCTGCTTCAAACGTTGCAATAACTCTGCGTAGTATTGACCAGTGATAGTTTTACCCTTTTCAAGGTAATCAATGTATATAATTCCTCTTGCATCCCAAAAAACAGTAGCCATAACCTTGTTTGCCGATAAAATTGTTTTTGCCTTCTTTGGAGTTGGTTCCCCTTGTCCAACCCACTGTTTATACTGTTGTTTATTTTCAGGAGTGTAGTGGTGAACCCAAGTTTCATCAACAGTAATGAATCAACACAAAAATTTGTTTGGATTACGCCTATACAGCGCCAAATTGTCGGTAGAAATGTTTTTTCGAAGCAATTTTTGGTCGAGTGTTAGCAAACGCGGCACCCATCTTGCACACAGCTTTCCCATGCCCAAATGGTTGTGTAAAGTATTTCGCACATGTTCAGCTGACATCCTACAGGTCTCAGCTATATCATGCACTTTCAATCTGCGGTCTTCCAACACTATTTTATAGATTTTTTCGATCATTTCTGGAGTTGTGACCTCAACGGGCCGTCCTGGGCGTGGCTCGTCAGAGGTGCTCACACGACCCATTTTAAATTCAGAAACCCACTACTTAATAGTTGAATATGATGGGGAGGTGTGTCCTAGTGTTGAATCCATCTCTTCTTTTATTTGTTTTGGTGTAAAACCCTTCAAATAGAAGTATTTGATAACAGCACGATTTTCCAATTCTTCCATTTTCACGAAAACATCAAAGGTGTCTCGTTCAGTATGCTCTCAAATGTAAACTAACATGGCTATTGGGCTGAAAGTGTACATATAAGCTAGTTAGGGATAGTACTGTACGATGCCACTCTAAAAGTAGACTTAGTGGTGCCGTCTCTTGGTCAGGCCGGAAACTTTTCACTCCACCCTCGTATATTGTAACAAACAATTTTTCCATTACTTTCCAAAGTAAAAGTATGATTAAATGAAGATCTTAATATGTGGATTTAAGTATTTATTTACAGATAAATTCTCATGACTTACCTCTTTGTGTGGAATGAAAGGTTCAATTATGAAATTCCTAAGTTTTCCGGTCGCCTTGCCAACCTGTAAAATAAAATTAATTCAGAATCATCTTAGAACAACTGTTAGCTTTTTTGTAATCAATCGCAATTTACAAAATCAATAAAACCTTTTTTTTTAATATTTAGTTATTTTTCATTGCCATAACATTTATGTCACAAACCTGTTTTAAAATTATATTTAATAAATTATAAATTTACTAGTGGCTTTATAGTGCAATAACCTAACATGTTACAGTAGTCAAACCTTTCCACTTAAATGGCTACGACCCACTCTCAGACAACTCGGAATATTTAACGCGTAGATAGTCCTTAGAGGTCAGATGGCCAGCTTGACTTACATTTCTGTCAACTCGAACACTATAGCGACACCGCTCAACTAGGGCACTATAGCGATACCGCTCAACTAGGGCACTATAGCAACACCACTTAACTAAGGCGCTATAGCGATACCGTTAAACTAGGGCACTATAGCGACACCGCTCAACTAGGACACTATAGCAACACCGCTCAACTAGGGCACTATAGCAACATCGCTCAACTAGGGCACTATAGTGATACCACTCAACTAGGGCACTATAGTGATACCGCTCAACTAGGGCACTATAGCAACACTGCTCAACTAGGGCACTATAGTGCACTATAGATACATCGCTCAACTACAGCACTAAAGCGACACCACTCAACTAGGGCACTATAGTGACACCGCTCAACTAAGGCACTATAGCGACACTGCTCAACTAGGGCACTATAGCAATATCACTACACCAACTGTTTACATTTTTGTTTACTAAAATCTTGGTATAATCTGATATTTAATTTAAAAAAAAAAACAAAATTAAGAGTTTTTAGGAAACACTTTTTTATTGAAATAAGAGATAGAGAATATATATTTTTATTTATAAGTATTTTAGTTTAACTGTAAAAATACTGGTATAATATTTTAACAATATATTTACAGCTCTGTTTAACACATTAACACATTCATTGGAGGTCGTCTGTATGTACAATTCGTAGGGAAGAGGTAGTGGTTACCTGTCTCCGCATTGGACTTTCTCTTTTCACACATAGTTTCCTGATGAGAGGCGGGACCTGCCCCTTTATGAGTTTTGCCAAGCACTCATTACCATTGAACATGTTCTGCGAGATTGTAATGGTTTAAGGAACACGCGCCGAGTATGTGGACTAGGTGTCAATTTAGAGGAAATATTAAAAGATGATTCTACGGCTATTGACCGAGTACTAATATTCTTGCGTCGCTTGAATCTTTTAAATAAAATTTAACTTATTGTTGTTATTGTTATTATTTTTATTTTTAATTTTGTTTTGTACATTGTACTTACATTTTTTTTCAGGGACAATTTACATCCCTTTTTTATTTTATTTATTTATTTTCTCTTAATAACTTTATCTCTGTTATGTTTATATCTACTTTTACGAATTGTTATTAAATTTTATTCACTGTTATTTAGTTCTTAAGTATTCGTTATTGTAATATAGTTATACCTGTTATTTACAATTTTGTTTTATTTATTTTTACTATTATAGTTTGTTGTTTTGTTTGTTATTTAAGTAAATTTTTGTTAATTTTTTTAATACTTTCATTTTGTGTGACGGAGATGATAACCTTAACGGTTTTTCGCAAAAAGAAAATCACATTCATAAATAAAATAAATTTTTTATGAAAAAATGTAATATTATAATACAGTTCACAAAGCACGAATATATTTTTTAAGTACTTTTTATTAAGTTTATTTAATACTGAATACTATTTTCTTTGTATAGATCAATTACTTTGTTTTGTTACGTCAATTACTAATTACTTGTTTTGTTTGTTCAATACTTATAAAACACTATATCTGACTTGATTGACACTAGAAAGTCAAATGCAGTAACAATCAAATTCGCTGTTTGTTAATTGTGTTGACAATACACAGAGTGGAGATAAAGCGTTAATTAGTTCAAGAGTTGCCTGATAGGTTGCAGCACAATCCAATCAAAATCAAACAACTAAATTAAATAAAAGCATAGCATTTTGTTTGGTCAGTTCTGCTGCACTCAAGGGATTTTCACTCGGCCATCCAATCCAAAAGGAACATAACACGCTAAACTTCCAGCCAGTGAACTTATAATACAGGATCCTTCACAACTGCAAGTTTCCTTAACAATTTTTAAACACAGAAAATATTTTTTTCTAAATCAAAAAAAAATATCTGCCAACTGTAACCACATTTTCATCACAAAATTAAATGAAGTAAAGAATTACAAATAAAACAAAATAGCTGTCATTTAAAATACTGATATTAAAACAGCTGTTATTCAAAATACGTACTGATATTGAACACAGCTGAATCGTTACCACACATTTTTTATGAAAACTTTCATTACTTCTAACCTTTCTTAAGGACTTAAGAAAGATGTATAGTTTTACTTCAAAATAAGCACATAACATCTTTCCATGCTCATCTCTCAAAATTTGATATTGCGTAACACATAAATAAACTCTTCCAAACCTTACAGCAGCTGATATAATTATCAAAAACATGGAAAAATAGACGTAATTGAAGTTTAAATTAATGCGTTAAATTTTGAGAAATGTGTTTGACATTTATTTACAAACATGATTGGTGAGGTGCAGTAAACATGTCTTTCAGTTAATTAATGGCTGAAATTGTAATTAATCATATTCCCTTATTTTCTAAAAATAATTACTGGTTGTTCGTCTCTTATGTTTTTGCGCATATTTTTTTATTCTTATTATTCAATGTGATTACAGTTATTTTCCGAATATAATAATTCTAAATCGTTTTAAACTACATTACATTACTTAATAGTCTATGTTAAAAATGTTTTTTCTTAACCGATTAATAACTTGTTTAAAAAAAAATGATTTCATTTTTTACATCTTGAATTAAGTAATTCAAAACGAGCGTTCAAACATCATATTTCAGGATAAACAAAATGAATAGTGTTAATTGTACAATTTATCAACATAACTTGAAAGTAATTTAACAACAAATGCATACGCCCATTTGAAATGGGATCTTATTTTTTTATGAAGAGTTAGGAAGGTCATATTTGGTTTACAGGTAGATGATAACTCAAAAAGGTGCAATAATAAGATAGAGAGAGTAGCTTAGGTAAAAACGTAGCTCTAAATGGTGCATAAATACGTATTTTTGCTCTCACATTTAACAGAAAGGGCCTAAAATCCCATAATCTATAGAAAACCTCAATTTATTTATTGATTACTATAACATTCATATTCAACATTATACCTGTCAATTTGTCCACAACAGTTACTTGGATACATACATTCTTGTTAAACTAATTTTTAAAGTTGTAATGTTTTAATAAAAGCTCACTATTGATTAACACTCTCCCTTCGTAAGAAAGAGATCCCAGTTTCATTTCCCGAGTGTGTAATATAACTGAAGTGTAAAACTCAACAAAAATCGTAGCAAACAAAAAGCGGTAGTAGATGAGAAAGTTATTATTAAATGACCACTGAAATGAACATGTCCTACCTGTTGGTCCTTGCCCATACGTTCAGTGATCCAGTCCACCGCTCCTTTGATGTCAGTGTTCACCTTGATCAGGCCTAACTTGCCTCTTCGTTTTATCAGCTGGTCCGGTTTTACAACCAATTTCTAAACATTAATATCAGAACAAGTCTGTAATTATTATAACATTATTTTACTTATGTTTATTCCAGCATAAATGATACCAGTTCAGTAATTCGAAATAGACATTTGATAATGTAATATACAAAATACTACATCTTTGAGGTTAACAAAAAAAACGTAATTTATCAATTTGTTGACTATCTAGTGATGTAACACACACGTGCACGCATTCCAAAACATG
Source organism: Callitettix versicolor (assembly GCA_022606455.1). Taxonomy (NCBI): domain Eukaryota; kingdom Metazoa; phylum Arthropoda; class Insecta; order Hemiptera; family Cercopidae; genus Callitettix; species Callitettix versicolor. The sequence goes on along the minus strand of CM040184.1, from coordinate 75,144,580 downwards.
AAGCGAATTTCCAAAAGTATTTTTCTTTGCCTAACCCACTTTTTTCGAACCCCGATTTCGCCAAACTTTTCAAGTTGCACTGAAAATACGAAAATGAACCCTGGACGCCGTCAATTTTATTTCTTAAATTCAACGTATTTTTAAATTTCGAAATGATTATCTCAACGCCCATTGCGATGGTGAAATCAGATTTTCAAAACAAAATTTAATAAATGATGTTTTGTAAGAAATGACCGCCATTTTGAAACTTTCTAACGACAATTTTGCTGGTCAACGGGTTTGTCTAAGCTATTTACCAAAAACGATTTTCGTGACAAGTTTGAATCACACACATTCTAAAACACACACACACACACACACACACACACACACTCACACACACACACACACACACACACACACTCTCTCTCTCTCTCACACACACACACACACACACACACACACACACTCTCTCTCTCTCTCTCTCTCTCTCTCTCTCTCTCTCACACACACACACACACACACACACACACACACACACACACACACACACACACACATTTTTTTCCTAGTAAAAACAAGTTTTAAGGCTTTGAGAACCAAAATCTATTTTGCAACATTGCCACCGGACCACATATTTAAGTAATTAGGATTATGACCTATTCTTCCCATCAGTGGCCTATCTACTCACCTCGTAAAGGCTACTGCGGTTTCGAAACTCTATTGTTCCATATTCAGGACGTGATATAAAATGTTAAATCCCTTTGTCATTTTGTAAACATACGTCACAAACGTTGAACACAATTACACGATTAAAATACATACGATGAAATTTGGTTTGGCCAAACGATACATGCAACTCAAATGTCGTTACATACTGGACTCCATACGACACACGAGTCGCACGTACAGTTTGGCCAAATCAAATTTCATCGTATGCATTTTAATCGTGTAATTGTGTTCAACATTTGTGAAGACCTCGACAGAGGGATTTAACATTTTGTACCATGGCCTGAAGATGGAACAATAGTTTCGAGACCGCGGTAGCCTTTACAAGGTGAGTAGATAGACCACTGACGGGAAGAATAGGTCATAATCCTAATTACAAAATCTATGCATTGTATTGGTAACATTGTTGCCAAGGGGCACCCGATATTCATTCAACCATACATTAGTCATATAAAAAGTGTCACCAGTGAGTTGTTGAGTTTAATTCTGTACACGTTTACAACAGATAAAGAAGGGAAACTAACTTAAATAAACTTCTAAATATAGTAAAAACTGAAGAAATAACTTCATTTACATTAAGCCATTTATAGGCGGGTTGCCTAGCCTCCACTCCACTACAGTGCTTTGATTGATTGTTAAATCAATGCCGACCGACATTTTGAAATAGAAAGTACTGACAATTTTTTTTCATTCGTGCTTTATACAAGGTCTGATGGATAGTTTGAAAGGGTCGATAGTTTGATTGAAAGGTGTTTGATTTTTTCCATAATCGTAAAACAAAACCGAACTGGTTTAAAGAAATTGAAAAAGACCTAATAGACTTAAAAATTACAGAAAATTCACTGCTTGACCAAACTGCTAAGATAAGTACCAAGGACGAAAGAATAAGATTCCAAGATAAAACCAAAATAAGACCTAAACCTGTCATTTCGGAAGAGGAGAGGAAGAGAAGATCGGAAAGAATGAAGAGCTACTGGGATCAAAGAAAAGTACAGCGCGCAAGAAATGATTGATTCAGCGTACCCCAAAGAGGGTGAAACGAAAAGAAGAAGAAACAAACAAAAAACAAAGAATTGCCCATCTTTTCCACATCCTTAGGATGCCCAACAGCAGGATTCTGAAACAGCTGGTCATGAGAAATATTAATAGGAAGACCCAAGGACGCTATGTCTTGCACACTATGAAGGATCTGCAACAGATCGGTTTGCGGATCAAGGATGCACTAGACAGAACGAGAATCAGAAACATCTGAAAAACATCAGGTTTGACATAGGAAAACCGGAACGACGAGGGACGGTGGAGGTGTCAGACGAGGTCAGGAGGCGGAGATCGGATAGGATGAAGAGATTGGAGGAAGAAGAGGTTAGAATCCTCACAGCGCACTAACACGGATAAGAAGAAGAGACTGAAATATTGACTCAAAGTGGTCCCGTGTGGCCTAAAAATTAAATACAAACAAAATTTTCCTGAATTTCCAAAAAGTGTGAACCACGTAGCAGTATGTTACAACTGCTCATTACAAGCAATAAATATTATAAAATAACTTTGCTCACCGATGTTTTCAACCATGGCTGGTCCACCAAGAGATCTTGGATGCGAGTACTTTCGGTAATAGAAGCAAACTTACACTGGGCTGCGACCGTATCTTTGGATAAATTCCTGTTTATGATGTCTTTTCCTGTCGCTTCACGGATCGCTTTGGCAGACATTGTTCTAAACAGATATACAAATACAAACATTAAACGTAAAGAATAAACATTACATTTTATTTACATACATATAAAATAAAAAACTCAGCTAGAAAATTTAGTTTGAAATTAAAATATTTACTGTAATTTATAGATTTCAGGTGTTGGAAAAAGTTGTATAAAGTACAGCAGGCCTAGTAAAGTTACATTAGTTACAAAGGACCATTAGACGAGTTGGTTAACTGGTATTTTGTCTTGACTGATAATATTTATGGTCACATTTGTCTGAAAATTGCATGTTAATTTCAAAAATCGATTTTTTTTATGTTATTTAACTTTCTGTATACTTTGTATAATACAAAAATAAAAAGAATTGTTAGCAAACTTCTGGTCATTATAGTAAGACCCAGATTCAGGAGACCTTCAAACGAGCGCCGATCCAGACCTCTCGATCACTTTTTGAGATTTTGTTAAAAAGTTGTGTGTGTGTGTGTATGTGTGTGTGTGTGTGTGTGTGTGTGTGTGTGTGTGTGTGTGTGTGTGTGTGTGTGTGTGTGTGTGTGTGTGTGTGTGTGTGTGTGTGTGTGTGTACAACTTTAATATACAACTTATGAATTTTTGCATTCAACTCTGATTAATTTCGGCACAAAGATCAATTTTGGTAAGATCTTGAACAAGTTCATTACCCAGCAAAATCAGTTCAACAGTTTCAAAATACCGGCTATTTTAAATCTTTAAAAATTTGTAACTTTTTGTCTTCTTTTTTTAATTTTGATTTTTACCATCACGATACAATGATTTTGCGCCTCAGCCAGCGACAAGTAATTTTTGAGCAGTTCTCAAAGCAGAACGGAACGGTTACACTGACAATTTAAACATGTCGCTCAGCTCTGTTCATCACAGATCAGGTCTCATCAGTCATTCCCAAAACTTTCTTATTAACGCAAATATCACCGAGCACAAAGAGCCTCATCAGGGTGTCAGATGTTGAAGCCTTTGGATCGTGGGACAAGAAAAACTAGGCAGTGATTTGACAGCTGAGCTACCTTGTTACCTAGGTGTCAGACTCTTTTTGGTGATAACGAGTCACCCCAAGTCAACAAATAATCAGCAGCTGTAACCTACTTATCCAATCATGTTTTAATAATATTGTGGGCAGGTGACATGCACCAACTAATTAATATTGTAAGTTTATTTATTATTGTCAATTTATTAATTTCTAGTCAATTTATCATTTTTATTATTTAAATTTTATTGCCAGCTAGCCTATATTTTTTATAATTTATTTTCATTTGGTTAACTTTAAATTGTTAAAATCATAGGAAAGTACAGGTATGTAGTTAGTAAGAAAATTATAGTGCATTTTGTACTTTTTTCATTTCATTTTATTTTAAAAACATATGTGTTAATTTCATGCTGTATCAAAAACTATATGTATTGAAAAAAATTTTTAAGGAAAATATTTTTAATACCGTTGATTTGATGGTTGTTATTTATTTATTTATTTTTAAAGTATGCAATTCTAAAAACATATTCTAACACTAACATTACGAGCTCTTTAACAACTTATCTAATCAAAGCGTTTTTCTACAATGAAAATGCAGTGATTTGTAATTACCGCAAAATACAAACCTGTATTAAAACAATTGAAACTATTTCGATTAAACGGATTAAATTGGTTTCGCTCTAAGGCAACCAAACTAAATGAACTCTTTGAAAATTCTGGACGTAGAGTTAACAGAAAATCAGCAATGTGTTGACAGATTCTGATAACATTTTTGGCCCTATATACGAAAATTTATAACTTAAACCACTGTATTAAATTTGAAATAAAATGAAGTACAGTCCATCAATTTTTTTAATATATAACTGGTATGTTATGTTACATTTCAAATTTTTTCAATTATTCCTCAATATGTAACAGTTTTATTTCTAATTAGCTAAAAATTATTTTACTTATGAAAATTAATACAGGAACCAAATACGTATTTTAGATTTTGAGAAATATAGATTTTTTTTAACCATCATTCATTTTTTCCCTTAACACAACTAAATCAGAATTTCAGTATTCAATTATACAGTTTGCTTTTCTGTGTAATAATAAATAAATTCAACCCCCCCCCAAAAGTGTGAAGTTTCAGCATTACTTATTTAAATTTGAGTTAATACTCTCAACATAAAATGTTTTACCAATAAAAATTTTCAAAACAACAATTTTACAACTTAAAAACAATACAAAAATATAAGAACGAAAAATTATTCAGCAGAACACCCCAGCCCATTGACCCACTTCCACAAAATCAATAGTCAGAGTACAAAACTAGTCTTCCTACTTCCTTCCTTTTCATTGGTTATTTATATCAAATTTTTTAGGCTCTTGGAAACAATAGTTGATCCACACATTCAAAATGTCATGTTACAAACACAAATGACGGCAAATGTTCAATAAAACAGCAATAATAATGTATATACTCCATAATAAAATATACCTATTTGTGAATACTATAAATATACCATAAAAAATACCTATTTGTGTCCTTTAAATTAAAAAGTGATTATAAATTCATTTAAATTTTATTTTATAAAAATTAATTACGTATGTATACACACTAATTTTTATTAAAAAAGCTCAGGAAAATACTTTGTTTTTATGCCTTATGATTACGCAAATGTTTTTGCATTCTGTTTAAGCGCCTTAGACCTCTTGACCACGCTAACCAACAATGCTTCAGCCGCCTCAGTGGCCTAGTTGATAGTGTACTGGGCTTTCACACTGAGGACCCGGGTTCGATTCCCGGCCAGGGCTTGGCATTTTCATACGCTATAAATCATCCCATCGTCTGCATTAGCCCAAGCGTGCACAATAGTCGGACGTTAAACACCAAAAAAAATGTGCATTCAGTTGTCTGTCTGCGAAAGTATTTAAGTTTTTTTTACAACCCTTTATGCAAGCAACATTTACAGTTGCAGTTACCAACAGCCTAAATATTTCATTCACTGATACCAACATAAATAATGTTAATGGTAGCATAGCAAGCGGGTCACAACAACTCTAACATCTGCACAGGTTCAAGCACTACCAATAACATTTTCTATGAGCTACGTTGATCCACTGTTATAACTAAGGTTGATTTATATTATCTGGTCAGTCACAGCGCAGATTCTGGAGAAAAAATTTGTTTACTGATTTCGGTATGGGGGGAAGCCGCCTCAGTGGCCTAGTTGATAGCGTACTGGGCTTTCAACCCGAGGACCCGGGTTCGATTCCTGGCGAGGGCTTGGCATTTTCGTACGCTATAAATCATCTCATCGTCTGCATAAGTGTGCACAATAGTTGGACGTTAAACACAAAAAAAAAAACATGGCGGGTCCAGTCTGCCTAGAAACGTTAAATATCAGTCATTGTCAAGGAGAACCATTACCTTATACGATTCACATATATGGTTATCTGTTCCTGTCTGAAACAGTATGTACGTAAAGTATGAATTATCTCTGGTAGGTCATGGCTTGCAGTGTCTATTACATAACTGTTTTTGAGTTAAATTATGAAAAGCTAACAGAAAGTGTACAAGTTCTTTACTCAAATAGTATTTCTTATATTTTTTTTCGATGGCCTGTAGTTTGGAAAGTAGTGCCATGTTTCCCAGCAAATTTCCATTGGAAAAATGAGCTATGGAGTATCCATTATGGTAAGACCCAGATCCAGGACCTTGAAATGAGCACCAATCCTAACCATTGGAACACTTTTTGAGAGGTGTTAAAATTTGTGTGTGCATGTGTGTTAGCACGCTCACATTCGCAATTCAGGTACGATTTTATTCGAAATTGGCACAAAAATTGATTATGGTAATAGCTTGGACATGTTCATTAACCAGTAAAATTCATTCGACACTTGCAAAACGGCGGCCATTTCTAATCTTTGAAAATTCGTAACTATTTTGCCTTTCAGCGTTACAAACAGCACAAATTATCATTCTGAATTTTCAAAATTCTTTGAAATTAACAGATATTTTGAAAGCGGTCAGGGTTCATTTTTGTATTTGCAATGTAATCTGTAGTTTGCAATCCTAATATGTGCACATATTATAATGTGCAATATGTTAATGCTGATTATAATGGTGAAATCAGAATTTCAAAAATTCAGAATGAAAAATAGTTCTGAAAATTCGCTTCTATCACATCAGCGAAACAGCTGTGTGCCGCGATTATTTATAATTTCTTTATTTTTCTCAACAAAAAATTAAAATTGTACTGCGGAATCCAAAATAATGACTGATTTTCTGTTTATCGTCCATTAGTTCATTGAAAACTGTTCAAAATTCCTGGTGATTTTCTCTTTTCTCAACATCGTATGGACGTAAAATCAACGACAATGTCGACTTTTACATTTTTCATTTTAAAATAGGGTAATAATACATAAATCTTTTATTGATAGAGAGCCGCCTCGGTGGCCTAGTGGATAGCGTACTGGGCTTCACCCCGAGGACCCGGGTTCGATTCCCGGCCAGGGCTTGGCATTTTCGTGCGCTATAAATCATCCCATCGTCTGCATTAGCCCAAGTGTGCACAATAGTCGGACGTTAAACAAAAAAAAAAAAAAATCACCCCGAGGACCCGGGTTCGATTCCCGGCCAGGGCTTGGCATTTTCATACGCTATAAATCATCCCATCGTCTGCATTAGCCCAAGTGTGCACAATAGTCGGACGTTAAAAAAAAAAAAAAAAATCACCCCGAGGACCCGGGTTCGATTTCCAGCCAGGGCTTGGCATTTTCATACGCTATAAATCATCCCATTGTCTGCATTAGCCCAAGTGTGCACAATAGTCGGACGTTAAACAAAAAAAAAAAAAATCACCCCGAGGACCCGGGTTCGATTCCCGGCCAGGGCTTGGCATTTTCATACGCTATAAATCATCCCATCGTCTGCATTAGCCCGTGTGCACAATAGTCGGACGTTAAACAAAACAAAAAAAAACACCCCGAGGACCCTGGTTCGATTCCCGGCGAGGGCTTGGAATTTTCATACGCTATAAATCATCCATCCCATCGTCTGCATTAGCCCAAGTGTGTACAATAGTCGGACGTTAAACAAAAAAAAAAAAAAAAAAAAAAATTATTGATAGACAAAAAACATTTTCACTCTCACACAGTCTGATGGCAGACGCGTAAATAATACCAATTTATTTGTAGGAAGAAACACACAATAGATCCATGCCATGACTGACTGGATAACATAAATCGACCTTTAGTCCACTGCACGTTTTTAATATGGATCCTTATCTGAGCTACACACTTCATAGGTCAGTGAAGCATGCGAGTTAGTCTGATAGCCGAACACTTGCTGACACTGAATGAAGATTAATAGAGTTGTGTCGAGTGCTAACGTGGAATGGGTTTCAGCCATAAGGCGAAAATACATTCTAAAAATTTTCTGGTTCAATTAACTTCCAAACGTTTAGCTACTGAGTGAACTTGGGAAGTTTAGCTAGTGAGTTTATTATGGTGTCTAGTTCTATAAAGACTAAAAGCATAACAATAGATCTGCCACGAGATTTCTTGCTTAAGAGTTTTCGGAATCACCTAGTACGGTTATTTGCTACATGAATATAGGTTTTAACAGCAGTTTAGGGGCAAGAAATTGCTGAACTATGTGACTACTTCCGAGTACTAGGGCTTCCGGTCGAGATGGCTAAGGACTCTGGTCTGAGATGGTCTGGTGCATCTCAGAATTGCGTTCCTTAAGGTGTTACTGTCATAAGCTCTAAATCCCGTCAAAGCCAATCTCTCATCCTCATTGTAAAAAAAAACTTTATAGTACCAAAACTAATAATAATGAAGGCTTACTGTTTTTATATATTAGAACTGCCGAAGCAACTCTTGATAAATGAAAATGTACACTGTACTCTTTTATATACTGTCGAAATAACTTTACTACTTATTTATTATTACAACTAAACCAAAAAAAAGGTACTTTTTTATTGTTTTATTTTACTTTTTTACACAGGATAATGTTTTTTTTAAATAAAATTTGCTTTAAAGTCTGGCTTGTAGCTGCCTTACTGACAAGACCAAAGCGAACCTCCCAAAAATCCACTATAAGTGAATATTTTTGCCATTTGAAAAAAAATTATAATTTTTGTTTGTTTCATTCTTTTTCGTAAATTTGATATAACCAACATGAAATACCAAAACCAAAACAATAACCAAGGACAAAAAACAACGGTTCCAAGGCAAAGTCAAATCCAAGCGAACGATCCAAATCTCTGACGAAGAAAGAAAAACAAGATCACAACGAATGAAGGCTACGAACTGGGCTACGAGGAAGGCACAGAACATTAAAAAGTGATTGATTTGGCCCAAAGTTGGGTGAAACAAATAAAGAGACAACATGAAATAAATACTGTATAATTTAGAAATATAGTCTAATTGGAAATTAATTAATAAATGCAAACAGACATTACAAATAGAGAGACTTTTAACGTGTCAGCTCACAAAAACAAAAAATCCCAATATGGTTTTACAAAAATATAATTAACAATTCATTAATTTTACTACAATCAGGATAAGTGTAATTAATGATTGCATAATAAGTAGTCAGGTCATTAAGCAACGCAGTACAGTAAGCCTATGAATTACAACCAATTATTTAATCTTAGTTGTGTTTTGTATTTACGCGTTAAGATTTGTTAATTCACAGCAAACCAAAAGCAAATAAGGACAGGTATATTGTTAAAAAAAGAAAATCAATTTACGTAAAATCTGATGAAATGGTTTTGAACAATTATAACTCACGTCGATAGTTCTTGAATCACATTATCGTTTCAAATATACACATTTTGTTTGGGTACTTTAGAAGTATATCCGAGCAAAATTTAACAAAAGTGTTAGAGCCGATTCTGAAAAAATCTGATTTTTCTTAATTTTAGAGGATTTTTCCACAAAAAAACTACATCAACATTCCAAACTTCATCGAAATCGTTCAGTTACTTTAGTCTACAACGATGTGTACACACACACACACACACGCGCGCGCGCGCACACACACACACACACACAGACACAGAAACAGACAGACACACGCGCGCGCGCGAACACGCACGCGCGCGCGCGCGCACACACACAGACACAGAAACAGACAGACAGACACACACGCGCGCACATGCGCGCGCGCGCACACACACACACACACACACACACACAGAAACAGACAGACACACACACACACACACACACACACACACACACACACACACACACACACACACACACACACACACACACACACACACACACACAGAAAGATAAACATCCAAATAAAAAGCAATTTTTCACGCTGTTGGACATACCTATAAAAACTGAAGATCGATTTTTTCTATGATCGCTATTAGATGGTAATCCCGTGTACTTTCTACAATCTTTATACAAAGAGAAAATAAGCGTAAGTTTCTTGTTACAACTGAGGGTACAAAAACATTATCTTCAATTGTTAGCGAATTTCGATTGTAAAATGACCATCGTAATTAGACCCAGACTCACAAAATTAATACCGATTCCGACATGCAGAACATATTTTGAAAGGCTGATAAAATATTATTTTCGTTAATATTACAGCACTTGGTCATTTGATTTAAACTTGGCACAAGAATCGATTCCTTAACGTGCACACTCAGTTAAATGGTTTCAAAATGGCGCTCATTCGATCTTTACAAAAATCTTTCGCTTATTTTTAACACTTGAAGAGCTTTAAAATTTGCATAAATTTTCAAAATCATATTCTCAACCTAACCTCAAAATTTGAAAAGCACAGTATATGCAGATTTTAACGCTAATTACAACGGGTAAATCTGATTTCAAAAAGTAAAAGATGAATTTTACAGCGGTCATGGTTCAATTTTCGTAGTTTTATTGTACAATACGAAAGTATTTGCATCTTAAAAGTACTAATTACGTAATGATATTTCGTAATTTCGTTTTGAATTTAACTTTTACAAAATGCTCTTCAATTACACTATAAACAGTATATTTCTTTGAACTCCAACTATCAAATTAACGTGCGAAAAAATTATAAATACCTTCAACTTGATAATCCCAAATTTCCCCACAACGTATCCGTAATGCTAATTTTTCACACCATATTTTTACGCAATTTATAAAAAATTTCCCGAAATTAATTAACCTAAGACTGAAATATTCAATCTAGTGTACACGTAGGCCTACACTAACTGCTTCCAACATAGGCTACTGATGTTCTCTTACCAAGGGTAGAAGGATTCCGCCACGATATGAACGGTTTCTGAGAACAAGAATTGTAACATTGTAAATCTGTTAATATAGATTAAGTTTTTTTTTCAATCTCAACCTTGACCATGGATCACGTGACGCGAGAACCTTAAGCAACCAACGTTTGATAACCTCGGCTGATACATCTCCATGCAGAATCAAGTAACACAGTGTAACAAACAACGTGATCAAATGTCGTACAGTAAATGCCATTCATTGTAGAATTATTTACTCAAATTACGTGTGTCCCGCTGACGTGATGGAAGCGAATTTTCGAAAGTAATTTTTCGATCTTACTCTCTGAAATTCTAAATTCACAGCATTAAAATCTGCATATATTAGCGTTCAGTTTGTCTTGAAAATGTACCTCGATCGCCAACAAATATTATCTGTTAATTTCAACGGACTCAGAATGCTAATTTACGCAGTTTTGAACGCTGATTACGATGGTGGGTCGGATTTGGTGGTAAATTCGGGACAAAAATGATACGAATTTTTAAAAGACTCAAAAAATAGCTGTCATTTTAAAACTGTTGAACTAATTTTGCTGGTTAACACGTTTTTTCAAGTCATAACATTTTGTGTTATGATAGTTAACACAAAATTTCAACTATAGGCGTAAATTTTGTTTCCGTAAAATTGTTAGAATATAACGTTTTAGGTGATATTCAACCGGGAAAAAACTGCATTCTATATATTTTAGAGGTTATGACCGTGCGTCACTGGTGGCACACGACGCCTACTTGTAAGCCATTGTTATATGTGCCGTGCGTCATTGGTGGCACACTGTTATTGATCCGTACACACAAAGTTTCAAGTACGAGACTTCATTATGAAGTTATATGATTTCTTCTCTGATGTTAATACTTTGAATGTGTTTTCATTTTAGTTTACCAATAAAGGTCACAAAGATAAAGAAAAAAAATCAGTAGGCCAAAATATAATATTTGTTATATTCAAAAATAAGTTTAAAAATTAAAAGGGTGCTTCTAACATTTCTATTGAATTTAAATTTGTTATCCTTTTAAATTACCTACAAGGTGAGCCAGGGTAAGAAACAGAAGAAATACAACAGACCAAAATCTAATCCGGCTGAAGTTACTCTAGCATACTTTAAAATGGTCTTACAACACAATTCTAGGCTTCAAACTTATGCGTCATTATAAATAAGCTTATATGAAGTAAAAAAGAGAGTGCGTCACTCGTGGCACACGCCACTTGTTTTGAAAGATTACTCTAGTGTACTTTAAAATGGTCTTACAACACAATTCTAGGCTTCAAACTTGGACGTCATTATAAGTAAGCTTATATGAAGTAAAAAAGAGAGTGCGTCACTCGTGGCATACGCCACCTGTTTTGAAAGATTACTCTAGCGTACTTTAAAATGGTCTTACAACACAATTCTAGGCTTCAAACTTGGGCGTCATTATAAATAAGCTTATATGAAGTAAAAAGAGAGTGCGTCACTCGTGGCACACGCCACGTTTTGAAGACGAACGTGCGTCATTGGTGACACACCCTCGCGTAACCGGCAGTTTCAGCGTACGTCACTAGTGACGCAGGTAGTCGTGAACGTGTTAACGAACTTGTACAAGACGAAATCGATTTTCTCGCCAAGTTTGAATCAAATCGGCATGCTAACTTAAAACAACCTCTCAAAAAGTATCCAAGACGTCAGTCTTTTGGTCTTACAATGACGGAAATTAGCTAGTAATTGCTTTAATGAAGCAGTCAGCTCAGACGAGCTCTAACACGATGATAAGCCGCTCTGAAGTCAGAGGTCTAGGACATTCGACGTTTAATTGCACAATTTCAGTTCGACATTGGCACCTTAATCCTACGCATATCAAGGTCTTATTGAAGGTCATATTTTATCCGCAACAAAATTATTAAATTCAACAATTTAAACATATCACACGGATGTCATGCTGTCAAATGTTTTTAATTTATTCGTGAGATGCCTCACAAATGTGATCAACCTTTATTAGCAATTGGGTATAAATAAGCTACTGGAACGGACATCAAGGTAACACCCAGACCCGGTACATTGAAACAGTCGCTGCACGCAGCTGTCTCGCCGACGTGACGGAAGCGAATTTCCAAAAAGTAATGTCTATCTGACCTTTATTTAAAAAAACTGATTGCACCCTCATAAACGGCAGTAAAAATTCGCACATTTTCCTTATAAAATTGCACTGAAAATAGGAAAACGAACCCTGACCGCCGCCATATTAAATTTAACCGTATTTTGAAATTTCAAAAAGCTAATTTACGCAGGCTGTAAACGCTGTTTACTACGGTGAAATCAGAAATATTTAAGACTAGAAAACGTTACGAAGTAAATACTTTCAACGGCCGCCATTTTGAAACTGTTGAACAAATTGTGCAGACTAGCTGCACCTATTGAGAGGATTTAAACGTCCCTCGCGGTACCCGAGTCTAGCATACACTTACAACACTACACTTACGGCTTTAACACTTTACACTCATACTTACATTTAGGGAGGCGATAATAGCTTCAATGTGCTTCTCGCCTTAGAAAAACAAAATTGCTGGTTAACGAAATTGTCCAAAAAATTGACGCAAAAACTGACTTTGGGTTGGACAAGTTTACCCAAGAAAAACCACTTCAACAGTTTCGAAATCACGGTCATTTTAAATCTTTTGAAAACGTCGTAAATTTTGTGTATTTTTTTCCTAATCTGATTTCACCGTAGCAATCAGCGTTAAAAACTGCATAAATCAGCAATTTTTTAAATCAAAATCAGTTGTCTTTGAAGGCGGTCAGGGTTCATTTCTGTATATTTTCAATAATTTGAAATGCTAACATAAGCAGATTGTGATGGTAGAAATCATGATTTTGAAAAAAACCGTGTACGATAAATAATTGTTTTTCAAAATTCGCTTCTATCACGTCAGCGAAACAGTTTAGAGTGATCTATTGGTTGCGTATGACAAAGTATTTACAATTTATGAAGGTATGAACAAGCAGAACCGAGTTAGTCATTTCGACGACCTTGGGAAGTGACTAAATATATCTATGAACTTGAAGTGGTATGGTGTAATAGATTTTATATTTGGAATTTTTTTACAACTGATAATCACACGAAAAACAACTCTTTTGATTCACTGTTTAGCAGAAATTTTCCTTTACGGATCAACAGATGAACTGCTATTTCCAAAATAGACTGCAGTTGAAAATTGGAAACAAATAAATGGTGCAAATACATAAAAATATTTTTCCCGAAAAATGCACTCGAGAAACTATCGACAAATTTACCTGATTTCTAAAAATAGTCAGATCCTACTTAAACTTACGATACACATGGGCAAATTCATTTAAACTTGACACGAAAAGGTTTATCATCTGTACATGCTCTTAAAACCATTAAAAAGATAAAGCTATTACGTGTGCCTGTAATTGCATTGTGTAACGATGCTATCAAGTTAACATTGACTTTAAATATTTACTAGGTAAACTGACCGAATATCGGATACCTTCGTAATACCTTTAATGCTGTTTCTCAGCCAGTAAATGCTGCCCCTAGCTAAAAACACCCGACTAGGTCTTCCTCTACTTCCTTTACCCTTCAGTGAGTTCGGATGTCGGTTTTGTTTATAATTTTGTGTTTGGAAATTCTGAATATTTCCAAGCCCAACTTTGGTTCATTTTTTCACCCTTTAGAAAAGCTATGTGCGTTCATTTTTTTATGCATAACATAGCTGTAGCTTAGTGTAGATTAATAATACGGAGCGAAACAAGGCATATCGTAGTTAGTTTTGAGGTTAGTTTACCTTTTTCAACGAGGTAGCTTCCGCCCTAATATCGGACATCCGATATTAAGCAGTGTTTACATGGGTTTCGTATATTAAATACAATTGTTACAGATGCCGCCAAGAAAGAAATGGAGCAAGGAAAATATGATAAAAGCAGTCCAAGCTGTTAAAAACAAAGCAATGGGATTTCTAAAGGCATCAAAGATGTTTCATGTCCCACGCTCAACTCTTGAAAATTAACAGAAGTTTTCTTTAACAATTATATTTTAGTTATTATGTTGTTTTTGTTTTAATAATTCATATTAATAAATAATTTTTTCTGATTGTTTATCATTGTTTGAATTCCCATGTTAAACTTCTATCCGATATTAGGCATACCACCTATCCGATATTAGGACGGCTTTTTTATAAAATCAAAAAGTGCATACTTTTAGGAAAAAATTATTATTTTTCCTTTATACATATGTTGCATATTTTGTTGATAGGTACATGTAGTCAATACGTTTCTCGAACATTTAGCAAAGTTTAGTAACGATATAAGTGTGTTTAATAGAGCAAAACTTAAGTCAACAAAAAGTATCCGATATTCAGTCAGTTTACCTTATATTTCCTCCAATACACACAGGGAAGCGACGTCTTTCAACTCGACAGTTCGGCATTTGATTTGCGTTTCTTTTACGCAATTTAGAATAAACGCACTGACCGATTGTTTTGAAATTCAGCATAAGTAACTTTTATAAAGCCCGAACTAATCAGGTGTAAGATCTTTTCCAATTCGCTCGATTTAACAATAATGAGTATACGCAATTTAGGCCAAACGATTGTTTTGAAATTTGGTACGAAGGTACACCGTATAAAGCCCAAACGACGTAAGTTTTCCCATTCAATTCCGTTTCAAAATGGCGGCCTCTGATTTAACGACAACGAGTGTAGTTGGCGGCTGTTTCCTGTAATACTGGCTGAACGGCAAGACCTATCACAATTTTTCGCCGCTTTTTTTTCGTGTTTAACGTCCGACTATCGTGCACACTTGGGCTAATGCAGACGATGGGATGATTTATAGCGTATGAAAATGCCCATCCCTGGCCGGGAATCGAACCCGGGTACTCGGGGCGAAAACCCAGTACGCTATCAACTAGGCCACCGAGGCGGCTTAATTGGCCGCTTTGTGTAAGAAGCATAAAATTTCCAATAAAATTAATCCAGTAACATTTTTGACGGCTACCGTATTTACCGTACAACAGCCCTCGTAGCGCGGTGGTCAAGCATTAATTAACAATATATATGCTTTCAACTATTACTATTACGTATTCTAAGTAATAGTTCAAAGAACTGTGAATGACCTCGTAGTATATTCTTAATTAATTGCCCGGCCACCGCTCCGTGACAGCGCTGGCAACAGTTTCCGCGAATTTAATCGGTAACCGTAACAGGAAAAATATTAACAGGAAAAATATTACCGGAACAACTTTATTGCAAATATAATGCTTCTTTCACAAAGCGATCCATATGGTGATAGGTCTTGCCGTTCAGCCAGTGTTATAAGAAACAGTTACAACTACAGTCGCCGTTAAATCAGCGGTAGCCATTTTGAAACCGAAGTGAATGGCAATAAAATTCGTTCGGGCTTTGTACAAAGTACCTTCGTGACAAATTTCAAAACAATCGGTCGCACAAAATCAACGCTTAACAATCGAACGCACAAAAAATACCAAATGCCGAACGGAGACCGGGCTTCGCCGTGGTCAATAATGTTTCATATATTTTAACAGCCCTTACTAATAATTTCTTATGATTAGGATTATATACCTATTCTTCCCGTCAGTGGTCTATCAACTCACCTCATAAAGGCTACCGCGGTTTCGAAACTCTATAGTTTCATCTTCAGGCCATACAAAATGTTAAATACCTCTGTCGAGGTCGTCACAAAGTCAAACAAAACATTAAAACATACATCACAAACACTAAGCACAATTACACATTTAAAATATTCATCATGAAATTCGGCTTGGCCAAGCTACACACGCGACTCGTACGTCGTTACATTCCGGACTGCCAACGACGTACGATGTAACGACGTACGAGTCGCGTGTGTAGCTTGGCCAAGCCGAATTTCATGATGAATATTTTAAATGTGTAATTGTGCTTAGTGTTTGTGATGTATGTTTTATGACTTTTTGACGACCTCGACAGAGGGATTTAACATTTTGTATGGCCTGAAGATGAAACTATAGTTTCGAAACCGCGGTAGCCTTTATGAGGTGAGTAGATAGACCACTGACGGGAAGAATAGGTATATAATCCTAATCATTTGAATATGTGGTCCGGTGTCTATGTTATAATAATAAATTCTTCAAAAAAATTGATCAAACCTTATTTTTCACATCAAAAGACTTCGTACTTTCTTTCATTTATTAGGTTACCTATACAAATAAAATGTACACATGTGCCGCTTTAACCCCAAAAATACGCTTTGGAAACTTTAAAATAAAAAATTAAAGACAAGTCAAAACGGTTCATCAAAATTTTGTTCATACATCAGAAGATACGCACGCACGCACACACGCGCGCGCGCACGCACGCAAAACAAGGTAAGGACAAGGCACACTGAACAATTTGGCAACATTGTAACCGACAGCCACTTCGGCTGTGTTCGACAATGTTCGTTAACAACACACTTCTGTTCCAAGTTCAACTGTAAAACATTTTTATTGGTAATTAGGCCTAATTATCTGCAAAAAGATTGGATGTAAGTTTTATCTGCCCACAGTCTAGTAAACACGATCGCCCTCGTGGCGTGCAACTCGGTGATTTCATCAATGCGTGCGAGCTCGTAAAAGCTGAAAAAACGTGTCACGTGATTTTCTTACAATTAAAATCACGTGTGACCCTTTAAATTGATCTGCATCTCAATGCGTACTGTTTTTACCGCATCACTAATTGGTTTCAATTAGTGATGGAGTATAATTTTTTAATCTGCGAATTTCTACTGCAAAAATTAGGTACTGGAACGGCCACCAGGACCATGAAATGAACACCGATCCTGTGCCGCGAATCATTTTTTGAGGTTAAAATTTTTATGTATGCACGCTCACGTCCGCTATTTTGGTCCGATTCGATTCAAACTTGGCACAAAAATCGATTACGGCATTACCTTAGTCGAGTTCGAGACAATTTCAAAATGGCGGTCAATTCATATCTTTAAAAATTCATAACTTTTTCTCTTAAAATTTGTTTTCGATAATCCCATTTCACCATCTTATCTCACCGTTAAAAACTGCATAAATCAGCATATTGAATTTCTAAAAATACGTTGAAATTAAGAAATTTAATTTGACGGCGGTCAGGGTTCGTTTTTTAAAAAAATTCCAACGCAATTTAAAAGTGCAGAGTGCTAGCGTATTGCAGCTTTCAACGTTCAATATGTTTGTGAAATAAGAATTTAACACTTTCGGAAATTCGCTTCTATCACGTCAGCGAGACAGTTGCGTGCCCCTATTATTTCATTACTCACTTACGCGAGATATCGTCGCACTATGGCCTGAACTTGTAACTTCTCAAATTGTAACTAAAAAAATATCTCATTCAGATAACTTGTTGACAGAAGTTAAAATTAATTTTAAAAAAATTGAAATACAGTAATCAGTATTCATTGGCGGTTTTGTCAACTATATCACTGAATTTTACTGCTAAATTAAAATTGTAAACAACTGATAAAGGAAATGGACGCTTATCTACATCATAAACAACATCGATCTTCCACAATACAAGCAACTGTTAACGCCCTGCTAATAGTTAAGAAGGCTGGTTAGGGCGTTCATAACAATTTATATAAATATTAATGAACTTATTTCTGGACAATGTGCAATATATATTTAACTGTTAGCGCAACACTTGTGCTATATGGGTCTGGGTATGTAGTATAATGGCGTTAATTATAATTTAAATATATTATTATTATTATTATTATTATTATTATTATTATTATTATTATTATTATTATTATTATTATTATTATTAAATTATATTATATTATATATAAAAAAATTATTATTATATATTATATAATAATAATAATAATAATAATATTATTATTATTATTATTATTATTATCATATATATAGGTTGCACTCCCAGAAGACCACAGAGAAGATATCGAACCTGGCAGCAGATATCAGAAGAAGGAGGCTTCGGTTCTATGGACACATCAGTAGACTCCCAACAACGAGACTTGCCAACAGAATCCTTAAGTATATACAAGGTGTCAAATCAACAACGTCGTGGATCGCACAAGTCAGAATAGACCTACATGACGCAGGAATACACTCAACAGACATTGAAGACAGGAACGCATACAGGAGAAAGATGCTCGGTTGGAAGGTCCCAGAGAATGAAATCCCAAAGAGAGCAGGGGTAAAATGGACGGAGGAGCGGAGGAGGATCCATGGGGACAGGACGAGGGAGGTGTGGAGGATTAGAAGGAACAAGACATGAGTCGGAGTGCTTTGCGTGATCTAACAGGGTCTATACGCGGATAATAATAATAATATATATATATATATATATATATATTATTCATATTTAATGTTAAACAAATAAAGCCAGTAGAAGAATTTGAACCTGCCAGTCCCTTAGTTTTACATAAGCAGGAATCACTGTGCTAAGAATGAACTAAAAACCAACGGCTCACTGGTAGACTAAGTTCACTTCAAGGATACTAATAATACGTACAAGGCAAACGTGACGCTTTTTTCACTTTAATATGTAAAACATTTTCCCGCAAAAAGATTTCTTCGTAAACTTGTTTGTCAGAGCATCCCGGGAAAACAGCTGATAGCAATTTAATCCAATGCCGAATATATATTGTGCCCACAAATGTACATACAATGTGGGTTATAACGGAGCTATTACCTATTTTAACGTAACAGCTGTTATTTATTTATTGTGATTATTACATAACGTGCGAAGCGAAGCCATTATTACATTTATTACATTATTTACATTATTACATAACGTGCGAACGTTATTATTCAAACGTTCGGCTTTTGGTTTGTGTATTTGTTTATTATGGTTTTAGCTAAACGCACTGACCGATTGTTTTAAAATTTGGTACGGAGGTACCTTGTATAAAGCCCGAACTACTGTGTGTAAGATTTGTTTATATTCACTTCAGTTTCAAGATGGCGGCCTCTGATTTACAATAACGAGTGTACGCAGTTTCAGCCAAACGCATTGACCGATTGTTTTGAAATTTGGTACGGGGGTACCTTGTATAAAGCCCAAATGACGTAAGTCTAAGATTTTCCTCCCTTATTTTTGTTTCAAAATGGCGGTCTCTGATTTAACAATGACGAGTGTACGCAATTTTGGCCAAACGCATTGACCGATTGTTTTAAAATTTGGTACGGAGGTACCTTGTATAAAGCCCGAGGTATTGTGTATAAGATTTCTTTATATTCACTTCAGTTTCAAGATGGCGGCCTCTGATTTACAATAACGAGTGTACGCAGTTTCAGCCAAATGCATTGACCGATTGTTTTGAAATTTAAAACGGAAGTTCTTTGTATAAAGCCCAAATGACGTAAGTGTAAGATTTTCCTCCCTTATTTTTGTTCCAAAATGGCGGTCTCTGATTTAACAATGACGAGTGTACGCAATTTTGGCCAAACGCATTGACCAATTGTTTTAAAATTTGGTACGGAGGTACCTTGTATAAAGCCCGAACTACTGTGTGTAAGATTTGTTTATATTCACTTCAGTTTCAAGATGGCGGCCTCTGATTTAACAATGACGAGTGTACGCAATTTTGGCCAAACGCATTGACTGATTGTTTTGAAATTTAAAACGGAAGTTCTTTGTATAAAGCCCAAATGGCGTAAGTGTAAGATTTTCCCCCTTGCTTTTGTTTCAAGATGGCGGTCTCTGATTTAACAATGACGAGTGTACGCAAATTTGGCCAAACGCACTGACCGATTGTTTTGAAATTTGGTACCGGGGTACCTTGAATGAAGCCCAAACGATGAATGCATAACATTTACTTCGAATTTACTTCTGTTTCAAGATGGCGGCCTTTGATTTAACGTTTTTTTTTTGTTATTTTAAGGCGAAAAGCACATTGACGCTATTATCGCCTCCCTAAATGTAAATGAGTGTAAAGTGTTGAAGTCGTAAGTGTAGTGTTGTAGGTGTAAGTGTGTGTTAGG
Organism: Callitettix versicolor; assembly: GCA_022606455.1. Lineage (NCBI taxonomy): Eukaryota > Metazoa > Arthropoda > Insecta > Hemiptera > Cercopidae > Callitettix > Callitettix versicolor. The sequence goes on along the minus strand of CM040184.1, from coordinate 75,123,923 downwards.
GAAGTCTAAATCCTCTCAATAGGCGCAGCTAGTCTGCACCCACCCCTGCGGGGTCTGATTTAACGATAACACGTGTAAGCAATGCTACTCAAACGCACTGACCGATTGTTTTAAAATTTCGTACCGAGGTACCTTGTATAAGCCCGAACTACTGTGTGTAAGATTTGTTTATATTCACTTCAGTTTCAAGATGGCGGCCTCTGATTTACAATAACGAGTGTACGCAGTTTTAGCCAACGAAGGCAGGTTTTATAAAGCCAGAAAAAAATACGTGCAAGATTTTCCCCCACTCATTTCCGTTTCAAGATGACGGGCATTGATTCAACGTTGATAGTGCGGTTACTGGTTATTTCCTGTAATACTGGCTGAACGGCAAAACCTATCATTAACTCTGACCGCTTTATGGAGAAAGATCGTAAAATTTCGAATAAAGTCAGTAACATTTTTCGTAAATTTTACGGTTACCGAAAAAGTTACGAGCGCACTGTATATTAATTGAGAATATACGGCGAGGCCTACTGTTCTTTTAACTACTACTTCAACTTACTTTTTCAGTTTTGCCTTCACATTGTGGGGCCGACAATACGGAATTAATTTATAAAACATCAAGCCTCTGATATCCGGACTAACGGGGCGCCGGATGATCCGGACATGGAAAAATCCGGATAACAGACAGAAACATCCTAACTGATACAACTACTACTTCAACTTACTTTTACAGTTTTGCCTTCACATTGTGGGGCCGACAAGACGGAATTAATTTATAAAACATCAATACCTCTGATTTCCGGATTAACGGGGCGCCGGATGATCCGGACATGGAAAAATCCGGATAACAAACAGAAACATCCTAACTGATACAACTGTTGACCTACTACTTCAACTTACTTTTACAGTTTTGCCTTCACATTGTGGGGCCGACAAGACGGAATTAATTTATAAAACATCAAGACCTCTGATATCCGGACTAACGGGGGCCGGATGATCCGGACATGGAAAAATCCGGATAACAGACAGAAACATCCTAACTGATACAACTGAGCCAATTATAAGGCACTATATTGTTTACGTTTCCGTCACACAGAACGCCTGCAAAACGCAACAAGCCCTACACTACAGCAGAGCTACATGTATTGCAAGACAAGATTTAATTTAGGCTGACTGATTGTTAAATCGTAATATGGTGACGGTTTAGGCGACATAAAAAACACGATACCTTCAACATAATAGCATCCCAATAATCGAACCGGATATCGGAATTTTCGGATATTAGAGGGCCGGATGTCAGAGGACTTATAAAAAAGGGGCGAAATTTCGCACTATGAAAGTTTTAAGTAAAGATTTTTTTTGAACGTCCGACTATTGTGCACACTTGGGCAAATGCAGACGATGGGATGATTTATAGCGTATGAAAATGCCAAGCCCTGGCCGGGAATCGAACCCGGGTCCTCGGGGTGAAAGCCTAGTACGCTATCAACTAGGCCACCGAGGCGGCTTTTAAGTAAAGAAAACTTTTGAATAAGTAGTCGTTGGGGTGAGGGCGGTAGTTGAAAAAGGAAGGGAAAACATGTTTACAATCGAAAAGCGATCGGTTTTAAATAATCACAAATTTATGAGTCATTATAATATATACGTTTCAATAATTGTTTTTAATAGCAATTTTTATAGGGCATTATAATACCACGTTGTAAACGATATTTAACGTAAAAATGTAATATGTTTGTACTTTTATAATTCATTTTTATTAATGGATACAAACATGTTAGTCGATTTAGTTATTCTTCAAAAAGCTACATACAATTGTCCGTGAGTAAAGACGGCATTTGATAAACACAATCCTGCACTTTGAAGTATTTGTCCCTGCGACTTGTTTATAGTGATAGCAAACACAATTTTAATAGGTAACTGTCGTCGTCTTTTAATTTGTACTTCGTATTTTACGATATCTGTATTAACAATAGATAAATGCACGATGGAAAAAGAAATCACAAATATATTTGTGTAAAACAATGTCCAAAACATGTGTTTGGTATTCGAAATGCTTGTCCCGGCTTGTAAGATGGGCAGGGATAGGGGACTGTCAGTAGGACCACATAACCTGTACGTTTAAAGTCTTTTAAGTAAATATTGAAATTGTTATAAGCACTTTTTGCAAAAAATATGCATTTTTAATGGGATTCTCCATTCGTGATTAATAAGTTAGCTTCGTAAAATATACAATATATTGATTCGCGTATCCACGATGCCGTTTTGCCTATGACAGTTAAGAATGTCTTTTATGTTAAAATTTTCCACAAACAGTACGTTTTGGCGTGGAATTGTTGTGCAACGTCAGAAGCCGGTTAGAAAAAGATACCTCATTTATGCCTGTATAAATAGTATGTGCTGAGAAAAGGGATGATGACTCGAAAATTATATATTTTAATGAACTGTCAAGAAGTGATCTTTGAGCCGCCTCGGTGGCCTAGTTGATAGCGTACTGGGCTTTCACCCCGAGGACCCGGGTTCGATTCCCGGCCAGGGCTTGGCATTTTCGTACGCTATAAATCATCCCATCGTCTGCATTAGCCCAAGTGTGCACAATAGTCGGACGTTAAAAAAAAAAAAAAAAAAAAAAATATTGATAGACGAAAAAACATTTTCACTCTCACACAGTCTGTTAAACGGTCGAGTTAAAGCGGAAACTGCGCTTCGCCTTGGTCAATAATTTTTCCTATATTTTAACAGCCCTTACTAATAATTTCTTCAAAAAAATAATAATTTCTTCAAGCCTTATTTTTCACATCAAAAGACCGTCAAAAATACCACTACAAATTTGCAGAACATGTTCAATTGTGACGAAATTATACACTTTTAATTCAGCGCTTAGGACGGCTAAGGGCGGAAGTTTCCTTAAAAAATGAATGGTACAGATCAGCTGTAAATAATTGTTCTAGCATTGGTTTCTATGGCAACAAAATACAATTTTCATAACAGCTGTTGAACTAAAACAAAACAAATAATTACGTTCTAATGCTGGTTTTTTGGCCGACACTAGGCGCCTCGGTGGCCTAGTTGATAGCGTACTGGGCTTTCACCCCGAGGACCCGGGTTCGATTCCCGGCCAGGGCTTGGCATTTTCGTACGCTATAAATCATCCCATCGTCTGCATTAGCCCAAGTGTGCACAATAGTCGGACGTTAAACAAAAAAAAAAAAAAAAAAGAAGTGATCTACAGGTTAGGATCAAGGTTCCGGATATTATGATGGCATTGTAAATTCGCTAAAAAACGTTAACTTATACAGAAAGCATAGTAAAGTTATTTGCCTTGACTTTCAACAGGAAAGTCACTTTACTTTCGATACGAGCGAGTCAAGGTCTTGTAACGCCTTCCCCCACGGCGTACTTTCTCCGCAAGTCAAACCTTGAAACAAGTTTACCACTGTTACGAGGTAATTATGGCTACGGTTAGGTTAGGTGGCGTTTTTTAATCCAACGAAAATATCCGACTACAGAACCGGTGCGTCGACTTAAAAGTTGAGGCAGTAACTACGTAATGCCGACAAACGCATTTTGAAAACAATATTTTCAGGGACTGTTTAGAGTCTTAGAAAGATTTTTTTTATGGGGCGAAAAACCTACAAGATTATTAACGCCCGAACATACAAAAGGAAAAAAATTAATGATAATATTATTGAAAATAAAATAAAAGATATAGATGTTTTTGAAGTAAAGCGAAATTAAAATAACGAATACTTAAGAACTAAATAACAATTCGTAAAAATAAATAATAATAATAATAAAACCTACAAGATTATTAACGCCCGAACATACAAAAGGAAAAAATTAATGATAATATTATTGAAAATAAAATAAAAGATATAGATGTTTTTGAAGTAAAACGAAATTAAAATAACGAATACTTAAGAACGAAATAACAATTCATAAAAATAAATAATAATAATAATAATAATAAAACCTACAAGATTATTAACGCCCGAAAAAACAAATGGAAAAAAATTAATGATAATATTATTGAAAATAAAATAGAAGATATAGATGTTTTAGAAGTAAAGCGAAATTAAAATAACGAATACTTAAGAACTAAATAACAATTCGTAAAAATAAATAATAATAATAAAACCTACAAGATTATTAACGCCCGAAAAAACAAAAGGAAAAAATTAATGATAATATTATTGAAAATAAAATAAAAGATATAGATGTTTTTGAAGTAAATCGAAATTAAAATAACGAATACTTAAGAACTAAATAACAATTCGTAAAAATAAATAATAATAATAAAACCTACAAGATTATTAACGCCCGAAAAAACAAAAGGAAAAAATTAATGATAATATTATTGAAAATAAAATAAAAGATATAGTTGTTTTAGAAGTAAAGCGAAATTAAAATAACGAATACTTAAGAACTAAATAACAATTCGTAAAAATAAATAATAATAATAATAAAACCTACAAGATTATTAACGCCCGAAAAAACAAAAGGAAAAAATTAATGATAATATTATTGAAAATAAAATAAAAGATATAGTTGTTTTAGAAGTAAAGCGAAATTAAAATAACGAATACTTAAGAACTAAATAACAATTCGTAAAAATAAATAATAATAATAAAACCTACAAGATTATTAACGCCCGAAAAAACAAAAGGAAAAAATTAATGATAATATTATTGAAAATAAAATAAAAGATATAGTTGTTTTAGAAGTAAAGCGAAATTAAAATAACGAATACTTAAGAACTAAATAACAATTCGTAAAAATAAATAATAATAATAAAACCTACAAGATTATTAACGCCTTGAAAAAACAAACGGAAAAAATTAATGATAATATTATTGAAAATAAAATAAAAGATATAGTTGTTTTAGAAGTAAAGCGAAATTAAAATAACGAATACTTAAGAACTAAATAACAATTCGTAAAAATAAATAATAATAATAAAACCTACAAGATTATTAACGCCCGAAAAAACAAACGGAAAAAAATTAATGATAATATTATTGAAAATAAAATAAAAGATATAGTTGTTTTAGAAGTAAAGCGAAATTAAAATAACGAATACTTAAGAACTAAATAACAATTCGTAAAAATAAATAATAATAATAAAACCTACAAGATTATTAACGCCCGAAAAAACAAAAGGAAAAAATTAATGATAATATTATTGAAAATAAAATAAAAGATATAGTTGTTTTAGAAGTAAAGCGAAATTAAAATAACGAATACTTAAGAACTAAATAACAATTCGTAAAAATAAATAATAATAATAAAACCTACAAGATTATTAACGCCCGAAAAAACAAAAGGAAAAAATTAATAATATTATTGAAAATAAAATAAAAGATATAGATGTTTTTGAAGTAAATCGAAATTAAAATAACGAATACTTAAGAACTAAATAACAATTCGTAAAAATAAATAATAATAATAAAACCTACAAGATTATTAACGCCCGAAAAAACAAAAGGAAAAAATTAATGATAATATTATTGAAAATAAAATAAAAGATATAGATGTTTTTGAAGTAAATCGAAATTAAAAAAACATACAATTCGTAAAAATATATAAAAACAACGGTGATAAAGTTATTTAGAAAAAAAAAGAAGCACACAGGTATGTATATTGTCCCTGAAAATGAAATAAATAAATAACAAGGCACATTACAAAATTAAAAATAATAATTTAAATTATATTTAAAAACAGTAATCTATAAGTAATTCCGATAAACGCATTTTGAAAACAATATTTTCAGGCACTGTTTGAGTCGTAGAAAGATGGTTTAAGGCTTATTATAAGGTCTTCGTATAAAATTTGAAGGATTTTTTGTGTGTGGCTAAAAAACCTACAAGATTATTATCGCACGAAAATAAAAAATGAAAAAATTATAAACGATATTACTGAAAATAAATTAGATGTTTTTGAAGTAAAACGAAATTATAATAACGAATACTTAAAAACTAAATAACAATTTGTAAAAATATATAAAAATAACAGAGATAAAATTAATTAGAAAAAACACAATAAAGCACACAGGGATGTACGATATTGTCTCAGAAAAGAAAACAACAAATAAATAAATAACAATCTGCATTACAAAGTTAAAAATAAAAATAATAATAAAAATTTTAATTGTATTTAAAACATTTAAGCGCTCAAAAATGTTAGTACTCGGCGCATCTTCCTTAAACCACTACAAATTTGCAGAACATGTTCAATTGTGACGAAATTATACACTTTTAATTCAGCGCTTAGGACGGCTAAGGGCGGAAGTTTCCATCAGAATTGAATGGTACAGATCAGCTGTAAATAATTGTTCTAGCATTGGTTTCCATGGCAACAAAATACAATTTTCATAACAGCTGTTGAACTAAAACAAAACAAATAATACGTTCTAATGCTGGTTTTTCGGCCGACACTAGCCGCCTCAGTGGCCTCAGCGTACTGGGCTTTCACCCCGAGGACCCGGGTTCGATTCCCGGCGAGGGCTTGGCATTTTCATACGCTATAAATCATCCCATCGTCTGCATTAGCCCAAGTGTGCACAATAGTCGGACGTTAAACAAAACAAAAAAATCACCCCGAGGACCCGGGTTCGATTCCCGGCCAGGGCTTGGCATTTTCATACGCTATAAATCATCCCATCGTCTGCATTAGCCCGTGTGCACAATAGTAGGACGTTAAACAAAACAAAAAAATCACCCCGAGGACCCGGGTTCGATTCCCGGCCAGGGCTTGGCATTTTCATACGCTATAAATCATCCCATCGTCTGCATTAGCCCGAGTGTGCACAATAGTCGGACGTTAAACACCAAAAAATAAAAAATAAAATCGGCCAACAACGTTCTGCGACGTCTTCCGATTCCTACTTTTTTCTCTGTCGTTCCATAGATCTTGATCCACTTCCCTCTCTCACACTTCCTTATCAATTCCTTCTCTTTTTTGCGACCATGATTTCCGTTTTAAAATCTGTTTTTAAGTCAATTGTCATTTATCCTTCGGACATGGTCAAAACCATCGAAGTTGTTTTGTCTTAATGTCGTCTACAACGGTGTGCTCCGCATCCACGATTTCAAGGATTCTTAATTTTTTATCTTCTCCCGTTTCGACCGACCTGCGGCTCTTCGCCAGTCCATTTCTGTAGCTTCTAGACAATGTTCTTTTTTTCAGTGGCCATACTTCGCTTCCATATGAGATCATGCTTCTTATAATTGTATTTTATATTCTGTATTCATTTATTTTTTATACTTGTTGATCTCATACGATGCTGTTCTGTACGCTTGTTTGTTTGTTCGTTCTTTTATCGCTGTGTCTAACAGTCTATCACTCCTGTCATTCCCAGATACTTGTAAGTTGTACCCTTTGATTCGCGTGTTGTGTTCCTGCCCTGCCCTCCACTGCACTCTAATCCCCTCTAATATCAGTTACATACCTTATTAATCCAATTAACACACATCCACCCGCGGAAAATATATTTTTTAAGATTACTTACGATTTTAGGTTGTTTTCTAAGGAACTATATTGTGACGTCACTGCTGTTTACACTGCAATGAACACTATTAATTTCCTAACTTACTGCTCATGCGCGTTATCACATTCTAAGCGCAACTTAATCTTAATAGTTTTACTTGTTCGTTCGTAGTGAAGGCGCTGATAAAATGGCAATTTAGTTAAATAAGTTCTTCACCCAACAAGCGTGTCAATTAAGTCTTCAGTATTAAAAAAAAATAAAAGGTTTTTTATCGTTTTAGTGACCAAAAACACGTTACCTAATTTCACGCGTATCGCTTCGACTATTATCGTACTTTCTGCGTTTTTGTATTTTCGATTATTGCTTTTGGGAGTGTCGTACAGCGTTTTAACGAAACAAAAAATTACCGAAAAATCGAAAACAACCTACACTGAATATTTACCAATATCGATTTGCAACACGTCATAACCGGTTTTTTTTTTTGGTCACTATGTTTCCGTCGTTCTGGTTTTAAACGTTGGAACTCGCACTGTGATTCACTAACAAACAAATTAAAATGTAATTACTACTTTAAAACGCGAAACAAAACTTTGATACAAACAAAACAGTAATACACGAACAATCGGGAACGCAAATTTTCTTTGGAAAAAAGCGAACATGTTCTTTAAGACAATCGTATTGGAATCATTATGCGTTACTGGGATAAACGTTCGACTATTGTGCACACTTGGGCTAATGCAGACGATGGGATGATTTATAGCGTACGAAAATGCCAAGCCCTGGCCGGGAATCGAACCCGGGTCCTCGGGGTGAAAGCCTAGTACGCTATCAAATAGGCCACCGAGTTAAAATTACCGCTATCAAAATTATCAGTGATGCAGGCGGCCTACGTTTAATGGTTCAAGTAACGATTTTGACATTTGACGGACTATTCGATGGTCCCCTAGCCCCCAAAATTGCGCCCGTGACACACACACACACACTCCTGGCTGGGTTAGTAAGCTCGGTGCTCCTTTACGGAGCGCCGATTAGGAGCCAGGCTATGATGGTCGCGAGCTATGCGTGCAAGGTTAATGCGGTGCACCGCCGTGCGTTGCTGCGTGTCGTGAGTGGTTACCGAACAGTTTCCTACGACGCTGCATGGGTAGTGGCGGGCGAACCACCAATGGAGATGATGGCTGATGAAATAGCGAGGCTGTACTGGCGTAAGCGAAATGCTGAGCCGCGATATAGTCATACAGTGACAATTACAGAGGAGCACAATCGAACCCTGGATACATGGCAGCGACAGTGGGACGAATCAACAAATGGACGATGGCCACACCAACTCATAGGTAACATCCAGGATTGGTGCAACAAGGATCATGGGGAGGTGGATTTCTATCACACACAGATTCTCACTGGGCTTCCGAGCTTACTTGTTCCGTTTCAGGCTGGAAACGGACTCGGCGTGTCCCCTCTGTCTTCCAGCAGTGGAGGAAGATACGCAGCATGTGTTTTTCCGGTGTCGGAGATTCGACGAGGAAAGGATGAGGCTGCAAACATATCTGCAAGGCAGCATTGCACCGGAAAGTCTGGTTGCGACTATGATGGGCCATTGTCGGATTTGCTGCAGTGGTCATGAAGAGGTTGAGGGCTGAGGATCGAGAAAGGAGAGCCAACGATGTAGAAGAGTAGGCGTTCAGCCAGTCCATCTTCCCATGAAGTAATGCCTGGCGGTGGTTCCGTGGGGGGCTTTACAGAAGAGGAATGCTTTTGGTGTTTTTTTTTTTTAGTAGGTAACAATATATCTTAACTTGAGTTTGAACTTAATTTGAGTCCCACAATCTGGGGTAGTGCGTACCCTACCCCAGGTAGTCTATAAAAGATTTTTCCACCTTTTTTTGGCATCGCAAAACACACACACACACACACACACACACACACACACACACACATCAAATAATTTTATCTTAACAATAGCAGAGTAATATGTACCTTTAATTAACTTTAGTCTTACTGGAAATAAATCCAATATGGCCGACATGACCCACAGTCGCTTAAATACTTCTACATGTCTACAATATGTACCTGTATAGTACAGTTGTCACTACTTATGCAGTTGCCAATAAATACAGTTATGTAACTCATTGCTAAAACTCAAAAAAAAACTTTGCGATATGTTATTTTGCCGTGCCTCAAATCTGAGATTAGCCAGACTCTATTTTTTTTTTTTAAGGTGAAGAGCACATAGAGGCTATTATCGCCTCCCTAAATGTAAGTGTGAGTGTAAAGTGTTAAAGTCGTAAGTGTAGTGTTGTAAATGTAAGTGTGTGTTAAGACTCGGGTACCGCGAGGGACGTCTAAATCCTCTCAATTGGTGCAGCTAGTCTGCACCCCCATGTGGGGTTAGCCAGACTCTACGTCCCTACAGTCTATATACTGCTTTATATGCTATAAGTGTTCAAGCAGGGGACAAAGTAAATGAACTGTGCAATACAGTTCAACTGTTATTCTCAGTTTTATAACTACTATTACAAATTATTATACAGTTATTTTTGGGGGAATGTCAAAACGGGACATCTGGCTATTAGTGACGAACATAAGCGTTATTTTCCGGTAACGGTTATAACCATTACTGCCACTTTAGAATAACGTGTTAAACCGTTATTTGGTTAACCGTTATTTAAACAATTAAGCAGAGGTTTGAATATAGTTACGCAGAATTACTAAATTGATTATTTGAAAAAAAAAATACTAGAAGTTAAAAGAACATTTTACGTAACAGTGCATTCTCAATTAATATACAAAGCGTTTCAAGAGAGCTTTTGTAATTTTTCCGGCAATTTAACTGGTAACAGTAATATTTAGGAAAAAAGTTACTTGACCATCTTTATTGAAAATTGTGTGCCCTTTCTCCATGAAGATAGGTTTTGCCGTCCAGCCAGTATTACAGGAAATGTCCAGCAACTACAGAGGCAGTCATCTTGAAACGGAAGTGAATGGGGGAAATCTTACAAATACGTCGTTGGGGCTTTATACAAGGTACTTCAGTGCCGAATTTCAACACAATCGATGAATGCGTTTAACCAAAACTGCTTCACACAAACCAAATACCGAACGGTCGATCTGAAATACAAAACTCGCTTCGATCCGTCAATTACAAAAACGATTTATTAAATTAGTGATAAATTCATGATCTGACTTAATTATTTTCAAAGTGGATTTCGAATTTTGATTTTAATCTTCTAAAATCAGCTTAAAACAAAGCCAGCCTACTAACTTTCATTAATACAATAGTGACTTTAATATATTTAAATAACAAAATATTTTAATAATAATACCTAAAGTGAACCTTTTCAATTTTAAACATCCATGACAGATTTTTTTAATTACAAACAAACTTGATTAAGACCAGCACGTTAAGATTAATAATTTAATAAGACATGAAAGAATAAAATTCCTTTACTGTCAACCTATTGTTACATGTGTGATAGACTCAAGGACTTGGGGACAATATATTATTATTATCATTATTTTTTTTTTTTTTTTTTTTTTTTTTTTTTTTTTTTTTTTTTTTTTTTGTGTGTTTTACGTCCGACTATTGTGCACACTTGGGCTAATGCAGACGATGGGATGATTTTATAGCGTATGAAAATGCCAAGCCCTGGCCGTGAATCTAACCCGGGTCCTCGGGGTGAAAGCCCAATACGCTATCAACTAGGCCACCGAGGCGGCTAGGGGACAATTTAAATTCTGATATAGATGTATAAGAACGATTTCATGTTTTTTGATTAGGAATAGTTTTAAGATTATTTGTTAAAGATTTAGCCATGTTTTCCCTAAGTAACGGAAACGGATTGTTCCTTAATATGAGTTTGTTTTTCTTTGATTTTATTTATTTGCCAAGATTAACCTGAACTAGGACTGATCGATCAATACCGTACATTCAATTTGGGTCCCTGGTTAAATTTAGTAATAGTAAGCCAATGTTGCACTTCCGCATTGAATTATGATGTGTTATGTGCCAATTAGTGGTGGGGCAGAAAACACCAAACTGTTCTATAAACGACAAACAAACTGCTTTTTCAAACGGAAACAAGCAGTTGGATTTGGACTGGTTTATGATTTGTTAAACGAGGAACGGCTTTCCGCACTACCACATTTAACGTTGCCGCAAGCGCTAAAACTGTTTTCCTGCTGTTTGCCTGCTAAATGCTTTCCTGCTAACTGCTTTTCTTCTACCTGCTTTTATGCTTTTTCCCTTTATTTCAAAGTTACTTGTTGCTTTTAGTGAAGTAAGAACTGTTTGGTCAATGTCAACGTTTATCTCTATTTTGTTGCGAGTTGTAGTAACAATTTCTCACATTTTGTAGATATACAGCCTAATTTTATTTAAACATATTTTTTATATTTATTATCAATCATCAATATTTTTTAATCAACTAAAAATATTCTGAATCGTTTACATTTTGGTAAATATGCAAAGGATTATTTAATTTTTAAGTAAAAAAAAAGAATGCTTCTATTAGAAATTCATTGCATTTTGTACATAAAATGGCTTACATAATTATTACGTTTTGAGAATGTAATTTAATTATTACTACACTTATAAGGATTATTTTTTTCTAAATGCTTTATACCCAAAAACAGTTAAAGGACATGGTGGTAATGGGAATGAAAAAGTAGTCTTACAAAACTGAACGTTTGTGCTTTATGTTTTAGCTGCGAATACAACTTTCAGTTACAGTTTTATAAACCTGTTTTTTTCCAACTGTTTTAAAAAGCAGCTTTTTTTCCTCAACAAACAGTTTGTTGACGTTTTGTAAAAATAGCAAAAACGCCCACCAGTTTTTGCCAATATCAGTTGAATATAATCGAATAAGATAGAAATTGGTTATCACTGTTTTGGGACGAATTGATTCAATGATTTATCGAATTAAAGTAGTTTGTTACTTTTGTATCCTAGTATCCTATTATTTGTTACTGTTGTGTGTGTGTGTGCGCGCGCGCGCGTGCGTGTGTGTGCGTGTAAGATATATCACTTATAGTAAATAAATTTTAATAACCAGAGTTAAATTTTAAGTGAAAGTTAAAGAACAAAATAAATTTATTTGTGTGCAAAATTTTACTTAGTGAATATATATATATATATATATATATATATATATATATATATATATATATATATATATATAGAGAGAGAGAGAGAGAGAGAGAGAGAGAGAGAGAGAGAGAGAGAGAGAGAGAGAGAGCAAAATTTAATTGAGCTAAATTTTACATAAACATCTATTATTTTAAACAAAATCAACCTTTGTTTTAATTTAGTAAATGTAGCACGACATCAAAATGCCATTTATTGACAAAATGGTCATAAATGCAGGTCACGTATAAAAGAAATAAAATTAATTCACTTAAGTGTATTAATTTATTCGGTATTACTTTGCAAACTAGTCATTTACAAACAATAAAACCATAAATAAAATATAAACATAACTAAACGTGAAATTCTCACTTGGAAATCGTTAGCAGTTAGCGCTAAGCGTTACTCTTTGTTATAACTTATAACAGTATATTCTCATATTAAAAGTTATCTTCATTATTTTCGTTTATCGTTATCTCAACGCTAGCGCCAGTAACACTTAGCGACAAGGCACTGAACTACTAAACTCTTATCTAAAAGGTTATTGGGAATAAAATATTCGTTCTTCATTTTAACGTCATCAACGCCGGTGTCACAGGCAAACTTTACCCCAGGCAAAGTGTACCCCCCACGGTACAAAACGCCTAGGCGAATTGTACCCCCGGTAAGAAAAGCCTAGGCATAGTGTACCCCCGGTACAAAACGCCTAGTCCTTATGTACCGGGGGTAAAAAAACCCTGAAAATCAGGTTTAGAGTACCGGGGGTACACTGTGCCTAGGATATTCTTACCCCCAGAGATCTACTACATATCGGCATATTGAAACGTCAAAGGGGGGTAAACTGTGCCTAGGTTTTTCTTACCCCCCATGAGATCTACTATTTGTCGGCATATAAAAACGTCAAAGGGGGTACACGGTGCCTAGGTTTTTCTTACCCCAAGGTATCTACAATATATCGGCATATTAAAACATCAAAGAGGGTACACTGTGCCTAGGTTTTTCTTACCCCCATGAGGTCTACTATTTGTCGGCATATTAAAACGTCAAAGGGGGTACACGATGCCTAGGTTTTTCTTACCCCCCATGAGGTCTACTATTTGTCGGTATATTAAAATGTCAAAGGGGGTAAACTGTGCCTAGGTTTTTCTTACCCCCCATGAGATCTACTATTTGTCGGCATATTAAAACGTCAAAGGGGGTACACAGTGCCTAGGTTTTCCTTACCCCCATGAGATCTACTATATGTCAGAATATTAAAATGTCAAAGGGGGTACACGGAGCCTAGGTTTTTCTTACCCACCAAGGTACCTACAATATATCGGCATATTAAAACATCAAAGAGGGTACACTGTGCCTAGGTTTTTCTTACCCCCATGAGGTCTACTATTTGTCAGCATATTAAAACGTCAAAGGGGTACACTGTGCCTAGGTTTTTCTTACCCCCCAAGAGATCTACTACATATCGGCATATTAAAACGTTAAAGGGGGTACACTGTGCCTAGCTTTTTCTTACCCCCCAAGAGATCTACTATATATCGGCATATTAAAACGTCAAAGGGGATATACGGTGCCTAGGTTTTTCTTACCCTCCAAGGTATCTACTATATGTCGGCATATTAAAACGACAAAGGGGGTACACGGTGCCTAGGTTTTTCTTACCCTCCAAGGTATCTACTATATGTCGGCATATTAAAACGACAAAGGGGGTACATGGTGCCTAGGTTTTTCTTACCCACCCATGAGGTCTACTATTTGTCGCCATATTAAAACGTCAAAGGGGGTACACTGTGCCTAGGTTTTTCTTACCCCTTATGAGGTCTACTATTTGTCGGCATATTAAAACGTCAAAGAGGGTACACTGTGCCCAGGTTTTTCTTATCCCTCAAGAGATCTACTATTTGTCGGCATATTAAAACGTTAAAGGGGGTACACTGTGCCTAGGTTTTTCTTACCCCCCAAGAGATCTACTATATATCGGCATATTAAAACGTCAAAGGGGATATACGGTGTCTAGGTTTTTCTTACCCTCCAAGGTATCTACTATATGTCGGCATATTAAAACGACAAAGGGGGTACACGGTGCCTAGGTTTTTCTTACCCCCCCAAGAGATCTACTATATATCAGCATATTAAAACTTCAAAGGGGGTACACGGTGCCTAGGTTTTTCTTACCCCCATGAGGTTTACTATTTGTCGGCATATTAAAACGTTAAAGGGGGTAAACAGTGCCTAGGTTTTTCTGACCCCCCATGAGATCTACTATTTGTCGGCATATTAAAACGTCAAAGTGGGTACTCGATGCCTAGGTTTTTCTTAACCCCCATGAAGTCTACTATTTGTCGGTATATTAAAACGTTAAAGGAGGGTAAACTGTGCCTAGGTTTTTCTTACCCCCCATGAGATCTACTATTTGTCGGCATATTAAAACGTCAAAGGGGGTACACAGTGCCTAGGTTTTCCTTACCCCCCATGAGATCTACTATATGTCGGCATATTAAAATGTCAAAGGGGGTACACGGAGCCTAGGTTTTTCTTACCCACCAAGGTACCTACAATATATCGGCATTTTAAAACATCAAAGAGGGTACACTGTGCCTAGGTTTTTCTTACCCCCATGAGGTCTACTATTTGTCGGTATATTAAAACGTCAAAGTGGGTACACTGTGCCCAGGTTTTTCTTAACCCCCATGAAGTCTACTATTTGTCGGTATATTAAAACGTTAAAGGGGGGTAAACTGTGCCTAGGTTTTTCTTACCCCCCATGAGATCTACTATTTGTCGGCATATTAAAACGTCAAAGGGGGTACACAGTGCCTAGGTTTTCCTTACCCCCCATGAGATCTACTATATGTCGGCATATTAAAATGTCAAAGGGGGTACACGGAGCCTAGGTTTTTCTTACCCACCAAGGTATCTACAATATATCGGCATTTTAAAACATCAAAGAGGGTACACTGTGCCTAGGTTTTTCTTACCCCCATGAGGTCTACTACTTGTCGGCATATTAAAACGTCAAAGGGGGTACACGATGCCTAGGTTTTTCTTACCCCCCATGAGGTCTACTATTTGTCGGTATATTAAAACGTCAAAGGGGGTAAACTGTGCCTAGGTTTTTCTTACCCCCCATGAGATCTACTATATGTCGGCATATTAAAACGACAAAGGGGGTACATGGTGCCTAGGTTTTTCTTACCCACCCATGAGGTCTACTATTTGTCGGCATATTAAAACGTCAAAGGGGGTACACTGTGCCTAGGTTTTTCTTACCCCCTATGAGGTCTACTATTTGTCGGCATATTAAAACGTCAAAGAGGGTACACTGTGCCCAGGTTTTTCTTATCCCTCAAGAGATCTACTATTTGTCGGCATATTAAAACGTTAAAGGGGTACACTGTGCCTAGGTTTTTCTTACCCCCCAAGAGATCTACTATATATCGGCATATTAAAACGTCAAAGGGGATATACGGTGTCTAGGTTTTTCTTACCCTCCAAGGTATCTACTATATGTCGGCATATTAAAACGACAAAGGGGGTACACGGTGCCTAGGTTTTTCTTACCCCCCCCAAGAGATCTACTATATATCAGCATATTAAAACGTCAAAGGGGGTACACGGTGCCTAGGTTTTTCTTACCCCATGAGGTTTACTATTTGTCGGCATATTAAAACGTTAAAGGGGGTAAACAGTGCCTAGGTTTTTCTTACCCCCCATGAGATCTACTATTTGTCGGCATATTAAAACGTCAAAGTGGGTACACGATGCCTAGGTTCTTCTTACCCCCCATGAGGTCTACTATTTGTCGGTATATTAAAACGTCAAAGGGGGTAAACTGTGCCTAGGTTTTTCTTACCCCCCATGAGATCTACTATTTGTCGGCATATTAAAACGACAAATTTGGTACATGGTGCCTAGGTTTTTCTTACCCTCCAAGGTATCTACTATATGTCGGCATATTAAAACGACAAAGGGGGTACATGGTGCCTAGGTTTTTCTTACCCACCCATGAGGTCTACTATTTGTCGGCATATTAAAACGTCAAAGGGGGTACACTGTGCCTAGGTTTTTCTTACCCCCTATGAGGTCTACTATTTGTCGGCATATTGAAACGTCAAAGAGGGTACACTGTGCCCAGGTTTTTCTTATCCCTCAAGAGATCTACTATTTGTCGGCATATTAAAACGTTAAAGGGGGTACACTGTGCCTAGGTTTTTCTTACCCCCCAAGAGATCTACTATATATCGGCATATTAAAACGTCAAAGGGGATATACGGTGTCTAGGTTTTTCTTACCCTCCAAGGTATCTACAATATGTCGGCATATTAAAACGACAAAGGGGGTACACGGTGCCTAGGTTTTTCTTACCCCCCCAATAGATCTACTATATATCAGCATATTAAAACGTCAAAGGGGGTACACGGTGCCTAGGTTTTTCTTACCCCCATGAGGTTTACTATTTGTCGGCATATTAAAACGTTAAAGGGGGTAAACAGTGCCTAGGTTTTTCTTACCCCCCATGAGATCTACTATTTGTCGGCATATTAAAACGTCAAAGTGGGTACACGATGCCTAGGTTTTTCTTAACCCCCATGAAGTCTACTATTTGTCGGTATATTAAAACGTTAAAGGGGGTAAACTGTGCCTAGGTTTTTCTTACCCCCCATGAGATCTACTATTTGTCGGCATATTAAAACGTCAAAGGGGGTACACAGTGCCTAGGTTTTCCTTACCCCCCATGAGATCTACTATATGTCGGCATATTAAAATGTCAAAGGGGGTACACGGAGCCTAGGTTTTTCTTACCCACCAAGGTACCTACAATATATCGGCATTTTAAAACATCAAAGAGGGTACACTGTG
The DNA here is from genome assembly GCA_022606455.1 of Callitettix versicolor. NCBI lineage: Eukaryota > Metazoa > Arthropoda > Insecta > Hemiptera > Cercopidae > Callitettix > Callitettix versicolor. Next base: position 75,106,473 of record CM040184.1, on the reverse strand, counting down.
CCTAGGTTTTTCTTACCCCCATGAGGTCTACTATTTGTCGGTATATTAAAACGTCAAAGTGGGTACACTGTGCCCAGGTTTTTCTTAACCCCCATGAGGTCTACTATTTGTCGGCATATTAAAACTTCAAAGGGGGTACAAGGAGCCTAGGTTTTTCTTACCCCCCAAGGTATCTACAATATATCGGCATATTAAAACGTCAAAGGGGGTACACGATGCCTAGGTTTTTCTTACCCCCCCATGAGGTCTACTATTTGTCGGCATATTAAAACGTCAAAGGGGGTACACGGAGCCTAGGTTTTTCTTACCCCCCAAGGTATCTACAATATATCGGCATATTAAAACATCAAAGAGGGTACACTGTGCCTAGGTTTTTCTTACCCCCATGAGGTCTACTATTTGTCGGCATATTAAAACGTCAACGGGGGTACACGGTGCCTAGGTTTTTCTTACCCTCCAAGGTATCTACTATATATCGGCATATTAAAACATCGAAGAGGGTACACGGTGCCTAGGTTTTTCTTACCCCCATGAGGTCTACTATTTGTCGGCATATTAAAACGTCAAAGGGGGTACACGGTGCCTAGGTTTTTCTTATCCCCAAGAGATGTACTATATATCCACATATTAAAACGTCAAAGGGGGTACACAGTGCCTAGGTTTTTCTTACCCTACAAGGTATCTACTATATGTCGGCATATTAAAACGACAAAGAGGGTACACGTTGTCTAGGTTTTTCTTACCCTCCAAGATATCTACTAGATATCGGCATATTAAAACATCAAAGGGGGTACACGGTGCCTAGGTTTTTCTTACTCCCAAGTTACCTTCTACAGACACTATATTAGAATGTCAAAGGTTGTACTCTGTGTTTAGATTTTTTCTTACCCCCCCTCCCATGAGATCTACTATATAGCGGCAAATTAAAACGTGTCTTAATCATATATTTTGATAGTTTGTGTGTTTGTTTGACCAGACGAGTGACGAGGTTTGTTTGTTTCTTATTTAATTACGCTTTAACTACTGGACCAATTAAGATGAAATTTAGTATAAAAATGGCTTAGGTACCAGAAATAAACATGCCATTTTCCGTTTTTTTAAAATGCAATTATACTACTTTCATAGACCAACTTAATTATTTATTATATGTTTTTGTGATATGTGTCAACTCTAAAACCGTGACAATTTATACATTTATTATATACTAGCTGTTACCCGTTGCGGCTTTGCCTGCAATTATAATGTAGGCTATAAAATTTATAGTCGATTTTCAAAATCAGAATAGATCATTTCAATATATTTCTATTTACAATATTATACGATTTATGGTTTTCGGCCAAGAAATATACATTTTGCTACTCGATACTCTAAAACAGGGTCCTGTCATATTTTAATAAAATACAGTATTATTAAAAAATCACTATTATTCAATTAAACTGGAATAGTATTGTGTTTATCTGAGGTACCTAAACCGTGTTCATACCAAATTTAATCTCAATTGGTCCAGTAGTTAGAGTGTGATTGAATGACAAACAAATAAACAAAAACAAACTTTCAGAAATATAATATGATTACCTGTTAACCGTCACGGCTTTTCCCGCAATCGTAATATACATTAAAGATCACGCATCACCGTGTTAGGACCAACAACCGTGTCAGTTAGGTTATGGTGTATTTCTTTTTTAAAATAAAGGTTTTTTTAACGCACCACCGTGTTAGTTAAGTTATGGAGTACTCTTTAAAAAAATTAAAGCTTTTTTCCTGCATCACCGTATTAGGCCCAACAACCGTGTCAGTTAGGTTCTGAAGTACTATTTTTTAAAAAATAAATAAAGGTGTTTTTTAATGCATCACCGCGTTAGGCTTAAGAACCATGTTAGTTAACTTATGCAGTATTCTTTTAAAAAAATATAAAGATTTTTCACGCATCACCATGGCCTAACAAACGTGTCAGTTAAGGTTTGGAGTACTCTTTAAAAAAAATAACGGGTTTTTCACACATCGCCATAATAGGCCCAACAACCATGTCAGTTAGGATATGTGGTATTCTTTAAAAAAATATAAAGGTTTTTTACGCACCACCGTGTCAGTTAGGATATGTAGCCTAGTAGCCTTTAAAAAATATAAAGGTTTTTCACGCATCACCGTGTTAGGCCTAACAACCATGTCAGTTAGGATATGTAGTATTCTTTAAAAAAATATAAAGGTTTTTCACACATCACAGTGTTAGGCCTAACAACCGTGTCAATTAGGTTATGTAGTATTCTAAAAAAAATAAAGGTTTTTTTCACCATCACCATGATAGGCCCAAGAACCGTGTCAGTTGGGATATGTAGTAGTCTTTAAAAAAATATAAAGGTTTTTTCACGCATCACCGTGTTAGGCCTAACAACCATGTCAGTTAGGGATATGTAGTATTCTTAAAAAAAATGTAAAGGTTTTTCACGCATCACCGTTTTAGGCAACAACCGTGTCAGGATATATAGTAGGCTATTTAAAAAAAAAATATAAAGGTTTTTTCATGAATCACCTTGTTAGGCCTAACAACCGTGTCATTTTGGTTATGCAGAATTCTTTTAAAAAATTGGTTTCTTATCACCCAAAACCCGTGTTAGTCGTATTTTTATTGTTTTACCGATTTACAACACGTTACTGATTTTCGCCTGGTACCAATTTTGAGGTTATGTTGGTCGCTTTTATTTTAGATTTTATCGTACTTCTCATGCTTTCATATTTTGGATTCTTGCTCTTGGGCACATAATAAAGCATTTTAGTAACAAAAATATCGAAAAATATAGGTTATGCTACACTGCATATTTACTATTTTTTCATGTAATGTAATTACACAAATATATATACTACCTTACAATTGGCACTCTGCGTAGGGATTTTTTTACATTTAATATTGAAAATTCAACACAAAGTAACAAATTAAAGTCTGTTTTGAAAAAAATTTCAACTAAAATATGAAAATGTTACATTAAAAACAATAATTTTGCAATAAATAAAACACAGATTAAGATTATTAAAATAGGATTGAATCTATGTTCATCTCAGGTAACTAAATCACATGTTCAGTAAATAACTACAATTAACACATGACACAAAACTAAAAACTGATAATTATTTTGGGCTGGGTAAGTAGTATAATGACGTTTTGTAAAACGGGAATAGGCCTATATATATCTCTGATACTTAAACCATATTCGTACCAAATTTCATCTCAATTGGTCAAGTGGTTAAAGCGTGATTGAATAACAAACAAACAAACAAACAAACAAACAAACACAAACTTTCAGAAATATAATATGAATTAGATTAGATTAGATTAGATAGATTAGATTAGATAATTGGTATTGGTAGGTATGAATAGTAAATTTTTAAGTTATTTTAAAGGCATCATACTACTTACCCAGTCCATAAAATTATTTAGTATTAAATTGTTAATTGTATAAAAGTGACGTTATATCCTTTTATTATATATAGGTAGGTGTGAATAATAAATGTTTAAATTATTTTAAAGGTCATCATACTACTTACCCAGTCCAAATTAATTATTTAGCATTCAAGTGTTAATTGTACAAAAATGACGTATTATACGTTTTTTATATATTGGTAGGTGTAAGTAATAAATGTTTGAATTATTTTAAACGCCATCATAGTACTTACCCAGCCCAAATTACTTATTAACAATTCACCTGAGTACAATATAACAGTAACGTTTTATACGTTTTTATATATTGGTATGTGTAATTAATAAATGTTTAAATTATTTTAAGCGCCATCGTATTATTACTTACCCAGTCCAAATTAATTAATTATTATTCAATTGTTAATTGTATACCAGTGACGTTATATCCTTTTATTACATACCTGTAGATGTGAATAATAAATGTTTAAATTATTTTAAAAGCCATCATACTACTTACCCAACCTAAATTAATTAATTATTAAATGTTCTCGTGATAACTGTATAACAGTGACGTTTTATACGTTTATTATATATATTGGTAGGTTTGAATAATAAATGTTAAAATTATTTTAAACGCCATTATAGTACATACCCAGCTCATATTACTTATTTAGTATTCAAGTGTTAATTGTATAACAGTGGCGTTTTATACCTTTTTTATATATTGGTAGGTGTGCATAATAAATGTTTGAATTATATTAAACGCCATCATAGTACATACTCAGTCCAAATTAATTATTGAAAATTCACGTAATAACTGTATAACAATGACTTTTATACATTTATTATATATTTTTAGGTGTGAATAATAAATGTTTAAATTATTTTAAAGGCCATCGTACTACTTACCCAGCCTAAATTAATTATTAAACATTCTCGTGATAACTCTATAACAGTGACATTTTATACGATGTTATATATTGGTAGGTGTGAATAATAAATGTTTGAATTATTTTAAACGCCATCATATTACTTACCTCGTTCAAATTAATTATTTAGTAATCAAGTGTAATTGTTTTACCGTGGCGTTATATACGTTTATTATATATTACGTAGGAGGAGAAAATAATAAATGTTTAAACTATTTTAAACGCCTTCGTACTATTTACCCAGCCTAATTTAATTATTTAGAATTAGTTTTGTGGAAAGTGTTAAATGTATAACAGTAACATTTTGTAACTTTATTATATATTGATAGGTGTAAATAATAAATATTTAAATTATTTTAACGCTATCATACTTCTTACTCAGTCTAATTTATTTATTTAGTATACAATATTGAATTGTATAACAATGATATTTTATACGTTTATTATATATTGGTAGGTATGAATAATAAATATTTAAAATATTGTAACCGCCATCATACTATTTACCCAGTCAAAAATAATTATTTAAATTTCAATTGTTAATTTTATAAAAGTGCTGTTTTATTCTTTTTTATAATATTTTACAAAGAAATATATTATGTACAAATTAACTATTATTGATTTTGTAAATCGACTATAAATTTTATTACCGACATTAAATTTGCGGGCGAAGCTGCAATAAATAAATAATTTGTCCATGTATTTATATATATGATTATATGTTTTTCGGACAAGACATAGAGATTTTTGCTACTCGATACTCTAATCGGGGCATTATTATATTTTAGAAATGTTATTATTAAATTGCCACTGTTATAATATTAACACTTGTCACAAAACTAAAAACAAATAATTAAGTTTTACTAGTTACGTAGTATTATGGCGTTTAAAATATTTCAAAAATTATAATCCACACCTACCAATAGACTATATAATAAACGTATGAAACATCACTGTTGTACAATTAACACGTGAATACTAAATAAGTAATTTGGATGGCTAATCAATACTAAATAAGTAGTATGATGGCGTTTAAAATAATTTTAACATTTATTATTCCCACCTACCAATACATAATAAACTTATAAAACGTCATTGTTGTACAATTATCACTAGAATAATAAATAATTAATTTGGACTGGGTAAGTAATATGATGGTGTTTAAAATAATTCCAACATTTTTAATTCTCACCTACCAATATATAATAAACGCATAAAACATCATTCTTGTACAATTATCACGTGAATAATAAATAATTAATTTGGACTGGGTAAGTACTATGATGGCGTTTAAAATAAATTTAACATTTATTATTCCCACCTACCAATACATAATAAACTTATAAAACGTCATTGTTGTACAATTATCACTAGAATAATAAATAATTAATTTGGACTGGGTAAGTAATATGATGGCGTTTAAAATAATTCCAACATTTTTAATTCTCACCTACCAATATATAATAAACGTAAAAAACATCATTCTTGTACAATTATCACGTGAATAATAAATAATTAATTTGGACTGGGTAAGTACTATGATGGCGTTTAAAATAAATTTAACATTTATTATTCCCACCTACCAATACATAATGAACTTATAAAACGTCATTGTTATACAATTATCACTAGAATAATAATTAATTAATTTGGACTGGGTAAGTAGTATGACGGCGTTTAAAATAATTTTAACATTTATTATTCCCACCTACCAATACATAATAAACTTATAAAACTTCATTGTTGTACAATTATCACTAGAATAATAAATAATTAATTTGGACTGGGTAAGTACTATGATGGCGTTTAAAATAATTTTAACATTTATTATTCCCACCTACCAATACATAATAAAGTATAAAACATCATTTCGTACAATTAACACTTTAATAATAATTAATTAATTTGGACTGGGTAAGTACTATGATGGCGTTTAAAATAATTTTAACATTTATTATTCCCACCTACCAATACATAATAAAGTATAAAACATCATTTCGTACAATTAACACTTTAATAATAATTAATTAATTTGGACTGGGTAAGTAGTATGATGGCGTTTAAAATAATTCCAATATTTATAATTCTCACCTACCAATATATAATTAACGTATATAACGTCATTGTTGTATAATGAATGCTAAATAATTAATTTGGACTGGGTAAGTAGTATGATGGCGTTAGTATAATATATACATTAATTATTCACACATACTAATGTATAATAAATGTATAAAACATCAATGTTATACAATTAACACATGAATGGTAAATAATTACGTTGGACTAGGTAAGTAGTAAAATGGTATTTAAAATAATTTAATCATTTAAAATTCACACCTACCAATACCATTTATATGTAATAGTAGATATCTTGGGGGTAAGAAAAACCTAGGCACCGTGTACCCCTTTGATGTTTTAATATGCCGATATATTGTAGGCTTGGAGGGTAAGAAAACCTAGGCACCGTGTACCCCCTTTGACGTTTTAATATGCCGACAAATAGTAGATCTCATGGGGGGTAAGAAAAACCTGGGCACAGTGTACCCTCTTTGATGTTTTAATATGCCGATATATTGTAGATAACTTGGAGGGTAAGAAAAACCTAGGCACCGTGTACCTCCTTTGACGTTTTAATATGCCGACAAATAGTAGATCTCATGGGGGTAAGAAAAACCTAGGCACAGTGTACCCTCTTTGATGTTTTAATATGCCGATATATAGTAGATACCTTGGAGGGTAAGAAAAACCTAGGCACCGTGTACCCCCTTTGACGTTTTAATATGCCGAAATATTGTAGATACCTTGGGGGGTAAGAAAAACCTAGGCACCGTGTACCCCCTTTGACGTTTTAATATGCCGATAAATAGTAGATCTCATGGGGGGTAAGAAAAACCTAGGCACCGTGTACCCCCTTTGACGTTTTAATATGCCGACAAATAGTAGATCTCATGGGGGTAAGAAAAACCTAGGCACAGTTTACCCCCCCTTTGACATCTTAATATGCCGATATGTAGTAGATCTCGGGGGGTAAGAATAACCTAGGCACAGTGTACCCCCGGTACTCTAAACCTGATTTTCAGGGTTTTTTTACCCCCGGTACATAAGGACTAGGCGTTTTGTACCGGGGGTACACTATGCCTAGGCTTTTCTTACCGGGGGTACAAATCGCCTGGACTTTTTGTACCGGGGGGTACACTTTGCCTGGGGGTAAGAAAAACCTGTTACACCGACAAATAGTAGATCTCGGGGGTGGAGTAATAAAAACCTAGGCACCGTGTACCCTCTATGATGTTTTAATATGCCGACAAATAGTAGACCTCATGGGGGGTAAGAAAAACCTAGGCACAGTGTACCCTCTTTGATGTTTTAAAGTGCCGATATATTGTAGATACCTTGGGGGGTAAGAAAAACCTAGGCACCGTGTACCCCCTTTGACATTTTTATATGCCGACAAATAGTAGATCTCATGGGGGGTAAGAAAAACCCAGGCACCGTGTACCCCCTTTGACGTTTTAATATGCCGACAAATAGTAGATCTCGGGGGGGGGAGTAAGAAAAACCTAGGCACCGTGTACCCTCTTTGATGTTTTAATATGCCGACAAATAGTAGACCTCATGGGGTAAGAAAACCTAGGCACAGTGTACCCTTTTTGATGTTTTAATATGCCGATATATTGTAGATACCTTGGGGGGTAAGAAAAACCTAGGCACAATGTACCCCCTTTGACGTTTTAATTTGCCGACAAATAGTAAACCTCATGGGGGTAAGAAAAACCTAGGCACAGTTTACCCCCCTTTGACGTTTTAATATGCCGATATGTAGTAGATCTCGGGGGGTAAGAATAACCTAGGCACAGTGTACCCCCGGTACTCTAAACCTGATTTTCAGGGTTTTTTTACCCCCGGTACATAAGGACTAGGCGTTTTGTACCGGGGGTACAAATCGCCTAGGCTTTTTGTACCGGGGGGTACACTTTGCCTGGGGGTAAGAAAAACCTGTTACACCGGCGCCAGTAACGCTTAGCGACAAGATACTGAACTACTAAACGGTTATTTACAAGGTTATTTAGAATAAAACGTTATTCGTTCTATATTTTAAAGTCATCAACGCTAGCGCCAGTAACGCTTAGCGACAAGACACTGAACTACTAAACTGTTATCTAAAAGGTTATTGGGAAATTCGTTCTTCATTTTAACGTCATTAATGCCAGCGCCAGTAACGCTTAGCGACAAGACACTGAACTACTAAACTGTTATCTAAAAGGTTATTGGGAAATTCGTTCTTCATTTTAACGTCATCAATGCCAGCGCCAGTAACGCTTAACGACAAGACACTGAACTACTAAACGGTTATCTAAAAGGTTATTGGGAAATTCGTTCTTCATTTTAACGTCATCAATGCCAGCGCCAGTAACGCTTAGCGACAAGACACTGAACTACTAAACGGTTATCTAAAAGGTTATTGGGAAATTCGTTCTTCATTTTAACGTCATCAATGCCAGCGCCAGTAACGCTTAACGACAAGACACTGAACTACTAAACTGTTATCTAAAAGGTTATTGGGAATAAAACGTTATTCGTTATTCATTTTAACGTCATCAACGCCAGCGCCAGTAACGCTTAGCGACAAGACACTGACCTACTAAACGGTTATCTAAAAAAGTTATTGGTAATAAAAAGTTATTCGTTCTTCAACGTTCTTTAACGTCATCAACGCTAGCGCCAGTAACGCTTAGCGACAAGACACTGAACTACTAAACGGTTATCTAAAAGGTTATTGGGAATAAATCTTTATTCTTTATTTTAAAGGCATTTTCTTATTGTTGATCGTTATTGCAATGAGCTTTGCAAAAAAGCACGACAGCCTACTACTAAACTGTGTTAAGCGTTATAACGCTTTAGCCCGATAACCGTTATTTGTTACTTTCGATAACGGTTACTACAGTTATTTTTCAATAACCGTTACTAAATAACACACAACATAATAACGCCCATCACTTTTGGATATCCTTGGAACGTTTGAAACGGAACTGCCAAATTTTCATCAAGCTCGAAGGAAAACGCAAATAAACCACTTCTCACTCAAGGGACCCGGAAACGAAGATGCAGCAAAACCTGAAAATCGATTTTCTATTCACTTCTTGAAATGAAAATGTAAAATAACGTTCGTTTTTCTATTTAATATTAAAAAAATTCTTACTTTCAATATCCGTAACAAAGTAGCAATAGGGCCTACTTCGGCCTAGATTGATTTAAGATTTAGCATGCATACGACCTTGAAAGTAGAGCACGTATTGTATCATGCCAGGTGAACGGTGGTCTCATTTCTTTGGTTCAATGCTATTTTACGCCCTTGCAAGCATAGAAATACAATGGAAACTGGAATGATTTAAAGACTAAAAAAATCATTATTTCTATTTGCTTATTCGTTGACATTGCCCGAAAAAGTAGACGAAACGATAGACACCGGATAAATGGTTGAACAGCAGTAAAAATAAGGTATTCATACAAAACTAGTGGGCGACCTTTCGCAGTTAATTGGAAAAAGGAACAAATAATATACAACAATGTACGACGTATGTTCAGAGAGTAACAAGAATTTAATATGTTGAACAAAATATTTATTTATTCTTTTACACTGATGTTGTCGCCTTCAAAATAGTCCCCAGTGGAGATTATGCACTTGAGTCAGCGCTTCTTCCAATCCTCGAAACACTTCTCAAACTCGATCTTTGAGACAGCCTTTAGTTCTTTCAGCGATGCGCTTTTAATGTCATCTACGGCTGTAAAACAACGGCCCTTTAAGGTTATCTTTATTTTTGGAAATAGGAAAAAGTCACACGGAGCTATGTCTGGCGAATATGTGTACTGTTTTTGGCCAAAAATTCACGAACAAGCAATGAAGTGTGAGCTGGTGCATTATCGTGGTGCAAAAGCTATGAATTGTTTTTCCACAGATCAGGGCGTTTTTTTCGGATTGCTTCACGCAAACGGCGTTGAACTTATAGGTAGTGAAACCTTATTGACCGTTTCACCTGGTGGCAGGAATTCATCAAGCACTATGCTATTAATATCGAAGAACACAGTCAGCATAACCTTCACGTTCGACCGCACTTGTCGAGCCTTTTTCGGTCTTGGCGAGCCAGAATGCCTCCACTGGGATGATTGAGCCTTAGTTTCGACGTCATATCCGTAAACCCATGTTTCGTCACCTGTTATAATACGTTTCAGTAATTCTGCATCGTCGTTGACTTCATTTAGTGACTCATGAGCAACTTCCATTCGCCGCTGTTTTTGTTCAAAATTCAACAATTTTGGAACCAATTTTGCTGCCACGCGTTTCATACACAAAACATTGGAAAAATATCATGACATGATCCAATCGATATGACATCATCAGCGACCTCTCTAATTGTGATTCGGCGATCGTTCATAACCATTTCTTTCACTCTTTCCACGTTTTCATCGGTTGTTGATATGCTGGAGCGTCCAGGGCGTTCGTCATTTTCAACTTCTTCACGGCCTTCTTGAAACGCTTATACCACTCGTAAACTCTTTCTTTATTCACAGCAGACTCACCATAGGCCTTTGTTAACATTTCACACATTTTGTTACACTTTATTCCATTTTTTACGCAAAATTTGATACAAATTCTTTGATCCGTTTCTTTTAACAAACGAAAATCGCCGAGCTCATAAAAACACGTCTAACCTTAGTGGCTGTCAGACAAAGTCAACAATGAAACCAGCTGAAAGTTTCATTATAATTCAAGGGCATGTATACCAACATAATAAAAAAAATGTTTGACAATCGGACTATCCAAGCCCGCGAAATTTACAAATTCTCGTTACTTTCTGAACACATCTCGTTCAGCAAGACGTTCAACAGTTTTAGTACCTCTTCAGAAACAATGTTCGAAGCGATCTACGAAATACGTAGTAACCATAACTTTCCTAGTTGGTGCTGAACGAAAAGAAAAAGAGGTTAGGACTTTTTCCGTAATTGAACGTAAAAAATCAAGAATTCTGTAAATAAAATAATTTAAATAATACCATTGGCTGGTATTATTCAATACTTGTATTTTAACCGAAGTATAATCGTTGCAAATCCATGTGGGGCTATTATTTCTTGTAAATATGAACTTTAGTTAAAATAGAAGTTATAGTTTTCGTATAACAGGCCTTATATTGTTCTGTCTTCGTATTTAAAACTATAACCTATAAAATTAATGACTAAATTCTAACATTGTATTTTACTGAAATATTTACAAATGAAACCTAGTATAACTGGATTTTGCATTACATACCTAAATTAAGCAGAAGTATTTACTAAAAGCAGTCTTTCATTTAATAACATTTACGTATTAGATTTTTTTTTATTTTAAGGCGAAAAGCACATAGAGGCTATTATCACCTCCCTAAATGTAAGTGTGAGTGTAAAGTGTTAAAGTCGTAAGTGTAGTGTGTGTTAAGACTCGGGTACCGCGAGGAACGTCTAAATCCCCTCAATAGGTGCAGCTAGTCTGGCATCCCCCTGCGGGGTCTAATTTACATATTACAAATGACCTAGATTGTACTTTCAAAAATAATCCGCTCAATAATTATTTTAAATCTTGGATACAGTAACAATTTAAATAATACTTTAAAACATTTTTTAGCAATCAGCTGTTTTGGTACACACGCAATTTCTTCTCATATAAGCCTGCATTGTGCTGCACTCTCGCGGGAACACTTTATACCGTTCCTGGAATTTGGTTTACAAACCTGTTATCGGTTTTAAATCAGTTTTAATTTTATTGTAAGCCTTAAAATGGAAAAATATGAGGCGCGAGAGTTCCCCGGTGTTCTGACGAACCTGTAAGGTAATCAACTTTACAAAAAAGACCGTAACAGCTGATGAAATAAAGCAAAATGTTTCAACAGGTAATCGACTAAAAACAAGATTGACAATAATCAAACTACAACCGTTTAAATTTCAAAACACGTATATAATTGTTTTTCAAACTTTGCGACACAAATAATCAACATGCACTGACCAATTCAATCGTTTATAAAACCGGTATACCAAAACATTTGTACGAATCAATTTTGCTTATACTAGATACACAGCGAAATGAAATAATTCCTACTTGAATGCAGTTTCATTAAATTCAAACAACAATCATTTTTTTTTACTTTAATGGTATAAAAATTTAGAATAAACAAAAGGAGAAACGTAATGTACTTATCACGTATCTTATCTTGCTCTTTTGTTTACCGTCTTTGTTTAACGCTCTAACTTTTGTTTAGAGTAAATTTACTCAGACCTAGCAAGTTAATACATAAAAAGTAATTCACACACATGCACGTATTGGAGCATTCAATTAATCTTATACAGATAGACTACATTAGTACTGTATTTAGCAGCATCCGTAATTAAGCATGTTGTGTCGTAGGCTATTGCGTCAATACAACGTTATACGTCTTCGAAGTCTTTTTTTAACGACCCAGTAATGGTAATAGACCAACTGGTTTGACATGTTCTCGAAATGTAGAACTGTTTGTTTTGTGAACAAAAAGTGGATTTTAAATGTCTTGTTTTGGGCCCTACAAGGTTATGTAAGGTAATCGCGTAGAAATGATGAAAACTAACCTCAAAATAACCAACATTACATAAACATTTCGTATTTTTACAGTAAAAAAACGAAATTTAACTGTTTTACAAGATAGCCGATTAAAATCTTTCATAAAAATGCATCTGTGTGTTACAATGTTTGAAAAATCAGATTTAACCTGACCGAAATCAAGTTCATTTTGGTTTTTTCAATAACATTTTAAACTGTAAAATATAAAGATTGCATTAAGCCAAATTTTACATGACAATAGAAAAGATTTTTCGAGTTTTAAATGTAAAATAAACAACTGGAGCAGAACATCGTAGTAAGACTCAGATTCCGAACCGGGACCTTGAAATGAGCACCGATCCTAACTCTAAAACACGTTTTACCAAAATCGATATTGGACAAGTTCGTTACAACGCAGAATCTGTTTAAATAATTTCAAAAAAAAAAATTCGTAACTTCTTTAATTTACACTATTTCGAAAACACAATTTCATCATCGTTAGCGTCAAAATCTGCGTAAATTAGCGTTTAAAATTTTCAAAATTCCATTGAAAATACGAAAACCAATCTGACGGCGGCCAGGGTTCGTTTTCAATTACTTTTACGGAGATTTCAAAGCCGATTATGAGGGTGAAATCAGATTTTCAAAAATTATACGATAAAGAAAATTATTGCTATATTATTACTTTTGCAGAACCCGCTTCCATCACGTCAGCGAGACAGCTGCGTGCCGCGATTATTGAATCTTCAGAGATGCCAAAATGTCTTCAACCGTTCACTTCCGGCTTTTCCGTCTATTATATTTCTACTTTCATACAGAGTTCCTTTTGAAAAAACATGCTACTTTTCCTAGACAATTTTCTGACCTTGGTTTTCATTTCACCAATCCGTGTTCCTTTCAGAGCCGCCCAGAAGGGGGTTCCTTCCCAAGATTTATTTAAAATCCGCCAATCCATTCCCCTTCCTTCTTGTGTGATTTTTCTAAACCCCCACCTCACTCCCAGGTGCTCACTTAATGGATAACAGGGACTCGGTGGTCGATGCGGCTAAAGCACCGGTCAGTCTGCCGCGTCTCTGAACTGTATAAACGTTGAGCAAAAAAATACTATTTTTTACTAAATAATTTATTAAACAGGTAAAAAGTATCTGTTGAAAAATAGTCTGAGATGAAGGTTAGACTTAACCTTAGGAAACCAGATTTTCAAAAATTATACGATAAAGAAAATTATTGCTATATTATTACTTTTGCGGAACCAGCTCCCATCACGTCAGCGAGAAAGCTGCGTGCCGCGATTTTTGAATTTCCTGAGATGCCAAAATGTCTTCAATCGTTCACTTCCGGCTTTTCCGTCTGTTATACTTGTAATTAATTCCGTATTGAAGAATTATTTGTGAAATAATAGAAGATTTTGTCAATTTGAAAACAAGCAGAAAGCTATGTGGGTGAGTTGATACTTTTAGCTTTTAAATTCGTCCCAGTTTCCTTTCCTTTTGACTTTTTACCGTGTCAATACAGTAACTAAAAATTACCGCAGGGGTACACACTAGCTGCACCTAATGAGAGCATTTAGAGTCCCTCGCGGTACCCGAGTGTAACACACTTACACTTACAACACTACACTTACGACTTTTGCACTTTACACTCACTTACATTTAGGGAGGTGATAATAGCCTCAATGTGCTTTTCGCCTTAAAATAACAAAAAAAAAGTAACTACAAATTATTTTTATCATACAAGTTTATATAATACCAAAACCTTGTCCGCCAACCAAATCGTTGTCCATTCTCTTTGCGCCTGGCTATTTTATACATTTATTTGTTAATCCTTCAACGTTATTTACACAATATAAACAAACAAGACAGAATTAACGCCATTTAGCCCAATTTATGTAAAACAGGATGCTGGAGTTTGTATCGCAAATTGTGCGAATAAAACTTTTCACGTCATCTACAGCGTAAGGTTACAAATCGGGGCTATTAAAATGAAGCAGATGAATGACTATCTACGGTTACTATTGCACTACGACCGTGTAGATCTACCGTGCCCCGTTTCTGCATTCCTGAGATGCTCAGTTACATCGCCTTCTTCATTCTTCATGAAATCTAAGATTTGGACAGGATTCACGGTGGACAAGTCACCCACTTCTAATTGGTGTTTCCCAATTCATTATTGAGGTACTTGCAAGTGCTTGCTCTGCTCCTTGCCTTTCAATTTCCTCCCCCCTTACTTGACCGCTATCACGGAGTTTCTGCCTCATTTATCCGGCTTTTTGTTGTGCGGTGAGTTCCCGCTCATTCTACTCATAAATACATTCTTACCCATGTTCCCATGAGTAGCTGGAGACATTCTGCGCCGCCTCGGTGGTCTAGTGGATAGCGTACTAGGCTTTCATCCCGAGGACCCGGTTTCGATTCCCGGTGAGGGCTTGGCATTTTCATAGCTATACATCATCCCATCGTCTGCATTAGCCCAAGTGTGCACAATAGTCGGACGTTAAACACAAAAAAAAAAAAAAAAAAAAAAAAAAAAAATGGAGACATTCTGTCCGCCCACACAGAGCCCCGCATGCACGGATAAGGCTAGGTTCACCGAGAGGTTGCCGGGTATTCGAGAGCTCCGTTTGATGAACCGTTAAGCCAGTGTCATTCACTCCGGTGTGTGTGTGTGTGTGTGTGTGTGTGTGTGTGTGTGTGTGTGTGTGCGTGTGTGTGGTCGTGTGCGCATGCTTGAGTAGATGAATAAGAGTAGTAGGCCTATTTAGCTAGACTTATGGTGGGATCTCTAAACCCATCAGCTGCTTCTACTCTAAAGTATGTCAATACATGAGTATTTGTTGTTGTTGTTGTTGTTGTTATTTTGAAGCGAAAAGCACATTGAGGCTATTATCGCCTCCCTAAATGTAAGTGTGAGTGTAAAGTGTAAAAGTCGTAAGTGTAGTGTTGTAAGTGTAAGTGTGTGTTAGACTCGGCTACCGCGAGGGACGTCTAAATCCTCTCAATAGGTGCAGCTAGTATGCATCCCCCTGAGGGGTAATACACGAGAGACAAGTCGTACAATCTGTCTAAGAAATCGGGTTTCGCTACAATTCCACACTGAGACGAGAGCCAATAGTGACGGGAAATGTCCTTCACACAGTGATGTTACGATAACTTCACTACGGAGTTACGAAAACTTCACTCCGGAGTTACGAAAACTTCACTACGGAGTTACGATAACTTTACTCCGGAGTTACGAAAACTTCACTATGGAGTTACGAAAACTTCACTACGGAGTTACGATAACTTCACTCCGGAGTTACGAAAACTTCACTACGGAGTTACGATAACTTTACTCCGGAGTTACGAAAACTTCACTATGAAGTGATAACTTTACTCCGGAGTTACGAAAACTTCACTATGGAGTTACGATAACTTCACTCCGGAGTTACGGTAACTTCACTACGGAGTTACGATAACTTCACTCCGAGTTACGAAAACTTCACTCCGGAGTTACGGTAACTTCACTACGGAGTTACGATAACTTCACTCCGGAGTTACGGTAACTTCACTGCGGAGTTACGATAACTTCACTTCGGAGTTACGATAACTTCACTCCGGAGTTACGATAACTTCACTACGGAGTTACGATAACTTCACTTCGGAGTTACGATAACTTCACTCCGGAGTTACGATAACTTCGCTTCGGAGTTACGATAACTTCACTCATGAGTTACGGTAACTTCACTTCAGAGTTACGAAAACTTCACTCCGGAGTTACGGTAACTTCACTACGGACTTACGGTAACTTTACTCCGAAGTTACGAAAATTTCACTACAGGGCTACGAAAACTTCACTGTGGAGTTACGATAACTTTACTCCGGAGTTAAGAAAACTTCACTATAGAGTTACGATAACTTCACTACGGAGTTACGATAACTTCACTTCGGAGTTACGATAACTTCACTCCGGAGTTACGATAACTTCACTACGGAGTTACGAAAACTTTACTCCGGAGTTACGAAAACTTCACTATAGAGTTACGATAACTTCACTACGGAGTTACGATAACTTCACTTCGGAGTTACGATAACTTCACTCGGGAGTTACGATAATTTCACTTCGTAGTTACGATAACTTCACTCCGTAGTTACGATAACTTCACTCCGTAGTTACGATAACTTCACTTCGGAGTTACGATAATTTCACTACGGAGTTACGATAACTTCACTCCGGAGTTACGATAACTACACTCCGGAGATACGATAACTTCACTACGGAGTTACGGTAACTTCACTCCGGAATTACGATAACGTCACTCCGAAGTTACGATAACTTCACTCCGCAGTTACGATAACTTCACTCCGGAGTTACGATAACTTCACTCCGAGTTACGAAACTACGGAACTAAATCCGCAGAGTAGAATAAAAACGGAAAATTATAAAAGCTCGATAAAACTGATTTACTCTATAAATATCTGAATTCGGACATTTTCGTACAGAATTTGCCGGATAATTAACGAACTTGACCGATATAAGGGGTTTTCCCACAGGTTTAGCGGTGATGTAGAAAGGAGACGCCTTAATAAGATTTTAACTGTTTCAGATAAACGCCTAATACTTCTAGGATATTGTGTTTCAAAGGTCATTGAAACTAAAAATATCTAGAGTCGAGAATCGGCACACGTCCCATTGGCTCGGGACCGGGTCTTCCCGCGATGGCTTATTTTCAACAGGAAATATGTTATAAAATCGAGTCTGTTTTTCTCGAAATATAAATCGCCTAAAGCTACTATATATCCTATTGCGTGCTATATCGACAACGGTAAGGGAAAACCATCACAGTACGATATATATTGCTCGAACGTGATAGTTTCCAAAATATGACGTATAGATGTAAACTGGGCAATTGTTTGCAGACGATTTTGGAGATGTCTCGGCCATCGATCAGACTTTAGACTTCCTTCATAGTCTTGATTTGTGCAATAAAATTTAAGAATATCATTGTACGGCCTTTTTACAGTCCTAAAATTAATTGGTTTATTTCAGTTGTTTTCTTTGTTAATTAGTTTCAGGTATGTTTTATACTTCTTTAATTTATTATTGTTAATATTGTAGGGCCCATATACTGCCCTACAATAAATTGTGACTGTTTTTTTAAGATTTATTATCGTTAACTAGTTCTAAGTAAATACGAGGTGTGTTCAGAAAGTAACGAGAATTTTTAAATTTCGCGGGTTTGGAGAGTCCGATTGTCAAACTTTTTTTTTATTATGTTTGTATACATGCCCTTGAAGTATGATAAAACTTTCAGCTGTTTTCATTGTTGTTTGTCTGTGACAGCCACTAAGGGTAGACGTGGTTTTATGAGCTCGGCGATTTTCGTTTGTTAAAAGAAATGGATCAAAGAATTTGTATCAAATTTTGAGTAAAAAATGAAATAAAGTGTAACAAAGTGTGTGAAATATTAACAAAGGCCTATGGTGAGTCTGCTATGAGTAAAGCAAGAGTTTACGAGTGGTTGAAGATGACGAACGCAATGAATGCCCCAGCACATCAATAACCAATGAAAACGTGGAAAAAGTGAAAGAAATTGTTATGAACAATCGCCGAATCACAATTAGAGAGGTCGCTGATGATGTTGGCATATCGATTGGATCATGTCATGACATTGTTTCCAATGTTTTGTGTATGAAACGTGTGGCAGCAAAATTCGTTCCAAAATTGTTGAATTTTGAACAAAAACAGCGGCGAATGGAAGTTGCTCAGGAGTCAGTAAATGAAGTCAACGACGATACAGAATTACTGAAACGTATTATAACAGGTAACGAAACATGGGTTTACGGATATGACGTCAAATCTAAGGCTCAATCATCCCAGTGGAGGCATTCTGGCTCGCCAAGACCGAAAAATGGCTCGACAAGTGCGGATGAACGTGAAGGTTATGCTCATTGTTTTCTTCGATATTAATGGCATAGTGCATCATGAATTCCTGCCACCAGGTGAAACAGTCAATAAGGAGTACTACCTACAAGTTCATCGCCGTTTGCGTGAAGCAATCCGAAAAAAACGCCCTGATCTGTGGAAAAACAATTCATGGCTTTTGCACTACGATAATGCACCAGCTCACACTTCATTGCTTGTTCGTAAAGTTTTGGCCAAACACAGTACTGTAACGATGCCCCAGCCTCCATATTCGCCAGACATGGCTCCGTGTGACTTTTCCCTATTTCCAAAAATAAAGAGAACCTTAAAGGACCGTCGTTTTACAGCCTTAGATGACATTAAAAGCGCATCGCTGAAAGAACTAAAGGCTATCTCAAAGATCGAGTTTGAGAAGTGTTTCGAGGTTTGGAAGAAGCGCTGGCATAAGTGTATTTTGAAGGCACTGGAGACTATTTTGAAGGCGACAACATCAGTGTAGAAGAATAAATAAATATTTTGTTCAAAAAATTAAAATTCTCGTTACTTTCTGAACATACCTCGTATTTATAACTTATACTTTGTATTTATTTATAACTTTTATTTTTAATAGCAATTTTTAAAATAATTTTGTTGCGTCATTTTAAATTCGTGTCACGTCGATGACACGGTTTTAGCGTGAAAAAATCGATAACGCTGATTTCCAAACCCGATTGTATTTGCGGAGAAATTGGTGTAAATATAAAGTCAGTGCGATAAATCTTACCGAAATGCGCCCAGAAAACAATGTACTTAATTTACGAAGATAAGATAGGCCTAATTTGTATTCCAAGAAAAAGTCGCACGACACATTTCTGTTAAACCAACAAAACGATAAAATTTCTTGAACGATTCGAAAACATTTATTTTTAAACTGCCTACAAAATACCTTTAACATTCTGCGAACTTTGTCGGCCATATTGAATCTGTTCCCAATAATGCCACTTAAAGATACAGATTGCTCAGCTATTTGTTATAAGAAAACCACGTTTGATATCTCATCTTAAATACCTTGTAAGTGGGACTGTGACTGGCTTCTTACATTTTGCATATATTTTTTGCTCTTAAGGATCTTTAAAATAAAATAACACAATTATCTAAACAAATAACGATGTAATCTGTACCGTTAATTGATATTAACCTTATAGAGAATAGATAATAAGGCAGAAAAGGGTTCAAGACTGTTTGTAGGAAGTCATCTTTTTTTTAAATAATTTTATACATTTTTCAAAACGTACAAAAGAATAAGAATTTTTTCGTTCGAAAAAATCAAACAGTATTCATTAAAAGCTACTTAAAATGACAAACATCTTCAATTCCAGCTCGGAATTTCGATTCTAAATAACTGCATTTCAAATTAAACTACATTCAATCATAATAGTTTGGAATTTCACACGGAAAATTAAATTCACACGGTTTTCCTTATTGCATTAAGCCGGAAAACCAACGATTAAAATCAGATTATCTAGGCCTATTTGATCAGAAGAGTGCCTATTTTCCAAAAGGTGGTCGATGTCGTTAAGGCACCGGACAGTCTACTGCGTCTCTGAATTGCGACAAGGTCGTGGGATCGAGACGCATTTACTGCTATAACTAACCCTTTCCGTTGACACCGATCGCTCGTATAACAAAGTATTAGAGTTACGTATAATAAACCCCAAATAATTATAGGAACAAAATTTCAGGATAATAAGGTGGTATATATAAAAAATGAAACTCTCTATAAGAAAATTGAAAAACTGTCAGATACTATGAGAAAAAGGGGAATAAATTTTTACGGCCATCTTCTTAGAATGGACTCCAATAGATTGACGAAACGGGTGTTTGATTTTTTTCCATAATCGTAAAACAAAACCGAACTGGTTTAAAAAAATTGAAAAAGACCTAATAGAATTAAAAATTACAGAAAATTCACTGCTTGACCAAACTGCTAAGATAAGTACCAAGGACGAAAGAATAAGATTCCAAGATAAAACCAAAATAAGACCTAAACCTGTCATTTCGGAAGAGGAGAGGAAAAGAAGATCGGAAAGAATGAAGAGCTACTGGGAACAAAGAAAAGTACAGCGCGCAAGAAATGATTGATTCAGCGTACCCCAAAGAGGGTGAAACGAAAAGAAGAAAGAAACCCCAAATACTCTTCGCTTGTACGCCATTTATACAGCACGTAGTTAATGGCCATTCCGTTTCAATTATTCTAAATTTACAAACAAATCGTTGTTTTACCTCGAGTAAAATGATTTTATTCATTCAGACGGTCGAAAATAACCTTAAATTTAAACAGCGAATTTTATTTTGGTGGCAAAACAAATTTTTTGTCAGCTGACACACTGTCTTATTTCCAAACTTTTTCGGTTCTCAATTTTGTCAGTCCTTTCATAACAATATTACATCCTCAAAATTAAACATATCAAATTTAATCACTACGATAAATGAAAACACGTTTTGTTACATTAATTTAGTAAAGCCGCCTCGGTGGCCTAGTTGATAGCGTACTGGGCTTTCACCCCGAGGACCCGGGTTCGATTACCGGCCAGGGCTTGGCATTTTCATGCGCTATAAATCATCCCATCGTCTGCATTAGCCCAAGTGTGCACAATAGTCGGACGTTAAAAAAACAACAACAAACATTAATTCAGTAGGCCACTTTTCAGTACAATAAACCGCAGGGGGCGCAGACTACTTAGCCTACACCTATTGAGAGGATTTATACTCTCGCGGTACCCGAGTCTAACACACTTACACTTACGATTGTAACACTTTACACTCACACTTACATTTCAGGAAGCAATGTGCTTACATAACCACCTAAATATGCTTTTCGCCTTAAAATAATAATTTATAGTACAATTATTATTAAGACTATTCTTGTTAAGTACTGACGAAATCAAGTCATTCGTTAAAGTTCCGTATCTACGAAATAAAAACTGGCATACCAAAATTTGTTAATCCTTTCATAATATTACATTCTCAAAACTAAGCACATCAAATTTAATCACTACATTAAACGAGAAAAAACACGTTTTAATACATTACTTCAGTAGGCCACGTTTTACTACAATAAATATTAAGACGATTCTTGTAAAGTACTGACGAAATCAAATCGTTAAAGTTCAGTATCTACGAAAAAAACTGGCAAGGACCCCAATTAGTCGATCCTTTCATAACAATATCTCGTACAATCTCAAAACTAAACACATCAAATTTAATCACTCCGGTAAACGAGAAGAGAACACGATTTGGTAAATTAATTCAGTAGGCCATGTTTTAATACAATAAATATTAAGAATACTGTTGATAGGTATTGACGAAATCAAGTCATTCGTTAAAGTCCAGCATCTACGAAATAAAAACTGGCAAGGACCCCAATTTGTCGATCCTTTCATAACAATATTACATTCTCAAAACTAAACACATCAAATTTAATCACTACGGTAAACGAGAAGAGAACACGATTTGGTAAATTAATTCAGTAGACCACGTTTTAATACAATAAATATTAAGAATACTGTTGATAATTATTGACGAAATCAAGTCATTCGTTAAAGTTCAGTATCTACGAAATAAAAACTGGCATACCATAATTTGTTAATCCTTTCATAATATTACATTCTCAAAACTAAACGCATCAAATTTAATCACTACATTAAACGAGAAAAAACACGTTTTAATACATTACTTCAGTAGGCCACGTTTTAATACAATAAACATTAAGACGATTCTTGTAAAGTATTGACGAAATCAAATCGTTCGTTAAAGTCCAGCATCTACGAAATAAAAACTGGCAAGGACCCCAATTTGTCGATCCTTTCATAACAATATTACATTCTCAAAACTAAACACATCAAATTTAATCACTACGGTAAACGAGAAGAGAACACGATTTGGTAAATTAATTCAGTAGACCACGTTTTAATACAATAAATATTAAGAATACTGTTGATAATTATTGACGAAATCAAGTCATTCGTTAAAGTTCAGTATCTACGAAATAAAAACTGGCATACCATAATTTGTTAATCCTTTCATAATATTACATTCTCAAAACTAAACGCATCAAATTTAATCACTACATTAAACGAGAAAAAACACGTTTTAATACATTACTTCAGTAGGCCACGTTTTAATACAATAAACATTAAGACGATTCTTGTAAAGTATTGACGAAATCAAATCGTTCGTTAAAGTCCAGCATCTACGAAATAAAAACTGGCAAGGACCCCAATTTGTCGATCCTTTCATAATATTACATTCTCAAAACTAAACACATCAAATTTAATCACTACGGTAAACAAGAAGAGAACACGATTTGGTAAATTAATTCAGTAGGCCACGTTTTAATACAATAAATATTAAGAATACTGTTGATAAGTATTGACGAAATCAAGTCATTCGTTAAAGTTCCGTATCTACAAAATAAAAACTGGCATACCATAATTTGTTAATCCTTTCATAATATTACATTCTCAAAACTAAACACATCAAATTTAATCACTACATTAAACGAGAAAAAACACGTTTTAATACATTACTTCAGTAGGCCACGTTTTACTACAATAAACATTAAGACGATTCTTGTAAAGTATTGACGAAATCAAATCGTTCGTTAAAGTCCAGCATCTACGAAATAAAAACTGGCAAGGACCCCAATTTGTCGATCCTTTCATAACAATATTATATTCTCAAAACTAAACACATAAAATTTAATCACTCCGGTAAATGAGAAAGAGAACACGATTTGGTAAATTAATTCAGTAGGCCACGTTTTAATACAATAAATATTAAAAATACTGTTGATAAGTATTGACGAAATCAAGTCATTCGTTAAAGTTCCGTATCTACGAAATAAAAACTGGCATACCATAATTTGTTAATCCTTTCATAATATTACATTCTCAAAACTAAACACATCAAATTTAATCACTACATTAAACGAGAAAAAACATGTTTTAATACATTACTTCAGTAGGCCACGTTTTACTACAATAAACATTCAGACTACTATTGTATTCTGAAAAAAAAACCTGAAACCATTTATTCAAATAACGTCAAAGCTTCAAGTTTTAGTTTTTTTCCCAATCAGAAAGCTAGCTAATTTGTACGTAAGACAAAAAAATAAACTTACTTGTTTCAACGTCAGTCATTTAATAAAAGACAAACGTATGAAGGTCGGCACGGGTAAAAGCACTTCGACACATGCAGGACAAGAGGTGAGAACGTGTAGCCATCCAAGTAGTGTGTACATTTAGTATATAGGAACTGCATTGCACAGATGTATATATCGGTTCACACGAGAACAATAGGCTACCTTATAAACGCCAAGGTTGCTCCCGTGTCTGTATTTGTCTCCACGCTTCAGCGTCCATCTTTCATTATAAAACCAAATGACTTTGTAGTTTGCCGACATGAGTTCGCAAATTGCTTTCATCGCCGTTATGTAGTCTTTAGTATTGCATTGAAAAACATTTCCTTTTACGTCCGTTACACAATCATAATTTACTTTACTAATATGATAATAATGCAAATAACTCGCTCATTCAACAAGTGGGAAATTATAATAAAATTAGCATAGAACTTTCTAAAGCGTAACGGCGTACGTTAGTGTTACACGTGAAGTCGATTTTTTCCAATATGTTACCGCAACAGCAAAAACTAAACCAATGAAATTATATCAATTCATAGCGCTAAATACTTCAATTAAAAAACAGAATGATAGTCAGAAACAGTTTTTATCTGATAACACACAAAAGATATTAAAAACTCATTAAGTCGTAAGAAAAATTGAAACATGCTTTTTTACGAATCCTCAAAAGGCCCGAAACGACTAAGTTCTACGTGTTATAGGCACACAGCTGCCTCGCTGACGTGATAGAAGCAAATTCCCATAACCATTTACGAAATTCTGATTTCGCTACCATAATCAGCATTAAAATGTGCATATATTAGCATTTTAAACTTTCTAATTACATTGAAAATAAGAAAATGAATCCTGAACGAGTTCTTAATTCGAAAAGTTTCTGAAATTCAAAACGCTAATTTATGCAGTTTTTAATGCTGATTACTATGGTGAAATCGAATTTTGAAACATTTTTTTTAACGTCCGACTATTGTGCACACTTGGGCTAATGCAGAAGATGGAATGATTTATAGCGTATGAAAATGCCAAGCTCTGGCCGGGAATCGAACCCGGGTCCTCGGGGTGAAAGCCCAGTACGCTATCAACTAGGCCACCGAGGCGGCGAATTTTCAAACAAATTTAAGACAAGAAAGTTACGAATTTTTAAAGACTTGAAATTACCGCCATTTTGAAACTGTTGAACGAATTATGCTGGTTAATGAACCTGTTCAAGACATTACCAAATTCAATTATTTGCTAAGTTTGAATCAAATTGGACCAAAATTACGAAAGTGGTGCAGCCTTCAAAAAGTGATTTTGAGGTTAGGATTGGTGCTCATTCCAAGGTCCTGGGACTGGGTTTTACCATGATGGCGACGCTCCAATAGAAAATCGCTAATGATATCCCTTTTTTTTGATGACACAGTTAGCTGAATTTAAATGTGCAATATCATCAACTTAGGACTTCTTTAACACTTGTATTAGGCAAAAACCAGCTTAAAACTTTGCTGTCTTCTTTGCCCCCCCCCCAATCAAAATGCCGAATATATGCAGAATTACTCAACTTTTGCTAATGGAGTTGTCACCATTTTATCTTTCAAGTAGCAGAAAACTGGGGACAATATAAAGATAATTGTTTTCTTTTAATTTCAGCATAACTATATTACAGTATTTGATTGATAAACAACGAACTTTCTAAATATGTTATCAGTACATCACTATACTTTTAAAGAGAATTATCAGGTGCCTAGATTATAGTAAAAAAATTTGTGGAAAGTATTACATATTCCACAAGGCAGTTTGTTAGAGGGGAATGTATCTCACCACAATGAGGATCCAGATTTTAGGGACGCTTGGCAGATCCAACCAACCTGTGACACACTCTGGAGAACTTGCAGAAGTGGACCTGGGGAGTAAGAACTTGGGAAAGGAAGAAACTAAGGGTTACACTCAATTCTGTGGAATGCACCCATGTTGAATCGCAGCAAACTGTGGGGATTCTGTGTGGACGTACTGAATGTGCGATAGATGAAGTTAGAGATGGGATCAAAAATCTCAAAATCACCTTGAGGAGCTGTGAAACCTTTAACCCCTCTCCCTTACTCCTATTTAGTGGTTTTCTCTACCCTATCTTCTGGTCACTGACCTACGTAAGTACCTGTCAATTCTTTTCTTTACCTTCTCCT
Organism: Callitettix versicolor; assembly: GCA_022606455.1. Taxonomy (NCBI): domain Eukaryota; kingdom Metazoa; phylum Arthropoda; class Insecta; order Hemiptera; family Cercopidae; genus Callitettix; species Callitettix versicolor. The sequence continues at coordinate 75,080,288 of CM040184.1, read as the reverse complement.
CTCCAGTTTTAACTGTGCCAGTATGTAAGTACACCTTATAATTTTTATAATTGTAACATAGCCACCGGACCACATATTCAAATGATTAGGATTATATACCTATTCTTCCCGTCAGTGGTCTATCCACTCACCTCATAAAGGCTACCGCGGTTTCGAAACTTTATAGTTTCATCTTCAGGCCAAAATGTTAAATCCCTCTGTTGAGGTCGTCACAAAGTCAAACAAAACATTAAAATGTACATCACAAACACTAAGCACAATTACACATTTAAAATATTCGTCATGAAATTCGGTTTGGCCAAGCTACTATTAAGTTTCGAAACCGTGGTAGCCTTTATGAGGTGAGTTGATAGACCACTGACAGGAAGAATAGGTATATAATCCTAATCATATAATTTTTATCTTAATTATTTCTCTAAGATGCCTCGTCATGAAACGTATGTCACTCAGTAAAAGAATTTTTGTGCAACTATAATAGCGGTTTAATTTTCCTTGATGAAATGTTCTACAACTGATTATAAGTTATGTACATTGTGAAAGAATCTGCTACTGCTTCACAGTAACTGACAAGTCAAGACAGTAACTAGTGTTAAGACTGGATGCCAAATCCAGCAGCAGGCCCAGCTTCATAAAAACAAGAGTTACCTAATGAATAAATATATACAAAAGTGAGAGTAGCACTCGCCATGCAGGTTTGCATTGGAAAGCTTCAGAATCGGTAATTAACGTTGAAAATCCTGCAAAATATCCTAAAATTGTTTGAAGGCTTTTCCTCTCTGTATTATAAATGTTGTTCCTTAAACTAGTGCATCTGACATCTCGGAGAAAAATAATCATATTTTGTTTTAATGTTACCAATAAATCTACCAAAAAAGTGCTAAAACATGGACAGGTATTTCACTGTAAGAAAATTTCACCTTATCACCAACCTCTTTGCAATGGCCGATAGGTTTAGTACAGCATGTATCTTGAAGTTATACATAAGTTATTTCTTTAAAGTAACCACAGTACCTGGTAGATGGTGATGAACCCTAATGCATCATTTGTTTTCCCTGTTCAGGAAGTGGAGCATGTTTTATTTCATAGCGTAATGCACTTTAAATTTATTTTCAATCAATTTAATGTTCATCGGAAGATGCTGACTGCAGAAAAGAGTCAGAGAGGTGGCTTCAGATTTTGCTGATTATACAATGAGCCCCACTATTCTACACTGTTTTTTTCTATTTTCCCTTTCTTTACCAGGTAGTGCGGAAGGCTACAGCTTGTTTATTTTGATTCTACTCTTCAGCAATTTCAATTGCATCTGTTCTTTTAACAGATCCAAAACGCAATACTTTAGGGATATTTACATTTGAACCAATCCTTTCTACTTGTAAATGTAGAGTTGGTGATTTTTTCCCCTTAAAGTCTATACTTTATGCCAGTTAGACTAATGAGAGAGATCGTGTTAATGGTAAGGAAAAACAACAGGAGTAAGTGCGGCTAGAACTAAGAACCTTAAGGTGCACAAGTTCAGAGATACAGCAGACTGATTGGTGCTTTATCCAAATCGACCATCGAGACCTTGGAGGTGATGAAGTGGATTTAGCGTGGTTTGGGTATATGGAGAAGAACAAACATACTGGAGAAGAACAAACACCCAACAAATTGTTATATGGCGGGAGAAAGTTCAGTCTAGACAGGAGATTAAAACCTACCAAGGGCTCCAATAGTGGGAAACGATCTCTTTCCACTCTTCTTTTTGAAAACTGCTTAGAACATAAATTTTTCCTTGAAATTCTTAACAAAACGACAGTTTCAAAGATTTTTACATAGGCCTATCAGCTGGGCACTAAAAAAGCATTTCCAAAAGACAGAACGACGGATTGACAGATACTCATGAAAAATATAAGGTATTTCTTGGTCAAAAACAAACTAGTCTTTAAATACAGTCCTCAGTGGTAACTCGAATAAAGAAAAACTACTGAAAATTTAAAAGACACCAAACACACAGATGTTCTTCATCTTTGTAACAATTTTACATGCTGTTCACTTGTGCAAGAAATATTGTGCAATCAGCAACAAGGTTGGACATGTATACGATGTAATAAATAATAATGAGGTTTTTTTAAGATTGCTGAATGTAAAACTAAAGTTAAATTCCCTATAAAATTATTATATATTTTAAAAAGATAAGAACTAACTGGAAGCTAAGATGATTAAGAAGGCTAATTGAGGAAGTTAGGTGAATAATTATACACCTGATTTTAGAAATCTAATTTATCTGAACATTACAACATGACAAACCAGAAACAATCTGTAAATAAAATTTTATGGTTTGAGCGTAAATTGAAAAAACCAGCAGTCATGGCTCACTTTCGTTTTTTCCAATTTCTTACCAAACTATATTTTTTTTTCCAGCCTTGAATAATGAATCACCATACAAGACAAAAATTTTAACAAAATTCAGCACAACCAATATTTGGTTCTATTCATTTTTCGTCAAATCAGTACGGATCTTCTGATTTACTCTCCGAGTTACAAATTTCGGTTGCATAGGTAATGTGTCTTTCTATAGAATAAAAAATTTGAAGCATCCCAATATATTTCTTGCAAGCCATGGCAGAAGCATTTCTACAGAACAGGTTATAACCGTATGTTCTGAAGTGTCATGAAGACAACAATATATACACATAATAATAATAATATCGGTTAAAACGTGCAGCGACGTTGTCCGATGCCTAGATTCCACTCTTTCCGATCTTCCCATTGTCCGATTTGTAAATTTCGATTACTCTTAGCTTTATGGATTCCTTCCATCCAGCTCATTCTTGGTCTTCCTCTTGCCCTTTTTAAGGTCAGCACCCACTCCATTCATCCGTTGGATATGACCGTACCAAATAAACTGACTCCTCTCAATATCCTTTATAATTGTGTCTTCTATTCCCATCTGTTGATGAATTACCTCATTTCTTATTCTTTGGACACTCGATACCCTAACAGATCTTCTCAACGCATCCATTTCTATAGCCTTTATCCTTTTCTTGGTTTTTTCTTTAATTCTCCACGTTTCAGCTCCATATATTAAAAAACTCTATATACACACATCACTGTCTTAAATTGGCAACCTGTTCGAATACACAACACATTCAGTTTTGTATGAACAGCTTTCTTTCTAACAATGGTTCTAAACTCAATATAACTTGTAATAGGCTGCCTGCCATTTAAGCTCATTTGTCTGACTGGCCATTTGTTAGATATATTTCTACACTAGTCAGTGATATGTATCCATCCACAATCTTGCCAATTCAGTAAGTACAGTTCAACAGCTCTTAGACCCGAATCCGTTTGTGGTCCCTTATACGAACCATGAGTAAAAGTAATTCACTTTTCATTATCGTTGGTGCATCATTTATACTTGCTTCAGGTCATGATGACAATCTTTAAATCTATATTATCTTGAATCCATAATCCATTGAATATTTTGCTGCTACAACTATTTGACTTATTATTTTACCATTACTATCAACAAAATGCGGTTCGTGACAGCTTTACAGCATTATATATATATATATATATATATATATATATATATATATATATATATAATATATATTTATATATATAATAATATAATTATTATATAAATATATATATATATATATATATATATATATATATATATATATATATATATATCAACAGTGTAAACATTAAAAATTATGTGCATATGCTTTGTGCACATAACATTTTCTTTTTAATACAAGCCCATTTTTGGAACTTACGGCTTGCATGGAGCCTCCTGGAGCCTGCAACACAGACCAGGGCCAATCAGGCCTAAACTACAAACGCATAAAGCACTGTAGGCTAAATACTGATTAACCTCCACACAATCACTCACTTTCCTCCAAACTCTGCTCCATGAATTATCATGTCTGCTAATATGTTATTTATTAAGCCTACTGTATAGTATTTTGGTCATACTTCATTCTTCCAAAGTCTACATATCTATTCCACGAAAAGTGTAAAATTTTAAATACATAAAAATTTAATTGTTTTTTTTTTAATCCAACTATCATCTTTGCCTACCCTAATAACAATTAAAAGATACTGACAATTTTTTATATCATCTGACCAACTAGTAGCATACTAATTGTATACATAATGTGGTATTATTATTGTTAATAAACAAAGAAAAAGTTTTTTTTAATTTCTTCATACAAGATTCCTTCATTTAAATCCCATGTATAGAAACCTTGTATAATACAAGGTTCTGTGAAAGTCTTTGAATAGTAAATGACTTGCTAGCCTAAAACTGTAGGCCAGTGTCAAGTTCAAGAATGTTTTAATTTCTGATAAAATACTTACTTTCTTAAAAACTTTAAAATGTGATAAATAAAATACAGTATATAAATTATTTTAAATAAAAATTGAGTCCTAATGAAATAAAACAGACAGTAACAAAGAATACACATATAAAACTAATCAATATTAACAAATACTTTACTGTTATTAATTAGTTATAACAGCCTAAATTACACCAAATATGACAAAACTAAGAAAAATTTAAAATACTAGATTTGTCAAATATTTAGTAGCCTAAGTTTTAGTAACACAATTAAAGACATAATTAAATGATTGATAATGAAAATTAATGCAATGATTGGTAATGAACCAGTAACTGGTTGTTCCTGTTTTGTAGAATAGGCTTACAACAACTGAAGAACAGGCTGTAGGTGAAATTGAAAGGTAAAAGAGAAAGCTCTATCATTAAAGAATAAGGTAGCCTGTGTATTGACCTTGATTACAAGTAACAAGAAGAAATTTCAACAGTTACATAAAAATATAAGTTACAACTAAAATTCAAATAAATAAAATTCAAATTATCTATAACAGCAACTGGTAATGTTTAAAGATTTTTGTATAAAAAATAATAAATACTCATGATTTTATATATATATATATATATATATATATATATATATATATATATATATATATATATATATATATATATTATGGAAAACTATATCACACATTAAAAACAATTATAAACAGCATTTTATTTATTCTAAATTTATTCTACCATTTTAAAAAAATCTGTATGCCATAATTTAGATCCTATTTAAACAGATCTAAACAATATCAAATATTATAGATACTGGTATCCATGTAGTGGGGGACTCAGTCGATGTGGCTAAAGCATTGGTCAGCCTGATACATTTTTGAAAAGTGCACCTAAAGGTTCTTAGTTCTAGCCACAGTTACTCCAGTTGCTTCTCCCTTACTACTAACGCTGATCCCTTGTCCTCATTGGTCTAACTGGCATAAAGTATAGACTTAAAAAAATCCATATAGTAGATTGATCTTGTTATCTATTATTGGTTTTTCAAATATCACATTAGGCTACCAAAATTGTTTACATAATAGTAACAAATAGTTTAAATAATTATTGTTATTAGTTTTAATAACAATCACATTGTTCTTTTATTGCATAACCTCTTTTAATTTGAAAATTCATATATTTTCACAAAACCATGTTAGTTTAGGTTTGTAGATTTTTATTTAATTAATATTAAAACACTAAAATCTTACTATTTAGCTATTTTTTTTAATTACTCACAAAACTAACCTAAAATGGTTTTGTAAAAAGATATTTAAAAACTACACTTTATAAATACACTTTGTAAAAAACTACACTTTATAAATAAAAAGTAATTTACCTATGATAGAAAATAGTCCATACTATATTATAGGATTTTTACAGGACAAGTTACTTATTAATAAAGGTCCTGGTAGTGTGATAATCGACATATCTTACCGTTTTTTTACAAGTAATGATGAATTTAGGTGTGATGCTCTTTTTAATTGTACATTTTTATTTAGTCTGTTAAGATTTCCTACCAAAAACTTTTATATTCTTATCCAAGCATGTTTAAGTTCTATAAAATTAACTTCAAAAAAACACCAGTTGTTATTAGGATAAATAACTGTCATTAAAGTTCTAATGATTACCAATGTGAAGATTTAAAAAAAGGAAAAAGTAGTTAAGAAAATCATGCAAACTTTTCACATCTAATTTAAATTAGGCTTATTTAAACAAAAAATTGATTGGTAAGTTTTTGACAATCTAAGTTCCAAATAAAATGTATTTTCTTGTCATTTTATTTTTAAAATCTCAGTTTAATGCAAGAAATAAATCATTTTTTTTCTGTGAACAAAGTTAGGCTAGCATATTAATTTCTTGTTCAAAATAATAGGCTACCTATCCAAGAATTACTTGCATTATGATTTTAAACAATGGTTATAGCTGAAGTTGCTTACCTTTAATAATATCTTTTGTTTTTTATTAGCATATTTTATTTGTCAATATATTAAAAGCCTATAGTAACTATAGAATATTACTACATAACCTAGAAATTTTTAAAAAAACATTACCTTTCACATCTGTAACATAAGTGTTGTTGACAATATGGTTGACATCACAACCAGCACATTAGTTAAGGTTAGACAAAGTATTTTCTAAATGAAAAACACTTATTTATTTATATTAAAATAGGAAAATGTACTTTTCAATTTAGAAAATACATCTGAAATCTGAAAATCTAATCTGATATGCTGGTTGCCTAACTTGTACCAATAACACAAAGATGATGATAGCTTACAGGCAATAATGTAGGCAACTTGAAGTAAGTTTTCATGACTTTCCTAAAAGGCTATTTTTGACAATATTTTTTCCTTGATTTATTTATATCTTGTCTTACTTTACACAATAAGCTACTTCAATTTTAAAATATATCAATATAAAATAAATAAATGATATTGAACCATGTTTGTGGTAAGTTATAGACTGTTAAAGATACTTTTCAGAGATTAATATAGCTTATATTATACCAGTTTTTTAACTACAATGTAGACAAATGTTTTTATAGGCACTGGTGTAAGATCTAGCCTAATACTGTACATACATTATTTTATTTAAATAATTGTGAATGTTTGTTACAAAAAAATTTATTTAAACTGTACTTACAGTAATTAAAAAATTATTATTGATATGTATATAGCCTATAATGAAAAGACATTCTATTTAAAAATCCATAATCTGCACCTAATACACATTTTAGCTTCTTTCAATTTTATTTTAATTTAAACTATAAATATTCCTTGATGAAGTTCATTTTCTTTCATTTAGGCCTATAATAAATATTAAAAAGCTGTATTAAATTTTTCTCAAAACTACTGAAATATAACAATATATTTTGGAAAAATGTACAGCTCCTCTGTTTATGAAATAATAAATGTCATAATAATACAGCCTAACTTAAAAACTAATTATTATAAAACCCTATTAATGATACTCTTAAGATCGCTTAATAGGCCTATATTTTTTCAACAAGAATGTATATTAAGGAATACACTGAATAAAAAATCAAAATACTTAATTGGTTATATAATAGTAAATTATGCTACAAAATAAAAGCTCATTATAACAAATCTAACCTTAACTTTAAAACATGCAAAGAAAGAGGATTGAACTATGCAAATGATTTTATAAAAAAAAAAAATCGAAAGGTTTAATCAAGAAAGTATCCTTTTACTTACAATGAACTCCGATGTTTAAACCAAATAAAGCCGAATCAAATTTGAAACACAACTGTCACAGTTCGGGAAAGTTAAAATAAACTAAAATCTAAACGTCACCAAACACGGCTCCGGTAATAAGTGAAAGAGAAATTCGCGTCATTCGCTTCCAACCCCACCTGTCCGTCATAAAAGTGTCTGCTTGATGCAGACGAATATACACAAACGATTCCTATTGGTTAAAAAATATGGCCTGAGCCACAGCCACAACTATTGATGGTCAGTTCTAGATACGCAAAAGTTTTAATATTATCATTTCTTATACTATAGTGTATAACTAAGTATGCACTTGTAATAGTAAGTATACCATTATATAGTTAGATATATACATATATTTTTGCAATTTTGGTCTAACTTTTTTTTAAATTTGGCACACGAAAATCAATTTTGGGTAGTTTGACAAAAACTTGTAATTTTGTATGCATCAAAATTCATTGTACAGTTTTTTAAATGGCGGTAATTTCAAATTTAAAAAAAATTCAATTTCATACTTTACAATTTTTTAAAAATTTGATTTAATTACGTAATCAGCACTAAAATGTCCATAAATACTATTTTTTGTAATTTATGTTGATTTGCGCCGATTTTATTAAAACTTGGAAGAAAAATCAATTTTGATAAAATATTAAACTAGTTAAAATGTTCGGCAAAATCCAACTTTTTTAAAATCTTTTGTCATTTCAAATGTTTAGAAAATCATAACTTTCAAAAATTTAATTTCAATGTAAATTTATTAATTTACACAATGTTTAAAACACCAATACATTATCTATATACAGTATATGCAGATTTTAATACTGATTATATTGGTGAAATCAGAAAAAAGTGTAAGTTAAAAAGAAATTTATTGTAGAGAATTCTCTTCCATTACATATTTTTAAATTCTGAGAAGGGTAACTCTAAAGTAGACGTGGTTAGATGATTAGACAGCACTGCTCACTGAATGTCTTGCTTCAATATTTGCATGAAAACGCCACTTACATTTTTTGTTACACCTGATTAGGTAAAACTTTGTTTTGCATTTTATCATTCATAGATGATATAACAAGACTATGTAACTGCTACTATAAAGCAGTACCAAGCAACATTCACTGTCTAACTAACACTGCAACTCTTCTTAAATGACCAACCCAGGTATACAGATCAAAAGTAAATTTAAAAAAACGTTTTTATGTGGAAATGCACAAACAGACCAAAAAAGCGAAAAGATATTACATTTGGACATTATGAATGCAAAGTGGAACTTAGTATATCATTGATTTGATAGTATCATTCAAAAAACTTAAATTTCATTGAGCAAACTTTAAAGTTTTTTTTCTTTGTCATTTCTATGAATAATAAAACACAAATTATAAATTTCGGAATATTTTTAAATTATTTTTACTACTTTTAGTTGTACAATACCTTATTTTAACACTGTATATTCAGACATTTCACAACAGCTATACTCCTGATAAGAAGCAGCTTAGTGCAAAATTTTTTGCTACTGTAGCAAAAATTATTTGAACCTATTTTAGTTTTGAATTACCAAATATTCAGATTAACAAGATTCGGATTACCAAAGCACTACTGCAATCATAAAAAAATCTATCTTGAAATTTTGATGGATACATTCATTTTCAGGTTCCCACAGTTAAAAAGTTGATTGTATGAGGTGGCTAGAAAATAACCGGACTGATTTTTATCCACCCATGATATCTATTCCACACGATTGACAATGGCAGGGCGTTGGCTTTGAATGCTCCCTTTACCTACTCCGCCATTTTGATGATTACGCAATATCTAATTTGCTCACCGCAGTCATTTGAACAGTACCATATGTTTGCCCTGCAACGGAAAATTGCTTAGTGCTAATGTGGAGCAACATGTTCTTGTTAAACTGGGAAAATCCACCACAGAAATATTAAATTTGTTGATCTGAAGGTCAAACTGAACCAAATTTACTACAAAGAGGTTTTGACCACTCTTCGTGAATCCGTAAGAAGAAAAAGACCTGACATGTGGAAAAATTGTTCATGGATCCTTCATCAAGACAATGAACTAGCACACAAAGTACTGTCGATCACAACATTTTTGGTAAAGCATGGAATTCCTGTTGGAGCATCTACCCTACTCACCTGAGCTTCCTCCACATGACTTTTTTTTCCTAAGTTCAAGAGCACGTTGAAAGGAATATATTTAGAGTATGTAGATGCAGTGAAGAAAAAAGCGACAGACTTGATGATGATCATATCAGAAGACGATATGCAGCAGTGCTTCCAACAACGGAAAATTCATATGAAGCGGTATAGGAATCGAGAAAGGGTGTATATTGAAGATGATACAGTTTCCAATGTTATATAAAATGTTTTTAAATTCAGTCTGGTTATTTTGTTGTTATACATCTTGTATACCCACTTATGTTTGTTTGTGTGTGTGTGTGTGTGTGTGCGCACATCAGCTCAAAAATTGTCTCCAAGTACTCGAATTATCAACAAAAAAATACAAAATTGGCTTAAATTTTCCAAACTGGTTAAGCAAATTTTGGCCAAAAAGAATTCTTGTAGAAAATTTGAAGTAACAGTAATAATCACTAATCGATCAAGGAAGAACACAGCCTGCAAGCAAAGTTTGGAGAAGGAAAGGTACAAAACAGTTACCTATAATAAAATCAAATTCAAATTTAACTAAAATTTCTCAAAGAATTTATGTAGTTTGCTCAAATTTTAGTCATATATGAAGATTCATAATTGAAGTCACTGTACCAAATTTCAAGTAAAACAATGTATGGGTTTGTTGTGTTTTTGTTTTTTGAAACTGTTAAGGTGCTATCTTCGATTTTCATCGTAGGTTGAGAAAAGCCTATCTTTGATTTTCATCGTAGGTTAAGAAAATCCTACTTTCGATTTTCATTGTAGGTTAAGAAAAGTCTATCTTCAATTTTCGTTGTAGGTTAAGGAAAGCCTATCTTCGATTTTTGTCCTAGGTTAAGAAAAGCCTATCTTCGATTTTTGTCGTAGGTTAAGAGAAGCCTATTTTCGATTTTCATCATAGGTTAAGAAAAGCCTATCTTCGATTTTCGTCGTAGGTTAAGAAAAGCCTATCTTCGATTTTCATTGTAGGTTAAGAAAAGCCTATCTTCGATTTTTGTCATAGGTTAAGAAAAGCCTATCTTCGATTTTTGTCGTAGGTTAAGAAAAGCCAATCTTCGATTTTTGTCGTAGGTTAAGAGTAGCATATTTTCGATTTTCATCGTAGGTTGAGAAAAGCCTATCTTCGATTTTTGTCGTAGGTTAAGAAAAGAATATCTTCGATTTTCATCATAGGTTAAGAAAATCCTATCTTCAATTTTCGTCGTAAGTTAAGAAAAGCCTAAACAATTACATCTAAATAACTACTAACTAATGTATGGATGAAGCATTGTGATGTGAGACTTTTAAAAACAACCCAATATATGCAACAGAGGCAACATTCACAACCAAGCATTGTAAATAAATAACTTTCTAGTTACACTTGTCCAAGATGACACTGCACACTTTATTATTCACTATTAGAAGTCTTCTTTCTTGGTACTATTATTTTAAATTATATGATGTGTGTTCAGAAAGTAACGAGAATTTTTAAATTCAGAGGGCATGGAGAATCCAATTGTCAAACATTTTTTTGTATTATGTTGGTATAAATGCCCTTTAAGTATGATAAAACTTTCAGCTGTTTTCAGTGTTGACTTTATCTGTGACAGCCACTAGGGTTAGACTTGTTTTTATGAGCTCGGCGATTTTCATTTATTAAAAGAAATGGATCAAAGAATTTGTATCAAATTTTGCCAAAAAAATGGAATAAAGTGTAACAAAGTGTGTGAAATGTTAACAAAGACATATGGTGAGTCTGCTATGAGTGAGGCAAGAGTTTATGAGTGGTTGAGGATGACGGATGTTCCAGCATATCAATAACCAATGAAAACGTGGAAAATGTGAAAGAAATGGTTATGAACAATCGCCGAATCACAATTAGAGAGGTCGTTGATGATGCTGGCATATCGATTGGATCATGTCATGACATTATTTCCAATGTTTTGTGTATGAAACACGTGGCAGCAAAATTCGTTCAAAAATTGTTGAATTTTGAACAAAAACAGCGGCGAATGGAAGTTGCTCAGGAGTCACTAAATGAAGTCAATGACGATGCAGAATTACTGAAACATATTTTAACAGGTGATGAGACATGGGTTTACAGATATTACGTCGAAACTAAGGCTCAATATTCCCAGTGGAGGCATTCTGGATCGCCAAGACCGAAAAAGGCTCGACAAGTGCGGTCGAACATGAAGGTTATGTTCACTGTGTTCTTCGATATTAATGGCATAGTGCATCATGAATTCCTGCCACCAGGTGAAACGGTCAATAAGGAATACTACCTACAAGTTCAATGCCGTTTGCGTGAAGCAATCCGAAAAAAACGCCCGGATCTGTGGAAACACAATTCATGGATTTGCACCATGACAATGCACCAGCTCACACTTCATTGCTTGTTCGTGAATTTTTGGCCAAAAACAGTACTGTAACAATGCCCCAGCCTCCATATTCGCCAGACATGGCTCCGTGTGACTTTTTCCTATTTCCAAAAATAAAGAGAACCTTAAAGGGCCGTCGTTTTACAGCCGTAGATGACATTAAAAGAGCATTGCTGAAAGAACTAAAGGCTATCTCAAAGATCGAGTTTGAGAAGCGTTTCGAGGATTGAAAGAAGCGTTGGCACAAGTGCATAATCTCCAATGGGGACTATTTTGAAGGCGACAACATCAATGGAGAAAAATAAATAAATATTTTGTTTTAAAAATTAAAGTTCTCGTTACTTTCTGAAAACATCTTGTACATTAAAATATTCACATGCTTGAAAATGGAAGCAAAATAGGCCAGCAATTCCAGCACATGACATGGCCAAATGACTGCGGTACTCAAAGGGCCTAATAAATACAACAGTGTATTATTAACAAACTTTAAAGGTATATTTTCTTTTAACTTTCAGTATAAAGATAATCTAAAACAAAACAAATTTTTTTAATAAAACAATATTATTTTATTTACAATACAAATATATATTAACCCAAAAATTAAATGTTTAATAAGCCAAATAAATAGTATTATATATATATATATATATATATATATATATATATATATATATTATTATTATTTGCGCATAAACCCTGTTGGATCACGCAAAGCACTCCGACTCATGTCTTGTTCCTTCTAATCCTATATATGTAGGTCAAGTCAAAATAGACCTACATGATGCAGGAATAGACTTAACAGATGTTGAAGACAGGCACGCATACAGGAGAAAGATGCTCGGTTGGAAGGTCCCAGAGAATGAAATCCCAAAGAGAGCAGGGGTAAAATGGACGGAGGAGCGGAAGAAGATCCATAGGGACAGGATGAGGGAGGTGTGGAGGATTAGAAGGAACAAGACATGAGTCGGAGTGCTTTGTGTGATCCAACAGGGTCTATGCAAAATAATAATAATATATATATATATATATATATATATATATATATATATATATATATATATATATATATATATATATATATATATTATTACGTACTGATATGTTTGTTTTGGGGTCAGTAGATGTTATAAAAGACCAAGTTTTTCCAAACAGCAAAACTATTAGGAAAAATTAATCTGCAATTTTTTTATGTACAAATCAAAACGTGGAAAAACATATTTTACAAATGAACTCCTTCAATAAACTTAACATCTTAATTATAAAATGATAAGAAAAAGGTAGAGGGAATCAATGTACTAGCTTATTTTATTGTGTTTGAATATACAAATCATAAATTAGGAATGTTTGATTTTCAACAAACGGTACGTCACCAACAGAGAACGTGCTAAAAATTTGTGCGAATCCCCTTCTAATTTGAATACAAAGTTATAAAAATATATAAAAACGTTCTCTTCATTCTGTGTACTATATAAATAAAAATAAATTGTTATGTACAGTTTTTCAATATGACTAACACATTTAAATTACTTATTTTTGATGTGCAAATTAAGTTAAAAATATTTTCTTATAAAAAATTAGATGCTTTTTGACCAGGAGCTTCAGAGATAAGCTGCCTCATTTTTTCCGTCTCCCAAATTTTTTTAAAGTACTCTATTGTACACAAACCACTGAAATGACCTGCACAACTACATAATTTTTCAATCATTCCAGCCTCTTTGTAGCATTTCAAAACTGTACTATTTTATTTAACGTAGCCTATAAATTAAATTAATGAAGTTTTATGCACGAAAATGTACATAACTAATTTTGATCGAAATATTATGTAAATAAATTTATTTTTGTTGTTTGGAGGCAGTCCTTTAGACAGTCTGTTCTTCCTTACCCAGTATTACTTTACCAAAAAACTTGTACTTTACTTATACAGTGAAATACGTTTAACACGAAAACGCTTAAAACAAAATATCGGTTAACGCGAAATAATACAACAGTTCTGACAAAGCACTATGTATTTTCATTCATTTTTTTCTCTTAACGCGAAACAAAATCGCTTAACACGAAAAGATTTCACTTCTGGGAATGAACAAAATACATTAAGTCCAGCGGCGAAGGCAAGACTTAATAGGGACGTGAAATGAAAAAGAGGTGGTTTCACATGTTTCATAGAAAGGAGGCTAACATGGCCTTGAAATACCCTCGGAACGAGCCAATTTTGTTTATTTCAGCTACTTTCACCATCCACCTCTACAAACGCCACATAAAAACACCTTATCTGTCATCACTTGGATTTGGAATTAGGTGATGAGTACATTGCCGTGTGAGTTTGCTTCATGTTTTTTTAATGTTTCAAAAGAAATTTGAAAATTTTGTATTAAATTTCATTAAATTTGTATGAATATTTTTGTTTCATTGGTTTTTATTAAATGCATGCAAATATACATATCTACGTAAATAAAATATACTCTAAAAAAACTTAATTTTTTTGAATATGTTTTTGTAAAATCTTAATACAAAATTCCTTTAATACGAAAAAACATTTCAGTCCGCTCAGTTTCACGTTAAACGATTTTTAATGTATGTTCTTTCTTTTATCATAATCTAAACAAAGTTTCATGTTTATAAAGTATCACCCATTAAACAATACTTTTTTAGACTCTGTTCTACTAAGCTTTGACAGGCTTAGTGTTGGTTTTTTTTATGACAAGTCTAGTAAACTTACTCACTACAATGTAATTTGATTACATAATAAACAATTTTATTTATATAATATAATTGTATCTTTAAGATATAATGTTCACTTTGTAACATTAATTGATAAATATAGTTATTAGTTACTTTATAAAATTATTAGAAATATATAAAAATGGTAATGATCGATAGTCACTTGTCAAAGTTTTTATTCAGCTCAAACGACTCCTCTCAGTTTAGCCAATGTATCTTGGCTTTTTTCTATAACTGTATAAATGTACGGACGTTCCATAGGGTTTACTTTCAACATTGCAGATATCAGTTCGTGTATTTCCTGAAATATATAATGGAAATATTATAATATACAGTACTGGAAATATAAAAAATAAAATCTTTTACATAATTATCATGTTTTGTATGTTTATATTCCTAAAGTATTTTACATGCTTCAAATCACTTTATTCCTCTATGTATGCAATATATAAACAGGGCAGTAAACCATCAATAAACACCGGAGGGGCGTTTGGTGGCTATCTGAACATCAGGAAGTGATTAGTAGCCAAGCTGTACCAAAGGGCAATGGATTAGCAGTGTGTAGGGTGAGTAAACAGTGTTTGGTACACTTCTGCTTTCCTTTTTGGTTCAATACAACGAAGCACACTTGAAATCAAGTAAGATCATTACTTTGGAAAACCTTTATAGTCAGGTATTAGAATTGTGTTCGTTCTTGGGTTGTTATTAAGTGAAGAAGTCATGAAACAAATATAAGAATATTGTAAAATAATTATAGGCATTAAAATAGATTTTTTTAACCACCAAATGATCGATTTATTGAAGGACCCCAGTTTAGTTGGCAGAGTCCCAAATCCTAACATAAAATTTTCCAACACGCAAAACAATTTTGCACAGATAATACAATTTTAAATTAATACTTCAAATATAAAATTAATTCAATCTGATTATTTTGTACTACCCGTAGTGTTAACAAATGACAATAGATGCAAATTCTATAAAATTGTTATGCGGATAAAGTTAATTTTCTGTTTTTCTTAACAGCTGATTAAAATTTAGTTTAGTTACTGCGCTAGTTTTAAATACCTCTGGATAAGGAGTGATTTCTGGAAAAGAAACATTGGCACTGATTACAGCTAACGCTACTGAATCTCCTCTTTCATACACTGCATCAAACGGAGACTTGAAGTAGCACATTGCGTATAACACGCAACCAAGTGACTGAAACACATTGAAACAAATACAGAAATATGGTCTTTAAAAAAAATTAATAAATAAGAAACACATAATCATTTAAATTTACTGAGTTCTAAGTGATATTTTGGCTTGTTTCAAAAATCTAAATTTATAAGATTTTATTTAGTGTGTCCTCAACTCTTTTACTATGTGTTAGACCCTTAAAAAATTTAAACAGTTAATATTATCGTATTACATGCTCTTGATTTTTAAATTTATCAAAACATTAAGTTTCTCTGTGCGCAAGTTTGAAATTGTTGTTTAAATCCTGTTTTCAATTTTTGTTATTGTCAATATTAATTAAATGGGTCCTAAAAAAGTGATTGTGTTAATGGAAGTAAATGACAAACTTTTACTATTAAACTAAAAAAAGCTATAGTATGAACTAAAAAAACAAACAGTATTGATTTGTCCTGTGTGTATATATATATGTCACATAATTACATTAGTATGAATTGAGTTAAAATAAATCGTGACTTCTGTTCTGTGAATTTTCTGCATTCTTAATGTTTGACATGGTAATAGTGAGTACTCAATAATTTTTTTTTATGTAACACATTTTAAAGGTTTCCATAAGTCTCTATTGTAAACGCTGACTCACACAGTAGTCTGCTCGGATAACAGTCTTAGTTCTGAAACGACCATAGGCTATAGGAGGTAACTGTTTTTACGATATTTGAAAAATATATTTGTATCAACTCTTTATAACACATGCCATTAAATACTAATCATGACATGGAACTAAAATAACATTTGAACAAAGAAGATGGTAGTAACTACAATTGGTGATCTAATAGTCTACAGGCGTAGTAAACACTGAACAACATTCTCCTTTCTTTAAACAAACATTCGCAATTACAATAAACAATTTACCCAAATATCTGTCCTTTGATCTATCATACAATAGCTCTCAACGTTAAACAACTCTGGCGCTCTATAAGGCATTGAACATCGCTCGCTGGCAACATCTTGTACATGCTGCGCTTCCGTACTTCCACACACTTTGATACTTGCTGGAGCAACTGAGCCTAAATTAACAAAAAAATGTTTAAATTAACTTTTAATATAATAGGCTACATTAAACATAATACATTACTAAAATTATTACCTGAATTGTATTCATCTGTAGTTCCAGCTTTTACAAGATGATTTTTTAAAATTTAAATAAGAAAAAAAGTTTGTCAGTGATGACAAAAATTGACCTATTATACAAATTTACTGTTTTTATAACTCAAAAATATTTCAAAACAATAACTGAATCACTTTTTAACAGGTATCAATTACCTGTATCACTATTATTTTATCATAACAACTATTAACAAACATGTCTCAATAATGTACGGAATATCAAAACTGCAGCGTAATGACAGTTTTACGATAAGTAAAGATTCCATGCGATCTTGAAGCCATGGCACCAGTGCAGCCAAAGTTTTTATTATATCATCAGACTTGTTTATAAAGCAAGATTTATGTTTAATTTGTTGTATATATTAAAGATAGTACACTGAACTATTGTCATGTTGTGTATTATTTTTAAATTACAAGTAATTTATTATAAAACTTTTGTTTATTTTCATTTTTAATCTTGTTTAATAAATTTTACCCTTTCATTTACATACTGCTAGTTTTACTAGACACCCAAACTCACTATTGATGATTTTACTGTGGTAAAACACCGACGATAGGTGGGAAGTCTTCAATTTATAAATCAAATTCACTGGCCTACTATCATGTTCACGATACTGCTTTATAATAATTCATGATAAAGGTATTTGATGTACGAGGCTCTATAAAATAATGTTTTTATGGTATCCTTTTTAGTCGCATTAAACTTGAGTAATCAAGTCCATAGTTTTAAAATTTACAATAAAAATAATAAATTTCAATTTCTTATGTTTTTACTTTCTTACAACACAGACATTACTGGACATACTAAACAAATTGACCAATTTCAATGAGTATGACATGTAGGTATGTAATTGGCCGATATCTCGGAATATTTTTTTTTTAATTTTTCAAAAATTATCATCACACTTTTCACTGGTTAAAAAACACGAAAAGATTTTGTCAATTTTTTTTTTTAGATTTTGACCAAATTTTCCTCAAATGAAGTCCTTTTGACTTCCTGAACGTAACATGGAGATTTTATCTATACAAAAAAAAAATTTGGTTTTTGTATGAAGGTATACATTACACTCAGCTGTCTGAGAGTGTTTTGTATTTTTTATTACTCTTGAACCGTAAATTTCCTTTAATTTCAAAATTCGTACACTAATTTGAATCTTCATCAAAATTTTCAACAAATTCTGAGAAAACAAGTGTTTAAAAAAATAGGCTAATCTACAGGGTTTCTTTAACTTTAGAACAGGTTTTTTGGGGAAATAACAATACATCTGTTTTATTTGTATGTTTAATTAAAGAAATAGTTTAAAATAATTTAATTACCCGTAAGAACGGCAATGCTTATGCACCGATTATTTAATTATTTTTTAATACAATTTTTTTTCTACTAATAAAAACTAATAAATAAATCGAATGATACTTCTATTTGCTAATGAATAACACTTTACTAATAAAAAACACAAATATATTATTCTCTACTGGCAGTTTAATACACGGTCAGCATTTCATAAAGTCACTACTCGTAAGTGGATTTTTTTTTTTAACGTCTGACTATTGTGCACACTTAGGCTAATGCAGGCTATGGGATAATTTATAGCGTATGAAAATGCCAACCCTGGCCGGGAATGAACCCAGGTCCTCGGGGTGAAAGCCCAGTATGCTATCAACTAGGCCACTGAGGCGGCTACTCGTAAGTGGATAAATACTTAAGAATTTTGATCCAGAGTATGGTTGTATTAACATATGGTAAAAATGCAAAATCTTTCGTTACATTTTTAGGCCAAAGTCAAATATTTTTATTTTTTTAATTGTTGATTTTTCATGCCAGCATTAACCCCCCCCCATAACGCTTTATAATTAGGTTCAAATAAGCCTAAATAAAGTTGTAAGCTAGTTAGAAAATAAACAATCTTACCTAAATCCATGATAACTGGCGTATTGTCTACATCTAACAATATGTTGGCAGTTTTCAAATCTCTGTGAGAAAGTGGCACTGGTTTGGCTTCATGGAATGCTCTTACACCCTCACAAATATCTACAAATATCTTTAAAACTTCAACAGCATCCATATGTTGGCCCATCTTTTTTCGCCTCTCTAATTCATTAGCTAACGTTCCTTTCTGCAAAAACATTAACATTAACAAATAAACCGAATCAGTGGAAAAAAATGTAATTCTTATTATAATTATATTAATATCGAAGTCTGTTTTCACAGCCCAGCTTCTAAGGATTTTGGCCAAGAGCCAAAAGAATCTCTTGGCGCAAAAAGTATGCCTTCTATTATAGGGGAATTAATCTTAATTCTTTTCAATATCTGTATGTTTTAGATTTTATTTAAGTAAAAGTAAAACTTTAACGTTAACTTTAAAATCAAAACTGAGTTAAGTTTTTAACAAATGGTTAGCAATAAACAATAAAATTTGTACATTTTTTAAGAGAAAACCGTGCTGATATTTGACTTATGATACGTCATTAAAATTACAAATCGAGATGTCAAAACATTTAATATAACGAGGATGGTCGATTACTGCAGGAGACTCAGACAGATAACGATGACTTGAGGGAGGCCAGAACTCAGAAATGAGTTGCAGCGCCAAGGATGACGATGATTAAAATTACAAAAGTAGTCGTTAATATCAATTAAAAGATTAATTTTACAGCTACTGTTATCATTAAATCCCAACCTTAATTTTCTATTAGATACCAAATAATAAATCCCTACAATGAGGATGAAAGATAGTTGAAAAATAAGTGTACATAAAATGTTATGCACTGACTGCATTTGCATGTAAGCAGTCAGTTAAGTAGAATTATAGAACATTCATAAAATTGGCACCACAATTTCTTTTTATTACGTTTCTGGTGAAAACCATATGAAGGCTATCACCGCCTGACCAGCAAATATCTGTTACACAGACGGGAAATTAAAACTAAACAATGAAGCTAGTTACAAGACTAGTTACAAGACGCTAAACTTACTGTTTAAACCATGATAAACATAATACACTAACTAGGCTAATTAGTAGACAAAATTAATTTACTTGTAACACAAAAACTTAAATTGTTTGGAAATCATTAAATCACTTTAAAAACATCAACTTCCAACTTAATAATATTTAATATTTCACCGAACAGAAAGATTGTAACTTCTTGCAACCAGTTTTTATGCCATCGTATCACTGATTTTTCCTTTTCTTTACATAATAAATTAGCCTAATTGTGGTTTTTAATTCAGGTCTACTTGAAAAACTGTTTAATAATCATTTTTATAATCTTAGTTTTAATCTTAGTTCTAAAACATGCAAATAAATAACTAAGAAGAACAAACAAATAAGATAGTACTAGTAGGTTACCTATTATCCAGGCACATAGAAATTTCTTTTGGCATTTTTGAAACTTCTGTTCAAAAGTAAAAATTTCAGCAGGAATGAACGAGTGTAACAAAACCAAAAGCGTTAACCTCTTTGTAGCATGTACTGTGTATGTAAATTAAATATAATCATGTAAGAGGTTTTAAATACTTTATTAAGTAACCTGCTGCAGTGGCGTGCAAAGGATTTTGAATTTGTGGGTGCCAACACCAAAATTGGTGCCTTTTTTGTTTCCTTAGATAACCCACTCATCCAATTTCCACAAATTTTTTTTGGAAATTGAGTTCTATCACCCGAAAACCATAGGTTTTTTTAATTTATTTTTTCTCTATGTCTCACTAAATTACATTAAATTATGAATATTTTAATTTGTGCATGACTTTCTTAATGATGGAATAATAGCATGAACTATTTTTTAAAGATTCAAAAATTCTGACTACTTGTTCAATTAATATTTGAAACATTTCATCAAGGGTATTTAAGGATCGATATCAATTTTAAACAGATTAAGCCACAGTAGTTTTAAGCGCTCGGCAATAGCAACTAAAAACGGGTGTTGGTTTTTGTGTAGAATTGGTCAAGTATTAATTTCAGATTGATCAGGAGCGTCTTCGCACTTCGGAGTGCGAGTAATATTCATTGAGAGAGCACAATGCGCGAGAATGCATGCCTTGCATGCTACTTCGCTAATGCCTCTCCTCAAGGCGAGATAGTTTTTTCTTTTCCCTTCTTTTTTTCTGGCATTTCAGGGTATTTGGGGGTGCCACGGCACCCACGCTGTGCACGCCACTGACCTGCTGGTGTGAACAAGAAACAGATTACCACTGTAACATACTTATAATATTTACCGGATAGTATGGAAGTAGCAGTAACACTTCGCTTGTGGTATTTAGTACTGGATCTGGAGTTCCTACCACTGCAGAATCTAAACAGCGAATGATGTTGCGGTGGTCCAAAGCTTTGTGATACGAAATTTCTTCTAAAGCTGCCTTCTCGTCTTCTCTTCCATGACAAATTATTTTTTTCAAAGCATATCTTTTCCTTGTTTGTCTATTTTCAACTAAGTATACCATACTAAAACCTCTAAAAAAGAAAAAAATTCCCAATGATAAAATAAAGTTAAGGTCTATTCTGATGTATAAAAAGATGCATAATTATTTAATTTAATGGAATCATAGCTGGCAAGCACTTTAAACATTGTCTGAGGTTCTATTGTGTATTTTGATAAGACTACTGTACAAAAATAATAATAATAAATAGGGAAGCACTTTCATGAGTCAAATACAAAAAGTGTGTGTGTGTGTGTGTATGTATGCACGCTCGTGCGTTCATGCATGCATGGATGCACTTGTAAACATATATACTGTTACATACAATCTTTAACAACTCCTTAAGAGATTTGGAGTTCAGGTTCAGAACTCATTTTGAAGTCCTAGGTCTGGGTCTTACCATGATAACTATAATAGCTCATTTTTCATGAAAATTCGATAACAAGGTATCATTCAGTTTGTATACCAACTGTGATGAAAATCTTTACAATAAGATTATTGTTTCAATTGCTAATTTGAATAAGTTATAATTACATGCACCAAAAAAAGTGATAGGCTTGATCAGGAGCAGCAACAGATTGTTAGGTATTTAACATACACTACTTTTATCAATTAATTATACCTGTTTATACTTTTGTTCTTTTACCTATTAATTTAAGAAATTCAGAATTTTTTATGACATTTCAACCTCTTATAAAAGAAATGATTTTAAAATAATTTTTCTTTTACTACATAATTTATTATTCAATTAAGAGATATTCACCCACAGAAGATTAAATTTTTTAAGACAAGTTATGATTTTATGCAATTTTTAACAGAAATATATTGTGACATCATTGCCATTTACATTGCATGGAGATTTACTACACCAAGGTCACCCACAGATGTTATTAATTATATGCATTATAATTATTAATTATGCATTTAGTTAATCATCCATACCAATTTCATACAAAATTGTGTCACCCACTGAGGTAATTAATTACATGCATTTAATTATTTGTCCCTTCTACTTTCATACAAAATCGCGTCAGTTAGGTTCTTAAAATAAGTTTAAAAAAGTTTCTATTGTTTTTATTATTCATTTTCGCTATGAAAAATATGTTAGCTACTTCATGCATTAGTATTTTTTAGATTAGTCAGCTTACTTATACTACTTTCATACAAAATCATACTAGTAAGGTTTTTCCTATAATATTACTTTCACGAAACCATGTGTTGGGTTTTTAAAGCAATTTTTAAAAAAGTACACATTTGGAACTTGGAGAATTACAGATAAAAACAAAGCTTTTGTTAATTATATCTTTGCTGAATATATAATTATTTTAAAGATATGTTTATGGGCTAGAGAAGAGCACATCAAGCGATGAAAGCAATTCCCTGGCCAACAGATCAGTTGACTCAATTATCAGATTATTGACTTCACTGATAGGTTATAAGTTTCAGGTTATATTGTTAAAAACTAGCAATATTAACTACAATTTTTATAAATGTTTATATTCATTTCAAATGTATTATGAATGGTTACAACGTGAACACTTTTCTCAACTAAGGAAAAATACCGAAACCAAAGTAACATGTAATTTACATATAATACATGTGTACTGTTATTGAAAAGGAGGAAGGGAAGGAAAAGAAACAGAAATAGAGACCAAATTCGTTTGTTCCATATTTTCATTACATTCTTTTATCAGGCAGACTTTTTTCTCTGCACTCCTCTCGCCAAAGCTAACATTAACAGCTTTGCTTCAAAAACAGTTTCCATAATTAAAAACTCACATTTAATTAATCGTTTTCACAATGAAAACCATATTAGCTACTTTTGTGCATTAGTAATTTTTAGGTTATGCATATCAATTTTATTTTTGATTTTCACCAAACTTCCCATGGTTTCCATATGTTATGTATTATTAATATTAGGCATGTAACAAAGTGTTTTGGTATAAAAATTATGAATAGCCAGAAGTTCTGAAGTCACATTTGCCAAATTTTATGCAATTCTGTACAGAACTGGGTTATTTTGTGGTAAATCTTGGAATAAACTATAACAACAATGTAAATATTCCATCATTAAGTAACAATTCTAAAAAGAGTACACATACCCTTATTCTTTTCAGAAAACCTGGTAATAAATCTGAACATCTGCTAAAATTATGTCAAATATACTTTGCAAAATAATAGCTTTAATCAAAAATTATGATTATTTACAAAGTTATTGATTGTAAAAATAATTATCTGTTCTCTACTTACCCTTCCCCTAAACTTTCGTAGATGTAATATTTTTTATTGTTAATCGTTACAACTTCCTTGGTACACCAACAACCCATTTTCATAATCATGCTTAGACCAAGAGCATTCATTTTTGTTCCTAAATTTGTAAACTAGTAACTAACGTCACAAATGTTTTTTTAATAAAATAATAGACTCTACAAAGAACATGTTTAAATAAACTGTAGAGGTTGTAGGCTAAGTAGAAAATTAAAAATTACTTTTTTTAGATAAACTACCACATATTCTTCGACATACACATTTCTCATTACTGGCGGTATTATGCACTAACTTTCGAAACACCGAGTGCTCTTAATTCTGAAATAATTACACTTCCAACTATAATCCTACTTATAACAAGCTGTTAAAACAAACAGCTGCTCAACCTCAAAACACAGCTGATTAAATACAATGCCTGTGGTTCTTTCATTTGGTATATGTAAGCGCTTGGTTCCTGGTAATACAAACACAGGAATATTCATCCTTTTTGTATTGTGAGAATTAAAATCATAGATAAGTCATTAAAAAGTATATATTGAATATTAGATGTAAATATTAATTCTTCATGTAATCTTTTTTCGCTTGGAAGGTTGCAATTTTGTAGAATACATATCTCTGCCTTTCCTAAGTTCAAAAACTTTATATTTGTTTTCTCGTTTCGGAATACTTCCATGAGTTCTGTAATTGTTTTGAAAATGGAAGTATTCCAAAACGCGTCAAGAATTATATGTTTGAAGTTAGGAAAGGCAGAGATGTTATTATTAATATTTATTATTATTATTACTTATAGCTTGACTTATATGACTTATAAGCTTTATGAAGTAGTAAATACTTAAATTGTGAAACAAATAATTATTTGTTTATATTAGACTGTTACGTACAATATTTATACGACCTTTAAAAAAAAAAAAAAATTTCTAAAGAATTATTTTTCATGATTAGTTTAAAACAGTGTAATGTTTTACATGAATTATGTTAGTTTGCATTATGTTAGTTAATTTATATCTTATTATTTTATTGCATTATACTACAATTTAAACTCTTATGGCGGTTTAATTAAACAAATTTTTATTTTCTGATATTACATTTCGTAACAAATGTAACATTTTCTTCAAATATATACTAGATTGCATTATAATTTATAATAATAACAAATAGTTAATCTTTGAATCATTGTCCTTCACTTATGCTCCTGAAATTAAATAGCCTCTGAATTAACATAAAATTATAAAACGAATTAATTATTGTTCATTCTCTTACTACAGCTGTAGGTTTGTAATTTTGTAAATACGGTACAGTAGGTGTAAAAATTAAAAATCCACATAGGATATCTTGCAATCATCAGTCGTGCATTGAACAGCTGTTTGTGTTTTAGTGTATTATTGTAGTGTTCAAGTTTGATTATTAAAATAACTCAATATAGTATATAGTATTTATTTATTTCAAATATTTAATTAATATAATGACAAATAAATTTGAAGCGTAGGTATACATTCGCTTAATATATTTTTTAACATGTGCCATTATTTTCAGTTTGACTACATAACCCCTAAAATCTTTGTAAGTGTATGTAGGCTTCATGGTGAACCTAAAGTTAATTATTGTATGGAATTCTTGAAATTTTATTGTAATTATTATTTTCATTTTTGCTAATTCAAATTTTTTATGTTGTATACTCGAAGACCTTGTTTTAAGCTTATGGTATAATGTATATTATTGGATATAATAATTCATTATGTATGACTGTACATGCTGTATGTTCACACTGATTTTGATTCAAGATTAGTATTTTGACAATCTCCATCCGAAAGTGGTAGGGGCTTATAAGAGATCACCATTTTTTGTAGTACCACATTGCCCCAGATCTATTATATTCTGTTCATTATCAATTCTGTATAGCCTAAAGTTGGTATCGTAAAATGTAATAGCTTTAATAATGTTACTTATTAGTAAAAATCTTCATTTATTCAGTTATATATTAAAATATTGTTAACATCATGATTCAACTACATGAAACACTGAAGGGAGATTATTATTCATTCTGAAATAAGTACATAAAACAATAAGTAATAAAGTCTACCAACTATATTACTACAATTTCGGTAAAAGGTTTTGATCATGAATGCAAACTGTTGGCTGATCCAACACCACATTATGATTGATGTAATATTGCCTCATCTATATATAATAATATATATGTCATTAATTTTAGAAAAACTAAAATTTAGTTCAAATTTTAAAAGGATTTTTTCTCCTCTCTTTCAATAAGATTTTGAAATGAAGTTGTTATATATCATCAAATTTAAGTGTAGCTCACAGAAGAAAAACTAAACTATAAATGTTCTCAAAATCAGTATAACAATTTTGATCGAAATTGGCTGAAGTAGTCCTATAGAAGCACACAAGACCCACAAAAATATGATTTAGAAGCTTTTTGGTAAAATCATCAGTGGTGAAAATCTAAAATTTGTAAAACTGAGTTAATTATTCTGGAAATTTGTAATAGCAATACACACTTGAAAAACTTATATCTAAAAAAAAAATATAGTAGAAGCAAGTTAATAAAGAAAAAATTAACATGAAGTTAAATAGAAGAAAAAAATTAACTTGAATCCGATTAACACAGATTGTCTTAAAAAAATCATGTTACCGATTAGTAAAGAACTTAAATTATTAAGTTATAGATTAAAAGATAACAGCATGTTATAAAAATCAGATAACGTCATGATGTTAAACAGCATGATCCAACTACATCAAAAAGTAGCTAAAGAGATAATGTGATTTATTTTCAACTGATTGTGTAGCTAATACCTTGGTTTTATTCAAAATTTCTTATTGGATTCTTCATGTATAATTAAATTTTAAACCTGCCAAACCAATTTTTTTCATTCCTCTATTTTCAATTTTTTCTTTCCTGGTAATTTTCAAACAGAAATTTATAGATATATAACCAAAAAATATAAAACTCACATGCAAGAAAGTTAACGCAGTTTGGCATACTATTTATTATTTATTACCATAAGGCCATTGGAAGTTCCATAAAAGTTGAGAAGTGAACAGGTTCCAGAGTACAAACTTGTTATTGGGTATTTTAATGTTGATTTTTTCCTGACTTAATTGAAACATTGTAGGTTTTGTATTGCTGTCATGTTTATTTTCAATAAAAATCTGAACAGATTTTGCTGATTTATGAATTTTTGAAGCGAGTTCTAAAACTGATGTTGCTATAGAGAGATTTTACTGTATTATCAAAATAAATATTTGTACTAAGTTTTAATCAAATCGAACTAAGATTGTGAAGACCAGGGTAACTAATTGAAATGTTTTTGTTTAGTCTCAAAAGCAGTGATGATAGTGGAGAAGATGAAGGTAATTCTCGCGATGTCCAGAGCGCAGATAAAGTATCATTAGTAAGTATTTTTATCAGGCATAAAATATTTACATGCAATGGAATAAAGGAATGATGGTCAGTACTTAAATAATTATTACAGAGTTTTATCTGCGAAAGTGTTTACTGTTCACTTGTTACCAGCAACTGTTTTCATTTTTCTTTGTTCGTTTTGCAACTGTTTTCGTTTTGAGACATTTTGTTCTTTTTGTTTTGAGACATTTTGTTGTTTTTTTCTCTTTATTTGTTTCACCCAACTTTGGGGTACACTAAATCAATCACTTTTTAATGTTCTGTGCCTTCCTCGTAGCCCAGTATTGCTTCATTCGTTGTGATCTTGCTTTTCTTTCTTCATCAGAGATTTGGATCGTTCGCTTGGATTTGACTTTGCCTTGGAACCATTGCTTCTTGTCCTTGGTTATTGTTTTGGCTGTTCTGTGCATGAGCATAGTGTCAGTGATTTATAGTTCTGTTATGTCTTTCTCTGTTTCTCTAAACCAAAGTGGTTTGGCTCTTCTATTGCTAAAGTAGTCAAATATTTTTTTGGTTAGTCTATTTTTGTCCATTCGGAGGATGTGCCCATAAAAATCAATTCTCCTTTTTCTTATTGTGTCTGATAGTGTTTCAGTTTTTTGGTAAAGAGTTTCATTACTGATGTGGAGTAATTGGTTGTTACGGAATTTGGGGCCTAAGATTTTTCGTAATATCTTTCTTTCTTTGATCTCCAGCCTTTCAAGTGGGCCCTGGGTTGTGAGAGATAATGTTTCAGCTGCATGTAAGGCTTCTGGTTTAATTACAGTATGATAATGCCTTATCTTTGTATTCCAGGAGAGGGAGTTCTTGTTGTATGTGTCCTTGGTAAGTTGGAAGGCTAATTCAACTTTATTTCTCCTAGATTCCATAGCTTTTTTCTCTAGGGCATTCCAGCTGATCCATTCTCCAAGATATTTGAATTCTTTGACTATCTCAATGTTTTCCCACTTGAAGCTTTGTTGTTTTTGTTTTGAGACATTTTGTTGTTTTTCTTTTGAGACATTTTGTTGTTTTTGTTTACAGATTAATTTGTTTAAAGAGATGAAGTAATAAGATAAAGAGACAGATGAGATAACAAAAGTATCTTATTTCTGGGTCAGAGTGCAGCCTACAGTTGGCCTGCAGCGATAACGTTATGTATTAGTTACAATCATTTAACTGATATATTGGCGACGTTACCAATCAGTTGTGCAGAGAATTTGTATTTCAGGATTGTAGGTTTGAGATTGCAATTACTGCCGTAATCTGTACCCTTTTCATTAAAACCAGTCACTTATCATCATTTGTCTAACAGTCCCTAAAAAATTTAATGCTTATGGTGTGATATGTGTGGTGTGGTACCCCGATACGCAATAACAGACATAACCTTATCACCTGGCTGAATACTTGGTTTTATCCCAACTACAATATGTTTCTTGTGTATTCATGTTTTTTTTAAAAAAATACAGTTGCTTTTATAATAGACAAAACACATTTGATTTGTTTACCCATTTGTTGTTGAGCTGTCAGCAAACAATGGCAGTTTGCCAGTAGACAATTTTTAAAGTAAATTCTTATTTTTTTGCCCATTTTTTTAAACATTTTAATCTGTTGTAAGTTAAAACCAATAAAAAAATGGAATCAGTTGATGGGTGACAAGTGAAAATAGAGTTTAAAAGGACATTTTATAAATTGTTTTTAATAAAGTCACAGATTAACTTCCTTTCTGCTCTATGACGCTTAGTTTACGAAAAAATGAGTTTAAAAGGACATTTTATAAATTGTTTTTAATAAAGTCACAGATTAACTTCCTTTCTGCTCTATGACGCTTAGGTTACGAAAAAATGAGTTTAAAAGGACATTTTATAAATTGTTTTTAATAAAGTCACAGATTAACTTCCTTTCTGCTCTATGACGCTTAGGTTACGAAAAAATGAGTTTAAAAGGACATTTTATAAATTGTTTTTAATAAAGTCACAGATTAACTTCCTTTCTGCTCTATGACGCTTAGGTTACTGAAAAAATGAGTTTAAAAGGACATTTTATAAATTGTTTTTAATAAAGTCACAGATTAACTTCCTTTCTGCTCTATGACGCTTAGGTTACGAAAAAATGAGTTTAAAAGGACATTTTATAAATTGTTGAACAGTAAACAATTACCTTTCCCTGTAAAAAATGTGTTAATTAAATAGATTGTTTATAAATTATGTATTATATTATGAACATATTATGGATATATGTATAATTATTAAATTACATGTATTTAAATTGAACATATGTATATATATATATATATATATATATATATATATATATATATATATATATGTGTGTGTGTGTGTGTGTGTGTGTGTGTGTGTGTGTGTGTGTGTGTGTGTGTGTGTGTGTGTGTGTGTGTGTGTGTGTGTGTGTCAGCTCCAAACAAATAAATTTATTTTAATAACAATTTTAAGTTAAAATTACTAAAGTCCTTATTTAAAAATTACTAAAATAAATGTTAAGCTGTAACACAACTACTGGCTGAAATATTTATCGGATAATAATTTTTCATCACCAAGACTCGTTTCACAAAGGTCACAAGTTGACTGTCGTGTTAAAAATATCACGGGATAAGCATTCGATAAACACAAAAGTCACAAGTCTTGCCTAACTATCTTTATTGTGGGTACGTCTTCCTGACAAGTCTAGCGTTGACTTTACCCATATTTTTTGACAACATTTTGGAGTAACTCTATTTTCAAAACCTAGTAATGTTTTTTTTTTTAACTTAAAATAAAAGGTTTGTTGGACTGTAAGTTAATTTTTAGTGAATATTAGTCTAAATGAAAGTAGTAAGATTACAAGGGAAAATGTATTTGAAAAATATAATTTGCAAGATAAAACAAACAAAGCTGCTAGAATATAAAAAGTATTTATTGTTATCAGTGATCCTCTCGGATGTTTTGTGATAATGCAAACTTATACATCTTATAGCCTATTGTTTTTAAAAATATTTAGGAGTTTTGCTGTTTTGTAAAAGTGAACAAAAGTTTAAAAAATTTATAAAACTAAGTAGCAGTTTTTATATTTAGTAAATTTTAGGAATACATTTCTGCTTTGCTAATTAGTAAATTACATTCAATTTTTCTAAAATAATTTGCTTATAGGTGCCTTTAGAAATTCCTCCAGAAGATCATAAACTACAGTATTCATATTGGTTATGGTTCAGTCGTCGATCACCCGGAAAACAGTCCTACATACAAAGCTACGACCAGAATCTTAAATTAATTGGACAGTTTGGATCTGTTGAACAGTTTTGGGCGATATATAGCCATCTCGTTAGACCTTCTGAGTTACAAAGCCACAGTGACTTTCACCTGTTTAAAGTTGGCATTAAACCAATGTGGGAAGTGAGTAAAAATTTTTTAACATTTTCGGTAATAAATGTACATCATTAGACCGGTCTCATTCACTCCATCAGCACAGGTCGCTTTACACTTTGAGAATTAGCCAAGCTATATGGAGTAGTGTATGTGTATGCCTTGACTAGATGAATGAGAGTAGTTTGAGCTAGAGGTATGGTGGGATTGCTAAACCCATCAGCTGCTGCTACCGGAATGTTTCAAAGTGTTAAAGTAGTATTAATTTTAAGCAGTTGGAATATAAATGTTTTGGTAAGTTGATGAATAGAAGTGGAATTAAGTCAAATTATTTTATTCATGGACATAAATAAAATTTTGTTTGGCTATTATTTTGTTGGCTGATGTTTTTATATTGTACTTTTGTTGATTGAATAATTAATTATTTAGTTTGAGCTAAATAAGGTCATTTTTACAGGATGAAGCAAACAAAAGAGGAGGTAAATGGATTGTTAGGTTAAGAAAAGGCCTGGCATCGCGTTGTTGGGAAAATCTAGTGTTAGCGATGCTGGGCGAACAATTTATGGTTGGAGAAGAAATCTGTGGAGCTGTAATTTCAATACGATTTCAGGTTTGTTTTGGAGATTATTTTAAAGTTTAAATTTAATTGCTTGTGTTTTCAACAAATTTCATTTCGAAAACGAATTATTAGAGTAGCCATCACAGTGTGGAGCAGAATGTGTATTAATCTTCTGCTTAATCTTTGTATTAATCTTCAGAAATTCCTGCCTCATCTTTGGTACACATTTTACTAATTTAAAGACATTTTAAAAAAAAGGGTTTATGTCATCATCTTAATGTTTCCATTGTTGTTTTTCTTTATCTAAACCACTGTAAACTAGAAGGTGATCTTTGTCCATGATACTTGATATACATATATCTGAAAAATAATTTGAAAGAATCTCATGCCAAAAAAATAAATTTCAAATATATTTTTAAGCCTTCACATAATGCTTTTAGATGGAGAGAAATTTGTCTAACTGTAATTTCAATACGATTTCAAGTTTTTTTGTAAATTATTTTAAAGGTTAAATTTACTTGCTTTATATATATATATAAAGATCAGGTAAATTTTTACTACATTGTATTCAGAACTCTAATGAGAGCTACTATGTGAGGCCTGAACTGTTTTGCTGTTAGGCTCATTGTGTCAGTGACGTTGATTATGCTTAGCATTTGCTCAGAATTAAATCACATGTGTTTCGATTTATTCTTTCAAATCATACTTTTTATCCATTAATATAATAATTTTGGGATAAAATTTTGCAATTAACATTGCGTCAGTAAATCGTTTAATGTTTATTGATGGAAATTAATAGTTTTTAAATCAATTTTTTTTAAGTGTAGTTTCTGTATTCTTAAAAAAATTGTGTTTGTGTAAATATGTGTAAAAAACTTTAATTTTTTTTATTAACAAAATAATTACAATTTTATGAAAAAACATTACCATTAATTAGTGCGGAAGCCCGCTTAACCAACTTTTACGGGATCAGGTCCGTAGTCAGATAACAAAAAAATATTTTCTTTCAAGATCAGTCCATTTATAGAAGCACCTTAGGAATATTTTTGAATGCACTGTAACCACAATGCATCATTTGTAAGTATCATTCATTTGTAAGTATCTTTAATGTAAAATGTTATAGGACATTTATCTGATTCAATTTGTGTGCAATAATCTTGAATTGTTTTTGTATTTCAGTGCCAGTTCTTCACTGGCTTATTATCCAGACATTAAACTCAACAGAGTTTCATTGATTTGCTGTTATCTAACCATTGTATTGCTTTTAGTTTCTGTTCCATTGTCAGTATGTGACATTTTAACATAAAATACAAATCAAGCATATCAAGTGCTTTTCATTTTGTTTCAAGTAGGTGTATGACAGTTTGAGATTGCGTTAAATCTTGTCACTGTTCCATATTAATTTTAAAAAGGTTCATTGAAGTGCTTTAAGCCATTTATCAATGAAAATAGGGCAACAAATGAAAAAGCTGAGTGTCATATTCTAGAAAGAGCTATTTTGAACCACTAAAAAAGGGATGTGGTGGTTTTACAGCCACATTTTTTTATTGCCCATTTTCGTTTGTTTTTAGTCTTGTTATATAAGTGTTACCTTTGTATTTACAAGTTTTAGGTTTTATTAAACATCCTAAAATCTGCTACTGAAATATTCTTTCTGTGACTGCAATAAGAAGGGATTATTTTTCGACTAAAATTATGCTTACCTGCGGCAGACGTGACACCTGCTGCATAGCAACTCATAATAAAAATGTTTGATGTCTTATACCTTCCTGAAAATGAGGTTTTTCTTTGTTATGTCATTTTCTTATAATGCGTTTCTATTTATTAAAAGGACGATGCTCTTATCATGTTCGAATAATCAAGTCCTTATGTACTTTATTATTTTTTTATTATTCCTGTGTTGTTTTGTAGTATAAGGTTATACTAGTTATACACGATTTATTTGAATTTCACTATTTGCTTTTCCAGAATATTGTTTTTACCTTTTTATAGGAAGATATAATCTCTGTATGGAATAAGACTGCATCGGATCAAGGTACCACAGCGAGGATAAGAGATACTTTAAGAAGAGTGCTCAATTTGCCACCAAATACAATTCTTGAATACAAAACTCATAACGATAGTCTCAAGTAAGCATATTTATAATAAATGTTTCTTAAAATTATTTCTTTAAAACGTATCTTTTAAAAATATTTGTTGTTTTAAGGTAAAAAAAACGTATAGGCTAACATCACATAAAAATACTTTGGACGGGTGGGAAGGGTGAAGAAGTAATGAGGGGGATCAAAACTTGGTCCTCTATTTGTAAGCCAGAATTGTTAACCACTGTACCTGGCAGGGTCCTGCATATAGAATTGTTCCTTCCAACCGTTTGTCTGAAACTGACACCATTTGTTTGTTGCTTTGCTTCAAGGCAGCGTTCATAAAATTTTACAAAGAAAGAAAGAAAGAAAATCCATATGAAATCTAATTCTTGTAAATATTAATTAATAAAAAAATAAACTAACTCCTCTTTATTTTCTGCCTAAAAACAAGAAGCAAATTTTGTTACAAACCTGTGTCTCACTCAGTTTAACTGATCTTTAAAGGTTTGTACTGTTGTTAGTTTATAAAAACGTAACTCATATCTGTCAGTCTATGAACATCCTTTGTAAGCCTAAATGCTACAGTACAACATCGATTATCTAAATGATCAGTTATTCACACGATTAATTAAAATTAATTAATTAAATCAGTTATTCACACAAAATTAAAATAAAAAATGACCAGTACTCTATTTTAAACTTCCTGTTCGACTTTGAGCAAGCAGAGTTTAATTGATTAACTGAGTTCTTGGTCAGTAGGCTTAATTTTGTAAACGAGTACAACTACATTGTTGTTATATTATTAAAAATTACCTTGCATTATGTTAAGAAGAAACGTTATGCACAATACTTTGTTTAAATTTTACATAGGCCTTAGCATTTTTAATTTAAAAATCAATACCGGTTATCTGAATGACCAACAATCCCAAAACTACCAAACAATAATTATTTTAGATAATCGATGATGTACAGTCAGAAGATTATGAACCCAATTTCTTTTAGTAATCAAATCCAGGTCTGGAAGAAATATTGACTGTGTATGTTTCTCTTTT
The DNA here is from genome assembly GCA_022606455.1 of Callitettix versicolor. Lineage (NCBI taxonomy): Eukaryota > Metazoa > Arthropoda > Insecta > Hemiptera > Cercopidae > Callitettix > Callitettix versicolor. The sequence continues at coordinate 75,045,979 of CM040184.1, read as the reverse complement.
GAGAAAAAATGAAATGAACAATAGATAAGAACGGAAGTAAGAAATCTGGCTGATGAATAAACAATTTTTTTTTTTTAATTTGTACAGTTTCTTCATTTATTTTGTGTTTTTTTTTATTCAATTATTTCATATGTTCATATTACACATACACATAATTGCTTGCACTCTTGTACACAGATAAACATTCGCACATGCACTAAAAGAATGTATAATCACTAAATACTAAGTGTACAGAATCCACCAATTTTAAATTGCTAGTATTTTGGTAAAAGAAATAATCGCAAAAATCAATTGTTTTAACTCCATTCTGCTAAAAGAACTGTAAGGAGGTTGAGGGTAAATCAAGTAAGCCGGATAATTGAAGCGGATGTGAGAGAGTCTGTACAATGTCCTTGCTTCAATTCTTTAGAAATTTATTTTCTAAAGAACACGAATTTTTTTAACTAGTGAAATTCAGAACTTATTAATGTGTGGGCAATTCATAATTTTCTCTGTTATTTCAACATTTAACATCGCAGCCACCAAAACATATTAAAAAAGTCTATAGGCCAAAATCTTTGAATTTGCTACCTAACTTTAAAATGTTTGATACGTTCTGTACTGTTTTTTTTTTTTTGGTGTTTAACGTCCAACTATTGTGCACACTTGGGCTAATGCAGACGATGGGATGATTTATAGCGTATAAAAATGCCAAGCCCTGGCCGGGAATCGAACCCGGGTCCTCGGGATGAAAGCCTAGTGGCCGCTATCAACTAGGCCACTGAGGCAGATGAATTCTGCACTGTTTGTTTAATGTCCGACTATTGTGCACACTTGGGCTAATGCAGACGGTGGGATGATTTATAGCGTATAAAAATGCCAAGCCCTGGCCAGGAATCGAACCCGGGTCCTCGGGATGAAAGCCTAGTACGCTATCAACTAGGCCACCAAGGCGGCTGAATTCTGCACCGTTAATGACAGATGCTAAGCTTATAGGTTCTTACACACCAAGGTGATAGTAGATATTGCCTTCACAATTCTATGTTGAGCTATGATAAATCATGTGACTACTTACATCGAGTTAAATGGAACGACTTTGAGGCTTTAGCACATGAAATCTGTTGTTTACAAGAGTAGCATTAAAGTAAGCATGTACATCTTAATGAAAATGGTATAAAGCATCATCATTTTGCAAAATTATTGCTGTCTCTGTGTAATCGTAGCATTAGCCATTTTTCCAGCATTTCGAATGATGTCAATAACAGTCGTTTCATCAACGAAAAATGATCCATGTAGTTTACTTGCTGATACTGCAAATAATACAGTCTTCGAGGAATAATGTACATGTTCCAACATTGTGTAAGGAATTTTACGAGTTCCAAATACTAACTTTGCGGTGAATGACCTTACCACAAGTATAAAATGACGCTTTGTCATTACAAACAAGTTAATAAACTCTTCCGCTTGGAAGTCCATAATAAAGGTTATGACCTTGAGTGATTGTTCCATTAGTATAATTTGAAAAAGAAGTATTTTTCGTAGCTTATGTCAGACTGTTAGTTGATTGAGACATTTGCTGTTCTCGATGATTGATTTTTTTAAATTCACAGTTTCAGAAATGGCCTGTCCATTTTGTGACACGCAAACATCTGATTTCTTTGAATTTCTTCTATTACAAATTGTTTTGTCTGTTGAATGTGTGTAATGTTTGACACGATACACATATCGAACATATGTTATAGCAGGCTGAGTTCTAGCAAAGTGTGAAACAATATGCTTTTTGCTTGCCTTACACACTACTGCCTCCTAGCAGTGAAACCCACAACTTCAACTTGGAACAAGCTAAATACAGAACAACTTGCTTATTTTTTTGTCGTTTTGTTATTGTAGGTTTTGGCGATAAATATGTTTTGCTTGCTGCGCTGTTAAATTTGAAATACCTAAGGGAATTATTTCTTTTTTTATCAGTGTGATTAAGAATAGTCACACAACTTTATAAAGAATAAAAGAGAATAAAAAAGGATAAGAAAGAATAAAACAAAACTTTATTTGTTTATAATTCAATAATTATGTTACTAACGACTTTTTTTTGAGTTATCATTTATTTTCATGTTTTTATATATTGTTATACTGAAAAATTCAGTTTTGCTTTTAGAATCTTGTGATTTATTTTTTGTTTGGTTCTGTGGATGGTTTTTATTTTATTGCCCTTTTTTTCTAGGGCCTGGAAAAGTGTTCCAGCTTCTAACAAGAGTTGAATTGTTCAGGTTTCACCACTTTGGTTGTATTTGAAAGTTATAGGTATTCTAAAAAATATGAACACCAGGAATTTATATAAAGAAAGAAACGTATATTTTGTATGTTAAAAATTTTGTTTTGAACTTAAAATTTGCGAAAATTTTATTGAATCCTAAAAATATCGTTGTAGATTAAGAGGTGTAGAACCTCTTATGATTTGGATAGAGTACGGTAGAGTCTCTAATCCGACACCTACGGAACCGGACACCATTCGGATTACAGCAAGTGTCTGTACTACAGAGAGTCATTACGAAATCGTACATTGTACAGTATTATGAAAAACTAATAAAAATGAAGACAAAAATACAAAATATTACAGTACTGTATACAGTAAATCCCTCGCTAACCTAACATAACCATTTCTGTCGTTTCACATACACTAGGGGTTCAACAGCAGTTGGCAGTGGTCAACATTTTTTTTGTCAATTCTGTCATCACTGAATATAATATGTACTGTATGATGTATATACAAAAACTAATGTAAAACCACATGATTTCATTTTATACCTCAAAGGAATAAAACAGGCTGTATAAACAAGGAACTTCTTATTCAGGCAATCTGTAACCAAAACACAGTGCTTTTATGTTTATTATTAGCTGACTAGAGAAATTTGTGTTGACATTTCCATTTACTTATATACAGTATTCTAACTGTACTTACTCCTGTTTAAACACAACCGCTCCCCATTCTTTCTAACTGTAGGACTTGAGTGTCCAAGGCAATTGTATTACAAGTTCATTGGATTCACAGTGAACATTACTTTTTAACTTTAAAAAAAGATGAGGAAAATTTAGACGTAAACATAGATAAGTTAAACAGTGTTTCGCGAAGGATTAATATTTTGCTTCATTCATTGCTTTGTCTTGTCTTTTAGCATTAAAACTGTATAGTAGGTCCTACAATAATATATCGCTGATTCAAGCTAATTTGAAAATTGGTGTCACTACTGGAAGTATCGGAGTGGCAAGTGTCTGGACTAATACTGTAATTGCAAGCTCCGGCAATATCTAGGATATTCTAAAATGAACAAACCTGTGCGTAATTATTTACACTCTAACAATAGTGTAAATGTGTGAAATCTCTACTAGAAATAACCTAAAATAAATATCAAATGATAATGAAACTAATATACTGAACTGAGGTATAATTTAATAATCATACTACGACTGCATTCAGTACGTCCTTTATTTTTCAGTAGACACAAATATATTTTAAAATATTTCTTCATTTTTTTTTCTATCTAAATGAAACGCCCAAATAATGTACCGGCGCTGTACAAGAACTTCTGTTTGTAAATAAACCATACGACTAACAGTGCAAATGTGTTTTGAGTTTATGTTGATTTATTGGCAAAATTTTCTTTCATGACACCTTTTTCTGATACAAGGTACATCGTTGTGTCTATGCTTTAGTATGTGTGTGCAATACGCATATTTTACGTGTTTAAAAAAATATATAAATACTCGCTACTTGTAAAATCGTATATGTACATCTTCAGTTCAAGAAACATTAACAAAAAATTTTCAATTTAGTTTGTACAAAGATGGGTACGCACTTTAATGAAGAGCATAATAAATTACAAAAGAATGTATAAATACAAGTTACTTATTACTATGTTGAGAATAATAATCTGCCTTCCCTAGCTTCGTCAATTCTACTTTTGTTGACGCGTTTCGGAGAACCTCCATCTTCAAAAACTATATCTATACTCTAGTTTTTGAAGATGGAGGTTCTCCAAAACACGTCAACAAAAGTAGAATTGACGAAGCTAGGGAAGGCAGATCATTATACTCAACATAGTGACAATAATCCTAGCAGAAAAGAAGAAGAATGTAAAAAGAATTACAGGTTACTTATTTTTTCTAAGGTAATATCCTTCAGTACAGGTTTTAAGTGTACATGATTGAGCATTATAATCTATTTCTAGTATTTAAAACAAATTTTGTTTTTTTTTCTTAAAATTTTGAAGAAACTATTATAACAATAATTGTATTCATACTGGATACTTAAGGTAGCTTTAATAATTACATACCAATACATTAGACCTTTTCGAAACAAAATTAGAATTTTGAGTTTAATTTTTAATTTAATTTTGAGTTTTGTAGTTACTGGTGATAAGATATTAAATAAAAAATACTGTCTTCGGTATAGAGTCATGAAGAAAGACTCTGCAGATAAGTAATGTCATATAAGTTGTATTGCTACTGATTATACAATAAAAGCTGATATCAAGAGTGCAGTACTAAGCAAGTTGTGTCATATCTACAATCAGATGTTTTAGTGATTCATAACAGTACAATTGTGTCTGCAGTTACCTTTGGCTTGGAGCAATCAATCTTTCAACTGTTCTTGTGATTGTTTTTTACTTTGGCCTGTACAGCTTCTATATGATCTTTGACCAAAGAAATTTTATATTTCTGTGATATTGTAATGTGCCCTTTAGAAAGAAAAGGAGTAAGTACCGAATTGTTGCTGATGTGCGAAGTGTTATAGCTCATGCTAATGCTATAAGATGAACAAACCATGTGGCTGGGTTGAGCATGTGACTTGTGGCATGCTCAGCCTAACTAGATTTTTTTTTAAGGCGAAAAGCACATTATCGCCTCCTTAAATGTAAGTGTGAGTGTAAATTGTTAAAGTCGTAGGTGTAGTGTTTTAAGCGTAAGTGTGTGTTAGACTCGGGTACCACGAGGTACGTCTAAATCCTCTCAATAGATGCAGCTAGTCTGCACTCCCTGTGGGGTAGCCTAACTAGAGAGAGAGTGTCTGTTGTAATAGTTTTTGTTCTAAGATGAAAAACATGCACAAATACAGATATATATTAATTTAAAATCAATGTTTGATTTTTAAAGAAAGTTAAATTTAAAGTCCTGTTGTAATTGACATATTTATCACAATATTTTCTCTTTTAAAGTAATCAAACCTCCTAAAGTAGCTAATTTATGTTTGGATGGTGAATTCTTTAAAATAATACTTCTACCACAGTTTTGGAAAATAATAGTGCCTGCAGTCTTTCAAACTTTTAATACCTTCTACAACTTAAAGTACTGATAGTTTGTGAAGTCGTTCGGAAATTGGGCAAAATTGACGAATTTTTAGGCTTTGTGAAACACAGTTGTGGCAGCAAACATATAAACTGATATAATGTTATGTGCTGACAGCTAACTTCATCAAAACTCTAAAATCATAGGAAATTTACTAAACTATATTCTCTTGTCATCCGTTCTCTCACAGTCTAACTAGTCCTGTACATAATAAATGGGAAAAGGTGAGATTTGTAACCTTCCGTTTGCATCTTTTAACCCTGTTTGCCATATAGTTGTAGTTGTTTGTCTTTTATTTAGTTCTTTTGCTATTTTAAGTTTGAAAAACATAAAAAATAAGAAGTATACACTTAAAAAAAAAAACAAACATTACACAGCTGATCAAATGAACTTAGTGATAAGTTAATAACAAACCATAAAAATAATTACGGTTTACAGCTGATTTACTGGTGTAATTGAAGTGATTTTCTAATATATTTTTTTTTATCTTACAATATTACTGTTATATATAATCAAAATTAAAATCCATAAAAATTAGCATTTTAAATTAAAAATACAAAATAAACTCTGACCTTAATCAAAAAATTCGAGTTTTTCATTTCATCAGCTTTTTTGAGTACCCAAAATGCTGATTTGTACAGTTTTTAATGCTGATTTAAGTGGTGAAATCAAGACTTTCAAAAATATTTAAGATGGAAAAGTTATTAATTTTTGAAGATTTGAAATGGCCATCATTTTGGAATTGTGTAACAAATTTTGCTGGTTAACTTGTCCAAGCTATTACAAAGAATCATGTACAATATTTCACACTTTCATGTTAAAATTTAAATTTCTTCCTTTTCTCTAGTATTTTATACTTCAGGCTGGTGTTAATGCAAGCAAGAACGTATACAGTGTAATCTCTAAGCCATTATTTACCTGTTATTATTAAAGTTTATTCAGACATTTGCCATCAGACATTTGTATATATAAAATCAATACACATTGTTTCAAGAGTATAGATCAACTCCCGTTCTCAAGTACCTAACTTGAAACTTAAACATGCAACATGAACATAAGCCTAAATGCCTAGGCCTATGTTAAAATATTTAAAGTCTGAGGAAACACACTTAGAGCAGATACCTGAGAGATTAAACCATTTTTTTTCTTTTTATTGTGTAACGTGTATACTTTATGCTAGTTAGATTAATAAGGCGGAGAGATCAGTGTCAACAGTAAGGGAAAAGCAACTGAGGCTCGAACTAAGAACCTTTAGGTGATACAGTAGTCTGACCAATGATTTAGCCACTTCGACCACCGAGTCTCTAAACTAGAAATAAAACTAAGACATCCAGTATTGGTAGCAATAAAGTACCAGTCCAGTAATTACTGTTGTACTATATACACATTTCTGATGCCGTATTTGTCAGCTCTTGTGCAGTGTTTTTGTTTCATTTTCTTAGTGACTTGTGGTTTCTTGATCACAATACAAGTAGATGCTCGATAATCCGACACTTATGGGACCAGGACCCTGTCGAATTGTAGAAAGAAGATTATAGATTATTGGAGGTATCATTATAAAAATGCTAAGTAACCTCTCAGGAAAGAGTAAAACGAGGTAAAAACTGTTTAAATGGGTTACAAACAACGAACCACTTTAATACACACGTTCATTTGTTAAATTAACATAGAAACACAATTTAAATCTTGAAAATGTTATTTTTTAGTCATGGTAGAAAACACAAGACACAATTCACACAGTCGCATAAAATTACTGCGTAAACACAATTAGAATTAAATATACAAGACAGAATGAACCATATAACACTGCTTTCAATAACTGTAAACAAACAACTGTTTTAGTTTCAAGTTTTAACAAGAAAGATGAGTCATTCCCCGCCTCTCCCAGCCATGAATATGGTCATGCTCTCTTTCGCACTCATGAGAGATATTGCCGCTAAGGCATCAGATTATAGAACGTGTCGGACTACAAGAGTCTACTGTAAATAATAGTTTTATTTTTGGTTTGACCACTCGGGGCTGTACTGAATGTTTTTTCTTACATTTTAGGTATAGATCTGGCTTATTCCTTTGGTATGTTTATGTTTTAAATTAGGCACTTTAGAACAAGAGTTGATCTATACTCTCGAAACATCGTGTATAGGACGCAAATGTCCAAATAAATTGTAATAATAACGTAAATATTGCATTGTTAAGAATTTTTAAAACAGAATTGTATATCTACTGGCGAAAAGAAATAAATTTTAATAAGATACAAGTAAACAAGATAATTTAAAACAGTTATTATACGGACAATTTAAATTTCTTTGCTACAATAAACAGGCTTGGTTCTATGCATCAAATTATGAGCCTGGTTTAGGCTTTCAAATAAAGTAGGAAGTTGTCTGAGGTATGGAAAATTTTTTTGAGTACTAGATATTATTATTTGTTTAATTTCTAATGCTAAAGGCAACTTGATGTTTGTAAATAACATTATTTATTAGTGTTACATTGTATTTGGTGTGAATCTTTCATCATTCATCCAAACTGATCTATTGGTTTTTTGCATGCTGTGTTCATTTCTTTTACTTGATATTAACAAATTATTTTTAAAGCGTAATCATTTTTTCTGTTCAAATTTATTTTATTTTAAAAATCCATTTTATTAAAAACAGGATGTCTGTTATTTTACGTAGTTAAATCAAGATTCGTTGTCAACACGTCAGTGTGATTATGAAAGAAATTCATAAAATTCAAAAAATAAAGAAAGTTTCTTTGACAAAAGTTTAGACAGTTGTATAGTTTGATAATATCGGTCTTTGGAAATTCGTTAATAAAATGGACAGTGTTACAAGTTTCAGATTTGTAGCGCATCTGAACGCAACAAAATTTTGTTAATTTCACTGATTTAGTCAGAGAAGATATCGTGAACGACAGTAAATAACTTGTTGTCTTCCATAGTAAATAATAAAAGTAACCTAGATAAAACAAAACACTTAACTAGACATGAGTTATTTATAGCATAGGCAACTGTAGCAGACATTGCTTGCTACCCTAAACAAATATTGCTAATTGAAAAGTAAATGATGCTACCGTTCAGTGAAATGGCGTGACACTCAAATAATGTCAACTACAAAACAATGCATGAATGTTTCAATTGAAAGACAAGCACTCACATTTTTATGATAATACCATTCAGTGTGTAAGTCGATACGTAACAGTCACATGAGTAGTCTAGGTAGTGCGTGCGGTGCTCTCATATATTTCGTGACAAGGTTAAGTACGGATAATTTACTTTATTAAAGACCTATGTATGTAAAATTTGTACATACATAATTATAGTTAAATAGAAAATTTAAAAGATTTTTTACATTTTCCAAAATAATAAAATATTCTATGTTATAAACAGAGTATAGTGTGTTATTTTTATTGATTGTCAAAAGTATGATCGTTGGTTTGTCAATTCTTTCGATAGTCACCTCAACAGTACCAAGAATGATGGTTAATTGAGACTCTACTTGCATTACAATAATATAAAAAGAATTATTATTAACAAAAATTCCTTGGACTTTAGTAAAATGTATGTGTTACAATGTTTGAAGAAGTACATTGTCTAATAAAATAATCTGATTTTAAAACGGCCATCTCTCTCTCTGAGACTATTTGCTATACAGAATGGCCAAATTTATTCAAATTAACTGGAAGCGATCTGGATAAACAAGATATATTAACAAATCAGTAATAAAACAGTAAATGCAAAAATTTGGTTTTTCTCTTATAAAAATTTGACACCAGGAATCGTTCCTATGGAGGGTACATTATCTATTTGTTTTTTTTTTTTTTTTTAAACCCTCAATGGAGCACATTTAGTCAATTTTGGTTCTTTTGGGCTTTCAACTTTCGTTCTTTTAGGTTTTTGAGATTCTCCCAATACTTTTTCAGTCTTATAGATCTTAGTCTAACTTCCTCCGAGTAAAATGTTTTCTTCCTTTCCTCTCTTTCAGACGTTCCTCTGTTAGGTCCTGTTCCACTTCCTTAAGCCACTCATTCTTTACTTTCATCTTGAGTTGGTAATTTAGGAGTTTCTTTGTCAGTCTTTCTTCTGGTAGCCTTATTAGGTGTCCATAAAAAGCCAGTCTCCTCTCTAATATTATCTAACAGATGTTCATTATCCTGATAGATGGCTGAACTTGGCAGCAGTCTGTATGTTCCTTCTACCATTTTTTTTTTTTTTTTTTTTTTTTGTTGATAATGGTTCTCAATATTTTTCTTTCCACTTTTTGAAGCTCCTCTGTTCTGTTTCAGCTTCTTAGATTAAATAAAGTTTCCGCGGCATAAGTCACTTCCGGTCTTGTGACCATATTATAATGTCTGATTTTCGACTTTATGGAAAGTGGCTTTTTCTTATACGTTCCCTAAGTTAACTTTAGGGCCTTCTTTAATTTGTTCGTTCTATTCTTTATTGCCAGTTTTTCAGCTATGTTTCTAGTGATATTTTCTCCCAAATACTTAAAATTATCCCCTATCTTTATTCGTTCGCTTTCTATTTTTATAGACTTTTGTTCCGACTTTTTAATATTTTTATAACACTGACAAGTGACTGATTATAGACAAATTTAAACAGTCTGAAAACATTTTTGTTCCATAATTATACAACTGTGATGTTTTATAGTATTTTTGCAACAAATGTATGTTTGATTTCTTCCACTTTGTTCCTTAAACTTTTTAAATATTTAACATTTGCTATCTTTTTTTCTTTTGTTCAGACTGTAGTTTATTCTAAGCATAAAAAAAGTTTGTATTTATATAATTAATGGAGTTTTTATTGTTTATTTCAATTTTATTAATCTATTTGCGGATTAAACATGTTGCTTACACAACCCAATCTAATCGTCTGCTGTATAAATATTGAAACCACATCAATGTATTTGTTAAAATATTATAAAAATGAAATGTTTATGTTTTAAGTTTTTAAACTTTTGTAACACTTTTGTGCTAATTAATAAAAATGAACAGTGCTAAAACAAAAGTCAATCTGATAAACCTGAACTAATTTATCTTGACAGGTAGTATGTTCAATACTGGTATCTGCTAATTTATGTGTAAGCTTCCTCAATTTTGTTAAAGTATATTCTTGCTCCAATATAATATTTCCACTATTTCTCACTGATTGTTAAACTGATCGTTTATTGAACGTTTTTTAGTTCAGTATACAGTAAAACTTCGGTTAACCAAAATTGGGTCAAGCAAACCGAAGTGCAAACAAAATCGTGAATCCATAATAAAAAAATTACAAGGAATAAATGAAATATATAGGAATATTAGGTCGAGATCACATGGGCTAGCAAAGAAGTAAACACTGACCTTGAGTTGACTTCCTCCTGCCACCGACTCTCGAGTCTAAATATATCTACACTGCCAATCTGCATCCCCACTCAAAAACACTGACATCTGCATTAATCACGTGCTGTTATTACAGAAGTGCTTCATTTTAGATTGCGCTAAAATTTCTTGAACAATGCAGTGAATCAATGCCGACTGACATCGTTCTAAAGAGTGGCAGGACATCGCTGCTCAAAAATATTGCGACATATGTAAGAAGCAAACAAAAATTACTGCAGTTTTTAGTGAATAATTGATGTGCTATAACCTATATATTTTAAGTACAGTTTACTAATGTAAGCCTAAAAATATAATCTTTAACTTTAATAAAGAACATAAATTATATACACCGAAAAAAAGTTAGAATCATTTGACTTTCAAAATCTTCCAGAATTAATTAAGTACAAAAAATGGTTACGTGTGCATAGTTTAACTGAACAAAGTCATCAAAAATGGCTTCCCCTTTTTTTATTTCTGGTATCAAGGAATGTACTGTGTTACGATTTTGTCATTCCTAAAATTTGTTATTTTGTAACGCACCATTCATTAACAAGTAATATAAAAACAAAATTTAAGTCAATTCCTACTGAGATCAAGAATTTATTCCTAAATTTATATCCTGCTAATTATCTTATACAGTATATGAGAAATTTGCTCTCCCATATAAAACTAAAATTAATTAAATTTAGTTAGTGAATTAATATTTGAAAAAAAACCTGTATTAACATCAAGTGTAATCCACTACAAGTTTAAAAAAATGTATTTGAACTTGAGCGTATCAACAATTTATTCCTAAATTTATATCCTGCTAAATATCTTATACAGTATATGAGCAATATGTTCTCCCATATAAAACTAAAATTAATTAAATTTAGTTAGTGAATTAATATTTGAAAAAAACTGTATTAACATCAAGTGTAATCCACTACAAGTTTTAAAAAATGTATTTGAACTTGAGTGGATGAATAGAAAGTATTTTATTAACGATTGAAAATTTGAACAAGATATATAAATATATAGAGAGAGCGTGTGAACTAATAGTACGAATTTAATAAAATCCACAACTGAGCATTTTAAGATCGATTAACATTACATGTATGTAATATCAACGTCACTTATCTCCTCAGCAATATTAAGCAAAATATTGTAGAGTGCATTTTATATGAAATGGTACGTGATGTAGTCAAATTGGTTGACCCGATATTACTTGTCTGTTGCAGTGAATATTTGCACATACTCCCTAATAGGAATTATTGTGATGTTCCCCCGATTATTATGGTGAAATCAAAATTTCAAAAATATTGTTGTTTCCTATGTCTAGCCCGGACTCCAGTCCATCAGCCTCCTTGCCTCCCAATACAACTAAGCAAAGCTCTTCTGTCATCTCGAATCAGCATTCAATCCAGGGCAAGTCAGCAGGTGTTCCTTGTTCATATTTGAGTTCGTCTCTTGGCACAGAGGGCACATTTCAGAGGAGTAAACTCCAATGTGCTTCAAGTGGGCAGCGAGGCAGTCATGACCCGTGTCAATACGGAACTGTGCCACTGACTGTCTCCTTGGTTTTTCCTTCAGTCCGTCCCATTCCTCATCTATATTTTCCCAGCGTTTGCCTTTTGCAATTACTGATTTGTTAATATATCTTGTTTATCCAGATCGCTTCCAGTTAATTTGAATAAATTTGGCCATTCTGTATAGCAAATAGTCTCAGAGAGAGAGATGGCCGTTTTAAAATCAGATTATTTGCGTTTGCCTTTTGCCAACATTTTTTCCGTCTGCTATTTCTTCATTGTATTTTGAGCATGGCTTTTGCCTTATTTGGATTGGTCAAATGTTTGTGTTGGGGTAGGCGTGAACCTTTCTTTGCAAGCTCATCTGCAGCCTCATTTCCTGGCACACCTACATGAGAAGGGATCCATTGGAACACTATATTTCTGCCTTATTTTTTAAGCGTTCGTAACATTTGATGTATTTCCTTAAGATTGTTACCCGCTGATAATGATAGGGCCTGCACTGCTGCCTTGGAATCTGTCAGTACTACACAGTTTTGGTGTTTATGCGAAGTGTTCAGCAGAAGGAGAAGAGCCTTAGATATGGCCTCCATCTCGGCGTCAAAATTCTACCTGTTCAGCCCAACCGGGTAGTGGAGGAAGAAATGGGGTATGTACACTCCCGCTCCGGTGCTTCCGTCCTTATACTTGGATCTATCTGTGCAGATTCTCAACCATTGGTCGGAGGGGTATCTTTCTTCTATTGTGGAGATGGCCAGTTGTCGGAGAAGCTATGGGGGGCATTCTCTCTTGTTAACTTCCTCAATGAAAGACAAATTTATGTCCATCTCCAGAAGGTGAATTGGGTTAGTTGGTATGGTATATGGTTCTGTAATGGATATCTGTTTATTACCATTGAGGTATTCTGTTTGTTGTTATATTTCGTTATTACTTATTAACTTGTATATAGTTGTTCTTGAAGAACAATAGTTGCTTAGCAACGCTATGTGCTGTTTGTTTAACATACTGTAATTGTATAAGTTAATGGTTTACAAAGCAATACAGTTCACTGTAAGCCAATGTGTTATGCGCAACATAACTCTGCTTTAGATCAGTGTGGCTCCATATTGACATATTTATTGCAATAAGTACGTAAAAATGAGTAGTTAAATCTAAAATATTTTTAACTTATTGCATGAATTTGTCATCAAATAATGTTGATGAGCATTTCAAAACATCACTTAATTTTTTGTTTCTTAATATGTTTAACTGCTCTAATCTCAAATGTGTTGTTAGAGTCTGAACCATCTTTCATAACGCTATTCTTTCATACACAATTTTCTTTGTAACGCTTCTACAGAAATGTAAAAGTGAAATATTTGTTTATAAAAATAACAATATTTTGTAAGTAAGTGAATGGTAGTTTATATGTCGTCTATGAACCAGGAATGCATGTTCATTAAACCGACGCTTAATCTTACAAAAGTTATTGTGTCTAACATTTTTTAAGAATTTTAGCTTGTGACTTTATAACATGACTAATACTTTTCTTGTGTCGATTATTTTAGAGACAACTCTAGTTTTAGAAACACAGATGTTTTTACACGGTAGCAGCTTCTTGAGACGACACTTCAAAACTATACAACTGCCAAATCCATCAGTGTTATTTGACTGCACAATTATAAACATTATCGGAACATTAAGTGTTAATTTTTTTATTGCCTGTTTTAAGAATAAAACTTGTCTATATATGATTATATACAAAAATATAGTTATTTGTTCATGTTACCTTATCTTACTATTAGTTTTTTTTTATTTAAAGTAAAAAAAATACTTTTTAGAAATTATAGGCACATTGAGTATCCCCTCATGTTTTCGTTCAAGCCTGTAACATATCAAGAGCTTCTACGGTAATTCTGCAAATATGTAGTTTTGTTAAATGTTGAAAACACAATTCTTAAAAAATTAGAGGTTATAAACAAAACTTTATTTTAAATACTTTACTTCCTATAATATAGCCTAGGTCTCTCTCAAAGTTCTCCCTCAAACTGTTCTCTTCCATGCATCGGGAGTATAAATAAAGGAGAGCCCGAAATGTTACAAAAATATGTATACATTACGAATTTTTTTTGCTGTAAAACATATATTAGTCATTATACATTTTAATTATTTACAGTCAATAATTTATTTAATTGTTAAAATATATTTTTACTTTAAATAAAAAAGTATAATGGTCGTTTCGAATGTAAAGAATACTTTGATCTAACGATCTGCTCAGTTTCCCCAGCGCTGCATCGATTGTGTCATTAACTTTATCTTTGCCAGTCTAATACTAACAACTAGCCACTACAGTCATTTATTGTTTTTTTTGACCACTTTAAATTGTGTGTCGAACTTACCAATCCTGCCAAGTGTGAAAATCATAGTGTAATTCGCTTTTTGAATATGAATGATGTCATTGTAACATAAACCATTTATTAGACCTTTCATGAACTATGCCACATCATTTAAAACAAAAAGCGTGGATTGTTATCAAGCAGCATTGTGTGTCTTTACGATAATGCATGTCTGCTTCCTGTTTATGTTGGCGATAAACTTGCTTCAGCATTTTAAGTGGGAAGTTCTTGAACTTCCGCCTTAAAGCCCGAACTTGGCTCCAAGTGGTTACCATCTTTTTTCCAAATTAAAGATTTTTTGCACAGAAACCATTATGGAAGTGACAACGAACTGAAAGGAAGCATTAGTGAGTGTTTCAACAACTTGGTGATAACTGAATACACAGAAGGCCTGGAAAAGCTGGTGAAACGCTATGACAGTTGTTTAAATTTGAATGAGGGATATTTAGAAAGATAGTTAAGGTGTTATAAAATAAGTTTTGTTTTATTATTTTTTTTAATTAAAAGTGTCTAGGAAAATTTTTTTTTTTACTTTCCAAACAACCCTCATAATTAAGTATTGTACTAAAATAAATGTTTTTGAAACAGTCATCTGTCATGCTGATGTTTTTGTAAAGGAGTTGTTTTCAACTGTGTACCATAATAGTGAAGTGTGGAGTCTGATTAAAGTATTTGCTGATTCTGAATATCAGAATATGTACTCGGAATATTTATTCACATATTTAGTACGCAAATATTGCATTGGAAAATAAATATTTCATTGAAAAACAAGTTCATTTAATCATTGACATCAAATATAATGCCATATAATATTGGTTATATGTCATTGTACTGAAATTCTCGAATAGAAAATATCACAGTGTTCAGGTTCAGTAATGAGTTCACAGTGATTAATTTTTTAAAATCTATGGTTAATAGTTTTTTTTTTACGTGAAAAGTTATGAAATAGTAGTTGAAAACTATACTTGAAATAGTATTGTATAATATAGTTTATTATTGCATATAAACAATAATAACAAATTATACTTTATTAGGTTTCAACTTGAATAGTTGAAATTATTGTGCCCATTATGATCGTCCATAATCAGAGTAATATTCAAAATGTATTTGGAATCACGCCATAAGTTTGGACTTGATGATGTCGGAATGCACAAACAAAATGATTTCTGCACAGCTGATTTTGAATTGTTATTCCTAGTATCCAAGTCATTTGGTTCGAATCATTCTGAATATCTTTATCATCTGAATATCTACATTACTATAACTAAGTATTCTTCCAACTTGCTCCTGATCCAAGGTAATCTCACCATGAAGCTAAGGTGCTTCAGCACATAAGATACTAGGTGCACACCTGGATTCTTATTAGTCTTACTCAGGTATGCAGGCTCAAGTTCTTTGCAATAAGGAGGAATAAAATATAAAACACTAATTATGTTTACACTAATTACAAAGTGTATATTTCGATTTTCAAAATACAATTGTGACAGTATCAGAGCAAAAAATCAGTCAGTTTTTTATGTGGCCTTTCTCTAATTTGAATACCAAGTAAGGAAAACTTAAATACAATAAAATTGTTAATTTAATTATACAGAATTAAGTAATGGTATCCTTGATGACATTACTGAATAATTATGTAATTATAAATTTATGAAAATTTTAACACAATAAAATATATCTAGAAATGTATTTACTCAAATGTCACAATTTAATATTTTATTTGTATTTAGGAATCATTCAGCAAACATAAATTTAAAAAATATACCCTGTTTACAATGTAAAAAGTGTTATAAAATAAAGTCCAATTACAAAATGTTTGTAATCACTCATTTTTAATCTTTGGAGGGAGCTCTTTATTAATTATGGACAATGCAGAAATGAAATAGTTCTGTCAAATACAATATGGTAAAAAAATGTTCAATTCATTCCTTATTCCCTTTGCTTTAAAATGAAACCTCAATGAACTCTGTAAGTTATCTGAATAATTTTCTATATTTTAAAAATTATAAAATCCATTTTGAATTACCTTATAAAAATTAGATAGTGTTTAAATTGTTTACAATAAACTATGCCTTCTTTTATTTATATAAGTGCATTGTTGTTTTAAATATAATTGATTACATTTTTTACAAATTAAAAACCGACTTTATTATTGTATGTAAATGTTACTACTCTTTTTTTAAACAATTCAAACTTTTTATTTATTTTGTAAGTAAGTATGTTACAATATCGTTATAAACATAATAATTCAAAAATTAGTCATAAATATTATTTTTTGCAAATTTAATTTTACTTACCAAGCAATGCAGTTTGGGATTAATTACGTTCCAGAGAAAGATGAAAATGAATTTATAATTTTTGTTATTCAAATCTTTGTTTTAAATAGGCATATTATTGAACAAAAATATATAGAATCTTTTTAATAATAATAATACAGAACAAAATACTTATTAGAACTTTGGTACAAATTACTTGTAAATTATTTTAAATGTTTAATTTACTAAATATTTATTATAATTTTTTGTAATTTTTTTTGCAGTAAGTATATAATATGATTCCTAATTCTTTTTAACTTAAAAATAATTATGAATTATTATTATCATTATAATAAGCTTACTTTTTTTAGGTATTTACTGATAAAACATTTAGATTTAAATTAAATTTCGATTACATTTTCCAAATAAACAAAACGTTTTTTATCTTTACTCCTCTTTTAAAATTGTAAATTTAATTCCAATGGTCCAGATTTGTATATTACTCCGCGGTTGTTGTAGAAACATTGAAAGCCGAACAGAAATGAATAGTACTCCGCCGTCCGTCAACCGCCATCTTTGGAGCAAAATCTTTTTAATACAGTTTTGGTATTCTCGAATTTTTTTTAAATGGTATTGTGGTCCGGAGAAACTATTTTAGGTGCTGTTCATTGAGCTACTCGGTGCTCATGGTAAGTTTTGAAACACTGCATTTAAATAACTATGCCATTTTATAATTATCAACAGTATAAAGTTACATTTTTGAGAACCTGGAACATCGAAAGTTGGCCTGGATATCTACCTTCGGTTATAGGCATAGTTCATTTACAAATTTTTGTTCATTGTAATTATTACTTTTTGTGCGGGATGATAACATACCAGATTTACTTCAAAAGTGAAAAATAATCGAGTAGAGTTTATTACACTTCCAAAATTTGTCATTACTTTCATGGTAAATTTTTTAGGTTTATAAAGTTTTGGTTATGTTTGTAATTACTGCAACTTATTCACAATAAATTTATTTAAAAATTATTAAATACAATCATTTGCTGGTATCATTCTTGAGTTTCAGGCTATTTGTTAAGTTATGTATGGAGAATATAGTACAAATAAGGAATTAACTTCAATTAAAATTGTGTTGTTTTTAGTAAGCCTAGAATAGGGTAACATTATGAAAAATGCCATTGACCTAGGAGAAGCCAGACACCTTAGAAAATTACTTCTAGATTGTTTTAACATGGGCTAATAGGAACTAGTTTAAAGTTGGCAACTTATTTTAAAGGTCATGTGGAGGTAGGGCAGCTGTAGTTAAATTCAGGCTCTAATTAAAATTTTTATTATCAGAATTAAAAAATAGTATGCTGTGAATGAATCTATACAAGGCCTAGAAACTTTTAATGGAGAGACAATCAGATTCATATTTTCTCTAATTTGTTAGCTTGTACTATAAGTTTATTACTATAATTATTTAATTCAGTTAATGATACATTTTAAATGGATAGGTGTCTGATATTTTATTAACCTAGCATAGGATGATCCGACCTCATGTTGTTAAATAATTTAAGGTAATATGTATGTAGATCACTTACACTACTTGCAGCTACAATTTTATTCTTGAGTTATAATGTATAGGATCTAGTTTTCATAAATTTATTTTTAATTTAATCTTTTGATGCCACAGTCCATGGAGAGCCTCAGTTATCCATGATTGTGTGGTTGATTCCTGGTCAGTATCCCAATTGTAACTTCAAATTTTGCATTATAGAACCTCAGCTAGCATTTGAACTGTCAGACCTTTCACTTTTGACAAATTTATAGTTTATGGAAAAATTTAATTAGGCTATATCATTTATCATAATTAAAATACATTTTTCTTAAGAAGGTTATGTTTGTAATTTCTATTCTGTTGAAATAGGCACACAAAAAATTGATTTGATGTTTTTCCTATATCATAATTAAACATTTTATTATTTAAGGTATGAAATATTGGGTAATTATATGAATTTATGTCTCCTGCACTGTATTTAATAATTGGGTTAGTGCTAATTGTTTCAAGGCCAATATGGTTGTTTAATAAATTCTCAACTACAGTAGGCCTAAAATGCTGATAATCTTTTAGATATTTATTTCCATCATATCAGCTGCACATAAGATATTAGAGAAATAGTATAATCATCATTATTAGTAGAGCCTATGGTAAACGATTTATTCTTCCAAGGAGAACTACAATTAATTAACAGTTTGTCCAATATTTGTTATAAGGCCTGCAGTTTCTATGACTGCACACCAATGTATTCTTGTAATGTAAACAATGCATGTTGGATGAGGAAAAGTGAGTTCAGAATGTAAAATATGAATTATGAATGATTTTTGTCTTGTGGATTTACTACTGGCTAATACATTAACAAAATAGGTAAATATACACTTTAACTTGTTTCCTTGTATACATGCTTAGTTGTAATAATACAAAAAATAAACTTCTGTAGAACACGGAAAGTTTGAAAAAAATGTCAAAGTGATCTACATAATCTTAAAATTACTACTGCTCAAAAATAGCCAATATGTTTTCCATCCCAAAAAGGATTATTTAAATGTGTTGTGTTAATAATGAAAACAATAGAAACTTTATACCTAAAGATTCTAACATAGTTTTTTTATGAAAGTAGTATTGCATGTAGAACCTAACACGATTTTGTATGAAAGTAATTACTGATCTTGTAATGAATGTTATGGAGGTTATAAAATCACAATTTATAAAAAATTTAGTCTTCCATAGGTGATATCACTTAATTGAATAATAAAGTTCATAATAAAAAAAAATATTTAAAAATTATTGTTTTTATAAAACAAGTTACATGCAATTCATCATTTTTTGCAATGACAAATACATTAGCTAGTTCCATGCAGTAGTATTTTGAGGTAATACTGATTATAGTGAGCATGTATATTACTTTTATATAAAGACCAAAGACCGTGTTGGTTAGATTCTTAAGGTATTTTTTTTAATTTCTACTGTTTTTATTATTAATTACACATTTAATTAGCCTAATTGTTTTCACAATGAAAAACTTACTAGCTACTTTTGCACAGTAATAATTTTTAGGTTATTATTGTTACTTTTGTTTTTGAACTTGTTCTTTGGTACTTTTACATTTTGTATTATATCTACATAAGATAGATATGTACATATATCTATCTATCTATCTATCTATCTATCTATCTATCTATCTATCTATCTATATATATATATATATATATATATATATATATATATATATATATATATATATATATGCATTTCTATATTTTGTACTGTTGAATATGTAATAAAGCTTTTTGGCCAAAAATTACAAAAAACCAAAACAAGTTAAAGTACATATTTACTAATAAATATACTATCTATCACCTGTCTTGCGATTTAAATAAGTGACTAACATTTTTTTTTTTAACACTAATCTGTGATAAGCTAACATTTCTTCCAAGAAATTTTAACTCCCAAATTTTTTTTACCTGTAAGCCTAATAAGGACAGAAAAAAAACATGACAGAAGATATAGATAACTATGATTCTAGCAGTAAGAATTATAATCAATGAAACCTATTGGGAACAATAACCCGCAGCCTACATGCTTATTAAACTGCATGGTCATAGTGGTTCCATGTCAAAATTCTTAAAGCTTTCTGTTAAATTGAAAGTATTTTCTTACTTTATGTAGGCTTAGCCTGTTTTAGCTTGAATGTTTCCTCAATACTTTTGAGAGCTTTGCTTGAGTGTTATAATTTAATTTGTGTTAAAAAATAATTGATTTCTTTGCAATACTATAGTTGAATAACAAATTTGGCTTATTTTGCAGCTGTAAATCAGAGATTTTTTTTAATTACCAATTTTCTGCATTGTGTTTTTATTGTATATAATTTTTGATAGGCATATTTATGTAATTTTTCAGTCAGCCAGTGCAAAATCCCGTTTATGCTGCCCTTCTTAGGCTTTAACAAAATTCCTGCACTAGTTCCTTTGCACGTTGATTTTTGGTTTTAATATAACAATGGCATCACAAAATAGAAGATATAATAATAAGGTAAGTTTATTGTTACATATAATTAATTTTGACTTACATTTAAATGTGTACACATTTATAATCTGTATACAGAAGAATTGTACTTTGTAATCTTTATATTTATGGCAAAGTCACTCACTGACTGATCACTGTATTTGAAGAACGACAAAGCCTACAAAGGTGAAATTTTGTATGATGTAGATGTGCAATAAGGCTGGTTTTAAAAAAATTGCTTTTATCTTTCTACTTCATGAAAATCTCCTTTTTTCGTTGTATTTGACCATTACTTTCACAGGAGTACACATCCTGAAAGTGTGTGCTTTTCATTTCTGTGAAACGTTTCATTGTTATTTGTAACTGTGACTAGGTTTGAAACAATGTCATACGCCTATTTGAAACAAAATTGTGGGCATTCAATGTGTTTCATTTATTTGTCTTAATTAAAAGCCCATTGTCCACTTTTCATTGTAACACAGCTTGACAGACTTAAAAAAAAAATATCAGGGAACACAAAATGCCAAAGTCAAACACTCAACCATTGAATGACGGATTAATGTATCTCAAAACACCAAGCCTGTAGGTCTGTAGACAAAGTTAAAATTTTGCATGGTGGCTCCCTTTATGAGTAGATGTACAGTAAACATAGGTTTAAAAAAATATTGTAAGTGACTTCTTTCTAGAACATGAAAGTCTCATTTTTTTAATACTATTTGTCAAGTTTTTATGAGAGTACAATATATTTCAGTAAAACTTTTTTGTCGATCTTTGTAGCTGTGATAAGTTTTTAAGCAATGTCAAACTGTCATATACCTATTGGTAACAAAATTGAGGGCACTTAAATGTGCGTTTTATTTCTGTTACGTTAAAAGGTTTGTAATCTGATTTTCACTGGAACACAGTTTGACATATTTCTGAGAAAGTTTTGCATTTATACATTGCTAGCAGACTGTGCTACTGAAATTGCCATACACATATTCAAAACAAAATTTTGGCCAAATGGATTGACAATCTGACAATGTTACTATATGATTTTTGTGTGTGAAATGTTAGTAATATGGTTACAATATCTTAATGCTAGGTTGCTTGTGAGTATTTAGGGTTTTGGCCAACCTTTCTTATTTTTCAAAAAAATGACTATTGTACTAAAAACTTACTCTTATATTTGTGTGTGTGTGTGTGTGTGTGTGTGTGTGTGTGTGTGTGTGTGTGTGTGTGTGTGTGTGTGTGTGTGTGTGTGTGCAAACGCTGATTACTCTGCTTGTTGGGTACACCAAACTGGACTGGATTTTCACGGGAGTATAGCTTAAAACTTTTTTGTTAAATTTTATATTTAGCGAGTTTTAGGCTACCTCAAACTTTCTTTTGCCTGTTTTGAAATAATGCGATTTATTTTGTAAAAGCATATTACAAAGAGATTTAGCAACCAACCAACAGTGCTATTGCCAGTGGTCGTGATGGTTATTTAGGGTTATGGCCCAACAATGTGACTTATTTTGCTAAAAAAATTATTATATTTTACCATTAACAATAACTTGCTTTTTAATAACAAAAGCTTCTCACACAAACTTAACTATAACTTAAATTGAAACAAAATTTTTAAGTCAACTTTCAATTTAAAGTGCTGTCATTAGTGAAGCACACAGACAGCTGTTATATTATACTTGTTAAAAACAGATCATTTTTATTTTGAATTTGCCATTTAGTTTTCAATTGGTATATGAATTTTTTTTAGCAGAACTTTCTGCTAAAATCATAGAATATCTTTTGTTAGCAGAACTTTGGCTTACAGAATTATATAATATATAGATCCGTTATTTTGTGATATTTAAAAAAAATTAGGTTTTACTTATAAAGCAGACGCAGTTGGCATTATTTCAAATAGAATGGAAAATATTATACTTTGGTCTTGTTAGTTTAAGATTTTAATGTAAACATTGTATACCAAAAACATGAAATGATACGTTTTACATTTAACTGTGATAGCCTACATTATAATATAGCTAAAGATATGAATGATGAATCTTTGTTTGCTCTATCTTACAGTAGAATGTAATATATGACTTGATTCTGAACTTGGTTTTAATGGCCTCAGCTAATGCTCTAACTGATGTACAGCATCCATTAACAAGGCATCTGTTAACTTTTATTTAAGACGCATTTTTATTTTCTTAACCATTTGGTTTTAGAGCTAATCAATATTTCATTTAAAATTTTATTAAAAGTGTGTGAATTTTAAATTAACTTCATTTTTTATGCAGCATGTTTCTTTTTGGTAATTAGTACTGCAAACAGCCCATATTGTATTATGATGCACTGAAGCTGTATACCAGCTGTACCTTGTTCTTACTCTTTGTACTGAGTTACTACATTTCTTCTTACTGTTAATCATTGCTTTCATTTATGTTTGTAGATTTGCATTATGTACATTGCTTGTGATTCTTTGCCTGTCCACATACAGCATGACTATTTTGTGAAAGATAATGTCTTTTGCTGTTGACATAGCCCTCTGTTGCTATACTGAAGAGAACTGTATAATCAGTAAAATCCTGATTATATTATTATAATTATTATATTATTATTATATATTTTTTTTTTAATTTTAAGACCACATGGGACCACTTTGAGTCAATATTTCGGTCTCTTCTTCTTATCCGTGTTAGTGCACTGTGAGGATTCCAACTTCTTCTTCCTCCAATACTCCTTCATCCTACCCGATCTTCGCCTCCTGACCTCGTCTGACACATCCACCGTCCCTTGTTGTTACGGGTTTCCTACGTCAAACCTGATGTTTTTCAGAATGCTTCTGATTCTCGTTCTGTCCGGTGCATCCTCGATCCGCAAACCGATCTCTTGCAGATCTTTCAGAGTCTGCGAGACGTAGTGTCCTTGGGTCTTCCTATTAATATTTCTCATGACCAGCTGTTTCAGAATCCTGCTGTTGGGCATCCTAAGGATGTGAAAGAGATGGGCAATTCTTCATTTTCATAACACTTATAATTGGGTTTACCTGTTTATACAGTGTCTCATTGGTAGCGACTCCAGAAACCATCTTTCTGGTAACTTTTATTTAAACAGATCCTAAAGATTCACCTCTCGATCTTAAGTAACTGGTCAGTCCTAGCATTATTCTTGATCTGGAAAAGGGTCTGACAGGCGTAGAGTGCTTCTGGGATAACCACAGAACTGTAGTGTCTTACTTTGGACTTTATCGAGAGACTTTTTTTGTTATAAGTTGACCATGTTAAAAATTGCGCTTTCTTGAGCTTCGCTATTCTATTCAATATTGCAGGTTTTTTGTCCAAGTTATGGCAGATCATTTCTCCTAGATATTTAAACTGTTTTACTAGTTTTATGCTACTCCCATTGACATTAAGTTTTTTAAAAGACTGTGGTTTCATAGCCATAATTTCCATCTTCTCATAGGAGATCTTCAATCCAATTTTCCTGGCTATATTGTCCAAACTTGTGATCTGTCTTTCTGTCTCCGCCATGTCCAATGCCAGAATCGCCAAGTCATCGGCAAATCCCAAAATATTCGTCACTATTGTTCCTTATCCAGTTCCTATTTTGGTTTTAATAGGATTTTCTTTCTTCCATATGTTAATTATAAAATCCAAGACAATGTTGAACAGCAGTGGGCAGAGCCCATCTCCTTGTCTTAATCCAGTTCTTACTGAAACGGCTCAGATACTTCCCCTCTAAATCGTACCCTGGATTATGTCTCGGTCAGTGTCAACTCTATCATTTTTATCTGTTTAGGGTGGGGTCCATAGTATGTAAGAATGTTTAGTAGCGACGGTCTGTGAATGCAATCGTACGCTTCTTGAAGTCAATAAATGCAACAAACAGTGGCTTATTCGACAATTTAAAATTCTCCAATATTAATTTTAACGTCAGGATTTGGTCTGTGCAACTCCTGTCAGGCCTGAATCCCCCTTGGTATTCTCTCCCAGTTTAGGCTCTAATGTACTTTGGATTCTGTTCAAAATTATTCTAGATAAGACCTTATATATGCAATCGAGAAGGATTATTCCTCTGTAGTTTCTTGGGTTTATTTTATCCCCTTTCTTGTACAGCGCATGAATTATTCCCATTGTCCAGTATTCCAGGAGCCTTTCTTCTTCCCATATTACAACCAAATATCGCCATAGTCTTCCTAAAGCCTCCAAACTGGCGTTTTTCCACATTTCAGCGAAGACCTGATCTTCTTCACAAGTTCTTCAGCTCCTCTCTTCAGCTGATCTTTAAAGTTCTTCAGCTCCTCTAGTGCCCATACAATTTCTTCAATGGTTGGAGGGTCGGCTTCTTCTTCTTCTTTAGACTCAATATTGTTATATAATTACATATAATAGACACAATTATTATATTATATTATATATATATATATATATATATATATATATATATATATATATATATATTATAATTAGGAATAAATAAGAATTACAAATCACAAGACTTTGCAATGGGTGATTGACTAAAAAATCATATCCTTGGATCCAGAAAAAAAACCCAAAAAATTTTCTAATGAGAAAAGTGGTTAATTATAAATGTGTGTAATTCCTTGAAAACAATATCTGTTTAAACAAAAATTTGTGTGACTCTAGATAGAACAAAACATATTAAGTATTTCGGTGTTGATAATGAATTAAGTAAAAATGCATATTGGAAAACGTAGGCTTACATTTAATTTAATTCAAAGTCAAATAGAATTCAGAACTGACGTAGGCATCTCATATGACACTTATATAATTCACATTAAAATAAACATGCCAATTATTCCATTTTTGTTGTAACGAGGAAATTTTCCCTTTTAATACATTTAAGTTTATAAGATTTGGGCAAAATCTGGTGATCCGATTTAGAGAAATCAACTTAATTTTCCTGGGTTTTTTTCTCATCTACAAGTTCCAAACCAGCTTTTTTGAGGAAATAACCCAGGTATGTTGTTTAAGAGCTTCATTTTAAGTTATTTTTCATAATTAATCTGTTTTTATACACTGAACACATATATGTACTTTTATTTATAGTCTGGAGGTAATCGCAGCGAGGGATCAAGCAATGCATCATCCCCTACATCCTCTATCAATCTACCAAACACTAACCAAGGGAACAATAACAATGCTCCAAAGTATGGTACCTTGGTTCCAAATCGAGTTTTTGTCGGAGGAATTTCTTCAACTACAACAGAAGAGGAATTGTGTCAGCTATTTAAAAAATACGGCAACGTGAAAGCTACTAAGATTATCGTTGATCGGGCAGGAGTTTCCAAGGGATACGGTTTTGTTACTTTTGAATCGGAAGATGAAGCAAACTTATTACAACAAGATGTAAGTATTTAAGTGCAAGGGTTAATATTATTTTATTAATAACTACCTGGTTACCCAGTATTGTAGGGGTATTTATTCATCAATTGTTTATTCGCTGATAGTTGGTTTTATTAAGACATCTGAACTCTCGTCAGTCATCTTTTAACAGCTATTCAAAAAGCAATCTATAAGTAAGGATTGGCACTTGTTCCAAGGTCACATGTTGGGATGAGATAATAGAATAATTTCAAAATTAATAATCTTTCGATTAATTATTTATTCGTTTTTAAATATAAATGCAGTAGGTTAATGGACATCTGATTACTGAAAATAAAATACGATTAGTAAATTCTGTATTCGCAATGGCTTTGGAAGTTGAAAAATTTATACCTCGAAAATCACAGTGTATTTTACATCAAATTGAGAAAATGTATTTGTAATGAAAACATTGTGATAAGGTTACATGTAAAGAAATAAATACATATCTGGAACATAATTTATTTAGAGGAGCTATGTTTTAAAGCACTCCTAATTGTAAAATCTCACTAATTATAGATTTTGTTTATTCGAAGTAAGCTTTCTTATTATAACTGTAAATAAATGCTGTACTGTAAAATATATTTGATCCCCACTAGTATACTTGCATTACTCACCATACAGATTTGGGAAGGAAGAAGGAGATTGTACTGAAAAAAGTTTTGTTTACTTAGAAATTTGTGTTGAGAGTAGTTTTGTTTACCTGCCAAATCTTCAGTAGTGGAGGAAAATGTTCGCTAGTTTAACAATTATATGAGGGTGGGGTGAAAAGTTTCCGGCCTGACCAAGAAAAACGATGTTTTTAAATTTTTTTTTTTTTGCTTTATTTCTCAACATAATCTCTATTGAGAGTGATACATTTCTCATAACGGTGTTCTAATTTAGTTATACCAGTTCTAAACGTAGATTCGTCAAGCTCCTCAAAATACTGATTTACAGCTTTAATCACTTCTTCATTGCTCATAGATCTCTTACTGCCAAGCCATTTTTTTAGGTTAGGAAACAGTTAATAGTCGCTGGGGGCTAGGTCTGCGGGTTTTGGGGGCTAGGGAGGATGTGGCATCAATTTGAACTTCAATTCGTAGATTTTAGCCATGGCAACACTCGACGAATGCGCTGATGCGTTATCGTGATGAAACAAAATTTTTTCCCTCGCCAAATGAGGTCGTTTAATTTGTACCTTCTGCTTCAAACGTTGCAATAACTGCGTAGTATTGACCAGTGATAGTTTTACCCTTTTCAAGGTAATCAATGTATATAATTCCTCTTGAACCCAAAAAAACAGTAGCCATAACCTTGTTTGCCGATAATATTGTTTTTGCCTTCTTTAGAGTTGGTTCCCCTTGTCTAACCCACTGTTTAGACTGTTGTTTATTTTCAGGAGTGTAGTGGTGGACCCAAGTTTCATCAACAGTTATGAATTGATGCAAAAATTCGTTTGGATTACGCCTATACAGTGCCAAATTGTCGGTAGAAATGTTTTTTCGAAGCAATTTTTGGTCGAGTGTTAGCAAACGCGGCACCCATCTTGTATACAGCTTTTCCCCCCAATGCCCAAATGGTTGTGTAAAATATTTCGCACACGTTCAACTGACATCCTACAGGTCTCAGATATATCATGCACTGTCAATCTGCGGTTTTCCAACACTATTTTATGGATTTTTTCGATCATTTCTGGAGTTGTGACCTCAACGGGCCGTCCTGGGCGTGGCTCGTCAGATGTGTTCACATGACCCATTTTAAATTCAGAAACCCACTGCTTAATAGTTGAATATGATGGGGAGGTGGGTCCTAGTGTTGAATCCATCTCTTCTTTTATTTGTTTTGGTGTAAAACCCTTCAAATAGAAGTGTTTGATAACAGCACGATTTTCCAATTTTTCCATTTTCACGAAAACATCAGAGGTGTCTCATTCAGAGGCTCTCAAACATAAACTAATGTGGTGATTGGGCTGAAACTGTACATATAAGCTAGTTAGGGATAGTACTGTACGACACCACTCTAAAAGTAGATTTAGTGGCGCCATCTCTTGGTCAGGCCGGAAACTTTTCACCCCACCCTCGTATGTGACATTTAAGGACATTATATGCGATTTATACAAACAATGCTCTTTGATTGGATGATTGGTCAAGTAGGCCTAAGGCGTAATATTGTAAAATAATATTCCCTATTCATTAATAACAAGTTCTGGAAAATGCATGCTGACAGATTTCAGTGATAGATATGTATTATGATATGCATGTTTTGTTTCCAAGTTTTACAACTGTATACTAATAAGGTTTAATAACTTACACCTTAATTAATAAAGTAATATTTCTCCCTTAAATAAATAACTTTGTCCTTATTAAATAAATTTCGCAGTGCCTTATTATAAATAAATCGCTGTAGGTCCCACCTGCATGTAATAAATAAATACCTGTGACTAGTTGTAGATCTATCAAAAACTGATGACAAGGTAACAGTTCTTTTGTAAACAAATCTTTCAGATATATTAAAATAGATAAGCAGTGAGTCAAAACCATCAACACTCTGCACCCCTCAAAATGTTTGTTCTATTCTTAATTAAATAGGCTTATGGCCTAATGGCTTATATTTAAATATGAAGTGGTCGTTTGATTACTGGAATATAATGTTAAGTTTATGTTCTGTTATATTATTTGATAAGTAACACAAAAGGTTTACAGAAAACATAAGTGTCATATTAATAAAAGCAATACCTACAGTATAATACTCCTTTTACGCAAAGTTTTCTGACTTAAATTTATTAACT
Organism: Callitettix versicolor; assembly: GCA_022606455.1. Lineage (NCBI taxonomy): Eukaryota > Metazoa > Arthropoda > Insecta > Hemiptera > Cercopidae > Callitettix > Callitettix versicolor. The sequence goes on along the minus strand of CM040184.1, from coordinate 75,016,992 downwards.
GTGTTATTTACAACCTGAAAATGATTGGTATGTTTATGTACTGAACCGATTAGCAGTTTCGACGAAGAAATATTTACAGTACTGGAATTTGTTAAGTACTTGTTACTCTGCCAAATAGGGGGGGGGAGGTCACTTGTATACGGTACCTTGTGTGTAAAAACATGCATCCTTTACCAACCATGCCATTTCTATGAAACTGAAACCCTGCTGTTGCAAGTTATTATGTTTATATTGATAAAAATTACAATATAGCAGTTACCCTTAATATCTGTAACAGTACTGGATACTGCAACCTTTTTTTTACCTGAGATAGACGTATGTGTACCAAAATTTATTCCTAAATATAAAATGACACTTAAAAAATGTAATTCATAATAATAATAATAAAACAGACACTTCAAAACATCAAATTTACTGATTCTGTTGTTCTCGTGTGTTAAAAAACTTCTCATTTAAAAAGTAACTTGATTATCAGGAATTCTCTGTATCCGAAACGGGCCCCCCCGTATAGGTTTGACAAAGTAGGCTCTGGTGTACTTTCTTTGTTTTCTGTCGTTTATTGTACTGGTTGTTAAGTACTATATCCTGTTTATGCCTTTCAGTATCGATATCATTATCAGGTAATGTTCACAATACTAGTAACCAACCAACATTGTTTAGCTGATCTACTGTTCAGCAATGCAATTCTTGGTAAATGTTTACGTAAAATTTTTCAAAGAATATAAGTATTTTATTTTTATAGAAGATAATTAATTACAAATACACAGTAATTGTAATATTACAAATTACAATTGGCACTCTGCGTAGGGATTTTTTTACATTTAATATTGAAAATCCAACACAAAGTAACAAATTAAAGTCAGTTTTGAAAAAATTTCAACTAAAATAATTGAAAATGTTACATTAAAAGCAATAATTTTGCAATAAATAAAACACAGATTAAGATTTGTAAAATTGGATTAGATCTATGTCCATCTCTGGTGCCTAAATATCATGTCCAGTAAACAGTAATTAAACCTAACTACAGTTAACACATGTTACAAAACTAAATACTAATAGTTATTTTGGGCTGAGTAAGTAGTATAATGACGTTTTTTAAAACGGGAATTGGCCTATGTGTATCTCAGATACTTAAACCATATTCGTACCAAATTTCATCTCAATTGGACCAGTGGTTAAAGCGTGATTGAATAACAAACAAACACACACTTTCAGAAATATAATATGAATTAGATAAGTACATTAAACAAAGGTTCAGTTTTAGTTGATTGGAAATTTATTGCCGATTTTGTAATGTTTTATGGACATTTTTCCAAGAACTAGATTGTAACGGTCTCCTCCACCAAGGACATTCTTTCAAAAATCATACTATAATTGATGCTTTCCGTAAATGTAATTTAAAAAAAATCTTAATATCAACTTTTATTTATTAAGGTAATACAATTTTTTTACAGGCCGAAAATATAGTTTTGAAAGAACGAAGACTGAATATTGCTCCAGCTATTAAGAAGCAGGTAAACATTAACTATATATACATTGAGTAGAAACTATTATATACTATTATTTGGAATTAAACTAATATTTTACTGCTTGTATTTTATTTATTAAAAAGTTTACTTGTGGCATCATGATTCTTTAAAAGTTATATAAATTATTTTAATAATTGTATACAATAACTTTTTGATCAAATTATTTACTTATTAGTGACATTGTTGTTTGTAGCCTTGCAATAGAACATTTGAAACACCTATATCACCACCTCCAATTGCTGCTCCGAATATTTTTTATCACAATGGTGTTCCATACACATTTCATAATGGAATGGCATTTTTTACCCCAACTACTGCACCAGGAGTTCAAGCTTTGCCTGCACCACAAGCTGATCCAAATGCTGTTTTTCAAGGTAATTATTTTTTCTATATAATTTTTTCATTTGTACACCAGTGATAATATATAACTTCCAACAAAACATAAGAAATCAGTTCCATGAAATAGGATTACCTCCATTTTGTAGTATAATGAAACTGCTTATAAGTCACTGTAATAGTTGCTGTGTGGGTAGCTTTACAGGTTCTATCTGATGACCGTATGTTGTGGTGGAGGCCCATGTTCGATGTTGTTCTAGTGGTAAATAAATATAGCACTGCAGACTTCTATGAATGTGATTTTGGCCGTTTAGATCTAAAAACTAATCGTGTGTAAACCAACTTTACAGTTTGTCAAAATTGCTTATGTACTTATGCATGAATACCATCATTCTGGACATATCTGCTCACTTGCTACATTTTCCAGTGCATTCTAGAGCAGTGTCAAAATTTTTTGATAGGAAAATTTTTATTTAACATTTTTATTGGAATAATTGGGATTAGGAGCTATTTTTTACCGGTCTAGTGGTTTTTAATTCACCTTATATAGGCTACTGTAGTTTCGAAACGTTACAATTTCATCTTCAGGCACAACAGTTGGTCAGATCCCTTTGGTGAGGTCGTTACAAAGTTAACAAAACATTGAAACAAATCACTGTACTATACAATTATACGATGTCGTTAAAACGCAAAAAGATAAATTTAGTTTGGCCAAACATTACTATGCAACTGTAACAATATACAAGTCACACTGAAGTGATGTGTGACCAAACTAAATCTTATCGTTTTGCGTTTTAATGACAACGTATAATTGTGTTGGGATATGTGTTTCTGTGTTTTGTTAACTTTGTGACGACCTGCTGGACTATAACAGCAGCGTGACAGCGATGTAACAGTGCCTAAAATACAAGTATACTTATTATAGATTATTGGGGACATTATGAAAATAGTGCTATAACCGAGTTAGTGTTTTAACCGAGGGCGTTATAACCAAGGTCGACTGTACTAATTACTAATCTGGAATTGAATAAATTGCTCTTGTACTAAGAAATAGTGTACTAACATCATGTCGATGGATATACAGTCCATATTTACTATTTGTTTACAATTTTATAAAGTCTAAAAATGATAAACTGTAATTTGAATGTTGTTACAATATAAAATATTACTCAAGTTGGTAAATATTTAGTCAACCAGGGAAACATGCTACAATAAATATTCAGAATAAAAGAATAATGCCAACCCAGCTAAATTCAATTGTAGACTGTAATTGTAAGTAACATTAACTTTTACATTTTACATGAGTATAATTAAAATGTAATTATACATCCATATAATTAAAATTTACAGAGAGGCTGCAAGATTAACATTTAATTAAATTTGTCCATCTGTATTTTTTTAAAGCAATAATTAAAATGAAAAAAAAATTAAGTCATAACCCATATTTTCATAATTTATTTTATTTTCATCAGTTTATTGAGGAAATAACAATATGTTACAATTAGCGCGTTATCACCTTGACTTGTTTTTCATCGTCCAGCATTCAAAAGTATACTAATACGAGGTACATCCATAAAGTAAATTCCGTTTCAATTTCTCTACGCTGCAGCGCTGCGATCGTAGTTCCGCACATGCGCGGTAGACGCTCTGTATCAAGGAGAAGAAATGTGTGCCATTTTGAGATCGCTGTCAGCCACGTACGCTTTGTTGTGCTTGTTTACAATGTCGGTGTTGATTGAAAATTCCGCCGCTTGTGAAATCAGATCTGTGATTCATTTTCTTAATGCTAGGAAAGTGAAACTAATTGAAATTTATCGGCAAATTTGCGAAGTTTACGGACAAAATGCGATGAGTGATTCAATGGTGAGAAGATGGGTCCGACAGTTCAATGAAGGACGTAGTGAAGTGCACGATGAAGAACAAAGTGGGCGTCTACCTTTGATTACAGAAGAACTGGTTCACGCGATTGATGACAAGATCCAGGAAAACCGCAAGTTTACAATTAGTGCTCTTGCTATGGAATTTCTCCAAATCTCACGATCACTTCATGAAATTCATGAAATTGTTACCGAAAAACTGAAATTTCGTAAACTTTGCTCACGTTGGGTACCAAAGATTCTTACTGAGCGACACAAAACAAACTGGATGAGTAGTGCACTTCAGTTTTTGACCCGTTATGATGAAGGCGGCGAAGAATTTCTGACACACATAGTCACAGGAGATTAAACTTGGGTTTCTTACGACACCCCTGAAAGTAAACGGGAATCAATGGAATGGAGGCACACTTCATCCCTAGCAAAGGTTAAGCCGAAACAAATCTTGACACCTCGAAAAATGATGTGCACAGTGTTCTGGGACTGGAAAGGCATCTTACTCATTGATTTCTTACCGCGTGGTCAAACAATGAAAGCAGATGTTTATTGCGAGACACTTAGGAAATTGTGCCGCGCAATACAGAATAAGCGCCGAGGATTTCTGTCAAAAGGTGTTGTTTTTCTTCACTACAACGTACGACCACACACTGCAAATGTGATGAAAAACCTCCTACAGGGATTTGGCTGGGACGTGTTTGACCATCCTCCGTACATTCCTGACCTCGCTCCTAGCGACTTTAATCTGTTCTTACATCTCAAGTCTTTCCTTGGCGGACAACACTTCGAACACGGTCAACAATGACGAAGAGCTGAAAGAAAATTTTTCCAACTGGTTGAAGACACAGGCGGCAAACTTTTATGAAGAAGGTATACAAAAACTTGTGCCACGCTATGACAAATGCCTACAAAATTTCGGCAGTTGTGTGGAAAAGTAGTTTAAGAGTTGTAGAATTTTGTGCAATAAATAATTTTTCTGTATCTGTACACAATTTAATTTTATTACCAAACGGAACTTGCTTTCTGGACGTACCTCGTATAATAACCAATTGAAGAAGCAGTCGACTGAAGAACAAGCCGTCAAGTCAACTACTAATTTACATTACTGATACAAACCCGCTAATGATTTGAATTATTAGTTGTATTACGTTGAATAGTAATATACCGACAGTCGATTCATTATAGAAACACACGCTTATCAACACTACTATAAAGAAATGGTAGCCTTTTGTAAACATTTGATTTTTTCCGAAGTGACTCGGTTGTCAAGTCAGACTTGTTGGACAACAGTATAACTACTGTCACTAATCAGGAGTGTGACAGTAGTCGACTTATTCGCATGATTTTATAATTACGCATCACTAATATAATGCAAGCAGAGCAGTCAGCAGTGTAGTAATAAACAAGTGTGACAGCCAAGCACGATTGCTGCAACAATTTTGTTTATATCATTAGATTTGTTTATGAAGCAGTTATGGTATTATTGTGCATGATAATATTCTCTCGTTATTTGTTTCACCCAACTTTGGGGTACACTAAATCAATCACTTTTTAATGTTCTGTGCTTTCCTCATAGCCCAGTATTGCTTCATTCGTTGTGATCTTGCTTTTCCTTCTTCGTCAGAGATTTGGATCGTTCGCTTGGATTTGACTTTGCCTTGGAACCAATGCTTCTTGTCCTTGGTTATTGTTTTGGCTGTTCTGTCCATGAGCATAGTGTCAGTGATTTGTAGTTCTGATATCTCTTTCTTTGTTTCTCTAAACCAAAGTGGTTTGGCTCGTTTATTGCGAAAGTAGTCAAATATTTTTTTGGTTAGTCTATTTTTGTCCATTCGGAGGATGTGCCCATAAAAATCAATTCTCCTTTTTCTTATTGTGTCTGATAGTGTTTCAGTTTTTTGGTAAAGAGTTTCATTCCTGATGTGGCGTAATTGGTTGTTACGGAATTTGGGAAAATTGCCTAAAATTTTTCGTAATATCTTTCTTTCTTTGATCTCCAGCCTTTCAAGAGGACCCTAGGTTGTGAGAGATAATGTTTCAGCTGCATGTAAGGCTTCTGGTTTAATTACCTTATGATAATGCCTTATCTTTGTATTCCAGGAGAGGGACTTTTTGTTGTATGTATCTTTCGTAAGTTGGAAGGCTAATTCAACTTTATTTCTCCTAGATTCCATAGCTTTTTTCTCTAGGGTGTTCCAGCTGATGCATTCCCCAAGATATTTGAATTCTTTGACTATCTCAATATATTATTTTCCCACTTAAAGTTTTTTTGGTGGTTTTTGTATGTCATAATATTGTTAATTTATATTTTTTTTAAAACCAAACACTTTGTTGTTATATTATTTGTTTTTCACATTTTTATTCCTGTTAATCATTGTTTGATTAAATTTATATATTTTAATAATGTCCAGTTTTACTGTTTATAGTTAGTTTAAGCTATTTATTTTTAGGCTTTAGTACAGCATTAAGAGATTTTAGATTTAGTTTCCTCTCTTTATGAGAGATTTTGCTGGACGGTTTCATGTGCTTTTCGCCAAAAGCCTTAATTTTAAAAAGATAATTAAATGTTACCTTTGTACTTTATTAAACACTCAAAAACACACTACTTAAGTGGTTTTTTTCATAAAAAATACAGGTGATAGGAGGGTACTATCTTTTACATTAACATAAAAATATGATTTTATCTGAAAATATGTTTCCTTTTGTAGCTTACAGCCCACAACCAGCTGCAGCGCCCCCTACATACGGCCCAGCTGTAATGTATTCCTGTCCTAATCCTGGGCCACCGATGTTTCTGCCACCACAATATCCACCGACGTACCAGCAATTACCAGTAAGTGTAAATACAGTTTTGTTATTTTATTTTAAATGCGATGTACTGTTTACTCGCATAATAGAGCTAATCTGTAAATTAATTTTTATAGTGTGTTGAATTTCAGTCCTCACTTTACTTTTTTTAATGTTCACTTACACCTGAAGCTGTTGTGAAATTTGAAATTTAATATTTTAGAGGTTTGTGAACTGTTATGGTTTTGGTATTATACTATTGTTAGGATTTAGAAAAAATATTAGTTTTTGGTTTTGAATATGATAATGAGGTCACAGCCAAACAATGAACACTATTGACAAAAAAAAAAACAGGCGAAATTACGAAACTGCTGATGTACTGCCTGTTGCAATAAGCAACACGGTATGTAGAACAGCAGTTGAAACAAAAGCATGGGGAAGAGGTAGGGCGTGGACAGTTGATTCCAGCGGGGCCGGAAAGTCAGTTTACTCCGGGTGACTTTTCTGTGAAGACTGTGTGGTTTTTCTGTTCCAACTGGGCGGTGCCGAGAAGTGGCAAATCGGCGCTAAAAGTAAGTAGACGATTATTTAGCGTACACTTCTTCCCCCTTTTATTATTTTGGTTTAAAGGGATTAATATATATTTTGGGGAACATTTCATTTCACACAAGGAGTAGTGTTCATTCTTGGGGTTGCCACCAACAATAGTTGAAAGGTAAATGTAAGGTAACACATATCAAATAATTAAAGGTAATTTTTATAATGAACCACTGATAGAAAATTATTCTAAGGAACCCGTACTCCTAACACTATTTATCCTAAAAAATGAGCGCTGTTTTCAATTTATGAACTAGCGTGAATGCCGTAATGGAAACCAATCAGTTTTGTTATGTAGTAATACAAAATAACCACAACATTTATGGTTTTCCATGTTTTAATCATTACAGTATTCTTAATTGGCGAAAATAATAATATATAATAAAAAAATAAATGGGAGGAAATTAATACAAGCCTTATGAAACATTATAAACAAGATAAATTAGTACATCCTAGACCTTATATTAATTAGTATAAAAAGTTTTTTTTAGGTGTTCTTTAAAAAAAATTAATTAAATTTTTAATACGTGATCGTTTTTGTGTGTAATCTATAATTCCAGCACCTACTTAATCATAAACTAATTGCATTTTGCCAATTCCCTTTTGCTTTGAAAAAATTACGCTTACTGTAATGCTTAACTGTTTTTTGCTCAACTCGCAAAGAATTCATCCGTCACTGTTGGCTTACACCTGAAATGTCCACTTTTATAGTGAGCCTTTAACTTTCACTCTAACACAGGAAGGTGAAAGCGAAGCAGGTTGCACAGAAAAATCAATATATGATGCAGGATTCGAATCTGTTCATTTGTAACACACTACTGAGCAAGTATTGCGCCTTTGTCCACTCTTCTGTTTAGTCGGTATGATATATAATACTTTTACAAGTCTCATAAGCTGTTGGCTTTTGTATGTTTGGTTATATTAAACAACTTATGGTTTACCGCTTGATTTTAAATTTACAGTGGTACCTCAACATACGAGTTTAATTCGTTCCGTAACCTTGCTCGTATCTCAAAGCAATTTTCCCCATTGAAATTAATTGAAATGCCATTAATCCGTTACAGCTCAAACAACACCACCTCAGTTGGTTTTGTTGTGTTTTTGAATAAGAAAAATTTATTTACAAGAAGAAACATTTATTTATAAATAACAAATACATATTCTATAAAAACATAATAATAAAAGAAAAAGTGAAGTGCTTACGGAAGCACTTAATTTTCGTCACTGGTCTTCGCTTTTTTCGTCACACTCATTTTCACCTGCAGATCGTTTAAAAAAACTGCCCAAGGAGGTTTGTTTCTTCCTCTCTTTCAGGATATTGCGGAAATGAGTTAGGCAAGTTTCGTTGAACAACTCCGATGCACGACCAGTTGCAACTTTTTCGGGGTGATTTTTATCCATGAACTCTACAACTTACTCCTACATTCCCAAGATCTCCTTTATATCTCTTGTAGAGATAACCTCCTCCATCTCTGGCTCCTCTTCAAAACTAATTTTTCGTTGAACCATCGTATGCTGCTGCGCATGTAAATCGTGTAACTCCTCGGTTATTAGCTCCTGAGACTGTTCCTCGACTGTTCACATATCTCTCATCCACCTCCAGACCCATGGATTTTCCTAGAGAAACAATCTCCTCTACCACAGACACTTCAGGTTCCAATCCTTCGAAGGCCCTTTCAGCTACAACCTCAGGCCATAGCTTCTTCCATGCAGAGGTTAAGGTCCTCGTTGTAACACCCAGCCAGGCCTGATCAATAATTCTTAGGCATATCATGATGTTAAAGAAAAGGTATTCGTGTGCAGCAGTGTAGTGTGCGATTCCTCGTATCTCAAATCTTGCTCTCATCTTGAAGCAAAATATTGCTCGCTCGGCGGCTCGTATCTCAAAACACTCGTATATCGAGGTACCACTGTACTTTTGTAAAAAAATTATTACAGCTAAAGAATGCTAGGATTAGATTTATATAAACCAGACATATGTTAAATTTCAGGTTGGTATTAAAAGGGTTAAATTGATGTAGTCATGTCTTTTATAATGAATATAGTAAAGTAATTTTACAGTAGTTTTAACAGGAATGTCAAACTGTAGATTCAAATACAATATTCAGTGAACAATGTTTCAAATCTTTTCGTATCTAATTGTGTGTTGATTCTTCAACATTACTTGATCTGTATAAGTACTATTGTAGTACAGTCAGTTTGTGTACAGTATATATGCCTACAGTTACAGTACAGAGTAGTAGCCAGCAATAGTACAGATCTGTGTTTGCAGTGTTTATCTCTCGTTTCTGTCAGTCAGTCATTACTTTCATGTTTTTGTTATTACAGTAATGAATAATAGAGACAGTACTTAATTATTTGTCATTGTATTACGCGATATATATAACATTGGTCTTAAATTTTTATGGTTGGAGTATTCACAGATTTAACATTGTAACATCTTTTAAATAGATAATAAAAACATATTTTTTGGGTACAGTACACAAATGTCAAAAACAATTTTTAAGCTGGTAAAATATAACTTTTCAAAACGTAAGACTTATCCGAGCATCCAGATTATTTTCTCTCTCTCGCAGTTCTTGATGTGAATTCAAAAATAGTTTTTATAATCGAATTATTGTTTCATCATCTCTAATGAGGAGAATCTTAAATCAGTTATACTTCAGTATTGGTTAAAAAAAACAAGTATGTAATAGTAATTTGAAATGCTTAATGTAATCGTAATTTTGTTTGTTATACAACTTAATAGTTTCACTAACATTTTTCAAATGTGGTGTCCTATTTTAGTCGGACAATTTATTAAATTTTTAAATAATATTATTTCGGGGTAGTTGCGGAAAGAGGAAACCAGTATGTTTACATGAAACAAAAAGCTAGTGTGATATAACCAAACAAAACATTAGTCTTTTTCTTTTCAAAAATTTCTTTTTCAGTGGAGGTTACAAAATTTGAAAATTGCATTTTTTGGGGAAAATTTAGTAGATCAATAGATCAAACAGATTTTTAAGCCTTGGGTTTAGTTGTGGTCAGATACCTGTTTTTAACGTCAACATAATTAGTTTTAGTGACACTAAATATTGTACTACATGGTGTCAAAAATTTTATACAAACCATGCAACAGGTGAAGTCCAAGTTAGCCAGCGTGCAAATAAGGTTGATAATGAACTTAGCCAGCAGACCTAACCTGTTAGATCAACAGATAAGTTCTGTCGGAATTATTTAATGCGATAAAGACCGCCTTGGTGGCCTAGTTGATAGCCATTAACATTTACTATATTCATTATAGAAACTGCTTACTCATGTTATAGAAATTTTTTTTTGCCAACATATTTCAATAGTTAGTGATAAAAACTAGGCTTTCACCCTGAGGATCCGGGTTCAAGTTCCGGCCACAGCTTGGCATTTTTATACACTATAAATAATCCCATCGTCTGCATTAGCCCAAGCGTGCACACTAGTCGAACATAAAAAAATAGCGATAAAGCGCAAATCAGCTGTCACTGCAATTAGACCCAGAGATGATTGCAGTTGCATAGTATTCTCGTTTTTATTTTGCTAGATAAAGATATCTGTAATGAATACTGAATGCTGTAGTAAGCATAAATGTGCAAATTATTTTAACTTTATTTTTTATACTGTATTTTTTTAATATTTGCTGTTATTCCTTGATATTTTTTTTTATGCACAAATACTGCAGCAGTTCATTGAAAATCTTTTTTACTCCCTTATTTCTTACTTGTCTTTCAAATTGGGTTTTTTAAACACATTACCTATGGATTACTAAGTTCAAATAAGAAATCATTGTATAATAGTTTACGGCTTGTGTTTAATACTTCTAGTAATCCTTAACTTTTTAACTTGTGGAACTGTACAAGTCAAGCTGACAGCCAACTTCTGTAAGACCAGGCCAGGTCTCAAATTATTCTTTCTCTCTCCTTATACGAGGGCTATTCAGAAAGTAGATTACGTTTTTGGATAAAAAAAAAACTAAGTACAGGAAAAAAATTTTATTATATACATTTGAAAGAGGAACTAAAATACTATTTTTCGACATAATCGCCAAACAAATTTAGACATTTGTCATATCGGTGAACTAGCTTTGAAATTCCCGTGTCGTAGAATTCCGCCGCCTGTGACGCCAGCCAGTCAGTCACGCCCGCGCGGAGATCTTACGATAAAGATGGTGAATCATTTCTTGATCGCATCGTAACGGAGATGAGACTTGGGTTAAGCACGTTACCTGTGAGACAAAACTACAGTCTATGGAGTGGGGGCACACAAATTCCCCCAAAAACCGAGGAAATGTTTGCAAACCCTGACAGCAAGGAAGATCATGGCGACCGTTTTTGGGACAGGAAAGGTGTTCTTCTGGTTGACTTCCTAGAACGTGGAGCAACCATAAACTCAGAAAGGTATTGCCAAACATTACGAAACTTAAGGCGAGCTATCCAGAACAAGCGGAGAGGAAAACTGAGTACAAAAGTGTTGTTTTTGCACGACAATGCCCGCCCTCACACGGCAAATCGAACAAAAGACGTCTTGACGGCCTTCAAGTGGGAGATTTTCCCTCATCCACCCTACAGTCCAGACCTGGCACCTAGTGATTTCCACTTATTCCCGAAGATGAAGACTTGGCTTGCAACACAGCGCTTCGATGACGACGCAGATCTCCGCGCAGGCGTGACTGACTGGCTGGCGTCACAGGCGGCGGAATTCTACGACACGGGAATTTCAAAGCTAGTTCACCGATATGACAAATGTCTAAATTTGTTTGGCGATTATGTCGAAAAATAGTATTTTAGTTCCTCTTTCAAATGTATATAATAAAATTTTTTTCCTGTACTTAGTTTTTTTTTTATCCAAAAATGTAATCTACTTTCTGAATAGCCCTCGTATATAAGAATGTTACAGTTCTTAATTTGTCTGATTTATAAGTTCTGCCAACCTTTGAAAGGCAATTACCTAAAGTGGTATTACATTGTACTAATCCTTTTACTTACTTTTTAATTATACCTTTAGTTAAGCCTTTGACATCACCATGGCTTTGTAGATTAGTTATAAGTACTATTTTTAATTACTTTAGTTGCAATGTTTAATTATCGTAATTAAAGTAAGAAGTAAATTAAAGGATTAGTAGATGTGTCGAATTGTAACTTTTTTATTTAGATTGTAGTACATTGCCTTTGATTTTTTCAAAAACTGGTAAACTAGAGAAGTATAGAAAATCTATGTTATACTACAATCTGTAAGGGTTCTGCGTTTCCAACTGTTTTGCTTCTTATCAACATTTAGAGTTATTTTCTAACCAACGTTTTAAAATAATATGTGGGAAACATCTCATTTTCTGAGCGCACGGTTTGACCGTTTTGTAGTATCTTTTAATATTACGTACAGAACATAGAAATATTATAAAGAATATAGCCTTTAAATTCAGCACAACCGGACTACAAGCCTACTATGTAGTCTGGTGCGAAATAAACTGTGGTGGGCCACCGGTGGGGCATTGTTTGTTAAAACATCACACTGGCTTGAAAAATAAAAAGATGATGATTATAAGGATATATCTTGTAGTATTACTTTCTGACAAAAGGTTTTTAAATGGTACGAACTGAACTGTAAATGATTACGTTACTGTGCTGAAATGAATTTTGTATATTAAGTACAAGAAAAAATTATTTTGTGAATTTCATTTCTAATCAGTATACAAGGTGGTTCTTTTATCATGGGTTAGATTCTTATCTCGTAAGCTATTAATCTGTCAAACAACTTTAAATGTAGAACCATTGTCATTTTTTCATACAACTTTAAAATCTGTTTTGCAAACTTCAAAATGGCTGCCATTTCTAATATGGCTACCAAACTTTTAAGATTTTTATTAATTATTTTTTAATTAACCTAAGCAGTAATAGGAGCTAAAATTTTAAACATTTGACGTTCGAAGCGTTTTAAGGAGGCAAATTTTCATACTTTCTATTCTTGAATTAAAATTAAAACGTATGTGCAGAAGGTATAGTACAGGATGCATAAATTAATATACGACTAGAAATAAAATCAATAATTTCTGCAACAAATGCAAATGTATTGTAATTTAGTATGATTATAAACAAAGTTTACTTACAACTCTTCAACTACTATTTAACTTTTATTTACAACTACTTCTGAACATAAGTTTATAAAAAAATAACAAAGAATTAATGTCTTAAAATTTTTGTACTAGTAATAAAAAAATAGTCGCACGTAAGAAATTAAAAAGTTGGCAGCCATTTTTCAGAGCTTTCAATCAATTTTTACATTTATTTAATATGAAAAAGTCTATTTAAAGTTTTTCATCAGGCTAATAAGTTACAAGGCACAATAAAAGTCTGGGATAAAATAATCACTTTGTATTGTATTCTGTGATTTATATTTGTTACTGATGTATGCATGTTGTGTTGAAGTGTATAATAGAATTTGGTGACAAATATTTCTTCTTAATTAAAAAAAAAAAGAAATAGATGAATTATTGTGGTTTTCTCCACAGTGCAGCATTGGCGGTTATGTGACTGCTGGCGCCCACTTGGAGTCACCCGTACCGTATCAGCCTACGTACTTGCTTGTTGACACTATTCCTGTACCTTATTAAATGTTTAAAAAGAATATCCAGAAAGAAAGAATTGTTAATAAAAATGTACAAAATTCAACTCTTCATTTTAGCTGTCACGTGTGGTACTTCCTCTTTAAAGGTTCGCATACTCTTCAGTTATAATATGCAATATATTATATCACTGTTAGTGTATTGTTTGTAGTGTGTTTCCTGTGTTATTCTTTACTTTCAATTAGGTTCGTTTTGCAAGGTAGAGGCTGCTGTTTTATTAGTTTTGCTATATTCTTTCCTTTTTACAAAGTACTTTTTTTTGCTTAGTAATGCTATAATGTTAATCACTTTATTTGCAAGTGCTTAGAGTATTATTAAATAATACCTTCAGTTTTATGAAATATTTTTAGAAACGAAAAGTATTGTATAAGATACTAGGTCTGTACTTACGCTTTGATACAGCATTTTTTTTCGTTAGAGTGTTGCGCATAGTTTACTCTCCCATTTCACCATTTTTAGAAGATATTTTTTATTTTCAGCTAGCACTTTTCCCTGGGAGAACGGAATTGTCAAGAAAATGTCATCAAATAAGTACTTTTGATTTTTTCTAAATCAAATAAATTTCTTTCTCTAGCTAAATTCCATAAAAATAATTTATGAATATTTCATATAAGTTTAATTCAACTTATCTTTCTATCTTTTGTCACTTTTTTATGCATTTCTTAGAAAGCACATAGATCATATTATAACAAAAAAATCTTTAAAATTTCATAGTTATGGAGTGATTGGTATAGTATTTTGACTTCTATGGATTTATAACACGTTGTGCTCTCCCTCATTGTTAGATAATTTTACTGCGCACTAAAGTGATACAATACATTAAAGAGCAGACATCGTCCAAAGGTACCTGGTTTATATACAAAGTGTGTCCAGAAGTAGTACTGTTAAAAAAAAATGAAAAAAAAATTTTAATTATTTTTACATGAAAAAGGATACATTGAACTACTTTTCTACATAGTTTCCACTTCATGTTTAGCCTCTTGTCATAGTGGTCAACCAACTTATCCAGTCCTTCTTCAAAAAATGATCCCGCCAATAATGACAGATGAGGCTGCAGATGAGCTGGCAAAGAAAGGTTCATTCCTACCCCAACACAAACATTTGACCAATCCAAATAAGGCAAAAGCCATGCTCAAAAGTACAATGAGGAAACAGCAGATGGAAAAAATTAAGAGCATAGCAAAAGGCAAACGCTGGGATAATATAGACGAGGAATGGGACGGACTGGAGGAAAACCAAGGAGACAGTCAGTGGCACAATTCCGTCTTGACACGGGTCATGGCTGCCTCGCCGCCCACTTGAAGCACATTGGAGTCTACTCCTCTGAAATGTGCCCTCTGTGCCAAGAGACGAACTCAAATATGAACAAGGAACACCTTCTGACATGCCCTGGATTGAATGCTGATTCGAGACAACAGAAGAGCTTCGCTCGGCTGTATTTGGAGGCAAGAAGGCTGATGGACTGGAGTCCAGGCTAGCCATAGGAAATAACAACAACAACAACATAATGACAGATGTGCAAAGCATTTACCACCAAGCTCGCTTCATAGCAAGAGTCATGGTTGGTTGGTGCAGGTTTGGCCTGCGTGGTGAGTGTTGAAACTGCTCCCAACGGAACTTGAATAAGAGCTTGAGTGTCACCAGCATGCTGCATTGGTACCTTTTGTCTTGAATTGCATTCCGAAAATTTTTCAAGGTATCACAGTATCGTGCACATTGGTAGTTTGACCTCTAGAAAGGAATTTGAAAAGCAGAATGCCTTTTTTGTCCCAGAACATGGTATATATGATTTTCTGGGCTGATTTTTTTAATTTTTGTTTTTTTTTGGAGGTTAGGTGTGTGTCCATTCCATTGATTGCTGTTTCGATTCCAGGGTGACAAAATGAACTCAGGTTTCACACCAGTCATGATTTGGTTTTAAAATGCCATGCCCTGATAACTGTGCTGAGTAAGAAATGTCAAAGCACTGCCCAAGTTGCTGGGATTATGGACATCAGTAAGCATTTTTGGAACTCAGCGGGAACACAGTGTGTGATAACCTAAGCAATATGAAAAAATCTCATGTAAAAGAGATTGTGAAATTGTAATTTTGAACCATCTGTTCTCACAAATTTTTTCATCAACTTTCCTTACGAAATCATCGTTGAACAGCAGGTCGCCCTTTTTTTTTGGTTTTGGGTTTTGATTCACCATTCAATCACTCATTGCATTTTCATCGTAAATATCTTGTTTTGGCTTTAGGTTCATTGCTTTCAAAAACCAAATTAGAGAACGAATTCACAGTCAGCAGGTTCATGAATTGTTATAAACATTTTAAATGCATATAGAAAACTGAAAAAACACTACACAAATCAACCATAATGGTAACACGGAAGCAGTGAACTAGGAAGACTAGCGCACAAACGCAGTGCTGATAACAGCGCTGCAGTGGTGGTAGAACAAAACAGTACTTACTATCTGGATCCGCCTTGAATACCTTGTGATTGGCCTTTGTGAGATGTTGTTTCCAACAATATAGTTTAGGTTTCGATAACAGTCCTGTATTATTAAATAAGGAATAGTAGTAAGTGCCTTCCAATGCTTTTCTCAGAAATTGGTTTAAGGAATCTGTCCAAATGTTGGTATAAGTGTTTTGGGGTATGAGAAACTAATTGATGTAGGTTCCAACTTTGTGAAAAAAACATGTTGTTGTTGTTTCCTATGGCTAGCCCGGACTCCAGGCCATCAGCCTCCTTGCCTCCCAATACAGACGAGCGAAGCTCTGAAAAAAACATACTTTATGCAAAAATTGAAGGCATAATTTACATACAGAAAATAAAGATGGACTACATCCTTAATTTTTTAAAATTGTGTTTTCATTATGTTAATTCCAAGCGAAGCTTAGTCCCCTGATCTTTATTATTATTATTTGCTGAAATAAAATTTTACTGAAAAGAAAATGTTAAACAAATTTTCTTTGTTTTTTTTACTTTTCTTTTTTTATGAAAACTTTACCATGGATTTTTGATTGAAGACAATTTTTTTAATATTTTAGTCAGGATTATTTTTGCCAGCAGAAAAGTTGTTCCTAAGGAGAAGTGCTTTGTAAGTAGGATTAGGGCAGTTCACTAAAACACAACTTGTAGTTCAATTCGCAACTCATATCAACTGTCATCCTTGGTGCTGCAATTCGTTTCTGAGTCTTGGCCGCCCTCAGAAGTCATTGCTATCTATCTAGGTCCCCTGCAGCAATCCAGCATTCTCTGATATTAAATGTTGTGGCTTGTCGATTCACTCCATTTGTCCATCTTAGTCTCAGTCGGAAACATTACATTTTCTTAATAATGTTCTTGTCCATTCTGACAGTATGCCCAGTACAATCTTGTCAGTATTATATATTTCACTATACCAGGCTCATCTTACAGTGCATCTAATTCATTATTGTATCTGATTTTCCATAAATATTCGTCCTTCAATGGATTGTAATTTTTCTCAGTATATTCCTTTGTAACGTGTATAAATCGCATACAGATAATTCAGAGTTGTATATTTTGGGATTATACAATTGACTTTTTTCAGCAAAAGTCAGTTATATAATAATTATTTTAGGATAAGTAAACGATATGAAACAGAATTTTGTCAACTTAAATCTCTCGTCGAAAATGTATGTAAACACTTGGGAATAAAACAGTTGTATGATGAATTCTTAGGTGAACCTAATAAATTCTGCCGGTTAATGAAGTTAATGTTTAAGTAATCATTTGATCCAGTAGTATAGTCGGGTTACTTCGAAGTACAGCCATGGGAACTTCGAAATACAATAGGGCGATACATAAGAGTAAAATGACAGTTTAAATGCCTGATGACATATCTAGGCATAAACACTTATCATTGAAAAAAAATCATTTGGTCAAGTAATATAGTCAGGTTATTAACATAGGAACTTCGAAATACAGTAGGACAAAACCATAAGGGTAAAATGATAGCTTAAATGCCTGATGACATATACAGACATAAATCCTTATCATTGAAAAAAATAACCAAATCAGTTGGATAGAATGGCTGTACTAATGTGTTTATCTTATATATATGTCCAAACCCTTCCTGATCACAACTGGAGTTCGCCAAGGAGATTGACTCTCGCCTATCCTTTTCAATCTGGTGTTGGACAAAGTTATCAGGGAATGGGAGAAAGAATTAAAAATTGAAGGGCACTGGAAACCAGTTCGACTTGGAAGACCTAAGGACAACACAGAAATCGCGTGCCTAGCTTTTGCAGATGACCTGGCTATACTCACAGATAATGAAACAACAGCGATTAAACAGATAGAAGTCCTAAAGGAATGTGCAGAGAGGGTCGGTCTATAGATCTCGTTTAAAAAAAACTGAATTCTTCTGTACAAAATTAAATATTCAAGAACTAAACACAAAATATGGTAAGATAAACAGAGTCAAGCACTTCAAATATCTGGGAGAAATTCTTGAACCCACAGGTGGCGAGAAGGCTGCGCAAAAGGTTCGGCTACTGAGAATGAAGAGGGCTCTTGGTATAACACGTGATATCTACAATAAGAGATGTATGTCGACGCACACAAAAATCAGACACTACAACACAGTCATAAAACCGGAGGTATTATATGCAAGCGAGACACTAGCACTCCACACAAAAGCTACCATGGAGGGTATTTTGAAGGAAGAACGCAAAATCTTGAGGAAGATCCTTGGCCTGAGATTAACAGAAGATGGATACAGGTTGCACTCCCGGAAGACCACAGAGAAGATATCGAACCTGGCAGCAGATATCAGAAGAAGGAGGCTTCGGTTCTATGGACACATCAGTAGACTCCCAACGAGACTAGCCAACAGAATCCTTAAGTATATACAAGGTGTCAAATCAACAACGTCGTGGATCGCACAAGTCAGAATAGACCTATATGACTCAGGAATAGACTCAACAGATGTTGAAGATAGACACGCATACAGGAGAAAGATGCTTGGTTGGAAGGTCCCAGAGAATGAAATCCTAAAGAGAGCAGGGGTAAAATGGACGTAGGAGCGGAAGAGGATCTATGGGGACAGGATGAGGGAGGTGTGGAGGATTAGAAGGAACAAGACATGAGTCGGAGTGCTTTGCGTGATCCAACAGGGTCTATACGCAGATAATAATATATATATATATATATATTCATATGACAAAAAAGGAAGTGTTGAGGTTAATCGATGTTAACTGTATTAAAATTAAATTAATTGATACCATGGCAATATTAGATGTAGGTTTCAATTACACTTTTAACGGAAGAAAAAATTAATTCATCTATGGAAACAAAATATAATAAAGCTATAAAGTCAGTAATTTAAACTCAGCAAATAGGTCATTTTTCATGGGTAAACAATCATAATTCTATTAGCCTATATAAGATGACATCTTGTTACCTTGGTAATTATTAACACTTTTAACAATTCAGTAATGCATTACTCTATTATAAAGGCTGTGCTTTTTGAAGTAGACCAAGTCAGGAAGCAGTAAGAGTCAGTCTGTGAATTGAATTTTCATTGATTGTTAAATGACAAACTTGTTTTAGGTACTAATTCTCAGCTGCAGTAATTCTGCAAACTTTTCCATTAAATGATTCCAATTTTAACAAGTTATATTAGAATAAAACTACACAGCACTCCTGTTGTGGACAAAACATAATGGTGGATAATCCACAGTGTTGTTTAACTTTTTTTTTGCTAATAGTACAGATTAATATTGTAAATTTAAAATATTATAAGTTCATGCTTTTTTTAACATGGTTCAAAAGCATCGTGTAAACACTAGACACAAAATAACTGTTATATCACTTTATATTAACTAAGCGACTAAAAGCTTTATTCTTAAACAGAAACGAGTGCACATATCTGTTCAAAAAGTGATTTTGATAATGCATAAAGTGTCAAGTCCTCTGTTGCCAGTTCTAAAGTGCAGTTCAGTTTGTATTCAAAGTATGCTGTTCACTCGGCACTGCTTTCGTAATGTATATTAGTAGTGTTCGAAAGAGTACTCATAAATAAGTTCAGAGAGTACACAAATTTACAAATAGCCTTTTCCTTTTGTTTACATAGTGCTCAAACCACCAATGAATAATGTTCAGAAGAAACGACCAACCTAGTACAGCAAACAACCTTGGGCTGCAACCATTGTGCAGGGTTATTATACCGTCTACTACGTACTGTGTCTTTCTCCTTAATGTTATACGAAATTTTTTGCCATCATGGTTAAACTGCAATTCGGTTTACTCCCTTGCAGATAGAGTGCAGCTAAAGTATAAATATCTGTCAAAAACTGTGTACGCACTCTACTTCAACACTTTCACAAGTACTTTTTTTAAAAAAAAGCTCTTAGTGGTATTTATCGCAGTAACTGCAGTTTTAAAACTTCGTCCTTGAAGTGCGTAAGTTCAGTGACAGAGCAGGCATATATATATTAAAAAAAACAATTGCATAACTTAAGAATAAACAATACAAATATGGAGCCGCCTCGGTGGCCAGGTTGATAGCGTACTGGGCTTTCACCCTGAGGACCCGGGTTCGATTCCCGGCCAGGGCTTGGCATTTTCATATGCTATAAATCATCCCATCGTCTGCATTAGCCCAAGTGTGCACAATAGTCGGACGTTAAAAAAAAGTGATAATTTGACAGTTCTTATTTATTGTTTGACATACTATGTTATTATTTAACAATTTATATTGCTACTGTAATCCCTCATCTGCAGTTTCAATTATCTGTGAAAGTTTTTTTTCTATATGAAAAATCAGTCAGCCAAGTAATTATCACAAGGAACTTGCATTTATTAAATGCTTAAAACTAAAAATTGTATAACATAAAATCATTTTACACAAAAAAACATACACAAACTGTACAGACTAATGCAGTGATCTTCAATCTATTTTGAGGCGTGGAACCCCGTAATGGTTGTATATTTTTCAATGGAACCCTTAAGAAAAAAATATCAAATTGCTACGTATTTTAATTTTAAAATGCTACATAGGAAAATTAGTATAAAAGAAATGTTATTATTTATTATGAAAAGTTTTATTTTTGTAACTGTCCGTCTTTATGAAGATTGTTGAAATTTTAAAACAGTATAGTTATTGATTATATAGAGGTTGACATAATAAAGAAATACTTGCCCACTGAACCCTTTGATATAGCCTGTTGAACTCAGTTTGAATAATGCTGGTCCAATGTAACTTAACACTAAGACTTCGACAAATGTTTGTTGGCGCAAATAATGACCGGAAGTTGTAACTGACAGCAGAACTATAGATCATAATGCTACATTTTTTTTGACGGCGTAAAACCGATGGGGTTACTCAAAATGAAAATATAAAAGAAAGAATAAAATTTTTAAAAAATTGTTTAAGAAAACGTAGTGCTACAAGCACTATGATAGCATTGTAAACATTGCATGAAGTATTGGATTAGGTTTTGGTACAATAAACAAAACCAACATAGAATAATACACGGTATATAGATACACGGTAGGGGCCACGCGCATGTCCCCCCCACCACTTGCCGGCTGAAGTACGTCATCGAATCCCTGTTCAGTAGAAAACAGTTTGTAATGTTAGTGTTAGTAACTGTATTATAGTAATTACAACAATAATTCCTTATATCTAACATTAATAACGCTGTTAATTACTTTACTTACTGAATTCGCTCATTGTCAAAACGGAAACTTTTTATTTTATACAATATTACATAATATTAAAGTAAAGTAAATTATAGGTTCGTAGCTTGAAAAATTCCAGGTTATTTTTTGTTTGAAAGTTAAAAGCACATCACACTATGAATTACGTATCTGCGGATTTTCCGTGATAATTATATGGTTGACTGTGAAAACGCACATCTCAAATAAAAAATTAACAACAATTTAAACAGCAAATAGGCGTATGCCTATTATGCAAACAGTAAAATAAAACATACGTATTTCTTAGAACTTATGTTTCAACACATATTATCAGAAAAAATATTCTTAAACTTAGTAACATTGCTTTGCAAAGCCACATTTTTATTTTTAACCGAGACCAGTTCTTGTAATGCAAGTTGAATTTGTTCCTTCAAAAGTAAATTTTCATTTCTTAAACATTTCATTTCCTCTACAGAGGCATTATTTACAACGATATTTGTATTAAAATTACTGACTACGAAAGGGTGGGTTTCATTTACAGAATTACACGTTACAATTTCACCAACATCATTTCCATTTACAGGTGATTTACCTGGTAGATTTCCATCGGACTCGTCCATAAGTTTTTTTAATGTTTCTTGGTTTTCACGTTTTTTAATCCTTGCAGCTCGTTCAGAATTGATACATTTATTTTCAACGGTGGGAATGTTAAAACGTGGAATGACACCGGATTTCAGCTGTTTTTTAGGTTTCGTATTTAGTAATTCGGATTTAAAATCCCTTTCGAAATCATCGTCATTAAAATGAAGTGAACAGACTTTAACATTAGCAAAATTAAAATAATCTGCTCGTTTACACGCATGAACCCACGCTTTTCTCAGGCCTTTGTCTTTTGGAATTCTGTGAAATGTAATTCCTTTCCCTTTACAATTCTTATTACTATTATAGCAATTGGCAATAGCGCAATTAGGCATTGTTATGCATACACAATTATACAACAGCAAACAAAACAAATTATGTATTTTTAGGATTCAAAACATAGGCTAATTAAATCTTTTCTTACACTTATTAAACCTCGACCACCAAACAAAATTATCACCTTTTATTTACACAAAAAAGACCTTTTACTTAAAACAAACACTCATATAAACACACCGAATCTCCAACTACATTTACAGAACACCGCATTGTTAAACGGGAAATTACAGAATGTAGCAGTGAAGATTCAGTGACGTCACGCGTGCGGTAGTCTACTGCGCACACCCACCGTGGCCCCTACCGTGTATCTATATACCGTGGAATAATATATCTTATCACGTGTTCATCAGGAGTAAAGACTGACGGAACTAGAAAATAATATCATCACTGGACTGCAAAGCCAGATTTTTCAGTAAAACTAATTCAGTTTTTCCTTAAGCTGAACACATCAGTGGCCATATGCTCGCAATTAGGTCCTTCAGCAGAAAGAGGACTAATGTGTTCTAACATTCAAATCTAATTAGAGCTGTTTGAAGAAATCCTTAAAACATTAACCAGTCAATAACACAGTTTTTCTCTGCGTAAACTTTGTGCAGTTCACAGTATTAATGTTTTGTACGGAGATATTTCAAGTGTTCTGTGTTACTTGTGTTCTGTGTTACTGTATCAAGGTGTTAATTTACTATCCTGTATAAACGGATAATACTGCACCGAACTCATTTTATGTTGTCTTGTAGTTCCATTATCTGCAGGATTTTAAGAACCTAACTCCGACAGATAACGTATTCGAAAAGAAGCAGTTTAGTCTTTGCTTCCAGAACTTATATACATAAACCTTATAGCCTATAAATGCAACTTGCATGGGTGCATTATTATTATATTGTTTCAACCATTTGAACTGCATGCAGCTTATTCCCTAAAGAGATGTTTTGTTTAAAAGAATTATTCCCTAATTTACTTAATAAACTTAACTGCATGAGAAAAGTGCAATAGAAGTGTATGCCTGTATTTTAAGATTTTCCGATTAACTTTGCATTTATATAGGTAGTTTGTTTCAATTATAAATAAATTCATTTCTGTGTAATTTTATTAAAAATACACTTGAAATTCTAACGAAGTTTTCAATGTATTGTCGAATGTTTTTAATTACTGTCAACTAGGGCTACTTTGTACCATGCGGGATTACTGTAGTCCAACGTAGAAAAAATTATTTTTCATGCTGAACAAATAATGAAAAATAAATTATTTTTTTTTAGGCTTAAAAATAGTTTTTACTATATACGAGGATAATTTGACAGCATTTGAAGTAAATTTCACTTTTCTTAGTAGTGGCAACACTGAATTATTTTTCACAGAAAAATTTAACACGCTAAAGTTTCAATTCTGCAACAGTTCTTTTCTTAGTTAAAACCATAACCTAACCTAACGTAGGCATACAAAAAATATTCTTGTACACCTGTTACTTTAGTGAGTTCCTAGAGCCTCCATGGTGACAGTCGTTCTGATGACGATTCCAAATTTTGTGAAAGTAAATTTGAAAATATCTGAGAAGTGTACCTGTAGGCCGAACAAGATCTACCGCAACTGGAATTTCTAAAAAGTGTTTTGAAGGAAGGTGACTTTGTCAGTTCTTCTTTTCGTTTCACCCTCTTTGGGGTACGCTGAATTAATCATTTCTTGCGCGCTGTACTTTTCTTTGTTCCCAGTAGCTCTTCATTCTTTCTGATCTTATTCTTTCGTCTTTGGTAATTATCTTAGCAGTTTGGTCAAGCAGTGAATTTTCTGTAATTTTTAATTCTATTAGGTCTTTTTCAATTTCTTTAAACCAGTTCGGTTTTGTTTTACGATTATGGAAAAAATCAAACACTTGTTTCGTTAATCTATTAGAATTCATTCTAAGAAGATGGCCGTAAAAATTTCTTCTCCTTTTTCTCATAGTATCTAACAGTTTTTCAATTTTCTTGTAGAGAGCTTCATTTCTTATATATACTACCTTATTATCCTGAAATTTTGTTCCTATAATTTTTCTTAAGATTTTCCTTTCCGTTATTTCAAGCTTTTCTATCTGGCCTATGCGATTCATGGTTAATGACTGCATACAGTGCTTCCGGCTTGATCACTGTTTTATATTGTCTAATTTTGGACCCCCATGAAAGGGATTTCTTATTGTATGTTTCTTTCGTCAATTGGAAGGCCAATTCAAGTTTGTTTTTCCTGGATTCCATTGTTAGTCTACTATTATTAAAAAAAAAAATACTATTCTAGTTTGATAACAAAAATGCTCAGTGGAGAAGAGTCAAGCTCTAAAACAAAAAATCATTGAAGTGTAAGGATATTTTTGCATACAACTGAACTGACATGACGCAAAAAAATCTCCCCAAGCAAATGAAACGAGGGCACTTTAGTATTTCTAAAATGACTGGTTATGACGGAATGAATTAAATGCAGCCTTGTTTCCAGGAACAAGTTTCGAAAAAGTAGTCTTGTGTTTTGACTAAACCTAAATTTAGTTTATAGAATTTAAGTGTATGATAATTTTTTGTTTTTTTTTTTGTAATATTTCAATAACACATCCTTTTGCAAAGGGTTACGATGGTAAACTTTGGAAACATTCAGTTTATATGAAAATCAAATGAGTGATCCAAAGAAGTCACAAACCGCCTGTTGGTCCAAAACTTTAAAAATACAAAATACATAAAAAATAAAAAAATGTAAAACACATTTTTACAACCAAACAGTATACTTTTTTGTATCATTATAATTGGTTCTGGTCATTAACCAGAACGTTCGCAAAAGCTTGGAAAGTCGTACATAGTAAGTAGCCCCAGTTGACGGTATATTAGCTGATATGTTATAATCAATTAATAAATGATTAAAAAGTCAGTGATCATAAATAATAAATTGCCTATAATATAATTAATAATGAAATTTTCTAATATCTCTGTACTGTTAAATGAGAAACAAGCTTACATGCTTTAGGAATTCTTGTTATTTCTAAGCTAGAACTTTAATTTGCAACAAATCATTCTATATTTGTTTTCTATAGTAAACAAACATTATTCTGTAGTGTAACCGAACAAGCCATATTTGTTCTGTGTAGTGAACAAGTGAACACTAAAATACTTCAGTTGCTGATATTGAACTGACTGTCAGAATGATTTCCCATTTATTACTTAAAGTAAATGTGAAAAAATGAGTGAATTTGTATATTTTATCATTAAATTTAAATCACCACCAGTATTTGATGATCTTTTTGATCGTCAGCTCGATAAATTATTCAGAACGCACTTAAATAACACCAACAGTTGTTAATGAATTCTAATTTTCAAATAATAATAAACATCTAATCTTATTAACGTTTCACAAATTGTGTAATAATATTATGTGAACAAACGTTTGTTTTAACGTTAAATTAAAACTAAGAAAGTTTGTTTTCATATTTTCATTAAAATTTGAATTTAAAACACTAATTATGACATTTGAATCAGATTTTAAAAAATGTTGAATGTTTGAAATTTTGAAATTAGGCGGAATGAATTTTGCTGGATCGTGAATTTGTCCAAGCTATTACTAAAATAAATTTTTGCGCTGAGTTTGAATAAAATCAGAATTGTGAATGTGCGCGCGCGCACACACACAAATTCATCTAGTTTATTGGCTATGCATATAAATTCAAAGATATTTGAATATAAAATTCAGTATTAAAACAACTATTGCTGTACTGTTAGCAGGTCTAAAAAAAAAAGTTTTTTTTGTTAAATTCTTTTATATATATGCATTTTGGTTGTGTGTCATCAGTACGTCATCAGCAACTTTGCTTTGCTTATAGAGATGTGTGATGGAAAGTATGAACGTAAAATTTAGAAACTTATAGGATGCTCAAATTTTACCAAATCCCTTTTACTGTAAATAAAATTTCATTTGAATAAATTTATACTTATTACATGTTACAAATATTTGTTAGGCATACGTTACAATTAATTATCTCCTGTATTTGTTAGGCATACGTTACATTTAATTATCTCCTGTATTTGTTAGGCATACGTTACATTTAATTATCTTCTGTATTTGTTAGGCATATGTTACATTTAATTATCTCCTGTATTTGTTAGGCATACGTTACATTTAATTATCTCCTGTATTTGTTAGGCATACGTTACATTTAATTATCTCCTGTATTTGTTAGGCATACGTTACATTTAATTATCTCCTGTATTTGTTAGGCATACGTTACATTTAATTATCTCCTGTAAGATTTTGTCGTAACGAAATAAGCAACATTGTTTTTATTATTAAGTCTTTATTATTAATAATATTGCGATTGAACTTACCACTTAACTTCTTGCATAAAATATGACACTATTTAAAGTTGTATGCACATTTTGGTAGGAATACATATTTTTTTTAAATTAGAGTTGATGTCAACACACGTTCATTCAATCAATGAAACTTATCATTTGCTGAATAAGAAGCCCCATTCCCTTTCATTATGAAGTTCACATTTTTAAATATGAAAAAGTTGTTACACAGTTACAAGTAACAGTTAAGCAGTGCCGTTAATCAGAGAGGGAAGGAGAGGGGGGAGATAGAGAATGGTGTGTGCCTGTGTTCCTAAAATTTGCTAGAATGTTTTTATACGTATAGTGTTTATATATAAAGTTTCAGCTCGATTGGATGACTGAGCAAGCGTTAATTAACTCTCCAAAGATTTTGACGAGCCAGTCGTATACATACAAAACCAAAACTAATATAAATGATTTAAAAATAAAAATATTCATGAAGGAAATACGTTTAATATAGTCACACACCGTCCATAACTGAACTAACCCTTGTAAACTCAATAGAAACATAACATGCTAAGGAACGTACACAGATAACGCAAAAATAGAAATATAATTTTAATAATTCCAGCAATACACACTGCTTCTTTAAGTTAATTAAATGACAGTGCTTGTCTACGATAGGAGTATACAAAGCATACAGGTTATGTAAGCAGTATTAAAAATTGTAATGTATTAAAAAGAACTGTTTTGATCCTTTTTACAGTTTGATTGTTTCCCGCAGATGGCAAATGGAGGACCATACATTTTTAATGGAACAGGCACTCCTAGCACTGGACGCAGTTCGCCTGTGAACACATCTGAAAATGTACCCGGTACTCATTTACCAGCTCTAACTGCACCGCCTCCACCTCCAGCATATTACCCTCCTTACCAACAGGCTGAGATGGTGTATCCGGCTATTCCTCAAGGCATGTACCCTGTATATACGGTGAGCGCCCAAGATGGATTTGTACAATATTGTGATGCTCCCCAATCATTGGATCCACCAAGTAGCAATATGTCGTCAGAGGTAAATAATGTTTCTCGTCTATGTCCAATAATCACGGAACACAGCTGTCGCACTGGTATGATTGAAGCGGTTTTATAAAAAGTAACAAATTATTAAACATTACAAACAAAAGTAGAACATTTTGGAATATAAAAGACTTCTCTCTGGGCCCCTTCTACATGCCTTCAAAGTGATAACAACTTAAATTTGTGTTGAATAGCAGTGCATAAATAAATATAAATTCTTGTAAAAACCTTACACATAACATTTCATAATGTCTTTACTCTTTACCGCAGTAAGTCTTACTAATAAAAATCGTTCTTGTTGCTCTGACATTCTTGTGATGTAAGATACTTTTCCAGATATCAGACAGTAATGGTTTGACTTCTTAAAACTTAGTGTAAATAATTTTGTTGCTGTTTTAAATAACTATTTTTTCATTCAAGGTTCTGTTCTCCCTGCGATGACTGTTAATGAGTTAAGAGTGAAATTCAAGTATATCTCTAGTGAATAAAATGTCACAGAAAGAGAAATGGATTTACTTAAATTGATTTATTCTGTTATAGAGTTCTCTAATACTCCATATATGGGGCATGAAATAATATAAATGAAATCTAAAAAACAATTATGTGGAATATTTATATATATATTTTTACAGAACCAAAAAGATATGAAATGCTACTTTTATTGAAATCATTTCCTTTTATATTTTGGCCCTATTTCCATGTTTCTTGTGTAAAAAATATTTTGAGAAATTTTAAAAAGTTTGATACCTTTTCTCATATAATAAGTCACATTTGAAAAACACTCAACAATTAATATTTATCTTTCTTCTAACTTATTATAATTTTATAATTATTTATTTTTAAACTGATACAAATATTGGGTATTCAACTATTTATGCAAGAGTCGTTCAGAAAATAAAGAACTTTTTTCTCTAGACACTTTATTATGATAATGAGAATATTTTTGATACGTTAGCTATTTTTCCTACTTAGTTGCAGCCCAAATTTAAACATTTTTGTAGGTTTTCAACAGCCTTCTAATACAAACAGGATTGTATTCCTTCTCATTTGCCGCCAAGTTATTTAACCGCTCACTAACACACTCAGTTTGTTGTGACATTCCTAGTGTTTTCCACCAAAAATGTCCTTCAACGTGGGAAAAAGATCCCTCGTGGCCAAGTCTGGTCTATAAAGCGAATGTTGAAAAACTTCCCACGCAAACTGCTAAAGCAAGTTCGTTGTCAATACAGCAGCATGGGGATATGCGTTATCGTGAAAAAGCACAATGCCACTCGACAATAATCCATGCAATTTGTTTTGGATAGTACAAGTAGTCGGTGAAGGGTTTGACATTATGCTAATGTATTTATGGTCCCACTCCGAGGCATGACAACGAGTAAGTTACCCTTTTTTCATGTAGCTATAACCTTTTTGGTTTTAATGAGGATCAGGAATGACGCAATTCCATTGATTGGTATTCACATTATAAAAACCTTATCTTTCTGTAAATTTTGATAAGGCGGAATTTTTTCATATTCAGAAATCCTTGAACGCTATGAACCTTATACTTAGCGGAATTGTTAATTTTATCACTAGTTTAAAGTCGCACAAATAAACAGTAAATGACTAGTGGCTTGTTGTTAGCAACAGACTAACGTGAAGAAATAGGAAGGTCAATGATATGGCAGTAGTGGCGGTGGTGAGAGGGTTTTGTGCGGCTCATTAGATCGAAACAGTTTTTACTTTCCAAATTACCTTTGTACCTTTGTGAGTTATTGATCTTAAATGTTTTCTTTTATGTTAACCTTGCTTGAACTTTATTTTCCATTGCCATTCATTGATAAGTTTATATAGTACTATCGAAGAATTCATGTATTGTTTTAAAGGTTAGTACTTTATTTATGGTTAGTACTGTTTATAAGGACTAGTCAGAAAGTTAGTTCCATTTGGTAGTTGTGATATAATGATTTCTATTTTTTTCTTAAGTGATACCCTGCTACATTAAGGTTTTTACATTATTTTGGGAACAAGTTTTTAAATAACATCTTACAGTTTTACTGCCTATAAATGTTCGATTTCTTTGTGGTTCTGCTCCTACACATGCACAAGTAAAGGAAGACTGTGGAATATATATTTGATGACCCAAGAAAATTTTTAAGTTACAAGGGTTTACTTTTTCTGAGGTACTTGAATTAAATTCCAACCACTTAGAAGCAGATTCAAGGATGTTTTGTGATGTCTTCCACACAGTAAGAATTCAATGTGCCTATGTTATAATCTACAGTGCTGATAGATGTTTTCATCCGAGGCATTTATTTCTGGAATCCTTAGTCTATGGTTTCATGGTTCTTATAAGAAGAATATTTTCAGGATGTCATTTGGCTGCTGAATCCCTTGGAGAAAACATTTGTTGTATTTTAGTGTCATTACATTTTATTTTTTTCAAAAAAAAATATTTCAACTGAATTTTAATGAATATTCAACAATGAATTTGCACTATTTTTTAATGCACCTTTTTTTAAAACACTGAACTCCTAGCCTCTTAAGAACAAGGTAAAACTCACTAGGCGTTTAATTAGGGCTGTCAAGAAATGGTCAAATAACTTTTATTTGAAATGATTGAGTAGACAGTCAATAGGTTTGTGTATGACAGTATGGGAATGAGTGTTGTCATATAGAAACTTGATACCAGAACTCGCCACACTGTACCATTTGTTCTGAATGATACTTTCTCTAAAGTTCGTAATAAACTGTTAGTTTAAAGTAAATAATTGTGAACCAGTAGTTTTTCACTAATTTTTCTATTTACCCTTTTCAGCAAGTTCATTTGTCACAACAAACAGTTTCCTGTTCTTTGTCGGTATTAATCCATTATCCCAAGATGAGTAATACAATTTTGTAATTACACTTTTTGAACTTTTCATTCTCTCCAAAAGCTCATGGTGGTAGTTTTTCTTCTCTAAATTCTTTACTTATAGAAAACAAATAACAGCTTATTCAAAATTAGCTAGTTATTCAATGGTAGCATACAACAGTATGGCAACAGAAAAACTGCTCAACTTTCCTATTGACAACGCCAAGTTAAATACTGAGCCGGACTACATTGCAGTTGAAGATGACCTCTACTTGACAGGCACAAATGGAACTGACTTTCCGATCAATTCTTGTAATAGTAGTGCTTCTTTGTGGACTACAAGCTGAAGTCCTAACTTAATGATATCATTAAAATATTAAGGAAAATTTGATTTTTTTCCAAATACAGTGGAACCCAGCTGATCCATCATAATCGGTATCGGGAGCATTGTCGAAACACAGTGCTGTTTAAACATAGTTGATGAAAAATGTTATAAAAATTGCTTTTAATTTTGCTAAAGTATCGATATCGCTACTATAATTTTGTAAAATGATACTATGTAGCCTACCTTTAAAACTAAAGTTTTAATATCATGATTGAAATAATTATTAAAAATAGACCGCCTCGGTGGCCTAGTGGATAACGTACTAGGCTTTCACCCCGAGGACCCGGGTTCGATTCCCGGCGAGGGCTTGGCATTTTCATACGCTAGAAATCATCCCATCGTCTGCATTAGCCCAAGTGTGCACAATAGTCGGACGTTATACACCAAAAAGAAAAAAAAATATTGTACCGTAAGCATTGTAAATACTGTAAATAAATAAACAATAGTAATAAAAATTGATCTTTAAAAACATACAAAATTACTGTACTATTTACAGTTTTATAAACACGCATAATTAAAACTGGTCTAATTTCAACATTCTATGGATATTGAATTACTGGTATTTGTTAGATAAGGCCACAGTGAATAATTATCAGGCCATAAGCACAGATTAATTATGAATCGCTGACCAGTAGATATAAGTGTAGGGTATACTAAACCAGAAAGTGTAATAAGTCATAGTAAAAACAAACAAATTACCAATAACAGGATAGTCGGACTGTCGTAGAGCAAACAGCGGGGTTCTACTGTTATAATTTTAAAATAATTTTTGCCATCTAATAAAAAAACAAATTTTAATATAACACTTATAGAATATAAGTATATCTCACTTTACTACTAAAAACTCTTCATTGCATGAAAAAAAGTTATAACATTTTTTATTGAATTATATAAGTACTTATATATGCAAATCAATTGTTGATAGGATACGAGTTCTACAACATCTGTTCCTACTTCTGATCAAACCACATCAGGAGAGACACATTGTCAAAATAATATATCCGCTAGAGATAACACTTGCGAAATATCCGATCCCAGTGATAAACATTTAGGAAATATTGAGACTCCAGTAGTGTCTTTGTTGTCGCTACAACAAAATGGTGAAGAAAGAGAAAGGAGTGTTCGACCTGGAAAACGATTAGGTTCTTCGTCTCTTGGTTCACGATCTACTTCGCAAGAATCTTTTACTTTACAAGCATCTGTAGGAATGATGGTGTACCAACCTGCGGGCATTTACCATGCACAGACTTTGCAACAAAGTGTTATGTACAATGGGCATATGATGCCTCGCTCGCAGTTGTACTACCCTCCTAGGAATCAGAATATGATAAGAAACGGAACAAACTACGTGAGAGGTGGTCGAGGAGGATATCGAGGTAGAAACCGGTCAACAGAACAAACAAACAACCTTCCATTTGTTCCAAAATTTCCTCCTCATTTCAACAACAATAATCCTGCTTTTAACAATAACAACTATTACCCACCTAAAAGAATACCAGATAATTCACCTAACCGTAGCCTTGTACCAAGCAATGGGAGAGGAGGAAGGAACAGCAGTCGAGGTGGTTATTTGAATTCGCAAACTGTTCCTTCCTCGCCCCCGCCTGCTCCTTACAGCCCTATGACTAGACCTTACATGTTTTATGGATCCAATCCATCCTTAACATCTTCATCTCCTCCTCCACAGGTGCAGCAGTTTATTCAAAACCGACCATATTTTAATACCGGTCATCAGTACAGTGTACCACCACCTTTGCCACCAAAGCGTTATCAGAATAATTCAAAAAAACCAAACGGATCTAATAGCATGGTAAGTTGCCTCTATCGTAATAAGAATTTAAACTTGTGTGTGAAAATATTTTTTATTTGTATTATTAACTGGTAAGACACCTATATTACAGAAAGAATAATGTGTTTTTATTGGTTTTTGATGTACAAACCCGATTCAGATTACCAGCCGATTGTACAAATTACACTCCGCAGGGGGAGGGTGCAGACTAGCTGCCTATTGAGAGGATTTAGACATCCCTCGCGGTACCCGAGTCTAACACACATTTACTCTTACACTTATAACACTACACTTACGACTTTAACACTTTATACTCACACTTACATTTAGGGAGGCGATAATAATCTCAATGTGCTTTTCGCCTTAAAAAAAAGGTACAAATTAGAAACGATTATAATCGTTTAAGAATTTGAGGTGGATCTTTTTATTATTTTAAAATAACAAAAGAAGATTAATGTAACAATATTGTGAAATTGTTTTTAATTTTACCCCTCTAAGTGTTTTAAATTTTTTATTTTAAGTTGAATAAACAGTTATATGTTATTTTTCTTGTATATTTGTTACTAATGTAATGTAAATACGTTTCTGATCTAAGTTTACAAGGAAAATGTTAGACAATTTTTAAAAAAATGTGTTTCAGTAATACTGGTTAATTGTATTCATTTTAAAAACTGTTGCTGTATAATAATATTAAATTAGTACAAATTTAACAATTTTAATTTTGCAACTAATTTAGTTCTAGTTGATCATTATACTTTTATTTTTGTCATTGTATGATGTATATGGAAATGCTTGTGATTTATTATTTTATAAGTATTTACAAAGTGAAAAATTAAGAATGCATTTTGGATAATTTGGTTTCCTTATAATTACAATTTTACCAAAATCATTTAAGCCGGTTTTGAATATTTCCTCATTGTTTATTTGAATCTTTTTTTGTTTTTTGTAATATTTTAAAGATTACATTTAAATAAGGTATATTAAATAAGAAATTTTGTGTGGTATTTGCACGATTTATTTAATTTCAGTTTGGTTACTATAGCGATGAATTGGTATTAACTGTAACAGAAGAGTTTTGTGATACAACAAAATCGCTAAGGCAAAAGTAGCCTATTTAACACTAAGTGCCATGGTGTTTCTGTTTGCAATATTTTGTCACCAAGTACTAATTGAAAAATCTATTTGTGGTGGTTAGGTTAGGTGTAGAGTTATTGATTGATGTTAGTTTTGTTACATTTTGCCCTGCCAAGATTTATCTCTTTGTAAGCATAACGTTTACCTAATCTGTAACAACAGCTATTGTCGAAACATCAGTCGCTGTTTTATCTTCGCAGATAATTTATTAGAACATATTAGATAATTTATTAGAACTTTATTCTCTTTAGTTCTTCGTTCTTTTTGACCAAGGAAACTAAACAAAAAATATTTCATGATTTAAAATTCAATTCAAACTTTTTTATTTTTTTTTTGCGTAAAATTTTGATAGAACTACATTTCTAATATTAGTTCTGGTTATTTAATTTTATAAAATAACCAAATTAAAATAACAGTTTTATAAAATTAAAACTATTATTTAAACAAAACGAAAAGATAAAATTTTAATTACATACTTTTGATTGTCATTTAGATTATAAATACTTTTTTTGTAAAATAATATTTATTATTATAATAATAAAAATATAAATAAAAGTAAATATGTATAAGAAATAAAATGCCTTTATTTTATTTTATTTATTTATTTTTTTTAGGTTGGTAATGGAGGAGTGAACCGTGGAAAATATAGAGGAAATAACAATTCTACCTCTTCCACCGCCGAGAAGCCTGCCCTAGTTGGAGCCGGAGATGCCCCTTTACACCACCTCGCATTAACCCCTCCGGGAACCCCATCTCAGACTGTTAACTCAAACTCTCCTCAAACTGTTTCTACCACTTCCAAGGAACTTTCTGCTCAGATGAAAACTTTGACTATATGAGATGAGCTTTAAAGTTTTGTGACAGACTTGCAATAAACATTCTGTGGTGCCTTGAAATCTTCTAAAGAAGATTGACACCTGTTTAATATATTGGCAAGATGTGGTTAGCTTATTTTGTTACCTTTTAAAAATTCTAGCCAAATGTGTTCATGTGTCCCACAATATTTGCTAGTAACTGCCAAATTTACTGCGTACAATGTGTTAACTGAACATTTATTGCCCTCATTTTTTTCCTAAATGCTGCTATGTTTATTGAAAATAACTTTTTTGTAACTTTACATTGTTTTTACCAAAAATTGTTTAAAATTAACCACGAATACATCGGTATTATTTCTGTAGATTTATTTCATTGTGCTTGTTTTGTAGACCTATTATTTATATTTATCTTAAAGTTATATATAATATTTGCCTGTTTCAAAATTTACATTGATTTTTTGTATTGCATAGCGGCATAGCATATTTTTTCTTCCTTACTAAAAGAACGGTGATTGCTTTCATGAGCTATGTATATAAATACCTTCGGTTGCTAAGCACCTGTTAAAATTTCGCACGTACGAGGAAAATCCATCTAGTCTTTCTAAAACTCTTTTGGAAAAAGACATCTAAGGTTAGCTATGAATAGGATGATAACGGTAACGTGTTATTTGTTAATATGTTGTTAAATGTTAACGAACATTGTTAAAATATTTTTATGAAATATGTGATCGAAATTTAGATGTATTATGAAAATTAACTAATATTTATTTTAAAGTAACTGCTTTGATTCATTTCTTTTTGAATTAGGTTGTGAAATGCAACTAGGCCTAAATCTTTGGCACTTTAAAAGTGCTCGTTTAATTTTGCTCAAGAACAACTGTTACAAAACCATTTGCAATGTTGTGATTTACTAATAAATAAAGAGAAATAGTTAAAACACAGCATTTAAACATTTTTTTTTCGTTGTTGTGGTTTTACACTGTTGTGTGGTAGTGTTCGGCTTGAAATATTGAAGCCAAGAACCTAAAAGAACAGTGATATATTATCAGACTGTCAATTTGTAGTTATAGGCATCACATTTTGTATACCTACCCTATATATGTTAAAGACATACTGTGTTTGTTTGGTTGTATTTATTTATTTGTTGTCCTTATGTTCAATTTGTGTTTTCATAATTTAAGTAGTTTCTTAGTATATTTCAATAAACTATGTAACACTGTTCATTGTGAAACTTCAATTTACTATACAATTCGTAGGTTAGATCTTACAGTTAAGAATTTAGCAAGAAGCAGCTAACTTTGTTCAAGACAGATGTACCGAATGTACCTGATTTGTCTTTTGAAGCTGCTAAATTGCTGCAAAAAGAAGCTAATAAAAACCGGTGAATAAGAAAGCTTAAAGAACCATGACACTAGCTAACACATTTTACTAACTTTAATGCTTGAGCTGATACAGTGACTAATTTTTTTCTACTTTCATCTGTTAAAAAAAAAAAAAAAATGAAGAGGGAGCACTGTAGCGTATTTGGTAGAACAGCGGACAGTTCACTACAACTCTGATTTTTTCAATGGTTTGAGTCTTGGTTACTACCGTTGTCTTTTCCATGTGTTACGTCGATCCCTGTCTTCATTAGTGTAACTGGCATAAATTAAAGACATTAAACCAAAAAGTAAATAAGAACAAAGTATTCGATTTCAAACATAAAATAATGATCTCAACATCAGAATAAGTAATTATTGTTATTCTTTAAAAAATTTTATTGTTTGGCTTTGAATATTTCATTGTTATGTCAGTTTAGAATGTAAAAAAAATAAGTAAAGCAGGTAGAAGTTGTTTTATGTACTTAAATTTAACGGGTTAAGTTGATAGTTCAGGAAAAACAAATCTTACTTTTTTTAGGTTAGCAACACTGGAGAAAATAGTGTGAAACATGGAAATTTATTTTATTTTATATACTTGCTGAAGAAACAAAATTATTCAACTTTAATTTGCTATCAAGTCATTGATTGCGATGGCAGTTTTTGCCGATACAAATCACAGTTTTGAAGTAATCTGTATGAGTTTAGCGAGTTCGTCCATATCATGTAGTTTAGCGGTTTTGGAATTGTTTTAATTTAAATTAATTATTCAGTTCAGTGAAGTTTTAATATTGCAACGAATGTTTGCAAATGTCATTAATTATTTGCCAATTAGTAAAATTAATATTTTTTTGTTTTTTGAAAAGAAAATTAGTGTCTATGGAAATGTAACAGATTTGCAGTAATAGCTTTTTCAGTAGATTATACAATTGTTCCGACCTAAACTACAAACGAAAATTACTGATTGAAATATGTTTCAGCGAATTTTGTTCAGTTACAGAGTTAATTTTATCAACATGCGACAATTTAAAAAAGTTTTATTTTCTTAGATGTTTCACGCTTAATTTCAAATTTCTTCATTGTGCTGCCTTTATTAATTGCTTTCAATATAAAATAAAACCTCTTTCAAATTAATAGTGCTAAGGGTAGATAATATAAATTCATTAATATTAGTATTGGTTTTTGTGAAAAGTATTTAAATAAAAATATAATATTTCAGTTTATACATTTTGGTAAAAACTTGCAGGATTTTAATACTGTTGAAACAATTTCAGTAATTAAAAACATAAGCAAATAAATTAAAAAACTAAATTAGTATTCTAATTAATTACTTTTAGAAGTAGATAAAATTTCCTAAAAATCCATGTGTACAAATGACCTAGTCAACGAAGTAATTTTGTGTTATGCACAATTATTTCATTAATTATTCTTTCACTTAATTTTTTTTTTAATTATACTTGGTGAGAACCAAATTAGTTTTTCATTAAAAGAGGTCTCAGTTAGTAGTTCTATTTCAAAATAAGTTATACTGATTTAGAATTTATTTTTTTAAAGTTTATTTTATTTAGGATTTAATACTTGTGTATATATGTATAATTTTGTTTCGACTCATTAGACTAAATGAGTGAGTGTTTGAAGGCTGTGAGCTGTAAGTTGTGTTAGCTAGACTACGTGAACAAATAGTAATATTTGTTATAAATATAAAAGTATATTAATTTATTGTACATTGTATACTAAATATTTAGTTAATTAATTAATTATAGTGTATAGTGTTTTCCCAATTGTCATAGTTTAATATAATTAATTACATATATATAATAATTTGTTAAATGTTTTGTTGCTTCTGTATTTTGCTTCTTCTTATTGTACCTTCTTAAATTTTGCTCTTAGAGTATTGTATTATTTAGAAAGTCATATTTTCACTTGTAGTTAATGTTAAAATTGATTTTATAGTTTTTTTTTTTTAAATTCAATGATGTTTTTTTCTTATTGAAAAGTACTTTTAAAGTACTGTATAAGTAGTACAGTGTTAATATTAACATATTTGAGAATTGCATTTACAAAAAAAAAACAAGTCATTTTCAAAAATTCAGTAAATAAGCTAAATGGTCGATTTTTAACTATTTTATATCAAACATTATTTATGATTTAACTTTCGTTTCTTTGTACACTAAAGTCATGCATAAATATTTTTGTGGAACTTATATTTTGGGTATAAAAAAAGAAGAATATTGAAATTTTATAGCTGTTACATTAATATCTTGTATCTTTCACTTACGATAATGAATAACAAATAAATTAAAAACATTAAAAATTATTCCATTTGGGTACCGATTTTCCCGCAGTAGAGATCCAACAATAGTCCGGTTCTTCCTGTACTTAACAAGTGTATTTCGAGTAGTGGAAGCAATAGTTTGTTTCAAAGGGAATTTACTACATATTGACATATCCTATGATTCAAATTGAATGTAAATATCGTTGACATATTGAGGGCGTCTCAGAGGGAGCAAAGACATAGGGGCCTAGAGTGGCCCAGAAAAAATATCTTCAAAGTTGACTTATATTAAGATAGTTCAGAAAATAAAGAACGTTTTCTTTTCTTAACACTTTTTATGAAGAAAATGAAACAAAAATTAATTTACAATATATTTGATACCCTAGTTATTTTTCTACAGTCGCAGTTCAAATTTAAACATTTACCGTCCTGTTTCACCAGTGTTTGTATGCCTTCTGTATACCAAGTTGTT
Organism: Callitettix versicolor; assembly: GCA_022606455.1. Taxonomy (NCBI): domain Eukaryota; kingdom Metazoa; phylum Arthropoda; class Insecta; order Hemiptera; family Cercopidae; genus Callitettix; species Callitettix versicolor. The sequence continues at coordinate 74,978,190 of CM040184.1, read as the reverse complement.
TAACCAGTCACTAACACTGTTTCAGTTTGTTATCACTTCAGTAGTGGTTTCCGCCCAAAAATTCCTTCAATTTGGGAAGAGGATTAGGGGCCAAGGCCAGGCTATAAGATGGATTTTCAAAAACTTTCCCTCTCAAACTGCTGAGGCATGTTTGTCATCAACACAGCAGTAAGCGGATGTACATTATTGTGAAGAAACACATTACTGCTCGACAACAATTCATGCTGTTTGTTTTAAATGACGGCATAGTTTGTGAAGACTCTGATAGACTGCAGCATTTGTGGTCTCCCCTTAAGTTTGTACTCGATGAATAGAAACATCCTTTGATGCTATAACCTTCTTTGTACTCGGAATTTTTTTTTTTTTTTTGGTTTTAATGGAGATTGGGAATTATACCATTCTATTGATTGACATTCACAGTACCATAAACCTAGTATACCTGCCTGTAAATTTTGATAGCATGGGCATTTTCACGTCCAAAAAGGCATATTACACTATGAACCTCATACTTGGTAGGATCATTAATGTTTTCACCCATTTTAAAGCCACAGAAATAACCAGTAAACGACTGTAGTGGTTCACTGTTAATGTCAGACTGGCCGCAAAGGAGTGGGAAAGTAAATGATACTACGGTGGCGGCAATGGGAAAACAAGCCACTATGAGAAGTATTCATCTTTGATGTCATGCTTTCATATTCATGGTAATGCAATATTACAACAAATAACTTAACTACATTCTACTTTTCATTCTTTTACAATCTTACAGAGTTAATGTTAAATAGGGAAATGGTTGGTTTGTAACATTATAGGAGGGGTGGGGGTTTGTAAATAATTTACATAGGGGCACGGTAGATATCTTTGAGGGCCTAGACATATTTACTAAGGGTAAGTGTGATATTTTATTGAAAAAATAGCACAGATTATATTGAAGGGGGGCTGCAGCAGACAAGCCCTCTGTCAGATAAATCGCAACTAATACCATTTAAAGTTATCTCTAGTTCATCTTGTAGCTAAAGATAAGCCATACTTGCAATGTAGGTCATCAGCTCTTGTTAAGCTTATTCAGAAAATAAAGAGAACTGTGTTGAGACATTGCACAGAAAACAATTAATGTTAAGGAGTTTTTTTGCATATATTGTACGTGTTTGTGGGAATATTGTGACTCCCAGATACGGGAGTTATATGTGTTGATTTTCCACACTAAGATTGACTCATCACTAACACTAAGACAAAAAATCATCATTCTTTTATACATAGGGTGGTATGTTAACATGACCAAGCCACAGTAAGTTTTTGTGCACTCCCTAATTTGTTCCATTGTTAAAGTGCGTCTAGTCCTTTAAATAATCCAGGAGGATTGTTGAATTAACTTTGCCTGAATGATAGTTGACAGTCTCCTTTTTGCTATAGAGCTAAAATGCTACATCCTCAGAGTATTGGCTGTCTATATGTTCCAACATCTTCCTCCTTCCTCTTGTCTTAGAGGTGAAGAACAGCCTCTAAGACGTTTTCAGACATAATTATGTATTTCCTTATCTTATAGGAGTGTACACATCTAAGTTTATTCGTACAAAAGTTTCGTGTAATTGCTACTTCATAATTTACGTTCATTTTCACTCTGAAGGAAGAAGAGCATCACATCAGGATATGATGCTCAATTGACTGGTTCCTCAAGAATTATTGAAGAATCTGTTTTAAAATCATTTGGTTTGGGGATTTGAAAATGCACATTAATTAAATATTTTTTTGATTTGTCCATCATGCTAATTTTTACGTTAAATTTTCTATGAATCAGTAAATATAATACCCAACAAGATTGCCACCCCAAGTTTCCCCAGCCGTTTTAAAATATCCCAGTGGTTTTTGAAAAGCCCTGCCCAACCACTGTTATGCTGCTAGAAAAGCCAACTTCTTGCTGGTTAATAGTTCATGCTAGAATTAACGGATATTTTAGCATCTTACAAGAAAGACAATACATTTTCTTCAAACATTAATGGTCGTTCCCAGAACTTCTAGAAGGAGGCAAATGCATAGGGGCCTGGGCAAGAGAGAAAAAGGATTTAAAATTGATTTTGACATTAGATTATCAATTATATGTAATACTTTCAATGAAAACCAATCAACTTTTTTTAATTTTCTAAACATGCTTTTAGAGGGCAAATGTTTAGTATCGTGCAGCTTAAATAGGGAAATTAGTAGTTTTATAATACCGTGAGGAGCCATAAAATAATTTGCATCGGAGTCAAGTAGACCTCTTGGAAGGCCTGGTTGTTCCAATCTCTTCTCTTTATACAAACATTATTTCAGACATATCTCAATTTTATTGAGGTATGTGAAAACTTTGTACACGTATTTTTTAAACTGGAACCACATTCATGTTTGGAAAATTACATGAGTATATATATTTAAACACTTGGGCTGATTTGTACCTACAAACTCGATTGGTTAATGAATTATTTTTTTTAAGTAATCATTTGATAAAATAAAATCTCCATAAATTAACATGAGAACTTTAAAAGCCAGTTTGGGAAATGATAATCTAAATATCTGTTGATATATCTGGGCATAAATACCAGCCATTAAAAAAATAATAATTATATCAGTCGGATAAAACTGTCAGGCTGATTTATTAGGATATATAAAATTAAGCCGCCTCGGTGGCCTAGTTGATTTCTTTCACCCCGAGGTCCCGGATTCGATTCCCGGCCAGGTCTTGGCATTTTCATACGCTATAAATCATCCCATCGTCTACATTAGCCCAAGCGTACACAATAGTCGGACGTTAACAAAAAAAAATATATGTATGTATACATTATATATATATATATATATAAAATTATTATGAAGCAGGTAGAAAGACAAGGAAACAATCTACAGGTATATCACAATTAATACTACACCTTATCTAAGAGATATTAATATAACAAAATAAATTCCCAATATTCTTTTATGAACACCCATTATAAACGGAATGAATATTTTAGTATTCATATTCTAAAGCAAACGTATAAAATATTATTAATAGCTTTTGTGTTAATGAATATTGTTAAAAACAATGAAACAGCAAATTAATGAAAATAATCTGATCATAAAAAACATAAGTAATATTATTAGCTCATTTCAGTAAGAAAATGAGCTATTGCATTAATCATTATGTTAAGTAGACAAAATTATGTTTACTTAAATGTGTATGTAAACTTCACTGGAAACTAAAATATTCAGGGCGTGGCTAAAAGATTGGCAGGTGTACGATTGGTGCAGCCTTAAATTTCGGTCTTAACTTTTTTCCATTATACCTGTTTCTTAAAGCAGTAGCATGGAGTGTGCAAAAATCTCTAAATATATTGAAAAAATCTCATCTGGGGTAACTAGGGATCATTATCTTGTATCACATGAAGAGACAATACTCCTCCAAATCATTCAAAATGATTATCCTTCAATGATAACAGTGAACTGAGGCACGAAGACCTGTGTCATCAGATGGATTAGAAAGTAGTGATGGTGAAACAGGGGCAGGAATATACCCTGCGCATGGGGAGATATATTACAGCCCCAATGTTTTGTGCCCAAAAGTACCACAGACAAATAAAGAAATGTGCATCAATACCAACAGCTATAGAAATAGTTTCATTTCCATAGTTATAAACTGCAAATTGTATATAAGTTAGCCGCAAAAAACAGTATCCATGTCAATTAATACCAGTAGGTTTTACAGTTAGTTTAACAATCATCAAAAACACCAAGTTATAAATATCCCTATCCAGTTGTGATATTTTCAAGAAAATTAACTTGTAGACCCGAAAATTTAAAACGGTATGCATTTTGTTTTTGCGATGTTATTACTTTCAGTTGTCACTACAGTAGCCAAGAGCCCCATTAAGTTCTTAAACAAATGATCAATTTTGAACAGCAGGAATTTCCTTTTTTGAAAAAAAATTAATTATTAGTAGCATTTTAGAGCCAAACTTGTGAACAACGGTCTCATTTAGACTATATAAGAAAAACTGATTACAGTCAACTGATTATCCTGTATGACTCAATGTACATTGAATATTTATAATGACCTAAAAATAAAATTGCCTAAAAAGTTATATTAGCTGATTAAGTTTAATAGATATAATCAAGTAATAAAAAATATTTGTTAAAACATGTATTTGTTAAACATTTATTTGGTACCTGTTTACACATGCAGGCTGTTGTGTTTACACAGGATCATAATGAATTTGATAGAAACATAATTTGCATTTTTTTAATGAAATGTTGACATACTGTACAAACAAAAAAAACAATGGTTTTGTTAAACATTTCAATGTTTTGGCTCATTTGAGTTATTATTTTTTATTTGGCTCATTATTATGTTGTTTGTTATTATTTATCTTTTTATCATTTTCTGGCTTTAAATTTGTCTTATCTTCTTTTGCTGAATTTTTGTTTGAATTTGTATCTTCCTCTACTTTTGCTGGTGGTAAACAAGCTAGCTGTCCCAGGAATTCTATAATAGTTCTTGTAGGTCGCCCGGACATACCTCGTCTTAGATAAGGTGTTTTTCCATCTTCCCTCATTGTTCCATATGAATCAATATGCGCCCAATTATTTTTAACAACAAATTCACGAAGGAATGCAGCAGCTGTTGAGCTTATACCAGTTTGTGATCTTGTCAAATTTGAAACATCAACATCAAACTTATCAGTGACTTCTTTTGAATAAATATTCCACAAGGGAAATCTCCATAAGCGATCTCCAGAATGTGCTGCTGCAGCTTTTAATAGTTGCCATAAAACTTCATTATTTGTGTACAAACCAGAAGCTGTTGAGCCCAAAGTTCTCTTCATTTCACTTGTCATTGTTCCAACATTAATTATGTATTTGGGATTATATCTATGAGCATAAGACAATGCATCTGCAAGTAGTAGCTGACCATCAAAATATTTATCACCAACAAGTATTGACTTGCCATTCATAGCTTTCACGATGTCTCCTGGTCTAGAAGCACTTGCACCTGGCATGTTTTCACACAAAGGAACTAAACCTCGGACATTTATTGGCAATCCAAGATTAGATAATGCCTTAAAAGCTGCCACAACAACTGCAGCACCAGCCATGTCACCTCTCATGTGTTTCATTTCTTCTGCAGTCTTTAGACAAAGACCTCCACTATTAAACGTCAGTCCTTTTCCTATTAAAACAACTGGTGGTACATCACGTTCACAACCATTATAACTCATTTCTAAAAATATTGGAGGTTGTACTGATCCTTTTGCTACAGCTAGAAATGCATGCATTCCCATCTCTTCTAACCAATCTTCAACTCTTACCTCAACATTTACACTTGTTTCACAAAGAGCTTCAACTGTGGATAATGCAAATGACCGTGGTGTCATTAAATTTGCTGGCGATTCCATTAGCCGCCTGGCAAAGTTTTGAGCTTCAGCTTTTTCTAATCCAATTCTCCATCCATTCCAATCACAACATCCAAACAGGTCTAAATCTGGTGATTTTATTTTTCTGTTTTCAGCATCTTTCAGATCTTGATTTGCCCATAAGGCTAATGCAGCACCTTCTGCTGTTGATTCAGCATGTCCAAAGTCTTCAACAAATATTTTATTGACTTTTAGTGCCTGCAGAGCTCTTACCCCTGCTCCTACTGCTTTTCTTATATTTTCTTTTCCATCATCCCTGAGTTCCTTTTTACTATAACCTGCATCTTTACAACCTAAGCCTACTACTGTAACAGCTGTGAACGTAGGTTCTAGTTTGAAAAATGTTCTGGCTTCACCCAATTCTGGAAAAGGCCCTGAAGCTGCTAAAAATTCTATCAGTTTATTTTGAGTATGTTCATTAAATATTGCAGCAGTTTTTGTAAGGCATACTGTTTGCTGTGCTGGGTCATCATTAAATGGATAAGCTCCAATTACTAAACCAGAACCTTCCTTGACCTCTCCTTCACAAGACCAACCTGGTTCCACATAAGGGTTCCATGAATGTAGAAGAGGAATTTGTTTTTCAAATGTTGAAGCTGTTCTAGTAAAACTTGAAATGATTGAGTTTCTTAAACATAACATATTTTTGTATACAGCCATTTAATATATTTAATTATACACTTAGTGGTAGTAGGTAAATGGTTAATAAAAACCAGATAGCCTAAAACTAATAAAATTTTGAACTCACTTAAAAATAAAATTTTGTAATGTGTGTAGTATTGCTAACTTACAATTTATTGTTTGTTCATTTGCCACTGTTCATTTTTGTTTTGTTTAATTATCCATTTTAATAATTTTGTTTGATGCCATGCTGTTTATGCTGGTGAGACACAACAAAGAAGTCATGTGGTTAATGTATAAACAATTTATTAATAATGTATACAGTAATATCTTCTTCCTAATTTCTTGTTAAATATAATTGGGTTTTTTATTAATACTATGGCTTATATTATGCATTAATATTACTTTTTTTATTCATTTAATGAAGTATTAATTAAATATTGTGCTTCTGAACATATTATGACTTATACTTTTAAAATACAAATTACATTATTTTATAATTTAAAATTTTATCTTTAGTAGAATAAATTAGGCCATGTATATAATCAAATTATTTTTTTTTTGAGTCGGATAAATAATTATTCTAAAAATATAGTGAGAAAATGAAACGCCAAAAATATATCATAACTGGTATTTACCAGAATAAATAGTGATTTAATTTGATTTATGTTTTTGTTTCTGGGACATTAATAATTATATTACGAATGTGAAAATAGTTTATATATGGTTTAGGAATAGAAGAAACAGAAACGAAATCAGTGAAGTAGTGAGTTGGTTAGTGGACAAGTGTAGTGAAGTGAGATAGAAAATGGCTGGTGTTAGTGAATGTTTTAGTATAGGGAGTATTGTAGCTTGTAAAACGTGTTACAACCGAGAAATTGAAGGAGAGGTTATTGCATTTGATCCTCAAACAAAAATGCTAATTTTGAGTATCCTTTCAAATTCTTGGAGTAAGAAATTTTAATTTGTTTAACACATGTTAACGTATAAGGTTTAAGTTAGGCATTCATGAATTTGAAACTAGGGCTAAAATTATAATAGTTTTAACATATTGGTAATTTAAAGGTCTTGTGTTGCATGGTGTAATTTTAATATATCTGATAAGAACTATATTTGTCAAAATAGGTACCGATGTGTTTTTATTTTTCTTAAAAGTAAGTCCATGGAGAACTTACAGTAAAAATTCTTTTTTTTTAATCTAGCACTATTCCTTTTCATAATTTGTGTTCAGGTATTTGTGGATTTTAGCACTTTTACTTAAGTTATGATTTTTATACATTTGTAATTTTTACATACTTTATTATTGAATTAAGAGACATTGCAGAAGATTAAATTTATTATGATCAGTTACACAAGTTTAAACCATTTTTATTAGAACTGAATTATGATGTAATTTCTGATTACTTTGAATAGAGCATGCTAGACCAGATTACTAAGCCAATGTTACTAGCTGAGGAAATGCGCAGACGTGTTATCACATTACAATAAGTCAATTATTAACGTGTTAGTACTTGTAGTGAAAACTTTGTTAGCCTACCACTGCCGTTACAAGGGTAGTAAAAAAAACTGTATTAGCTTTAACACATACAATCTTGTCAGGTTTTTCACACATCAACCTTGTCAGTAAGTGTTTCGTCCAACAATCATGTTAGAATCTAAATTTGTCTTTTTTTAAATAAAAATCATTTTTGCTATGAAAAATGTGGTACCTACTTTCAGGTACTAGCCATTTTGAGGTTACGTTTGTCACTTTTATTATTATTATTTTTTTTGTAACAGTTTCTATATCTGTATATTTTGAATTATTAATATTAGGCATATAATAAAGCGTTTTGGTTAAAAAAATACTATCATTAACAAAGTTTATTTTTACATGTGCTAAAAATAAACCAGCCATACTGGACTGGTTGAAAAATGGGTAGGAGTCTAGTTTATCATGATCAATGTTAAAAAGTTAATTTTTAGAAAAAAAATCGATTTGTGTTACAAAATATTGATTTTAATGAATTTTAAATAAATATCTGGAAAAATGTTACTTTTGCACACTTTGAATATGACTTTTTTAGGAACTTTATTTTTTAATAGGAATATTGAAGTAAAAATCTAGAAATCTATAGATTTCAGTATACAGTACCTTTTTTTACCATTGTACTTCAGGAAAACAATAAATATTCACTATATCCCCCTACTTCCAACTTAGTTATTTAAATATATTGTTCAAGTATATTGTTTGTTGTTGATTAATAAACATAGTTTAGTCTATTACAAAAGACAGAAAAGCAACCTTTATCCTAAAAGACATTATTGGTTACGTTTGTACCACTATCAGGGAGTGCATTTTAAAATATACCAGTTTGCCCTGGACATTGTATTATAGGACCAGGAATCATAAAATAAATGTATAAATATAGATATTAAAAAATTTTACAAGCAATAAAAGTAACTTTTTATAACACTTTCTGTACTACAATAGTAATGGTTAGGTTAGGTAGTGGAGGTTTTTTTGTCATTTTTCGATAGGATTCTTCTGACTTTTCAATTTAATGTCTACATTTAATAATTTCTTACATAAGGAATGATATATTTAAATATGACAGATTGGAAGTGGGTAGGAAGTTACCAGAAAAGTAGTAGGCCTACTTTCAGGAATATATAATATTTTTGGTTATATTTTTCTAGAGTAATATTATATAGTATAGAGCTACTACAAACACTGTGTTTATTTTTATAAAGCATATTAATTTGATGTCAGTTCCGAAGCCAGTACTTAATTTGTATTAACTTGTTTTTTAATTTTTTAGTCTCATTACTTTAAAGTACTTCATTTCTGTTGGTTTATTTGTCGGCAATGGTTTTTAGTGTTTTAAAAAGCAACTTATTTTTAGCTGAAGTAATTTAGTTATTTATTTGGATTGTTGAGTGACATGAATTGATGATCGTTCTAGTAATTCTTGTTTCATTATTAAAGTTTGTATCATTGTAGAAAATTGATTTTATTATATTCCAAAAATTAATATGGATGTGTTCAGGTGCAGTATGTATAAGTAATATGGTTGTAGAGATATCTAGTGGACAGTAATAAAATACAGTAAAATACTGTTTTGTGGTTTTAGTTGAAAAATAACATTAAACTCTTCGTTTTCTTTATTTTTAAGTCCAAATAATGTGATTGAAGTTTTATATATGCAATGCTCAAGAAATCTGTATAAAATGTATTTATTGTGTAATTAAGTGAACTTAGTTTAAAACCATTGTTATATTTTTGTTATCAGTATGTTTTAAATGTTTGATAGTGAACAAATTGTGTATAAGTTAGGTGTATTTGACTAATCTAGAAGGTAATAATAGTCTCAATGTGCTTTTCGCTTTAAAATAAAATATAAAAAAATTATTAATCTAGAACAATGTGATTAATGATAACATATTTTTTGTTAGTTTTTATTAAAAGTAGTGCATACTCATTACGAGTACAGTGGTAAACAATTTGTAGCATTCTTGAAAACTGATAGTATAATGGTTTTGATTATTTTAATAGATAGATATGTAGAACAAATTAATCAGCGTTAGTAGTTGGTAGCGCAAACTATACAAAGCGATGTCTTAGAGATTCTGACTCCACTTAATGCTGCTCAATTTCATTGACCCTTCCCCATTGAGTTGCTACCCAGCCCTTATTGACAGACCTCCACTGCTTGCTACTCGTCTACAAGCTCATAGTATCTTAAATAGTAAGGAAAAATAATTTATAATATAGATTTGATTTATTTGCCTGTTTTCCTGGCACCTGTAAATCACTTTGTAGTTATTTACAGTATGTTATTTGTAACAATCAGGCTATAAAAGTACAGAGGAGACAGGGCCAACAACTAGTAAGTTTTAAGTTGTACGGTAGTAATGCTCCTCGTACAACCATAATAGTTATATGTTTTGTTAAAAATGAAATGTTTGTTATTACATCCTTAACATCAAAACAGAATGTGCACCGACGAGTGGCCGATCAAATTTAAATAACGTTCATATAGTCAATTTATCTTTAGTTAGTGATGTTCAAGTCAAGAAAGAAGTGAATACAATTCCGGAACCTCCACCATCGCTTGATCTAAATTTAGTAAGTGTGTAAATTGTATTGTTTTTTATTTTAAGTTGTTTTTTTTACGAAAACTAAGGTAGCTGTACCCATATCATTTTTCAAATAGATCTTAACTCGTACATTTCCCATCAATAATTTACTGTGGATACATTTGATATATTGATGGGTGTGATAGCTGATTTATGGCATTAGACTTGCTGCTGATTCGCATTTTTAAAATTAAATTTTTCTTCATCAAAAATTGTATAATTATTTTATTATATACCAGTTAATATTTTTTTGTTTTATTAAACATCAAATGGTAATATAAGTTGCAGCTTAGGGGGAAAAATGTTTTTTTGAAATGTAGATGGTTAAAGGTTCGGGTGAACAGGCCTGTATTTAAATATTGTGCTCAAAGTTATGTTTAAGTAAAATTATTGGTGATACGAAAAGTAATTACCAATAATATTCATTGACAGTAATTGTTTAGTTGTATTTTTAAATACAGCTTTTTCTGTGAATTTAAATTAAAATCCAAAACTTTTCCTCTCCCTCAATTTTGCCTGCCATATGCTTGAGCACGGAATAACGTTTGCTCAAGTACAGGGCTAAAAGTGGGGAACCTAAACTCTTGAAGGAAATCTATTTTCATTTGCCATTCAGTTTAGTCACCAGCTTGTCACTAAACAGTGAAAGTGCATATTCATATGCAACACTAATGTAAAGGCAGGCACACAGTGTCTGTTTCAACATAAATACAACATTGAGGATAGTGATGGTGTCCCTACTCGTAACAAACTTTTGCAATTGATTGCTGCATTTCAAACAGGAATAGTTATCAAGTGTTTTAATATCTAGCTATTTGCCAGTCACACAGAAATCCTACTTAAATGAATCTAAATCAAACTACATAAACTTTACCAATAGAAAGATAAACCCAACCAATATTGAACTAAATGGTCACTCATTAGCTCCTGTTAATACAGCAAAATACCTTGGGATGACGCTTGACGCAAAACTTCATTGGAAAGAGCATGTCAAGAAGAAAATAAGGGGATTAAATATTAAATTCAAGAAAATGAATTGGCTGCTTGGTAGGAGATCTACACTAGACCTACACAATAAACTTTTAATTTATAAGCAATTACTCAAACCTGTTTGGACTTATGGAATACAGCTGTGGGGGTGTACGAAAAAAACAAATGCTAAAGCCGTTCAAGTATTCCAGAACAAGGTTCTGCGTAGTATTGTTAATGCACCATGGTTCGCGTGCGTAATGATGACCTGCATCGTGACCTCAGGATGAATACGGTTTCAGAAGAAATAATGAAATACGCAATCATGCATAAAAACAGACTACAAAAACATGTCAATCCTGAAGTGTTGTGCTTGTTGAATAACACAGATGATGTTCGCCGTCTTAATAGAACAAAGCCCTTGGATATTAGTGGACGATAATAAATAAAACAAGAGTAACACATGAACATTGTGTTTAAAATTTATGGGACTCCATTACTGAATGGTGATCCAAACAAAGTGACATCGTAATATCAAATGTAAATTACTTGTTAAGTGTAAATTCTTAGTTGTAATTGTTATATAATAAAAAAAAAAAAAAAAAAAAAAAAAAAAAAAAAAAAAAAAAAAAAAAAAAAAAAACAGAAATCCTTGTAAAAGCCACTTTCTTTGGACTCGGGGGAAGGGACCTGAAATGGATATACGAGGTGTGTTCATAAAGTAACGAGAATTTTAATTTTTTGAACAGAATATTTATTTATTCTTCTACAGTGATGTTGTTGCCTTTAAAGTAGTCCCCATTGGAGATTATGCACTTGTGCCAGCGCTTCTTCCAATCCTCGAAACACTTTTCAAACTCGATCTTTGAAATAGCTTTTAGTTCTTTCAGCGATGCGCTTTTAATGCCATCTACGGCTATAAAATGACGGCCCTTTAAGGTTCTCTTTATTTTTGGATATAAGAAAAAGTCACACGGAGCCATGTCTGGTGAATATGGAAGCTGGGGCATCATCACATTGTTTTTGGCCAAAAATTCACGAACAAGCAATGAAGTGTGAGCTGGTGCATTATCATAGTGCAAAAGCCATGAATTGTTTCCACAGATCCGGGCATTTTTTTCGGATTTCTTCACGCAAACGTCGTTAAACTTGTAGGTAGTACTCCTTATTGACTGTTTCACCTAGTGGTGGGAATTCATGATGCACTAAGCCATTAATATTGAAGAACACAGTCATAACCTTCACGTTCGACCGCACTTTTTCACCTCAAGCCTTTTTCGGTCTTGGCGAGCCAGAATGCCTCCACTGGGATGATTGAGCATTAGTTTCGACGTCATATCCATAAACCCATGTTTCGTCAACTGTTATAATAAGTTTCAGTAATTTTGCATCGTCGTTGACTTCATTTAGTGACTCCTGAACAACTTCCATTCGCCGCTGTTTTCATTCAAAATTCAACAATTTTGGAACGAATTTTGCTGCCACGCGTTTCATACACAAAACACTGGAAATAATGTCATGACATGATCCAGTCGATATGCCATCATCACCAGCGACCTCTCTAATTGTGATTCGGCAATTGTTCATAACCATTTCTTTCACTTTTTCCACGTTTTCATCGGTTTTTGATGTGCTGGGGCATCCAGGGCGTTCGTCATTTTCAACGTCCTCACGGCCTTCTTGGAAACGCTTATACCACTCGTAAACTCTTGCTTTATTCATAGCAGATTCACCATAGGCCTTTATTAACATTTCACACACTTTATTTCATTTTTTACACAAAATTTGATACAAATACTTGGATCCATTTCTTCTAACAAACGAAAATCGCCGAGCTCATAAAAACACGTCTAACCTTAGTGGCTGTCACAGACAAAGTCAACAATGAAAACTGCTAAAATTTTTATCATACTTCAAGGGCATGTATACCAATTTAATAAAAAAAAAAATTTGACAATCGGACTCTCCAAGCCCGCAAAATTTAAAAATTCTTGTTACTTTCTGAACACACCTTGTATGTCCAACAAAGTTAGTTATTTTTTTTTTACTGTCCATGTTATTTAACAGAAATCAAGAAAATTTTAAAATATCAGGAATTATATAAAGTACTGAGCTTATTTAGCACTCTGAGTGTTTCTTAAAGACCGAGAACATCTTGCAACTTATTGTGACCTGTTTCATTCATATTAATTTTGCAATTGTTGAAGTACAGTTTCTTGTTTTGGAAACCATATTATATAAGAATTGTACTATTTTCCGGCTGACAATAAATTAAAATATCTATTTACATTTTTTGGTTTTTTGTATTACAGTTGACGTCGAGGGTTCGCAAACAAATAGAAGAAAAACGTCGCTTAGTAACTGCTTTAGCTGCTGGTGTTTCACCGTATGGGCATAAATTATTTCGAACGATTTTAAAAACGTAAGTATATTTTTTACATGTGAAGAATTTAATATGCATCTTTAAATTCTGTTATAATTATGGATAACAAAAACAAATCTTTTTTAATCAATAATGAGAGTTGAAGTTCATCGAAGTGAGTTTATTTAAATATGAAAACAAAATCTATAATGAAGATGAAGTTAAGGATTTTGTCAGACATCCCAGCAAACTGAAAATGGTGTTACATAAATATGTCTTTACTAAAAATAAATCTTATTTGATAATCTGTATAGCCTTATTTGTTACTGTATTAAAAGTAGAATTAGGCTGTAAATTTGTTTGAGCTGAAACATTGATCCCCTGATGTAACACCCTTGAATAGTTGCTGATTCACCTTGTCTTGTAACTTCTCACACTACTGAAAACGTTTGTCTATTGGGACTGGGCTAGAAAAATGAAAACTATTTAGGATGATCTCTGGTTTTTATAATATTTGAAAATTATGAAAACTTGTGTGTATATTAACACCAGAAATTGCTAACGTTCAATTGCTCAGCTCTTAATACAATAGGTTTTATTGAAGAACCGCTGCCATACAAGTTTATCATAAAAAAAAAAAAAAAAAAAAAAAACGAGATTTATTTTATTTGACTATTGACTATTATTTCAATTAGTTCAAGTTTGTAAGTTCTGTTCAGGTTTATGAATTATTTAGACAAACATTTCTCCGTTAACTACTCATATTGGGAAATGTTCGAACAATGTCCCCAACACTGATACTGTAACAGTTAAATATTATATATATTTTTTTTTATTATATCGTAAATATTTTTTAAAAAATTATTAGGACTTTATTCTAAAGTGGTAATGAAGCACAGAGAAAATCGTTTAGCACGAAACTGAGAGGACTGAAATATTTTTTCGTGTTTGAAGAATTTCGTGTTAAAGGATATTTAATAAAAATCAATGAAAAATTTCTTTTAAAATAGAAAAAAACACGAACCAAACTCATTGATTTTTACTTACACTGTGATGTGATGTACTCGTCACGGAATTTCAAAGTCAACTGATGAAAAATGAGATGTTTTTGTGTGGTGTTTGTAGGGGTGGAGAGTGAAAGTAAACAAAATTGGCTAATGTCACACGCTATTCCGAGGGTATTTCGAGGCTCACTCATTTCTATGAAACATGTAAAACTACCTCTCTTTCATTTAAAATCCCTGTTAAATATTGCCTGCGCGGCTGGTGTTTTTCGTATGTTGTTCATTCCTAAAAGAGAATCTTTTTGTATTTAGCAATTTTTGCTTCGTGTCGAGAAAAAAAATGCATGAAAATATGTAGTAGTTTGCTGGGACTGTTGTATTATTTCGTGTTAACCGATATGTTATCTTAACCGTTTTCGCATTAAACATATTTCACTGTACAATACGGTGATATAAATATGAGGAATGGTTATTTTTGTTAATTTTCTTGGTTAGGGATGTTAAAGCCGTCCCTTTTCAATTCAAGCCTTTTATATTAACACACAAGCATAAATATCATTAATGAATAGTAATAATAATTTGCTCTGAAGGGAACTAACAAAATTAAATTTAGTAAAATTTGAATCTTTTAAAATATTTGAATTATTTAAGTAATTAATGAAAGTTCATTTGAAATTTGTTGACATTAATTTAGAATCCAAAAATAAAACACTTTGGGTTTAAGAATACTGAATATATGTATGTCCTCTATGGCGCATTTTTTTTCTGGCAGCATCTTCCAAAATTTTCCGATGTATCCCTCTGCTTTCACTGTGGCTATTTTCGGTCATTTTTAATTTAGTCAATTTTATTGAAATATATTTTTTTTAAAATCACACATTTAGCATTTATAATTTAGTAAATTTACAGAATAACTTCTTTAAGTATTGTCTAAATCGGAGTACTAAAACTGTTTTTTTACACGAAATGTATGTGTTTGTGATTCGTCCCCAGGGTTTTACATTCATGATTGGTTCAGCCAATCAGAGCGGGGGTGTTGTATTGGCTGTATGTTTGCCGGCGGAGGCAGCTGACGTGAGCAGCTGATGGGCTTAGCGACCCCACCATACCTCTAGCTCATTCTACTCTCACTCACTTACTCCACATACACACCACATATATACACACACACTCTCTCACACAAACACATTTACACCCGCAGGGGGGTGCAGACTAGCTGCACCTAATGAGAGGACCTAGACGAACCTCGCGGCACCCGAGTGTAACACACACTTACACTTACAGCACTATACTTACGATTTAAACACTTTACACACACATACGTACATTTAGGGATTTGCTGTACTTGTTCCGTTATGTCTGGGAGTGGCAATACTGCTTGGTTTCCTTTGGCGGGGCCAAGTATGTGGAACCTGATGTGTGCCTAGCACTGCCGAGGACCTCTGATGGGATAAGTTCTGGGACCGAGCAGCCTATAGGCGTCTGGCAAGCACATGAACGTTGAGTTATGGGTGTCGGAGCCCATAGCTGAGTCTATCGAAACAAGTGGTTGCATTCTGTGAGTTCATAGAGGGCGGCTGCCAGTGGTACTTGGGTTTGGGGAACTGTAACTGTGTACCGGAACCCAATCCTAAAATATTCTGGAGTGCTGACAGACCATGTATTTCGGCTCCAGGATATCTGGAGGTCCCCCTTTTTTTTTTTTTTTTTTTTTTTTTTTTTTTTTTTTTTTTTATTGGGGTTCTCGCTTTAGTTCGAGTATCCTGGGCTGCTGGTGGTCGTCTGGGTGCACCCTGTGCCAGTTGTTCAAACATCTTCGTTCATGAATCGCTCGGTAAAACAAACTATGGATGAAATAACCAAAACGCCAAAATTTCGTTGAAGAGACATCGTTCAACTGTATCTGATGAGTCTTCCAGTTCAGATAATCATGATGTAGAATCGTTGGTAGCTTCAATTTCAGAACTACCAACTCCAAAATTTTTAGTGTTTAGCAATCAGGAGGAAGGGGCAGATCTGTCAAAGACGCCGCCCTTCCTTATACATAAGGCGATTTCGGGTAGAGCAGGTTCTGTAGCTTCTATTAAGAAGTTACAGAATGGAACATTATTAGTGGAAACTAAAAATGAGAAACAGAGCCGCTCGTTGATGAAAATGACCTCCTTCTTCGACCTGGTCAAGGTATCTGTGGTACCCCACAGGTCTTTGAACTCAGCGAAGGGGTTATTACATGTAGAGATCTTTTACATGTAAGTCTCGAGGAGAGATAAAACGGAACTAGCATCGGAGTCCGTGATTGACGTGACACGCATAATGCGCAGCATAAATGGGCAGAAGGTATCAACTCCTCGTTGATACTAACCTTTGGGAAACCTACACTACCTGAATTCATTTATGCCGGATACCAACGGCTTTCAGTGCGACCATATGTTCCGAACCCTCGACGTTGCTTCAAATGTCAGTGCTTCGGGCATATGAGTTCTTCTTGTACAAAGCCGGGGTATGTGGCCAGTGTGGAAGTAAAGGCCATAGCAGTGATGGATGCACAAATGACACCAAGTGCTCGAATTATGGGGCGATCACCCAGCTAGATCGTTCAACTGCCCTAAATTTAAGGAAGAAAAAGCTATCCTCACAATAATGGCAAAGGATAAACTATCCTTTTCAGATGCGAAAAAGGTTTTTAAGGTTTCCCAATCTCCAGTGGAAGGCAAATCATTTGCTGCTGCTACTGCTTCATCAAGCTCTAAGCAGTCATCCTGTGCTAATTGTAACGAGCTCTGAAAGCGGTTAAAGCATTGACTGATCAGATAGCTAAACTGCTAGCCCTGTTTTCCTCTGGTTCTGCTCCTGCTCCTGCTTCTGCACCAGAGAAGACTGTGTCTTCAGTTTCACATAGTCCTGATACAGTAAAAACTTTAACCGATAAAAGTCAGACTACAAAAAGGCTGTACAAAAAAATCCACTTCTGTCTAAGTCACAGGTACTTAAGCCTGTTGACAAGAAGATCCCTCCAGGCCTTGAGTATTTTTTAAAAAGAAAGCGAATACCGCTCCTCCGTCAGTTGGGGAAAAAAATAAAATTACTAACATTGCAGGAAACAAACCTGTTAAAAAAATAGGAAAAAGTCTTAAAGGAGGTCCCACTGCTAAACCTCCACAAATCAAATCCAAAAATCATCCGACTCGGACATCAGTCACAGTAGTGATTCGATGTCTGTAGAATATAATACATCAAAATTATTACCTGAAGAAAGTAAATCGAATCCTGTAATAAATTAATCCTTTATGTATAATTCAATGCCTGCAATTTGAATGAAAAATAATATCATACAATGGAATATTAATGGAGTAAGAAGCCATATTGAAGACCTAAAAGTTCTTGTGAGAGATTCGCTCTCCTTTAATAATATGTCTTCAAGAAACGCACCTTCACGAATCTCACATTTTCAACTTTAGAGGTTATTCTGTTTTCAGGACGGATTTCTACGCTGAAGAAAGAGCCAGGGGTGGTGTCGCCCTCCTGACTCATGACTCAATCGCATCGGTTCCTGTAAACATAGTGACTCAACTACAAGCTGTTGCCGTTCAGACTACCGTTCCATTCAGACTTACTATCTGTAGCCTGTACCTGCCGCCGAGCTATAAGTTTCAAAATTATGAAATATATGATTTGATATCCCAGTTGCCACCGCCGGTCCTACTAGTAGGCGATTTTAACGCCCATCATACATCCTGGGGTTCTTTATCCTGCAACTCAAAGGGAATACGTATCGAGAGAATACGGTCTACTTTAAATCTGTGTCTTCTTAATGACTGTTCACCCACGCATCTGGCAGCATCCACCGGCGGATGGACAGCTGTTGATTTGTCATTCTGTAGTCCAGTTTTGGCGACAAAGTTTGAATGGTCGGTATTACCTGATCTATATGGCAGCGATCATACTCCTATTAATATTACCTTCGTAACCTCCTGTTATGAATCAACGTTTGTCGCGTTGGATTATTAAAAAGCGAACTGGGAAGAATTTTCAAAGAGATTCGTATCACCAGAAATTGGATATCATACGTGTATCAATGCAGTAGTAGACGATTTCACAAAACAAATTTTATGTGCAGCAGAGGAAACTATCTCCAAAACCTCACCACACCCACCACGCCCACCAGTCCCTTGGTGGAACGATGAATGTAAGGAGGCCATACGCCAACGTAGAAGAGCTCTAAGTAGATTCAACAAAGTCCGACGAGTGAAAATCTCGAAAGGTATAAAGTTCTACGAGCCAAAGCACGTAGAATTTTCAGGCAGAGTAGGAAAGATTCTTGGACCCAATATATCTCAACAATATCTAGGACAACGCCTCCATCTATTGTTTGGAAGAAACTTCGTTCTGTTTCTGGTTGTAGTGCATCCAATTTATTGATGGGACTTAAACAGACAAACGGAGAAATATTAACTGAATGTTCAGATATTGTAAATATTTTAGGGTCATCTCTTGCAAGCTTTTCTTCTTCTACCGCCTACAGCAGTGCCTTTTGTCGGTACAAAAATAGAATTGAAGCAGTCCCGTTCACCGTCGGCAAATCTGGTGAATCTCCTTTGAATAGTTTGTTTACTTTGCATGAGCTAGAATCTGCACTATCGTCTACTAGAGATTCAGCTCCGGTCCTGACAACCTTGTTTACTCCATGATTAAAAATCTTCCAACGTCAGGTAGACTTTCTCTCCTCGAGATATACAACCGTATATATGAGGAGTATATGTTCCTGACGCTTGGTTGGAAGCAGTAGTAATTCCTATTCTTAAGCCAGGTAAAGATAAAACTGATCCAAGTAGTTATCGTCCGATATCTCTTACCAGCGTCCTTTGCAAGCTATTAGAAAAAAATGGTAAATCGTCGTCTGGTCTGGCACATAGAAACAAACAACTTGCTTTCCAAAGAACAGTGTGGTTTCAGGCAAGGACGATCTTCTATTGATCAGTTGGTAATGCTAGAGTCTGCAATACAGAATGCCTTCCTCTTGCGTCAGACTCTAGTTGCTGTTTTTTTTCGACCTAGAGAAGGCATACGATATGGCTTGGAGACGAGGAATACTAAACACATTAAAATCATGGGGTATACAAGGCAGGATTCTGTATTTTATCCAAAACTTCCTCAGTAATAGGTATTTCAGGGTGCGCCTTGGTAGTACGCTATCAGATCGCTTCTACTTAGAGAATGGTGTTCCACAGGGGAGTGTACTTAGTGTTACTCTCTTTGCTATTGCAATTAATAGCATAACGGCTAATGTACGGTCCCCTGTCAGATTCTCTCTTTTTGTAGACGATTTTGCTATTTTCGTAAGCACCAGGAACATGGCAACAGCTGAAAGGACCCTTCAGCTGGTAATAAATAGGTTGCAGACCTGGGACGAGAACTACTGGCTTTAAATTCTCCGCTGCTAAAACTCAGTGTATTGCTTTCAATCGCCGTAGACAGATCCAGGCTCCGTCGTTATATCTTGATGGTATACAGCTTCGGACTTCTCCATCCGTTCGATTCTTGGGTCTAACACTTCGATGAAAGGCTCTCGTGGAGCCCTCACGTGAGTGATTTAAAATTAAGATGTAATAAAATCCTCGATATGTTGAGGGTTCTTAGTGGATCTCGATGGGGCGCTGATAGGACTTGTATGCTCATGTTTTACCGTGTCGTAATTCGTTCACTTAATTGATTATGGCAGCATTGTGTACTCATCTGCTAGACCATCGATTTTAAAGAAGCTAGATCCCGTCCATAACTCAGCAATCCGCCTTGTTTCTGGTGCTTTCCGTTCAAGTCCCGTCGTGAGTATTCTCGCCGATGCAGGCGAACCATCACTCTCTCGTCGGCGACAGCAGTTACAATTAAGTTATGTATCTAATATATCATGTAAACCATGGCATCCTGCCTACAGTACAATTTTCCACAATCAGTTATTCCAGCAATATGAATCCCGACCGCACTCTACAGCCCCTGTTGGCATTAGAACAACCCGTGTTTTTGAAGACTTGCGTATTGAACTACCCCAATGTTTGAAAGGTCCTTTTGTCTTGTCCCTCCATGGATAATCAATATGCCGACCTTTGATTTCTCTTTGTGTACATACCTGAAAGACAGCACTCCTAACATTGTGTATCAACGTGAGTTTTCTCGTCTGACTAATTCATATCCATCTGCTAATCTTATTTTCACAGATGGTTCTAAGATGAACGATAATGTTGGGTGTGCGTTTTATTCACTGGACTAAACGTATAAGTATGGATTACCCTCAATTTGTAGTGTCTTTACGGCCGAACTCTTTGCCATCTTAAAGGCTTTGAACACTATTAAATTCGATAGTTTGCATTACGTAGTTTGTTCTGATTCAAAAGTGCCCTCCAGGCAATCCGGGATATGTATTCGGTAAACCCTCTGGTTCAAGATATTCTGTGCTCTGTCCATAGACTTGAACTACGAGGTGCAAGAGTATCATTTATCTGGATTCCTGGCCACTGTGGAATATTAGGAAACACTGTAGCGGATAATGCGGCAAAGGAAGCAACTTTTCTGCCGCCATGCACTCAACGTGTAATCGTGACTGACTTTCTTTGTCACGTAAAACATTTAAATCATCTACAGTGGGAAAATGAATGGGCAGCTACAAGCAGAAATAAATTGAGGGTAATCAAAAGTACAGTTCGTCCTTGGGGGTCGTCAATACGTGCAAGTCGCAGAGAAGAGGTGGTGATCACCCGCCTTCGCATTGGTCACTCCATGTTAACGCATGGATTTCTGATGGGACGCGGGGACCCACCTGAATGCGAATTCTGTAGGGAAACCATCACAATTAAACATATACTGCTCGATTGTGATGGTTTTCAAAATGTGCGTGTTATGTGTGGTCTGAGCAACTGTTTGCAGGCGATGTTGGGAGATAGTGCCTCGGCCGTTGACCGGGTTCTTGAATTCCTTCATCGTCTAAATGTTCTAAATAAAATTTAATTTATATAGTTGTTATTTCTTGTGTTATATTATTTATTTATTTTATTTATATAAATTTATTTCTGTTATGTTTTTATATACCTTTACGAATTGTTATTAAATCTTATTCATTATTAATTGTTATTTAGTTCTTAAGTATTTATTATTAATATAGTTATACCTGCTAATTAAATTTTGTTAAATTTAATTTTACAAATATAGTTTGTTGTAGTTTTATTTATTTATATATATATATAAGTATATTTTGTTAATTCCTTTTTTTTTATATATATACTTTCATTTAGCATGACGGCGATGATAACCTTAACGGTTTTTCGCCGGGAAAAAAAAAAAAAAAAAAAAAAAAAAAAAAAAAAAAAAAAAAAAAAAAAAAAAAAAGGCTGTATGTTTACATCATGGCAGTCATTGTTAATGTTCAAATGATTTCTGTTTGGCCATCTGTTTTATCGTAATTATTTAAAATTCGAGTTATCGAAAAACATGAGGCTTATTGGCCAAAATGTATAAGCATTTATTTGTTAAAATCTGTACATATATCTGGAAACCGTCTGCCTATTTCAGGTGGTTAAATTATTGTGTGAAGAAAACACTACTAGTGTCTTGATTAAATGTAGGCCTCTGATGTTACGATAGTCATAGTCGATCTGGTCATTGTATGTTGGTATTTGTTTAGAAAATGGAGTTTGTTATGTTATCAGGCAATATGAATTGTTGAAAGTCATTTACTGTTTGTGTGATTTTAAAATGTGTGGCAAAATTAATTATTCCATGAAATGAAGTTCATAGTATAATATACTTTTTGAATTCGTAAAATATCTGAATCAAAAGTTACAGACACATAACCAAGGATTATGGTAACGTTAATGGCAACATTTCCAATCCGAAAAAAAGCTGATTGCCAAGGAGGTTATAGTTACAGTGTTTTGGTATTGTAAGGGTGTCCTACTCATTGACTAGATACCTAGAGACTGTAAATGCAGCAGGCTACTACCTATTGTCAGACTCTTCACTGACTACACCATGCCATTCAAAACAAACAGCATGGATTGTTGTCGAGCAGAATTGTGATTCTTCACAATAATGCATGTTCGCATACTGCTACATTGATGACAAACTTGCTTCAGCATTATAAGCTTTGTAGCCTCAACTTGGCCCCCAAGTGATAACCATCTTTTCACCACTACGTAAGTGACAGTGTACTGAAAGAATGTGTTAGTGAGTGGTGACAACTTAATATACAGAAGGCATAGAAAAGTAGTTAACATATCAGATCTGCTATAAAGTAAGTTTTGTTTCATTATCTTAATAAAAACTGTCTGTAGAAAAAAAAACTTTCTGAACGATCCCTGTAATGTGTGATAATCACTTATTTTTTTTGCCAAACAGACAAAACCAGAAAGTATGCAAGGGGTGGGCGTTCCTGAAAGGAACTTTGGTCAGTTGTTTAGCATTTCCTACTCATATTCTAAGTAAGAGAGTAAACTGGAAGGTTACAACTAACTAACCCTTAGTGCTGTGCTACTTTAATTTATAATTGTTATTACTGGTAAACATCGTAAAAAATGTGTTAGGTTATTTACTTATTTAACGATTGTTGTTGTTTTTTTTTTTTTTAGAATATCTGATGTGACTTGGCAGGGACCTAATATAGTTGTATTAAAACAAGTCACTATAACACCGCCTTATAAATTGGAAAATGTCAAAGGTGGAACAGATACTAAAGCGTTTGATTATGTTCATAAAGTGGTAAGTAAAAATATTGGTTTTGAATCTCATTGGTACATATATATATATAATATCATTGCTAAGGAATAGATTTTAATTTTTGTAAATAATTCAAAATTGGATAGTTTCTACGTATGTCAAACACCCAACACATTTCTTCAGGGTAATACAAAATCTAATTTTATTAATTAGAATATTTAGATGTAAAATTATTTGAAAATTAGATTTCCAAGTATGAATTATATGATTTAGGGTAAAAGTACAGTAGAATAATAAGGTCTAAAGGTCCAACCAAACAGTGCTGCTACTTCTGAATTGTCAAGTCGCAACCATAAATTTTATGTTGTCATAATGTAACATTACAAAAAAAAGTATCAATGTATTTTTGATTATAGGCCAAAAGTAAAACTTAAATGTACAACGAAACTTTCCAACAATGGACACTGCTCAAGCCATATAAAATGTCCGTTATTGAGAAGTGTCTGCTGTTGGTAGGAATACAGTTTACAACCTATTGTACATAGGCTAGCTGATCTCTACGGCAAACTTTTAAGTGGCTATTTTGTGATAATTGTTTGTAAGTTTTGTTGGCTTCTATACGTCTAGAATTTTCAAGAAAAAGCTACATTATGTTCCGCTGTCTGTTATTAAGAAATTCCAATAAGTCCGTGGATCATTTATTTAATGTCTGTCCGTCTTTGAGAATGTCTGCTATTTACAAGTTTTTTTAAACATAGGATAGCTTCATCTCAGTCGAGGAATATAAAAATGTGTTTTATGACGAAGAGTTTGCTATTTGGAAGGGAATTTTATCTGTATTATAATTTGCAAACGTTAATAAGTTTTACTGTCAATAAAAAAATGTTAGCATATAACGAATGAAACCTGAATGTGATTTTTTAAAATGCGCTTGTAAATTTCTGGAAATTCTTCATTACCGATGAAATTGTTGAAGAAGAATGTCCCATTTTGTTTTGCAAATGTCTATATTTTTAGCCTTGTTAATAAATGTTAAACACATTTTTTTTCATCAACTACTGAAAGTTTTTTCTTTTAATGCTCGACATCGTGCATTAAAAAATATTCCCGGGTAAAAAAAGTACACGGCTTTTTAAAAACTCAGTTTTGTAATGACAAATTAACTTAAAAGCAAGTTACTGTATCATTATAAAAATGCAAAGTCAAACAAATCTTATTTTGTTGTTAATATTGAATTTTTGTTACAAGCGAGTTCCGCTGTATTCTTTTACAAATAATATATATTTTTAGTTTTTTTCTGAAAATCATTGAGCTACTTAATAATTTTTCATTAAAATAATTTTTAGTCTTTTTGTTTGGTTGTATATTAATTTATTCATAATGTTATGAGGTTATATAACAAGTTTAATACACCATACAAGAAACTTTTAGTGATGAATAGACAAACATATTTTGGGGATTTACTTTGTGATTTAACTTTTTAATGGTAAGTTATGTCGGTTCTATATTTTTGTAGGCTGAAGCCTGAACAGCATACTTGTATTAC
Organism: Callitettix versicolor; assembly: GCA_022606455.1. Lineage (NCBI taxonomy): Eukaryota > Metazoa > Arthropoda > Insecta > Hemiptera > Cercopidae > Callitettix > Callitettix versicolor. Next base: position 74,953,446 of record CM040184.1, on the reverse strand, counting down.
ATTTACGTGAAGTGTAATTTGTACGTACTGTTTGCAGAGTCATCATTTTCCATATCGAATAGCACATAAATAAACTGATCAGTATCGTTCATGTTGTTGCTAAAGCTTACGAGAATACTTTAAAAGAGTCATTGGTACTTTTTAATGCAGAACAAAATTTCGCTATGATGTTCACAAAAAGTTGTAGATATGGTGTTCACTTTTTTTTGTATACAGATAATTAATTTTGATTCTAAATAAAATTTAGTTTGTTGTAAGAGTTTATTTGAGAGTTAAGGTAAAAGTATAAGAAATAGAAAAATAAATGTTGTTAATATTATTTAATACTTTGTTTTTAAATTGTTATTTAATGATGGCGTATTCATGTTATGATACGTAGAGATCAGCTTCTGATAATTATTGTACAAGGTGGCGCAAAAAGAATGCTTGGATTTAATCTTGGCGTAAACATGTTTATTTTGAACATTTGAGAAATTTAGTTGTTCCATTTACAATCTGTTTTACAATCCATTCCCAGTTTTGACAGTTCTGCTCTTTCACTTTATTATTGTAATGTCAGACGGATGGCATGCTTCTTCGTGCATAAATAAATATTAACAAACGTTTTTCAAACTCTCTTAGCACTTATCAACGTTTTTCAAACTCTCTTAGCACTTATCAACGTTTTTCAAACTCTCTTGGCACTTATCAACGTTTTTCAAACTCTCTTAGCACTTATCAACGTTTTTCAAACTCTCTTGGCACTTATCAACGTTTTTCAAACTCTCTTAGCACTTCTCAACATTTTTCAAACTCTCTTGGCACTTATCAACGTTTTTCAAAGTCTCTTAGCACTTATCAACGTTTTTCAAACTCTCTTAGCACTTCTCAACATTTTTCAAACTCTCTTAGCACTTATCAACGTTTTTCAAACTCTCTTAGCACTTCTCAACATTTTTCAAACTCTCTTGGCACTTATCAACGTTTTTCAAACTCTCTTAGCACGTATCAACGTTTTTCAAACTCTTTTAGCACTTATTAACGTTTTTCAAACTCTCTTAGCACTTATCAACGTTTTTCAAACTCTCTTAGCACTTATCAACGTTTTTCAAACTCTCTTAGCACTTATCAACGTTTTCCAAACTCTCTTAGCACTTATCAACGTTTTTCAAACTCTCTTAGCACTTATCAACGTTTTCCAAACTCTCTTAGCACTTATCAACGTTTTCCAAACTCTCTTAGCACTTATCAACGTTTTCCAAACTCTCTTAGCACTTATCAACGTTTTCAAACTCTCTTAGCACTTATCAACGTTTTTCAAACTCTCTTAGCACTTATCAACGTTTTTCAAACTCTCTTAGCACTTATCAACGTTTTTCAAACTCTCTTAGCACTTATCAACGTTTTCCAAACTCTCTTAGCACGTATCAACGTTTTTCAAACTCTTTTAGCACTTATTAATGTTTTTCAAACTCTCTTAGCACTTATCAACGTTTTTCAAACTCTCTTAGCACTTATCAACGTTTTTCAAACTCTCTTAGCACTTATCAACGTTTTCCAAACTCTCTTAGCACGTATCAACGTTTTTCAAACTCTTTTAGCACTTATTAATGTTTTTCAAACTCTCTTAGCACTTATCAACGTTTTCAAACTCTCTTAGCACTTATCAACGTTTTTTCAAACGTTTTTCTCTCTTAGCACTTATCAACGTTTTTCAAACTCTCTTAGCACTTATCAACGTTTTCCAAACTCTCTTAGCACTTATCAACGTTTTCCAAACTCTCTTATCAACGTTTTTCAAACTCTCTTAGCACTTATCAACGTTTTTCAAACTCTCTTAGCACTTATCAACGTTTTCAAACTCTCTTAGCACTTATCAACGTTTTCAAACTCTCTTAGCACTTATCAACGTTTTCAAACTCTCTCTTCAAACTCTTATCAACGTTTTTCAAACTCTCTTAGCACTTATCAACGTTTTTCAAACTCTCTTAGCACTTATCAACGTTTTCCAAACTCTCTTAGCACTTATCAACGTTTTCCAAACTCTCTTAGCACTTATATCAACGCACTTTCAACGTTTTCAAACTCTCTTAGCACGTTTTATCAACGTTTTCCAAACTCTCTTAGCACTTATCAACGTTTTCCAAACTCTCTTAGCACTTATCAACGTTTTCCAAACTCTCTTAGCACTTATCAACGTTTTCCAAAATCTCTTAGCACTTATCAACGTTTTCAAACTCTCTTAGCACTTATCAACGTTTTTCAAACTCTCTTAGCACTTATCAACGTTTTTCAAACTCTCTTAGCACTTATCAACGTTTTTCAAACTCTCTTAGCACTTATCAACGTTTTTCAAACTCTCTTAGCACTTATCAACGTTTTCCAAACTCTCTTAGCACTTATCAACGTTTTCCAAACTCTCTTAGCACTTATCAACGTTTTTCAAACTCTCTTAGCACTTATCAACGTTTTTCAAACTCTCTTAGTACTTATCAACGTTTTTCAAACTCTCTTAGTACTTATCAACGTTTTTCAAACTCTCTTAGCACTTAACAGCGTTTTTGAAACTCTCTTAGCACTTATCAACGCTTTTTTTTTAATATTGGTAATTTCTTGATGAATAGAAACCTTTAGAAATTTTGTTTACTGTACAAAGTTTACAAATAAACCTTTGATTTCAACAGAAACAAATGCAGTGAGCTTGCAGGTTAGTGGGTATCACCAAACTTGGAAATCTCATGTCGGGGGAATATTCTCTGAACAATTGCCATGGAATCATTATCTGTATGAGCTGTCGCTTTATTGTGTTGAAGCCACTTGTTTGCTGTGTTGTTCCTTAAATTACAAAGTTTCGGGTATCAAAATAATTGCATGCTGACATAACATTCCGAATTCAGTGATACTAGAAGCTGCTCTTTCAAATTAGTAAGGACTAGTAATCCTTTTTTTGTTAAGTCCACACCAGACAGTTATCTTAACATTGTGGAGAGTTTGTTGTGTTTTGCATTATTTGCTGTTTCTCTTTATTTGTTTCACCCAACTTTGGGGTACACTAAATCAATAACTTTTTAATGTTCTGTACCTTCCTCGTAGCCCACTATTGCTTCATTCATTGTGATCTTGCTTTTCTTTCTTCGTCAGATTTGGATCGTTCGCTTGGATTTGACTTTGCCTTGGAACCGTTGTTTCTTGTCCTTGGTTATTGTTTTGGCTGTTTTGTCCGTAGCATAGTGTCAGTGATTTGTAGTTCTGTTATGTCTTTCTCTGTTTCTCTAAACCAAAGTGGTTTGGCTCGTTTATTGCGAAAGTAGTCAAATATTTTTTTGGTTAGTCTATTTTTGTCCATTCGGAGGATGTGCCCATAAAAGTCAATTCTCCTTTTTATTATTGTGTCTGATAGTGTTTCAGTTTTTTGGTAAAGCGTTTCGTTCCTGATGTGGAGTAATTGGTTGTTACGAAATTTGGGGCCTAAGATTTTTCGTAATATCTTTCTTTGATCTCCAGCCTTTCAAGTGGGCCCTGGGTTGTGAGAGATAATGTTTCAGCTGCATATAAGGCTTCTGGTTTATTTATCGTATGATAATGCCTTATCTTTGTATTCCAGGAGAGGGACTTATTGTTGTATGTGTCTTTGGTAAGTTGGAAGGCTAATTCAACTTTATTTCTCCTAGATTCCATAGCTTTTTTCTCTAGGGCGTTCCAGCTGATCCATTCCCCAAGATATTTGCTGTTTATTAACAAAACCGCTCAAGTGAAAATTAAGCTTCATCACTTATTAGGGTTGAATTTCAAATCACAGTGAAGAATATGCTGAAACGACAATACATGCCTAAAATCAGAGCTTAATATCTGGTTGAACTGACGTGCTAAAAACTAACAAACTGATTGTCTTCTTCTGTCTACATTTTATAGGTTCGTGCAGTTTGTAGATGACCAGTTAATGTTTATTCACAACCGATTCTGTTATGTGAAAATAATTAACCCACCAGATTATTGAGTTGCGATCAAGTGTATGTCCATTATACTCCACATTAAATTATATGCAATAGAGCTGGATGCATCATTTTGTAATGTACAAAATGATAGCATTTAAAGGTTGTTGGTCTCCTCTTCCACTGCTACTACACAATTCAAATCCGTATGTTGTTTTTACGCCACTTTGTAGTGAACAGTTCAAAAAAAAATGTTTATTTGTGTATACATATTCTAATTTAATAAAGATATCATTGTTATTTTAAAATTATTTATGGTTTAGGTGAGAAAGCACGAGAAGGATATGCAAATTCTGGAGAATGAAAAGCACAGTAAGCTGTCACCAAGTAATCCTGTATCGCCTCAGTAATCTGGGAATAGTGTCAGAGCTAATATCGCCTTGGTTTGGCTTAGCCTACCGCATTCCACATCGGCCCTTCTTTACAAGACCATGACGTCTTGTTTCTTCTTGTATAAATGATCATACTTTCATGTAAAATTTTATCTTATTTACATTAAATATATTCTAATCAAAGAAACTTTTCAAAATTCCCAAATGTCAGCAATTTTTAATTACGTTTATTTGCAACATATTTTAAAAATTGTTTAAAGACAATTCCGAATAATTCAACTAGAGCGAAATAAAAATTTTGCATATTTTTGTTTTAGTGAGTGTACATTTTCCATTATTCAAAATGAATATACGTACTGTTTATTAATAATAATATAATTGGCTAACGATTTAAAATTTGTACACATTATTGGATTAAAATTGTTTTCAATTATTATTTTTTGGGAGGAAATAAAATAGAAACACTAAAGAAGGGCTGATACTCCATTCTAATCACCTGGAGATGTAGACTTGGGAAGTTATGTTGGTGGGAAAACTTACTGGAGTCTAGAATAGAAGAAATCTCGTGTAGTGACCATCATTCACTTTTTTATCTCAGACCTTAGTCATCTTGAGGCTCAATATTTTTGTAATAAACTATCGTTAGTAAATGAGAAGTAAAATTTCCAAGTCTTTGTCTTTGGTCAGTTCATTCCTCATTATTCATTTCTACAAAGAAACTGTGATTGACTTTTTTTTTATAAAAAAGAATCATGAATATGTTGGCAGAAAATCAAATATGTTAAAAATAAAATTTATTTTTTCATATTTGTAATGGTCTGCTTACAATCTGCAGACATAAACTTTAATGTCGCTTCCTACTGACTATTACAGTCAATTTAGGTGGAACAGATTGTCACTTCGAGTACATTAAAGTAAGTTAAAATATCTGGAAAACAACATGTATAACTGATTTAATTATACAGCATTTTAAAAAAACCGTAATTCATCTGTATTTATGTAAAATATTTGACAATAGATTTAACTCAAGTTAATCTTGAGTTCCTGCAATGTTTAAAATAAAATATTGTTATGGACATGAATGGATACTACTAAATTACAAAAATTTGAAATTGTTAAAGGGTTATAAAACAATATTTTACTATTCTGCTGTTCGTAAAAATACAGAAAGAATATTTTCAATTTGATTGTATTATATTTGCATATACTTGGTCATTTATAATTTCCAATTAAAAATTTTGTATATAGCCTACATGTATGAATTATTTTGAAATTTATTAATTACCAATCCCTATTCATAATCCTTTCTGTTTTTCCCCTTTAATTATTATAATCATGATAAACTCGTATAATCTTGGTTAAAAAGAATAATCGTGGTGCTCAGCTGCTCATTGACATGATGGAAGAGAATTTCCAAAAATTATTTTTCTCCTCTTTAAAATCCTAATTTCACTATCATAAACAGCATTAAAATCTGCATATTAGAATTTTAAATCTTGAAATTGTGGTGAAAATGAATCCCGACTACCATCAAATTTCTTAATTTCAACAGATCTTGAAAATTCAGAATGCTATTTTATGCTGTTTTTAACGCTGATTATTATGGTGAAGTAAGATTTTCATAACGAAAACCTAATTGAAATTCATCAGTAACTTTTGTGTATGGGAACAATGTAGTGAGCGAGAGTGGAATAAGACTGTGGTGCATTTTGTTTGAAAATAGCTACAACCAATGTTCGTGATGAAGAACAAAGCGACCCACCAACTGGTGACTGATGAACTGGTGTTGAAACTGAACGTGAAAATTCGTGAAAACCGCTACTTGACAATTTCATTTGTGTCGTTTGTTTCCTCAAATTTGAAGTTTGTTGCATGAAATTATAAAGGACAAGTTAGGCTACCATAAATTTTATGCTAGATTGGTACTAAAATTCTTGTTGAAATTTCTAGAGGCCTATGACAACGGTGGGCAAAGGAAACATTTTCAGACATTGTTAGCAAGAAAAATCGTAACCATTTTTTCATTCATTCAAAACACAGACAGAAAGGTGTGCTTCTTGTCAAGTTCTTCAAATGTAGTTCAGCAATAACCTCTGAAAGGTGTTTTGAAACATTAAAAAAATGAGAAGAGCAATCCAAAACAAACATTGGAGAATGCTAAGTTCAGAGGGTTTTGTTTTTTCACAATACATGCTGTACTTGAAAGCCCTCGGTTGTTCCACCGTTCTGTTTATAGTCCAGATCTGTCACCAAACCAAGTGGACTACCACTTGTTTCCGCACATTAAGACCTGGCTCACAACCTGTTGTTTTGACGATGTCCCCGCAGGGGGTGCAGACTAGCTGCACCTATTGAGAGGATTTAGACGTCCCTCGCGGTACCCGAGTCTAACACACACTTACACCTACAACACTACATTAACGACTTTAATACTTTACATTCACACTTATATTTAGGGAGGCAATAATAGCCTCAATGTGCTTTTCGCCTTAAAAAAAAAAATCAACATCGATGTGGAGCAGGCATGAAAGAGTAGTTGAAGTTTCAGGCAAGTTGAGAATTCTATGACAATGGTATCAACAAACTGGAATATTGCTACAAGTGCCTCAATTTTAACGAGGATTACGTTGAAAAGTAGCTCAAGAATTAACTATCAAATGTATATAATAAAAAATGTTTTCTATACTTTAATTTGTTTTTATTCCAAAACATGTCACTTTCAGAATGGTCTCATATTATCAATAGTGATTGATAAAAGAGAAAGGTACATAATGTTTAATATTCACAAATTTTGTTTGTGTATGTTGTAAATACAGTATAAGTACACATTGCATCAGATAATTATATTCAAGTTTAAAAATGAGTGTCAATGTGATTTTGGATCACAGCATTCACTACGAAGTGAAGCAATATCATTATTATTTTTTGTGTGTTTTTGTCTACTTGTATAAACCACATGTTTGTCAGATGAAGACTAGGTGTTTTTAAAGAAATGTCAAAACTTCTTTCGAGATATCTTTAGGATTGACAATGAAACAAATAAATGTCCGTTCACTCTTTAAAGGAAGAGTGAGCACAAGTTAAAAAGTAAATAAAACTTTTAAATTTGTTAGATATAATGACAATATCATTATTTTCTGCAGAGAAAAGTACAACCCAACTCTTCATTGACTACAAACAGTGGACCTCTTCAGTCTACCATTGCAATACTGCTCCTGTTAACAGACTGAAATTATTTTTTCCTAATAGTCCATGCTGATATTCCTCCATGTGTTTTCATATTGTATACTATGTTTATAGCACTTAACCTAAAAAATAACGGTGTAGGTGAGAAAACATTTTTCACATCTAAAATTACTTTAATTTATGTTGACTATCTTAGTTTGCTGTTTTCGACTTTTAAAATTGAAAATATTGACAAAACAAATTGCTAGTTTAAAATTTCAGTCTATAAGGAAGTAGGAACATAGTATCAGCAAAAAAATGATTACAGTTTTAATCACTATAAAGAAAGCTTTATTACCTATTGCCTTTTTCGACCTTTACGGGTAATAAACGAGTGATATACTTTAAGATTCGTGAGTCGTAATTATTCTTAAATTACAAATGACGGGCAGCTAAACTTAAGCGATTCTTTATGAAGAATTTTTTTAAATACAAAATAATTACGTTATAAATTAAAAAGTGAATTGTCTGTTGTTTCTAAAAAATGAACAAAGTTTCCAACAACATTATGACAGCTGTGTAGTGTATTGTACTGTTTGGGGGTTGCAGACTAGCTGCACCTATTGAGAGGATTTAGATGTCTCTTGCGGTACCCGAGTCTAACACACATTTAGGGAGGCGATAATAGCCTCAATGTGCTTTTCGCCTTAAAATAAAAAAATTACTGTATGATCTGAACCCTTGAGTTGAAGCAATCATTATTGAAACGGGAGGATATGTTCCAGAACGTGTTAATTCTGATGAGACCAAGTTATTCGGAAGAAAGCACCAAATAGAACTTTTCTTTCTAAAAAAAAACACAACTCCTGTTTGAAAGGCAGCAAAAGACAGGGTATCTCTTGGTGATTTTAATATTATCCTTGTCCTCAAAGGTAAAGATAAAACCAGTTGCTTGTTTTCTGTCAAGCAAATAACAAAAGTGCTGTATTTCTGGAATGATGCTGTACCGCTTTTCTAAAAATCTTGCATTTAAAGTTTTAACCCTCAGTCACCACATACTGCATATTTGCAGCCAACTAAAAATACATTTTGTATGGCAGCTGCAATAGTACATATATACACATACACACAATTACCATGTATGTTCTTTTTATGTTTAATAAATATGTTTTTTTTGTTTTGTCTTTTTTTCACTTTAAAAATTTGTACAGTGAAAATAATTTGCTATTTGAAGGGGTTTCTGTGAAGGTATTACTGTACTAAGCTACAAATTAACTAAGAAGAAAAGGCAGTTTGGCGATTATTAGCTCATATAGCCCTGGTGTGCTGCCTGGAGGTTTAATTTTTTAATTTTAATATTATATTTTTATTTTCGTATAATTTTGTGCTGTAACTTGGATCACTTTTTAAAATTTTTTTACCCTTATAGGCTTAGTCCGTAACACCCTCAGGGGCTCACACATTGTGAGTACGGGTTTGGCAATCCCGAGGTGCCCTAGCTGGATCTAACCTTTCTTCACCTATCTATTCTTGGGTTAGATCCCTTCATCTCAAGCCAAGGTGAAAAAGCATACACCAAAGGCTACATGGTTAAAGGAAGGAGGCTTCATTATGCGGACTCTGTATATTGATTCCAACCTCCACTTTTATTCTAGCCTTACCTATGCATGCAGAGCTCTACGGGTAAACATAATATTTCCGTAGTTACTTGTGGGGTTTTGATGATTGGAAACAAACCTTCAAACTTACCCACCACCCTTTGAAACTTTTCACTTGAACCTGGGGAGTAAAAATAGCATGAAAAGGTAGGTTGTATCTGACCCTATGGTATCCACAAGCAGTGAAATACAGCAGACTGTACTGATGCTCTGCTCTTCTCAACCTAGAGTGGGAGAAGTGAGAAATGACCATCTCAAATCAGATGGCTATTTGTAGATGTCCAAACTGAGAAGAGAGAAGGCAAAAGGACTTTTAATTGAAACGTTTAGAAAACGGCCTCCTAAGAGCACCAGTGGGACAGAAAGAGAAAATGTGCGAGAGTTAGGTCGAATCTCCACTCTATCACCACAGATCCCTCCTTTTCCTTCACTATCGCTGAGTAGTAACAGTTTGTAGACTCTGTGTCACTGAATTGTTGGAGGGGAATCTTGTATGCGAGAGAAATTCTCACGCAGGCCATTTTCTAAGTGGCTGGACTATAGAAGCAGACCTCAGAAATCAAACTTTTGGTTTGAAACACAACCCTTATAGGGCTTTGATTACAAATCTAGCGAACTTGTATTACTAAATTGGAGGGCTCGTGGCAAATGACATTAATATCCTGGGCAGTGGACAATTCAGGAAAACCATGGATTCACTATAGGGCACTGTAGTATGAGTGTGCACATGAACAGGACAGGAACCTCCCACAGAGCGTCATTGCAGGAAGGAGGAGGAAACTGTAGGCCACGTAGTCTATGATTGTAAGACCCTTGCCAACAGGAGAAAAAATAATTTGGCTTCTAGGTTCTGAGGAACTCCAGTAGAATTAGCTAATCATTGAACTGCTAAAACTCATTGAGGACACCAGTATAATGAAAGAGAGGCTTAGTTGAACAATGGATCCTTTGTGGTGCCAGAGAAGACCAAACCCCATAAACTCTAAAACTAAATTTAAAAAACATGTTGTTTCTAACATAACTTTCTATCTGTTTCAGTAGAAATATTTGTTTTTCTTGTTGTAACAATATTATCGTTGCCAAATTTGAAATCGGTGCCGGAGTACTTCTGCTGTGGAATAAAACTGTGTAGTAATTTCTTATAACCTACTAATCAAATACAGTACACATTTCTTTAATAAAATCATTTTATCAATCTTTATTAATAAAAGGAAATGTATATGGGGGCAGGATATGAAGCGAAATCTATGACATACAGAGATCTGAAATTTTAACGTATGGGAAGAGAAAAAGGTCGGACAACATCTCGAATCTGGGATTTAAAATTTTTGATTAGACCTCAAATCAAATATTTAGTTGAAAATTATACCTGGCATTATCTACATAGGGCTACATGGGGAAAACGTTTGAACATATATTGCTCGATTGTGATGGTTTCCAAAATTTGCATAATTGCAAAATATGTGTGGTCTGAGCAACTGTTTGCAGATGATGTTGGAATAGTGCCTCGGCCGTTGACCGGGTTCTAGACTTCCTTCATCGTCTGAATGTTTTAAATAAAATTTAATTTATATATATGTTATTTCTTGTGTTATTTTATTTATTTATTTTATCTAAATAACTCTATTTCTGTTATGTTTATATATACTTCTACGAATTATTATTAAATTTGATCCATTATTCATTGTTATTTAATTTGTAAGTATTCGTTATTGTTATATAGTTATACCTGTTATGTAAATTTTTGTTTAATTTATTTTTACTATTATAGTTTGTTGTAGTTTTATTTTCTTATTTAAGTAAATTTTGTTTATACTTTCATTTTGCATGACGGCGATGATAACCTTAACGGTTTTTCGCTGGGGAAAAAGAAAAAAAATGTTTGGATTTCAACATGAATCACGTAAAATGGATCCACATGTCTTTTAGAAGATATCCCCCCTTCAAAAAAAAAAAAAAAGATAAGATAATTTACAGGCAAAATTTCTCAAATTGGCCAGATATAATGTGTTGACCTTTTTATTCTTAAATTTTGCACACTTTAAATTTAAACATGCTACACTTGAAATTTAGTGTATTTTTTCTTTTTAAATACGTAACTGAGGTCAAATGTCTGATTAAAAGAAATAATAAAATGAATATTTCAAAGAGAAAATTGTTTGCAAATTATGAATTGTGTTGTAATTTAAAGGAAATGCATATAGTGATAGTAAGATTTTTGAAAAATCTACATCAAATTTTAAATAACGTAAGTAAAACTTGAATGTTAATTGATACATATTAATATTAAAACAAGCAACATCAAAAATGTGAATCTGTTTATTTAAATTATTTTCATTTCAATATACGTATTTACATAGTTTACAATTCCAAATCATACAAACTGCTTTAATCTATTGTCATAGTTATTGTACATTTATACCAAATAGCCTAACACTATAATTTTTTTTAAACAATAATAATGCATGGATGGTGTGCTTTAAAAAAAAAATCAAAAAAGTACCCATAAATTATGAGAAAAAATACCCTTTTGAAAATATTGACAAGTGCAAAATGCATTCAGACATTAAATTTATCCAATATAAATAAAATAAACTTTTAAATTTAATACTAAATAATTTATAAATAATTAAGTCCCTATAACGAACTTAGCGAATAATAAATCCTAGTTAGTCATAAACTTGAATTATTAACAAGTTTATTTAAGAACTTCACGTCACCAACGTCAAGATGTTTTTCATGTGTAAGAAATACACTATTATTTGTAAGGAGCACTCAGCCTAAACTTTCTGAATTATTTATTGAAGGAAGAATTATTTATTATGGTAATGAAAAATGTAAACTTTTTTCACAAAATCTAAAAACAGAGCAAAAAATAGTTATTACAATTTTGTTTAAATCATTTTGCAATTATAATAAATTATAAGTAGTGTATATATTATGTCATGTTTACCAAGAAGAAGCAATACATTTAAATATTTTTTGTAATCAAAAGTAGCGTGCACAGTCTTTGAAAAGTGGAAGGCTTGCCTGCAATATATGGAGATAAATTGACAGCAAATATAAAATGGAAAAATGCTGCACTGTCGATAGCCCCCAGGCCAGTGGTCATCAAAACTAATTAAGTGATGTATTTATACTTTGGCATGTTCAGAACTTTGCTTGGGCTGTCAGATAAAAGTGAAATATTTTCTGATAAGACTATCCTTAGTGCATTAATAAAGGCTACTCTGAATCTCTTTGTACAAAAATTACAACAGAAAACCAACGATGAGTGGAAGAAATGAGTGTTAAAAATAGAGCAAAGATTTCTGGTGATTAAAGAATTCAAGAAGCATATTGGGTTCCAAAAAATGAAGTCGATATCAATGCGCCCATGGAGACAAACAACATTCTCATTTTTAAAGGGCCTATGGGAAGTAACCGCTTTCCATAGGAATAACTTGGAATGAAAATAAAAATTACGGTTTTCTTAAATATTTTTATAAAAATTAAAAATGTATGTTTACTTGATGTGCCAAAAATATTACAAGTTAGTTGCTATCTTGACATCGGTTTTTTATTGTAAAAATACCCACAGATGAATTCACAAATCATTCATACAGAAAAAAAATCATTTAAAGTGATGACACAAAGAGGGAGAATTATGGGTAAAGATGGTTAACCTTGACAGGGGAAAGGAGGGGATCAAATGAAGTCAAGAATAGCTGACATAATATGTGCACAGCCCCTTACAATAATCTCGTTATTTTTTATTAATTGAAACTATTACGAAATTTGATATAAAGTTTGATGAAAATAAATAAATCTACTTTACAATATGAATCGCTTACTGTAACCATTTTGTAAACACAATTTATTTTTTGTGAGGATTTTAATATCAAATAAATTTTAAAATGTTTGCCAGAGCTTCACGCTCAAATTACTTTTCCAGGATTGATTGTAATCTCAGCAACAATTTCTCCGTTTACTTATTTGTGACTCAGTATGATCGTGTAAATATATTATTTGTAAGATTTTTCCAGTAGTAATGATTTTGCTTTGCTTTTCCATTGCGAAATGAGTTGAACTTGTGTGCACAATGTTCAGTTTTACCCTGAATTCGTATTTTGATGAAATAACACCATGTTTTAAGAAATGTCCATATTTTACATTATTATTAAAGATATTACTGCAACAAAAACTGACAGCTGCTCAAGATCCGAAGTTTTTCTTACAATGTCTTAATATCTCTCAACGATGAAATACATTTATAGTTTAAGCAGTCCTAGCTAAATTTCAGATAGTCTTTAAAATTAGCCAGTAAAACATCTTCATGTCAGTACCAAGAATAAAACGGTTGCGGATGCCCTCGAGACTGCGATGTTACGAATCCGGTCGCAGGATTATACGCTCCAGGACTTAGAGGATTTGATAAAAGTTGTGGTGGAGGGCTAACTCGTTGTAATTGATGATGATGATGCGAAGTCATCGGCAAGGTTGCCCATGTGGTTGCTCCACTGTTTGGGCTGTTGAGGGATACCATGTCACTGGTTGGAGGTGCCATGGGATCTGCTGCGGAATTATTGCTGTTTCCTGTAAACAGTGAATATAAGAATAATGTGTAATGTAAGAATATTTAAATGTACATAATTTAAAAAAATATACCATAATGTGAGTTTTAAACAGTTTTGCAGGTCTATCAAACAGTGTTGCTTAAATATATTTTCCCATTGGGGGCTTTTTTCTCTAAAAATGAAATTTGCAGGGGGGACATTAGGGAAAAGAATATGGTAGGGAAAATATGAAGAATTTTTTTTTATTCTTTATTGGAAATATTTATAGAATATTATGTCCAATCTTAACTAGGTTAAATTATTTTTTGTAAAGAAAGCACTGACAGATTAATGTGATTTTGTGGGGAGGGGCGATTGGTTGGATGATTCAACTTACAAGAGGGCCTACCTGGGGGAAAATTTTTTAAATAATACCTTCAAAAACTAGCACTGTTAAGCTGTATTGAGACTTAAAACAGATATAATAGTAAGTGTACAAATTTACTTCATTTTAGAAAAAAAATCACTAATATCACTGTGTGTGTGTGTGTGTGTACTGTAATTATTTTGGTGTCCTATATGTATGGGATGATGTGAAATACAATGAATTCATTAAAATTTGAATTGGGGATTTTTTTACAATATGATAATATTGGGCAAATTTTATGTGGCTTGTTGGGAACACTCATATATAACATCTGGTAACACTGATCAAACATGACCTGGCAAGCCTTGTAAAAAAAATTGAAGTTGTCTCTCAGCCAACTTGAAGTACATAGTGTCACATTGGAAGTAATAACCCTTGAATCTATAATGCTTGATCATTAGAATCAAGAATATAATCATGTTTTTTTTGGAGGGTGGAGGCATAGTAGATTATTTTAAATTTCTTCTCCATTCTTTGTTTCTCCTGAATAAAAAAATAATTTTACTCGATAATTACTGTCAATAATTCTTAAAATAATTAAAAATCAGTGTTCATCTGTCTTGCACGTGGAATGGAAGCAAATTTCAAAATTTTGCAAAAGGAACTCTGGTCAATGTGAAATTCACCCCCTTTTTCTTATATTTTTCAACAATTTTACTTCACGGTCACAATTACTGTTAATTCTGAACTAAGTGGTATTTTACATGACCACATTCTATTAAAAAATGAACCAGGCTTTATAAAAACAAAACGTAATGATTTTTCACGAATAAGGATTAGTTGTAAGACAAACCTCTATCTTAGTGGTTTGAAAATTTTAAATGTTAATTCATACAGATTTTACAAATGACAGTGGTGAAATAATTTCAAAAAAACGTTAAATTAATTTTAAGAACACAAAACCGTGCTGGTTATTAATGTTATTTACAAAATCTGGTATGATCAAACTGTCGGAAAACTACCAACCTGACGGTGGGCCCATAAGTGCTAAACTGGTCGGAGTTGGGGGTAATTGATGTGAAGACAACATACTGCCCGGGCTGATCGGGTAGGCATTGGCATTCCCTGATATCAGAGTTGGTGAAACATTACCCATGCTTGGCATCTGCAACAGCAAATATAACATAATTATAGTGTTTTGACAAATGACTAACCAATCTCTATACAGTACTGCAGGTACTCGTCATGGCTTCGCTTGCTATATTTTTTTGCTAAAATAGTAATTATATTAAATATTCATTTAAATAATTTACATGTTATCTATAAATATAATATAACAATATTAATGAAATTATCAATACTCTTAGTAAATAATGTAGTAAAATGAATTTTTATTAAACTCAATATTGCACATTCTTTTAATTTATCGTATGTCAGTAACTGAAAACAGAACTGTTGCTCTTACCAATCCTATAATCATTATTCATAATTACAAAAGGGATTTATAATCTGGAATGAGGTCAAATGATTCATATGAATATGGGATTCCATACACTGGAGCAGTAAAAGATTTTAACTTATATAAAATCATCAGTAAGACTGCTGCCAAGTTCAGCCATCTAATCTATCAGGATAATGAACAGCTGTTAGATAATATTAGAAAGAGGAGACTGGCTTTTTATGGACACCTAATAAGGCTACCAGAAGAAAGACTGACAAAGAAACTAAATTACCAACTCAAGATGAAAATAAAGAATGAGTGGCTTAAGGAAGTGGAACAGGACCTAAAAGAATTAGGGACAACGGAGGAATGTCTGAAAGAAGGAAGGGAAAAACCAATCCTTATGGATAAAAACACTAGATTAAAAATTAAAGAAGGAACAAAAAGGCCTTTTACTCGGAGGAAGTTTGACTACAGAGATCTATAAGACTGAAAAAGTATTGGGAGAATCTCAAAAACCTAAAATAATTTAAGTTGAAAGTCCAAAAGAACCAAAATTGACAAAATGTGCTCCATTGAGGGCTAAAAAAATAATTAAAAAAATCACCAGTTAATTAATATTTTAATTTATTAATTTAGACCATCATTTTAAATTGACTGTACGATGTACAAAAATCATAAAGTAAATAGTCCATTTACTTGGATTTCAGCCTGATATTGAGCACGCTTTTTATAATGGTGGCTGTGCATTACTAGTCTGTTTATATTCAATGATATGATGGAAAACATGTGAGGTTTTCCTCATTAAATGTGCTGAACAATTAAATTAAACCGTTAAAGTTGTGAAATTCATTTGTTGAGTAAATTGACAAGTTTAAATAGGCTATATTTCACTACGCAAATAATTAAAGGAACTGCGAAATTTGCAGTGCTGCTTAGCCTCTTCACTGATCACATCCTAAGGCAGTTGAATGCTGATGAGTTTTGCCGAGTCTAACCGAATGCAACGACTAATGCCTTCCTTAAGGTTAAGACATTAAGATTATTACTAGAGGAAGGGATAATTCAACCCTGTGATCGATTGACCTATTGTGCAACTTACTCCTTAAAATACCTAGTTCAGCAGATTGGTGCCCCTAATAAGTTCCAACAACCCACTGACTAGCACATTCTGCTGAAGATCCCTACAGTCTTGGAAACCAAAAACCCCTAGCCTCCTACTAGCAAGAGTCTCACAATCATAAATTATGTGACCTGCAGTTTCCTTCTCCTTCCTGCACAATTTACACACATTTTCTCCGTGGTATACACCTATCCTGTTCTTGTGCACCCTCAGACCACAGTGCCCTGTTATGAGCCCCATGATCCTCCTGAGTTGTGCTCTGCCCAGGACATCTGCTGCCCCTTTAACTCCTCCAGAAGGAACTTTGCTTAATAGACGTTTACTGTGGGAATGCCCATGAAGGTTGTCCCATCATACCTGGTGTTGACATGTAATCCACCCATTAATAGCAAACCTGGCCAATGATAGAGAAATTCCTAAAGCCGGCTCAGGTCCGATAGATGCAGATCCAAGTCCAGCCAGTCGGTCTGCCTCCTCATTACTTCCAACTCCTCTATGCCCCGGAACCCAGTGAAGAGTTACATAATTATAATAATTATATTCCTTGAGGTTACAACTGTATGTTTGAACAATATTATTTAAATGGCTGTCTTAATCACCTTAAAAACTTGCCATATTGTACATAAAGGCATACAAATATGTCAATGTACCAGTCGCCATTGGGCCCTATGCTGAACAGTATTTAAATGAAAAATAATTTAATAATTTCGAAAAATTTCACTTTTTAACAAGACTCACCTGAGAATTAAGAAGAGAAGTCGCGGGGCCATTGCTGTAAGGGCTAAGGCCTGTGTAGGAAGGAGCAGTATTTGCACTAGGGTTGCTATGTGTCCTCAAGTCCGCTTCTGACGTCATCGGTGTACTACTGGGCATGGGGTTGTGAGGGTGGCTGTACAAGCTTGAATGATCTGCAAATTGCGTGTAACCTTATAAGAAACAACAAACGATACAGTTGCGAAAGTTAAATCAAATGAAAACATTTAATCAATTTAAGCGATCGTTACAAAATGTACAATAACGCTGTCTCGTTGACGCGATAGAAGCGAATTTCCAAAAGTAATTTTCTCCGTCTTACCTTTCTTGAAAATTTAATTCCACCATCATAATCAGCAATAAAATGTGTGATTATTAGCATTCTAAACTTTCGAATTGCATTGAAAATAAGAAAACCCTGACCGCCGTAAATTGTTCTTAATTTCAACGGATTTTGAAAATTAAAAATGTTGATTTACGCAGTTTTTAACGCTGATTACAACGGTAAAATCGAATTAAAGAAAAAATAAGGCAAAAATGTTATGAATTTTTAAAGATTCAAAATGACCGCCATTTTGAAACTGTTGAACAAATTTTTTGTTTAACGAACTTCTTCAAGTTACAACCATAATCGATTTTTTTCGCAAAGTTTGAATCAAATCGGACCAAAATTGCTAATTTGACCGTCCTCTCTTTCACACACGCGCGCGCGCACACACATTCAAGGTTCAGGTCTGGATCTTACCATGATGTTTGTTCCAACTGCTCATTTCTCAAATTCACTAAGAATGAAATTAGGGACCCACTTCGTTAGTTTGATATGATAACCGTTTTAAATGGATTAAATTAACAATTTACGTCAAATCATAATTTAATGTCACTGAATACTTTTAAGTTAGGCCTACTGCAGTGAAATATACCTTGCGAGCTGGGCGTGTACGTAGGCTCCGGAAGAGGCTGAGGAAGCATGTAGGTGGTAGGCCCAGGGGAGGCTTGGTAACTCATGGACAGGCCCATAGAACCAAAACTATTTCCTGAATTGCTCGCTAACTGCTTTCTGAGGCGAGCTCTCCGGTTGCTGAACCAAACCTGCAACATTTCAAATAATCTTAACCTAACTTATTTTCATAATCCCGTTTTCAATATAAAAAAAAGGTGGCAGTCGCATGAAACAGACTGTAATAGTGATTTTAAATATAACAATAATTAATTCAAATTTAACCGTGGTTATCTCTAACCAGTGTTGATGAAATTACAAATACAGCTGCTCCAGTTATAACGGCTAACACGCGCGCGCACGCATACATACACATAAGCGCTTGCACGGATGCACGCGCGAGCACACACACACACACTTGCTCTCGCGCACACACACAAACCCAAAAAATATGTGCGCGCACGCATACACAAACATATGAGCTTGATCGGACGCACTCACGCGTACAGACACACACACACACACGTGCGCACATACACATTCGTGCGCACGCACACACAAACCCAAAAAAACATACACGCGCTCATACACACACATATGCGCTTGCACGGGCGCACACGCGCACACACACGTACGCTCGCTCACACTCACACGCTTGCGTGCGCGCGTACACACACACACAAAACATGCGCGCTCACGTATACACACACATACGTGCTTGTACGGACGCACGCGCGCGCGCACACACACACACACGTGCGCTCGTGCATACACACACATACGTGCGCTTGTACACGCTCACGCGCGCACACACAAACACAAAAAACATGCGCGCGCACGCACACACATACATATGCGCTTGCACGGACGCACGCGCGCGCGTACACATACATGCGCTCGCGCACTTACACGCACACAAATACAAAAAACATGAGCGCGCACGCATACATATACATATGGGCTTGCACGAATGCACGCGCGCACTCACACACACACACACACGCACAAAAATGCTCGTGCACATACACACACAGACACAGACACACACACACACACACACACACACACACACACACACACACACACGTGCACTCGTGTACTCACACGCTAGGACGCGTGCTCACTAACACTAAAAACATGCGATCGCGCATACACACATATGCGCTGGCACAGACGCACGCGCGAGCGTGCGCGCGCGCGCGCACACACACACACACACAGACTGGGGTTTACCGCGATGGCGCTCCAATAGCTCATTTTGTAAAAGGAAATTCGTTAACCAATAAATACGAAGGTGAACTGTTAGTTTAAACCTAGGCCTTCCGATCCTGAGTTTTTTTCTAAATTTGAAAAGCAGCATCAATACTAAACAACAGGTTCACCTGTATTCTAGCTTCAGTCAGTTTCGTCCTCTGCGCCAACTCTTCTCGGGTGTAGATGTCAGGATACTGCGTCCTCTCGAAGGCCCGCTCCAACTCGTCCAGTTGTTGGGCCGTGAACGTGGTCCTGCTTCGTCTCTGCTTCCTCTTCAACGGAATACCCGGTTCAGATTCGCAGTCGGATCCTTCGCTCGTTTTTCCTGTAAACCGGAAACTAAATTACTATTTGAAGGCACAAAATGTAATTTAAAACAAAACTGTGTAAAGGAGACGGAAAAATTAATTTATATGTGTGTGTGTGTGTGTGTGTGTGTGTGTGTGTGTGTGTGTGTGTGTGTGTGTGTGTGTGTGTGTGTGTGTGTGTGTGTGTGTGTGTGTCTGTAAATGATAATGTTCGTATGTGTATCCTCTATATACGCAAAAACTGCTGAACCTGTTTTGCTGAAAATTTAATAATTTGTTTTTATTAGTGTCAGAAGTGTTTAAAGCGTGATATATCCGCCATATTTTTTCCCGTAAAAAGTTATTTTCTATCTGTGTTTAGTGACTACAGTGTTTAGTGAGTGGTTTGCATTAAATCCGATAGATAGTGCTGTTTTGTCAACTGGATTTAATTACATTCTGATTTTTATAAAGTGAAAGCAAGAGACATAATTTTTGTATAAACTATTAACACCGAAAATGAATTCAAATTATTATATATTTTTTTCGCTATGAATCCTGTTCTGGTGGTTGCCTACACAATGAAAAATTGCCACTACTGAAAAGGTAAAATTATTTTCGATCAACTATTGTGTTTAGAGATTGGTTTGAATTAAATCCGTTAGGTAGTGCTGTTGTTTAATTATGTTCTGACTTATAAATAGTGAAGGAAAGGGATATAATTTTTCCATGAACTACTAACACCAAAAATAAATGTAAATTATTATATATTTTTTACTAAAAATACTATTCTGGTAGTTGCCTATACAATGAAAAATACCAACTATTGAAAACTTAAAATTATTTTCTGTGTTTAGTGACTGGTTTCAATTAAATCCGATAGGTAGTGCTGTTGTGTTGAAAATTGCATTTATTTACATTCTGCCTTCGTGAAGGTTAAAATACTCAAATTAGTAATATCAATGTATATACTCAATATACATTATTGTGTATATTATGATTGAGTATATTAATGTGTAAAGTAAAAAAAAACCTTTTGTTACCCTTCTCCCGCGGGTAACTCCGGGTAGTAGAGCTAGTTAACATATAAGCTAAACTTTTAAACATTAGATGGGCCTTGTGGTGCTCGTTTTTTCCTGGTAACTAAGAGAAGTTAAAGTATGTAGACCTACTTAGTACTTACGGTAACAGTTTTTGAAAACGCTTGCTTATCCACGATCAAAAACATTTTTCTTAGTGGGTTTATTTTTACTTAAATATTTACGTTCGTTGAACTCTAGAACACGTTTTAAGCCTAATTTGACTCATCACTGTTAGCCTAAACAGCTGGGATTGATTACTTGGAGGAACAAAAAGGTATGGCGAATTTTTTTAAAACATCGATATTCCGACATATAGGCTAGTTTGAAGAACATCGATGGCCTTAAAATAATGGGACGAAAACATCGTGGTTTTTTTACGACTTTTAAAATAAGACTATGAAGCATGTAATTAAAGTCATTTATATAATCACGAAACCTAGAATTATATTTAGTTAGAAATTATATATATATATATATATATATATATATATATATATAGCTTTTGTAGATGACCTGGCCATACTCACAGATAATGAAACAACAGCGATTAAACAGATGGAAGTCCTAAAGGAATGTGCAGAGAGGGTCGGTCTACAGATCTCGTTTAAAAAAACCGAATTCTTCTGTACAAAATTAAATATTCAAGAACTAAACACAAAATATGGTAAGATAAACAGAGTCAAGCACTTCAAATATCTGGGAGAAATTCTTGAACTCACTGGTGGCGAGAAGGCTGTGCAAAAGGTTCGGCTACTGAGAACGAAGAGGGCTCTTGGTATAACGCGTGATATCTACAATAAGAGATGTATGTCGACGCACACAAAAATCAGACACTACAACACAGTCATAAAACCGGAGGTATTATATGCAAGCGAGACGCTAGCACTCCACACAAAAGCTACCATGGAGGGTATTTTGAAAGAAGAACGCAAAATCTTGAGGAAGATCCTTGGCCCGAGATTAACAGAAGATGGATACAGGTTGCACTCCCGGAAGACCACAGAGAAGATATCGAACCTGGCAGCAGATATCAGAAGAAGGAGGCTTCGGTTCTATGGACACATCAGTAGACTCCCAACAACGAGACTTGCCAACAGAATCCTTAAGTATATACAAGGTGTCAAATCAACAACGTCGTGGATCGCACCAGTCAGAATAGACCTACATGACGCAGGAATAGACTCAACAGATGTTGAAGATAGACACGCATACAGGAGAAAGATGCTCGGTTGGAAGGTCCCAGAGAATGAAATCCCAAAGAGAGCAGGGGTAAAATGGACGGAGGAGCGGAAGAGGATCCATGGGGACAGGATGAGGGAGGTGTGGAGGATTAGAAGGAACAAGACATGAGTCGGAGTGCTTTGCGTGATCCAACAGGGTTTATGCGCAAATAATAATAATAATAATAATAATAATATATATATATATATATATATATATATATATATATATATATACACAACATATATATTTAATTAAACGTGTCTATAATTAATATAAACGTTTATAATAATTGTGTTAATATTGCTAGTTTTTAACAACATAACCTGAAAATTATTCTAACTTATCAGCTGTACAATAAGTTATAAGTTTATTCGTGAAATCAGCTGATCTTACGAATGTAATATTAAACATTGATTTTTTGACTCTAACTACAATAAATAATATCGAAGCTAGGTTCACGTTAATAAGCTAGGTTAAATAAATAATATATATTTATTTAAACGTATTTATTTATTTATTTATTGTTTAAAATCTTCCTTTCAACACCTTACTAAAAATACTGTTCTGGTAGTTGCCTATACAATGAAAAACTACCAACTACTGAAAACTTAAAATTATTTTCTGTGTTTAGTGACTGGTTTCAATTAAATCCGATAGGTAGTGCTGTTGTGTTGAAAATTTACTAGAGTACGTGGCGATCAAGACAGTTCAAAAGCCTTAAAAACAATTGAACCGAGGATTTATATTACTTAACGAATATAAATAAACACAAATATATGAATGGAAACGTAATTTGGTGCGTTTATAGAGATACATGTTGAGGACTTGTATGCGATGTAGTCTATGTGACCAAACAAGTCTTCAAATATATCTAATAGTTCGTAAAATTATACTTTTTTACTGAAGTGTAAAGATAATAGGCTTACACCCTGAATGTATACTTGATGATTAATGTTTCAAAACTTCCCTAATGTCCATTGCTGAAAATTTTCAGGAAATCACAAAAAACATTTTCCGGTGGAAAATTTTTTGAATATAACATCAAATAAGTGTTTAAATTATACTTTATGTCTCTAGGTAATTTTACACTAAAGGAAAAGGCTTTTACACTTTTAGTTTATTAATAAATAAATAAATCTCTACGGACAAGGGACATTTTGAATCTGAAGAGTGGACAAGAGACGTTTTGAAAATAAAAATAACGGACAAAGTCTTCAAATATATCTAATAGTTCGTAAAATTATACTTTTTTACTGAAGTGTAAAGATAATAGGTTTACACCCTGAATTTATACTTGATGACTCTAGTTTAAAAACTTCCTAACGTCCATTGTTGAAAATTTTCAGGAAATCACAAAAAACATTTTCAGGTGGAAATTTTTTTGAATATAACATTAAATAAGTGTATAAATTATACTTTATGTCTCTAGGTAATTTTATAACAAAGGCTTTTACACTTTTAGTTTATTAATAAATAAATAAATCTCTACGGACAAGGGACATTTTGAATATGAAGAGTGGACAAGAGACGTTTTGAAAATAAAAATAATGGACAAAGGGCAGTTTGTTTAAAAAATGTTAGCATTTGGCACTGTACAGCAGAAACCATAGTAATATCTCGTTTATTTAAACAAATATTATTGAAACACTAATAAAATACAAAAAGGAAAATCTTAAGAAAAATTATAGGAACAAAATTTCAGGATAATAAGGTAGTATATATAAGAAATGAAGCTCTCTACAAGAAAATTGAAAAACTGTCAGATACTATGAGAAAAAGGAGAATAAATTTTTACGGCCATCTTCTTAGAATGAACTGTAATAGATTAACGAAACAAGTGTTTGATTTTTTCCATAATCGTAAAACAAAACCAAACTAGTTTAAAGAAATTGAAAAAGACCTAATAGAATTAAAAATTACAGAAAATTCACTGCTTGACCAAACTCCTAAGATAATTACCAAAGACGAAAGAATAAGATTCCAAGATAAAACCAAAATAAAACCTAAACCTATCATTTCAGAATAGGAGAGGAAAAGAAGATCAGAAAGAATGAAGAGCTACTGGGAACAAAGAAAAGTACAGCGCGCAAGAAATGATTAATTCAGCGTACCCCAAAGAGGGTGAAACGATAAAAAAAAAATACAAAAATATAAATTAAAATAAAAAAAATCATTCAAGTGAAATGAGTCAGCAAAAATATTTATTGTCAAAATGTTGACCACTGTTTAAGAAAATCAATATTATACGAGGTATTTCCTCAAATCAATATTCCTCGTATTTATATTTATGAGGAAAAATAATAATAATAATAAAGTCATAATAAATTGAAAAAAGCCTTTTAATTGGTAAAATTACTAAAATATAGAAAACTATACACGGTGCTACGAAAATAATAAAAATACTTAATATATGACACAAGATCACGATCAAAACATACAAAATTCGGACGCCTTAAACTCATAACTTCTAAACAACACTTCAACATAACCTTACGTAAGAATCACAAATAAACAATTTCCTGCTTACAGGCAGGGTTACCACTCTTTAAAATACACATGAAACAAAGAAATACAAACAGAATTAATAAAATTTGTAGTATTTTTCCA
Source organism: Callitettix versicolor (assembly GCA_022606455.1). NCBI lineage: Eukaryota > Metazoa > Arthropoda > Insecta > Hemiptera > Cercopidae > Callitettix > Callitettix versicolor. The sequence continues at coordinate 74,928,710 of CM040184.1, read as the reverse complement.
AAAGGTTGTAATGTTGATATCTCAGTGGACAAAAGACAGTTTGACACTAAAGTGAACAAACACCGTTCACGTACTAAAGTACTGAAGGCCATTTTGAAAACAAAAACTGAATCCTTCAGTAGTTAATTCTAACTGAATCCTTCAGTAGTTAATTCTAGTCGGCCATGTTGGTTGGACAAAAGACTTTTGATTCCAAACCACATATTTAAACTCAAATATTTATTATTTATAGGACGTTTTGGTTAAAATACGCTTATATTTTCTATAGGTTATGTATAAAGAATACGTATAAATAAAAATCTCTATTTCGCCATCCGGTGGACAAAGGACTTTTTGAAACTGAACTCCTCACTTATACAAATCATTTCATTTTTCAATTGGTAATTTTTATTGGTCAGTTACAGTACCTTTAAATGCAAATATTCTAAATGTTTACAATGAAACCTTGTCTAGTATTGAGAAGTTTTTATATTTATTAACGTGTGCCCTGATGGAAGTAAAATTTTATAGACTCACACGCACAAAATTCTCTTTATTGGTTCATAGACCTATAAACTTATCTTTTTTTATTTATTTTAAGGCGAAAACACATTTAAAGTGCGTAAAGTGTTAAAGTCGTAAGTGTAGTGTTTGTAAGTGAGTGTTAGACTCGGGTACCGCAAGAGACGTCTAAATCCTCTCAATTAGTGCAGCTAGGCTGCACCCCCTGCGAGATTTATATCTTATCAAACTAACGAAGTAGGTCCCTAATGTCATTCTTAGCGAATTTGAGAAATTAGCAGTGGGAACAAACATCATGGTAGCGAACATACAGACCTGGAACCTTGAATGTGTGTGTGTGTGTGTGTGTGTGTGTGTGTGTGTGTGAGAGAGAGAGAGAGAGAGAGAGAGAGAGAGAGTGCGTGTGTGAGTGAGTGCGCGCGCGTGCACGTGTGTGAGTGCGTATGTGTGTGCGCGCGCGCGTGTGTGTGCGTGTGTGTGTGTGTGTGTGTGTGTGTGTGTGTGTGTGTGTGTGTGTGAGAGAGAGAGAGAGAGAGAGAGAGTGCGTGTGTGAGTGAGTGCGCGCGCGTGCGCGTGTGTGAGTGCGCGTATGTGCGTGCGTGTGTGTGTGAGAGAGAGAGTATGTGTGTGAGTGAGTGCGCGCGCGCGTGTGTGTGAGTGTGCGTGCGTGCGTGTGTGTGTGTGAAAGAGAGAGAGAGAGAGAGAGAGAGAGAGAGAGAGAGAGAGAGAGAATGAGTGCGTGCGTGTTTGTGTGAGAGAGAGTACGTGTGTGAGTGAGTGCGCGCGCGTGCGCGTGTGTGTATGAGAGAGAGTGCGTGTGAGCGAGTGCGTGCGCGTGCGCGTGTGTGAGTGTGCGTGTGAGTGCGCGTGCGTGTGTGTGTTGAAGATATCATCAACCAAATCGGCCCGAGTTCCACACGTGTACGTTTTTAACTGGTTCAACAATCAATACTGGTGTATACTCTTATAAATTCACTTTAAGAGTGCTGTGAATTTGCTTACGGTAGGCTAAGCGAGACGATTTTCGACATATTAGTATTATCTTGAATTTATTTTTTCTATGCCCGCCTAAAGAAGTTTTCACTCCGAAAATCGCGAATATCCAAGCATTTGCGAAAGTTAAACTGTTCTATATTTGTCGTATCGCAAATATTATAATTAAATAAAATTAGCGAATGTTAATGGATTACTGTATACAGCCCTGGAGTAAAGAAGTGATGCAGCAGGCCTAAGCTTATTTACGGGAGTGGAGTGGAGAGGAGAGTGTGAAGGTTTTGTTCAGTATTTATTCTGCATGGTGGTGGAGTGACCTACGACCTCATAAAGAAGCCCGCCATGCCTCAGCCGCCTGCTTTGTAGTCGCCGCTTGTGTGGGGGCTGTTATTAGTCACACTACAATCATCTCCCCCCCACCCAATAGCAGTTGCCATTCCAGACATTTAAACTTGTATTGTTGGCTATTTATAATTAACTTGGAAAATCGACAGGATTTCTTGAAATGAAATTTTAGACATTGAAATTCACAATTCAGTCGGCCGTGCCGAATTTGAAAATCCCGAAATATGGGGGGAAAACGGACTTAAAAGTGTTAAGTTCGATCGATTGGTCAACTCGTTCGGTACCCACCAGACATAGGTTGACGGATATCCGAGCAAACGTTTAAAAACACATAATTACGTTCTGCTACTTAGGCTAATCTGTGCTTTGAACGCGGTTAGAAAAATTCTGATTTGAACAGATTTTAAATCAAAAAGGGCTTAAAAAAACTTTTCTTCAAAAAAAATTCTCATTTTTTTTTTTAACGTCCGACTATGGTGTAAAATATATAGCCATAACCAGTGATAAGAAGTAGTCACTTCTGTCGGCAGTCATGCCACTGCCACCTTTCTTAAAAAAAAAATCCATATGTAAAAAATCATACCTGACTAAATAAACCCTGACCGCAGTCATGCCCAGTCACATATTTCAAACGAAATGCCCGAAATTAATTTGCGAACTATTTTTTTATTCGCATCGGACCAAGATTATGAACAATAGTGTATAAACTAAACACGTGTTCTTACATTTATATTATTTTTTTATTATTTTTTTTAACGTCATTGTGCACACTTGGGCTAATGCAGACGATGGGATGATGTATAGCGTATGAAAATGCCAAGCCCTGGCCGGGAATCGAACCCGGGTCCGCGGGGTGAAAGCCCAGTACGCTACCAACTAGGCCACCGAGACGGCCCTAGCGTAATGCAAGTAGTACACGGAGTCTAGCAGTGTCAATGGGCAGCTTTGATGTCTTGGTTCGATTTTCAAGCTGACTCCGCTTCCCCCACCACCACATTGACCACACCTTCCAAATTATTATCGTTACCCAGGTTACCGTTGCCTAGGTTATTGTTTTTAAACATAATAGTTGCTAAAATCCGTTACAGTAGGCCTAAATATTTAGATTTAACACGTTGAGTGCCCACGACGCACACGTGAGTCCAGTCTAACAAGGTCCAGGACCAACACGTGTGCGCCAAACTGCATTTTTTTAATCAAGTTCTGAGAAATTGGGCTTTGCTGGCCAGGTTTAGATAAAGGCCTCTCTTCATTTGGGACAGTCTATTGTTTGAGAAAATATCGTTGGTTTCAGGTTTTTGTTGTTAGAATGCATTTATTGGCTTGTTTGACAAGTATGTGTTTCTTACTCTTGAGTGAAATATAATTTCATTCAAATTTTATTTTATTCTAGAAAGTGTTTGGTTTAGTATTTTTTATTTTGTTAAATTTTGTGTTGTTTTTTTATATTGTATTCAATTTTTTCACATCATTCTGCCACGAGTGGATATGATTATTTTTTGTTGTTGTTATTTTAAGGCGAAAAGCACACCGAGGCTATTATCGCCTGCCTAAATGTAAGTGTGAGTGTAAAGTGTTAAAGTAGTAAGTGTAGTGTTGTAAGTGTAAGTGTGTGTTAGACTAGGGTACCGCGAGGGACGTCTAAATCCTCTCAATAGGTGCAGCTAGTCTGCACCCCCTGCGGTGGGATATGATTATCGTTTAGCAATATGGAAAATATTGTTACCACCATGAAGAGACTTTACGCATGCGCCAGAAGAGATTGAGAGTGAAAACGGAAAAAAACAATGGCAAGAATACAATCTACTTCTGCCCAGACTGTCCAGATCAACCAGGATTGCGTTTAAAACCATGTTTTAGAGTATATCACATTTGTAACATAAAAATATTATTTTATAAATCAAGAAATTAATTTTATCGTTTTTTTGTCCTTAAGAGTTTTTTAAAATATTAATTATCAATTTTTTAAATGAATAAAACAAGTAATTCAAATAATAATGTACGGTTTTGTAACTAAAATATTTTAACTTTAAAAAAAATTGTTTTGTTTAAAATTTAAACCGCTTATAAATTCGACACACACGTGCGCGTCATTGGGCATTATAGGACCAATAGACGCATCAAACTGTCATGCCAAGAACATGATCTTGGTTGAATGCGAAACAGAGGGGCAACACAGTGCAGTAGAGGTGGGCGTTTCTGCTATTTTTACAAAGCGTCAACAAACTGTTTGTTGAGGAAAAAGCTGCTTTTCAAAAACAGTTGGAAAAAAACTTTAGAAAACTGAAACTCAAAGTTGTATTAGCAGCTAAAACATAAAGCACATACGTTCAGTTTTCGACTACTTTTTCATTCCCACTGCCACCATGTCCTTAACTGTTTTTGGGTACAAAGCATTTAGAAAGGATAAAAATAATCTTTACAAGTGTAGTAATAATTAAATTACATTATCGAAACGTAATAATTATGTAAGCCATTTTATGTTTACGAAATGCAATGAATTTCAGTCAGTTTAACACAATTGCCGTTATTAATTTTGTGACTGTACTTAAATACTATAGGTAAAATTAAATTACTTGCTTACATTTTCATTCTTAAACAATTTTTTTATTGAAATGCTAAATAATATTTATCAGTTTGTTAGTATTAAATTTTTCTTTTATCTTTTTTCGAGTTTAAAAAACTTAGTAACCGTTTCAAATTACTAGCACACTATTTTATTTTTAACAATCAGAAGTTTCTGAGCAGTTAGGTTAACCATAGAATAAAAATAAATACGTCAGATATTCCAGCGCCACCTTTATATTTATATCCTTTGACGTTCAGTTGTGTGTTGTTTCTTAGAAGTAAAATATCAGCTGTTATGATTGTTTATACGGTTCCGCTGAAGTAACCTACAAAGAAGAAAGAACCTTTGATGTTAAAACAAACTTGATTTCATCTCTAGGTTGCATAGGACTGCAAACATTGATACTCCAGTCTAGACAAAATTTTCTTCCTCACTGTATTTTAAAACAGGTTGTTTTATCGGCTGCTACGGTAGGCTTATGGGCCTAAGGCAGTTGTTTCCAAAATTTTGATGCATGCGTTTTTCTTTAAACTTGCACACATTTTGTTTAGGATAATTCTGTGCTTTTATTCTTATATTTAACGGATTTATGCATTTTATAGAGTGTAGCCTGGTGTATTATAAATAAATAAAAATAAATGAAACAATATTGGCCTAATAAGGGACTCATTACTGTACTTAACAATGAGAAGTTTCCGAGTAGTTAGGTTAACCATAGAATAAAAATACCAAATATTCCAGTGCCACCTTTATCCTTTGACATTAAATTGTGTATTGTTTTCTTAGAAGTAAAATCATGTATCAAAGTAACGTCAAATTTCTTCGCCAAATCAAATTTTATCGTGTGTAGGTTATTTCAATCGTGTAATTGTGTTTAGTGGTTGTTACGTGTGTTTACAATGTTTTGTTTAACTTTGTGACGATCTCAACAGAGAGATTTGAGATTTTATATTACGGCATGAAGATGAAAAAGGTTTCGAAACCGCGGTAACCTTTACGAGGTGAGTAAATAGACCACTAAACTGAAAAATACGAGATGTGGCTATTAAATAACGAGACTGACGCTACGGCGGAACAAGTGCACATGCACCAACCGCCATTGACCGACAGCTGTTTAGTGTGAAGCTTTCTCTTCAGAATGCAGTTAGTCTCGTTTGTGTAACCAACACCGTTTGGTCATAACCTTCATTTCCGTTAGTGTTACAGTATTTTGTTTTGCCGGAAAAAATGGATAGTGTAATAATAGAGCAACGAATTGTTGTTAAATTTCACTTCAAACTTGGAAAAACCGCTACTGAAACTTATAATTTACTGAAAGAAGTGTATGGCAGTGAATGCTTATCGCGGGC
>CM040184.1:74892953-74912953 GCA_022606455.1 Callitettix versicolor | reverse complement strand
TCTGCCTTCCCTAGCTTCGTCAATTATACTTTCGTTGACGCGTTTAGGAGAAGCTTCATCTTCAAAAACTATAGATATAGATTTTTTCAAAAAAAAGAGTATAGATATAGTTTTTGAAGATGGAAACTCTCCGAAACGCATCAACGAAAGTAGAATTGACGAGCTAGGGAAGGCAGATAATTATACTGAACACAGTAACATCTACTTGCTTCACACTTTTCTCTAACTCACGCAAAACTAACCTTTACATCTAACGATAAAATTTCCGTTTAGACGCCATTACACTGTATTGTAAAAGCATAAAAAAATGATGCACTATTTGTAATATGTACCAGTCACAAAACACTCGATTCAGTTGACGCACTAAGCACTGCTTTTAACACTGGAATAACTTATTGTCGAACCTAGAAATAGGGTAGAAAGTGTGTACGTGTTACGCCGCTATAGAGAGGTTCCTGGAATTTTGTTGGCCACTACAGAGAAAGTTACAGTACATATTTTTACTACAGGAAATGGAAGGCATACAACACATTTTGCCGTTATAGAGAGATTTCCGTTATAAAGAGACCCAGACCAGGCGAGCTGGAGTGTCTGTTTGAGTTTCAGTTTTTCTTAACCTGTTTTTCCCAACTGTTTTAAAAAGCAGCTTTTTTCCTCAACAAACAGTTTGTTGACGTTTTGTAAAAATAGCAGAAACGCCCACCTCTACCAAACAGTTCTTACTTCACTACAAGCAACAAGCAAGTTTGGAATAAAGGGAAAAAGCTTAAAAGTAGGTAGAAGAAAAGCAGTTAGCAGTAAAACAGTTTTAGCGACAATTTTTTCGGCAACGTTCGAGAATAGAACGTGGGTACAAAACGTCAAAATACTGGTCCTTAACTATTCTTGGGGAAAGTCCGTTCCTTGTTTAACAAATCATAAACCAGTAATTATGTAAGCCATTTTATATTTACAAAAAAATCCAACTGCTTGTTTCCGTTTACCAAAAAAAGCAATTTGTCGTTTATAGGAAAACAGTTTTTAAAACAGTTTGGTGCAACAAAATTTCTGTTGACATTGACCAAACAGTTCTTACCACCACCACTAGATCTCAGTTGCAGTTAGTTTTAGCGCTTGCGGCAACGTTCGATTTTTTTTAACGTTCCACTTGGGCTAATACAGACAATGGGATGATTTTTAGCGTATGTCTCATGGAGGACGTCCGTCGCTTGCACTGATAGGCTAACACTGCTTGCACAGTTTGTTTGGAAAAAGAGTTCACTTTGCACTTCATCTCTATCGCGACACGCCGATGTTATGGAGAATAAAATGGAAAGATTATATGGACGAAAATAAGGGAAGCGTGGCGTTATAATGAAATGACGAATTTGTTGGAAGAACTTTTCGGAACATCGCGGAGGAAGAAGTGAAAAAACGAACAAGTTTCAGGCGCAAAAATCATAAAGTAACAAAATCAATGCTTTCTGGGTCTGGTATGTATGGGTTCTGATGATCTGTATGCACCTTCTTTATGGTACTACAAAGAATTGGAATTTCTGCAAGATCATTTGGAGGGAGAATCAGGAATCAGAAACATGATAATTTAATTTGGTTTGAGCCGCAAGATCATCTTGGAGCGAGAATCGAGGGGTTCGAGAAACATAATAATTTAATTTGGTTTGATAAAAATCTCGAGTGACAGGTTGTTTTACAAACAATTCTGATCTTTTACAGGCCCCTTTAGAGAGGCGGACAAGCGCGCTAATTTCTAAAGTTCATTAACTTTGCCTTTCTTACTGTATACTGTGTATATAATATAAATATAACTTTCATAAAATATGTTCATTTAAATTAAATTTATACAAGTGATATTCCAGTCTGTGATAAGGGCATCATTGCTACATTCGTGGATGATACTGCTGTTATCTCAGAAGGAAATAGCATTGAAGAGTCTACTCGAAGGTTGCAGATAGCTGTTAATGGAATTTGTGACTAAAAAATGGCGAATAAAGCTGAATGAGACAAAATCTGTTCATATTACTTTTACTAACAGAAAATTCAATTATCTTCCCGTGGTTATCAATCAACAAGTGATCCCACAAGATAATAATGCAAAATACTTGGGCATGACACTGGACGCAAGACTGCGCTGGAAGGTACATGTCAAAAAGAAACGTAATGAACTGAATCTGAAACTAAGGAAAATGCATTGGCTTCTTGGGCGACATTCTGAGTTGTCAGTGCACAATAAACTTTATAAACAAGTCCTAAAACCCATCTGGACATATGGTGTGCAGCTTTGGGGCTGCACGAAAAGAAGCAATATTAAAATTATTCAAACGTTTCAAAATAAAGTACTGAGAGGCATTGTTAATGCCCCATGGTACATACGTAATGATGATCTTCATAAGGATTTACAAATTGCTACAGTTCATGAAGAGGTTCGGCGATTTGCTAGGAAGCATGAAGAAAGACTGCATAAGCACCATAACATCGAGATGCTACAAGTTCTCGACAATTCGGTTCAAGTTCGGCGGTTGGACAGGATAAAACCGTTTGATTTGGGCTAAGACAAGATTGATACAACTGTCACAAGATCAAGTGATTTTTGGATTTTGGAGTGCGTCATAGGATGTGCAACCAACTAACGCTTTCATTTCATAGATATATTGATAGATGGACTAAGTTCAGTTTCAATTGTAAAAAAAAACTTAAAATATATCAAAGAGTGGACAAAAATAATATATTTTAGTCTATATCACTGATAGAGTTAACGTTAATATTATATGAAAAGCGAAAAAGCATTTTCTTGGATTCTGGGCATACGAATGAAGTAGTTTGTTTTGTTATTTTAAGGTGAAAAGCACATTGAGGCTATTAACGCCTCCCTAAATGTAAGTGTGAGTGTAAAGTGTAAAAAGTCGTAAGTTGTAAGTGTAAGTGTGTTAGACTCGGGTACCGCGAGGGTCGTCTAAATCTTCTCAATAGGTGCACTAGTCTGCACCCGCTGCGGGGTGAATGAAGTAGAAGTACGCCTCGGTGGTCTAGTGGATAGCGCACTAGGCTTTCACCCCGAGGATCCGGGTTCGATTCCCGGCGAGGGCTTGGCATTTTCATACGCTATAAATCATCCCACCGTCTGCATTAGCCCAAGTGTGCACAATAGTCGGACGTTAAAAAAAAAAAGTAGAAGTAGTATAGGTTAGTTCATTACAAAAATCGTATCAATAACCAATTATTCTGAATTTCTATTTAATGAAACCAATGCTGCTAGTTACAGGCATACAAATAGCGTAACAGATTATATCAAACAACCAAATTGGATAATAATTTGCAAAACTAATATTTAACGTTTATCAATTAATTTTTGTCCATCGCTTATCGAACAGAAGCCTGAAAGGCGGGTCTGTATAATTAATTCGCTCCGCCACTCACAAACTTGTACACTCCAGACACTATCCAAGTAGCCTGACTTTGGATTTCTTCAAAATAGCGCTGTACAACTAGGCTAAATGATATAGCCTACGTTTTTAACATGTACCATGGTTTAGGTTGTGAGCGTCGCGTGATGCCAGTGAACAAATTTATATTGGTAGTTATAGTAAAAGATCATTTGTTTTATATTAATTCGAAATGATCAACTGATTTCATTGAACAGCTGATTGGCTATAATAAGTTTTAGGTTATATTGTTAAAAACTAGCTATATTGTAGTAAAAGATCAATTGTTTTGTATTAATTCCTAACGATCAGCTGATTTCATTGAACAGCTGATAGGCTATGATAAATTTTAGGTTATGTTATTAAAAACTAGCTATATTGTAGTAAAAGATCAATTGTTCTGTATTAATTCCTAACGATCAACTGATTTCATTGAACAGCTGATAGGCTATAATAAGTTTTAGGTTATGTTATTAAAAACTAGCTATATTGTAGTAAAAGATCAATTGTTTTGTATTAATTCGTAACGATCAGCTGATTTCATTGAACAGCTGATAGGCTATAAGTTTCAGGTTATGTTGTTAAATACTGGCTATATTATAGTAAGAGATCAATTGTTTTGTATTAATTCGTAACGATCAGCTGATTTCATTCAGCTGATAGGCTATAATAAGTTTTAGGTTATGTTGTTAAATACTGGCTATATTATAGTAAGAGATCAATTGTTTTGTATTAATTCGTAACGATCAGCTGATTTCATTGAACAGCTGATAGGCTATGATAAGTTTTAGGTTATGTTATTAAAAACTAGCTATATTGTAGTGAAAGATCAATTGTTTTGTATTAATTCCTAACGATCAGCTGATAGGCTATAATAAGTTTTAGGTTATGTTATTAAAAACTAGCTATATTGTAGTAAAAGATCAATTGTTTTGTATTAATTCCTAACGATCAGCTGATTTCATTGAACAGCTGATAGGCTATGATAAGTTTTAGGTTATGTTGTTAAATACTAGCTATATTACAGTAAAAGATCAATTGTTTTATATTAATTCATAACGATCAGCTGATTTTATTGAACAGCTGATAGGCTATAATAAGTTTTAGGTTATGTTGTTAAAAACTAGCTATGTTAATCTGTCGTGTTTTTGAACAAATTATTATAATTAAAATTAAAAGGAAGAGAAAACATTGGTTCAATAACAGAAATTAGTTTTTTATGGAATGAGATATAGCGGTGAAATCACTCTAATCACTCCAGACACAAATGAGAACAAACTGTGAAATTTCAGCGAAACCGGTTCAGTTTGTTTTGCATCTATAAAGGACATTCATACGAACATTGTTTTTTAAACAGTTTGTTTTAGATTTCTTCAAATTTTTTTCCAAGTTAAGTACCAAATTCAAATAAAAGAAGGAAGATTATTGGGTTTTGATTATTGTATGTAAATCCTTCATGTAGAGTCAAACTTAGGTTTTCTCATTCTCTTAATGGTTAGGTCTAATTAAGTGTTGGGTGTCCTAGTGAATAAACTTTTGAAGAAAGTCTAAAATTATCATATTTTAGAAAGTTAGAGATTAGTAAATATTTTAAGAATTATTACAAGAATCCGGGTAGAGGCAAGCATTAATCGTAGCTCGCTGACGTGATGGAAGCGACTTGCCAAAAGTATTTTTTATCTTGATCTTCTTTCGAAGTTCTGATTTCATTATCGTAATACGTATCAAAATCTTCGTACACTAGCATTCAAAACTTTTAAGTTACATTGAAAATACACAAACGGACCCACGACCGCCGTCAAATTAAGTTTGTTGATTTCAACAAATTTTGAAATTTTAAATGCTGAGTTACATAGTTTCTAAAGTTGATCACGACGGTAAAATTAAGATAAAAAAATATAAGACAAAAATACGATTTTTTAAACATTTGAAATAGCAGCCATTTTGAAACTGTTAAACGGATTTTAGTGGTTAGCATTTTGTCCAAGTTATTACTAAATCGGATGTTTGTGCCAAGTTTTAATCAAATCGGACTAAAATATCGAACGTGAGCGTGCTAAAACTCACATACACACGCATGCACGCGCGCGCACATTTTACCATAATAGATGCTGTAATGGAAATTTGCTTATATAACTACAGTCAAACTTCACGTTCAAGCCAATAGTTATTTTCCTAAAAACGCCAATTTTTATTTACTCTTATTTGTAATTTTTCCCCCAACCGTGAATTTCTTCTTTTCACTGACTTGGGTTTTGTGTTTTCATATAGCCTATTATAAAAATTTCATCAAAATTTAACCAACCGATTTTGATAACGGTCTAAAATTGACGGAAATGTGATGAAAATCGTTTGAGCTGACTTTGTGAAAATTAGACTTTAAAATGTCTTTTGATCGAAAAGGGCTTCGAAAAACCTTAATGAAAATTAACCTTAATGTATTGACAATCCAGACGTACATTTAAAATGTAATTAAATTGTTCGGTTAGTTTACTATCCAGCTGTTTATGAACAAACAGACCAATAGGCCTCTAAATAAAAATGTATCGGTTGTGGAACTGGCTGACAGAAGTGAAAACTTACAAAAATGAAATTACCCAGCTGATGTTATTGATAATTGTAGAAATATAAAACATCAATTTTACAAAATATATTCAACTGTTAATGTTCTAATAACTGTGATGGTTGGGCTGGACGTGTAGTATATAGCCTACATATATAATTTTAAGTTTAACTGTTATATAGCCTATTATTAAAAGTTATATATAAGCCCTATTATAGGCTATATTATATATGTGTGTTGGCATGCTTCCGTTCGCAATTTTAGTCCGATTTGATCATACTTGGCACACAAATCGGTTTTGTTAATATCTTGGACAAATTCGTTAACAGTTTCAAAATGGCGGCTATTTGAAATCTTTAAAAATTCTAATTTCGCCGTCGTAATCAGCGTTAAAAACTACAAAAAAAAATTTAAAAAATAGTATTTTCGACTTTTAAAATCCGTTAAAATTGAGAAATATTTTGATGGCGGTCAGGGTTCGTTTTCGTTTTTTCAATATATTTTGAAAGTTTATGCAGATTTCAATGCTGATTAGGATGGTGAAATCAGAATTTCAAAAAGTAGTAAGCTAAAGGAAAAATATTTTTTTGGAAATTCGCTTAAATCAGCGAGACAGCTGCGTGCCGCGATTATATTTCGTATAGGTTAGTGAAAGTAAAAATCAATCGTGAATTATAAAAAAAATTACCGTTTTTGTATTAAAATAAAATTTGTATTTGTAACGAGCGTGTCGCGTATTTGTCCCGATACAGACAGTACCCGAGCCCCAACACTAATAGCCGGGTGTGTCTCAGCTGAGGGCACTAATTAGAAAGTAATTACATACCCGAGCACCTGAAGCTGAGCCACCCAGTCGGCTTCTTCACACGCTGCGCAGCGCACAGCCTTCTTAATGTATACGTTTACACGGCGCTAGTTGGTATTTACGTAGATGTGCTAAATTTCCCCCTCGTTTTCTTAACTGCTTTCCCAGTAGCTATACATTTTCTTAACTGCTTTCCCAGTAGCTATACATTTTCTTAACTGCTTTCCCAGTAGCTATACATTTTCTTAACTGCTTTCCCAGTAGCTATACATTTTCTTAACTGCTTTCCCAGTAGCTATACATTTTCTTAACTGCTTTCCCAGTAGCTATACATTTTCTTAACTGCTTTCCCAGTAGCTATACATTTTCTTAACTGCTTTCCCAGTAGCTATACATTTTCTTAACTGCTTTCCCAGTAGCTATACATTTTCTTAACTGCTTTCCCAGTAGCTATACATTTTCTTAACTGCTTTCCCAGTAGCTATACACTTAACTGCTTTCCCAGTAGCTCTTCTTAACTGCTTTCCCAGTAGCTATACATTTTCTTAACTGCTTTCCCAGTAGCTATACATTTTCTTAACTGCTTTCCCAGTAGCTATACATTTTCTTAACTGCTTTCCCAGTAGCTATACATTTTCTTAACTGCTTTCCCAGTAGCTATACATTTTCTTAACTGCTTTCCAGTAGCTATACATTTTCTTAACTGCTTTCCCAGTAGCTATACATTTTCTTAACTGCTTTCCCAGTAGCTATACATTTTCTTAACTGCTTTCCCAGTAGCTATACATTTTCTTAACTGCTTTCCCAGTAGCTATACATTTTCTTAACTGCTTTCCCAGTAGCTATACATTTTCTTAACTGCTTTCCCCAGTAGCTATACATTTTCTTAACTGCTTTCCCAGTAGCTATACATTTTCTTAACTGCTTTCCCAGTAGTAGCTATACATTTTCTTAACTGCTTTCCCAGTAGCTATACATTTTCTTAACTGCTTTCCCAGTAGCTATATTTTTTCTTAACTATACATTTTTCCCAGTAGCTATACATTTTCTTAACTGCTTTCCCAGTAGCTATACATTTTCTTAACTGCTTTCCCAGTAGCTATACATTTTCTTAACTGCTTTCCCAGTAGCTATACATTTTTCACTAGTTCGGCAATTTCCCCGGCAGCTCAAAGCTACGTTTCCATGATCAATGTATTTGAGTGGTAAGACGTAATGTTTTACAAACAAGCTTTTATAGTTCTTTTTTTGGTGAAAACATCAGATTCTGCTAAAATTTTTGATCATACCTTTCATATATTATTACGCTAAGCATTCCGATCGGTTTTATATAAAAAAATAAGGACCTGCGTTATTGAAACTACGTATACGAAGTATATGTGTTCTATAGGTTTGTCAGAACACCAGGGAACTCTCACGCCTCATAATTTTCCATTTTAAAGCTTTATAATTAAATAAAACAGATTAAAGATTTGTAAACGAAATTCCAGAAGCAGTATAAAGTGTACCCGTGAGAGTGCAGCACAATGAAGGCGTAGGTGACAGAAATTGTGTGTGTACCAAAACAGCTGATTGTTAAAAAAACATTGTTGAAAGTAATACTTAAATTATGACTGTATTATCAGTTCTAATATGTCTAAATGTTATTAAATAAAAGATTTTGCTTTTAGTAAACAATAAATAATTCAGCCTAACTTAAGTGTATAGGCCCTTAATGTAAAATATTGTTAATATTGAGTAGGGATATCCTGTAACAGAGTAAATTAGATTAAACTAGAGGAAGGGATAGTACAGCCTCAGGCAGTGCGATCGACTGACCTGTTGTGCAACTAGACCTTTTAATATACTAGTTTTTCTCCTTAATAAGTTCCAACAAACCACTGACTAGCTCATTCTGCTGAAGATCCCTAGGGACCAGGAAACCAAAAACGTCTTGCTAGCAAGAGCTTCACAATAATGAATTGTGTCCTGCAGTTTCCTCCTCCTTCCTGCACAACCTACATAGAGATTCTCCGTGGTACACCTATCCCGTTCATGTGCACCCTCAGACCAAAGTACCCTGTAATGAGTGGAGGCATTCTGGCTCGCCAAGACCGAAAAAGGCTCGACAAGTGCAGTCGAACGCGAAGGTTATGCTCACTGTGTTCTTCGATATTAATGGCATAGTGCTTTATGAATCCCTGCCACCAGGTGAAACGGTCAATAAGGAGTAAGTACTACCTACAAGTTCAACGCCGTTTGCGTGAAGCAATCCGAAAAAAACGCCCGGATCTGTCGATAAACAATTCATGGCTTTTGCACCACGATAATGCACCAGCTCACACTTCTTTGCTTGTTCGTGAATTTTTGGTCAAAAACAGTACTTTAACGATGCCCCAGTCTCCATATTCACCAGATATGGCTCCGTGTGACTTTTTCCTATTTCCAAAAATTAAAGAGAATCTTAAAGGCCCGTCGTTTTACAGCCGTAGATGACATTAAAAGCGCATCGCTGAAAGAACTAAAGGCTATCTCAAAGATCGAATTTGAGAAGTGTTTCGAGGATTGGAAGAAGCGCTGGCACAAGTGCATAATCTCCAATGGGGACTATTTTGAAGGCGACAACATCAGTGTAGAAGAATAAATAAATATTTTGTTCAAAAAATTAAAATTCTCATTGCTTTCTGAACACACCTCGTATATCACGCTCCATTTAAAATTAAACTGCAAATGGTGAAGAGGGACAGATCGCGTGGACGTATGCTTGTCTCGCCCCTTCTCGAGCTAAGTTTTGGTTACCCATTCGACGCCGATATGCCATGGTTTGCTTCTTCAACGTATAGGCTACCCGCTTCAAGGAATCTGTATGAAGTATTTACAATCGTTTGACTTTAGTCATTTCACCGAAAGGTTTCAATAGTCGCATTAGAATTCGATCTAATTCCTCTTCGAAACGTTATCGAATTTCGAAATATTTCGACAGAAATTATCGCTCACTTAGGCATCATTGCATACCCACTTCCTGAATATATTTTAAAATACATTTTCACTAAGAAAATAACCTGAATTATGTTTTCATTTTGTACAGTGAGTTAGTAAAAGTAATTGTGCATTCTAAACGGAGCCGAACAATGCATAACAGGAATTGTAAGGAATAGTTGTATTTGTAGTCAGGGCAGCTTTGTCTGTTATCTGTGAGCGCAGAGTGAGCTACGTCAGCTAGTACAGGCTTTCCCTAATAAGCATGCCTTCTTTATCTGCTCGTGTTGCAAAATCATTACTTAAATAGTTACATTCTTTGTAACCACGTTATCACTCAGGCTGTGGTTGCAAGCTTGAGTCAGTCAGCTGTTACTACACACCTAACCTTCAAATGCAAAGCCTTAGCGAATAAAAACAGTTACAATTTTCTAATAATGTCGCTTTATATGAACAAATTAACTTGCTGTGTACTCCTGTTTTTTTGAGTAGGAAATATGAAAATACAGTCATTAGGACTGTTAGTAGAAGGGCTAATTATATATATATATATATATATATATATATATATATATATATATATATATATATATAGCGTCTCAAGAATATAGAAAATATAAATATAAGATATTTAACGTCTCGAGAAATATAAGACAAATAAAATCAAATTCACGCGTTATTACTGAATATAAACTGTATAGGGCCTACCATTGAACTGTTTCTGCTGTAAATATAGGCTACACAATGTACACAACATCATTACATGCGCGTGAGAACAACATCATTACGAGAACATGAGAAGAAGAAAAGTGGAGAGAAAGAGCGAGAGAGAGAGAGAGAAGAAAGAGAGAGAAGCATGCACGTTGTATGTACATACAGATACAAAACATACATACGCGAGCGACCAACTCAGTCGGAACCGGCAGACGGAAGAAAGGAGAAGAGCGGAGAACTGGAGGGGGTCTGTGTAATACTTCCCTACTCGCGTTACTTACGCTTCATAAGCCTACTCGATGAAACCGAATCACTCCATGGTGACAAATACAAAGTGCACAACGCGGTATAAGAAGCTAACGTTTAAAAAATTCGTTGTAGAATGAAGTTGCTTATATAGATTGATTTGGGCGGAGGCAGCTGAAGTGAGCAGCTGATGGCCTTAGAGATCCCATAGTATCTCTAGCTCATACTATTCTCACTCATCTATTCAAGACGGTACACACACACTCACTACTTCACATAGTTTGACTAGCTAAGTGTAAACCGACCCGTGATGATGGAGTAAATGACACCGGTCTAATTGGTCAATTTGACACCGGTCAAATTGAGATCTGGCGATCTACCAGTGTACCTTAGCCTTACCGATGAATGCAGCCTTACCGGGCGGACCTAATTTTCCTAGCAACTTGTGGAAGCACCATTAGAAAGAATGTAAAACAGAATGAGCTGGATTTCAAAGCATAAGAAAAGGCTTGGCAAATGTAGCACAGCCTCCATGATAAGGGTTAAGAGAAAGACAAATTGAAAGGAAATTAGTAGAGCAAACATTTGAATGCACCTCAATAAAGAACTGGGAAGTCAGCAATTAGAAGTGGAGGGGTTACCCACCTTTAATCCTTTCCAAATCCAAGACACTGGGACTGAAGAAGGCACCGTAATTGAGCATCTCACGATTATAGAAAGATGGCACAGTAGATCTACAAAAGTCGTAGTGCAAAAATAACCACACAAATTCATATTACCTGACCGAGGTCTCTGTTTCAACTCAACCTTTCGGCATTTGGTTTTGTGTGTTTGTTGCAGAGTTTTGGTCAAACGCAACACCGATTGATTTGAAATTTGTTACGAAAGTACCTTCTATAAAGCCAGAACAACGTATTTGTAAGTTTTTGCCATTCACTTCCGTTTCAAGATGGCGGATTAGCCGCCTCGGTGGCCTAGTTGATAGCGTACTGGGCTTTCACCCCGAGGACCCGGGTTCGATTCCCGGCTAGGGCTAGCATTTTCATACGCTATAAATCATCCCATTGTCTGCATTAGCCCAAGTGTGCACAATAGTCAGACGTAAAAAAAAAAAAAAATCAAGATGGCGGCCTCTGATTTACGATGACGAATTTATGTAGTTTTGGCCAAACGCGCTGACAAATTGTTTTAAAATTTGGTACGAAAGTACCTTAAATGAGACCCGAAAGACTTACATATAAGATTTTTCCACATTCACTTCCTTTTCAAGACTGCGGCTTATGAGTTCACGATGACGAACGCAGGTTTGGCCGAACGCATTGTTCGATTTGAAATTTGGTACGAAGACAAACTGTATAAAGCCCAAACAACGTATGCGTAAGATATATTTCAAGATGGCGGCCTGTGATTTAACGATGACGATTGTAGCTTTTCCTGTAATACTGGCTGAACAGCCAGGCCTATCATAACTTTACCGCTTGGTGGAGAAAGAACATAAAATTTCCAATAAAGTTGGTCCAGTAACATTTTTCGTAAATATTACGGTTACCTGTTAAATTGGCGGAAAATTTACTAGCGCTGTCGTGGAGCAGTGGCCAAATAATTAATTAAAGATATACTGCGAGATCTAGTGTTTTTTTGAGCTACTAATTGCTAATAAGATTCACTAAAACGTGTGACAACTATACTGTGAGTATTCAACCTAACCTACAAAATCTGTTTTTGGAAATTAATAAATACTGAGCCCGACTTATTGCAGACGAAAAATGCAATTTACTATGGAAAATTACAGAAAAAAATGGACGACTAATAATTATTATAGTTAGGTCTACCCCCAATTTTTAAAATTTTAATTAATAAAACGAACCAAAAACATTGAAAAATATTTCTAATTAATTTAGTTCAACAAACAATTGTGTTTGAGACCATGCCGACAGCGGGCCTAGCGAACGAACGGCCAAATATAAGACTTTACAATCGTACACAGGCTTAGGTTAATTAGTTTTTAAACTTTGAAAAGTATTAATGAAGAAGAAGCGCGGAACAAAGTAAGCTCACTGTACTTCTTGCAGACCGGAGGAAGACCAATTACAAATTTATAGTTTTGTCTTTTACTGCGCATGGTCAGACAACGTAGCAAAAATAGATTCAATTCAATATAAATTACTTTTATGCGGTCGTAAGCCGCCTCCTTGCATGTACCGCACCGTCATTTCTTTCTTTCTTCAAGGAATGACAAGTGGTGTGTGTGTGTGTGTGTGTGTGTGTGTGCGCGCGCACCGACCACCAGTCACAGATTACTGATTCACGTACACGGATGGAATATGTAAAGAAAATATCGATACTTTTAGTAGATACTGATATCGTAAAAAAGTATCGATACGGCAGGATAATCGAAAAGAATCTACCGATTTAGTAGTTATCTACAATATAAACGTACTAGAGTACTGCTGGCGGTATCTTGCGGCAAAATGTTCAACTGCAGTTAAATAGATAATGTCAATTTTCTCGAAAGTCTCCACCAACTTGCAGCGTTCGTAGCGGCAGGCAGCGCAATTACTTGGACTTTAGCCGCTAATATCAAGCACACTTTTTTATAATGGTGGCTGTACTTATAGTAGAATACGTTTTTATTCAATGGTATCGAATAGAAATAAAGAAAGCCGCCTCGGTGGTCTAGTGGATAGCGTACTAGGCTTTCACCCCGAGGACCCGGGTTCGATTCCCGGCGAGGGCTTGGCATTTTCATACGCTATAAATCATCCCCACCGTCTGCATTAGCCCAAGTGTGCACAATAGTCGGACGTTAAACTCAAAAAAAAAAAATAAAAAAAAATATTAATAATAAAAATAAAATAAAAAAAAAAATAGAAATAAAGAAATAAGATGCATGTATTAAAGTAATTTATTTAGGTAATTTATATTGATAATGGAAAAGAATTTGCCGTTATCAGTAGGTGTCGACAATGAATATAAACGAACGTACTCTAGTACTGCTGGTGGCATCTTGCGGCATAATGTTCAACTACAGTTAAATACGCGTAGATAATGTCAATTTTCTCGAAAGTCTCCACCAACTTGCAACGTTCGTAGCAGCAGGCAGAACAATTACTTCGACTTTAGCCGCTAATATCAGGCACACTTTTTATAAAGGTGTGAATACGTTTTTATTCAATGTTATCGAATAGAAATAAAGAAATAAGATGCATGTATTAAAGTAATTTATATTGATAATCGAAAAGAATTTACCGTTATCAGTAGGTATCGACAATGAATATAAACGAACGTGCTAACCGCTGCTGGTGGCATCTTGCGGCAAAATGTTCAACTACAGTTAAACAGATAATAGTACTGTCAATTTTCTCAAACGTCTCTACTAGCTTGCAGCGTTCTTAGCGGCAGATAGCGCAACTACTTGGACTTTAGCCGCTAATATCAGGCACACTTTTTATAATGGTGACTGTACTTATAGTAGAATACGTTTTTATTCAATGGTATCGAATAGAAATAAAGAAATAAGATGCATGTATTAAAGTAATTTATTTAGGTATAATTTATATTGATAATCGAAAAGAATTTACCGTTATCAGTAGGTATCGACAATGAATATAAACGTACGTGTTAACCGCTGCTGGTGGCATCTTGCGGCAAAATGTTCAACTACAGTTAAACAGATAATAGTACTGTCACTTTTCTCAAACGTCTCTACTAGCTTACAGCGTTCTTAGCGGCAGATAGTGCAACTACTTGGACTTTAGTCGCTAATATTAAGCACACTTTTTATAATGGTGTTTATACTTCTAGTACGTTTATATTCAATGATAAAGAAATAGGATGCAATTATCAAATGTAACAAAGTATAAATACAAACATTTACAAGTTATATTTATAATATGTACATAGTAAAACTGGCGGTATCTTGCGGCAAAATGTTCAACTACAGTCAAATAGTACTGTCAATTTTCTCGAAAGTCTCCACCAACTTTTCGTAGCGGCAGGCAGAGCAATTACTTGGACTTTAGCCGCTAATATCAGGCACACTTTTTATAATGGTGACTATACTTATAGTAGAATAGGTTTATATTCAATGGTATCGAATATTTATTTATTTATTTTAAAAAATAAATCCAAGTAATTGTGATATAAAATGGACATAACCTAATTTGTTACCGGTTACACTTTGTGAGATATAAGTACGTAGGTTCCGTAGGATCACCGGAGGAAGCCAGGAATGTGTTTACAGCGTATTTTTGGTCACCTCAGGATGGTTAATGGTGTTTGTAAGAGATCTCAGGTTCGAACCTACCGAGGGCCGACAATGGTACTGTGTAAGCTTAACAAAATAATTTACCAATATTACTAGTACTAATATTAGTAAAAGTATCGAGTAAAAAATACTAGGTATCGAAAAAAGTATCGATACTTTACTGGTATAGGGCGTATCGTTTTCGTCCCTATTCACGTAGTCGTTTCATTTATTTTAAAGAGTGTATAATATGAACCCGTTAATTTACTAGCACAGGCGTATCTAAGATTGTGAAATGCTTACCCCTAAAGCGAGGTGAGTCAAGGGGATGTATCACCAAGATAGGCAAGGGGTAAGTTTTTAAATAGGGCCTAAATAAGATTAATAATTACTCAGTGCAAGTCTTGTGCTGTGCTGTAGGCCTACTGTCAGTCTGTCTGTCAGTACATTTGTACAGCCTGCAATTAAAGTGTATGGTTCAGTTAAATAGATTTGTATTGATTTTAAATTGCTTTTAAAGTGAAAACAGGCCTGACTTGATGGAAGCAAATTTCCCCGCAGGGGGTGCAGACTAGCTGCAGCTATTGAGAGGATTTAGACGTCCCTCGCGGTACCCTTGTCTAACACACTTACACTTGCAACACTACACTGATGACATTAACACTTTACACTCACACTTACATTTAGGGAGCCGCCTCGGTGGCCTAGTGGCTAGCGTACTAGGCTTTCACCCCGAGGACCCGGGTTCGATTCCCGGCGAGGACTTGGCATTTCCATACACTATAAATCATCCCATCGTCTGCATTAGCCCAAGTGTGCACAATTGTCGGACGTTAAAAAAAAAAAAAAATACATTTAGGGAGGCGATAATAGCCTAAATGTGCTTTCCGCCTTAAAATAACAAAAAAAAAAATCCCCATTTTAATCAGCTGGTTTGTGAACTTATAACAAATGTATTGAAAAGTGTTAATCTACTATTATTGGCGAACTTGATTTTGAAAAAAATGAGCTATTGGAGCAACCGTCATAGTAAGACTCACACCCGGGACTATGAAATGAGCCCGATCTTGATTTCTAAATTATTGTTTGAGTGGTTGTTAAATTTATTTATTTTAACACTCTCACGTTCTCAACTTTGGTCTGATTTTATTCAAACTTGACGCGATTAGAATACTCAAATGTTCAAACCCCGCAGGGGGGTATAGCTGCACTTATTGAGAGGATTTAGACGTCCCTCGCGGTACACGAGTCACACACTTACACTTACGACTTTAATACTTTACACTCACACGTACATTTAGGGATGCGATAATAGCCTCAATGTTCTTTTTGCCATAAAAAAATCAAATGTTTAAAATTGCCCAACTATTATAAAAGAGTTAACTTCCTGTTCAGTATTTTTAAAATGGCTGAAAGAACGTCAATTTAATTTACATTTCTTTGAAGCGCAGCATGACTTGGGAGCATATTACACTATCAAAGATATTTGTTAAATATTTCACGAAACTTTGACCATATATCGTGTTCAAATATTTTTCAAATTTGTATAAAAAACATTACATTCGTCAAATGTCTCTGATCAGCTGGGTTATTAACCAGATATATTTTGAGGTTATGTTTACTCGAGTTGACTTGTTATATACTGCTGCATTAGCGCTTATCTTGCTATGGCGCTAGTAAAGAAAAAGATAAGAACACGAAAAAATGAGTTTGGTTCTGCCCATGGATGCAAAGGAGAAATATACTGGGTGTAAATGCCACTATTATTAAAGAACTGCGTTTGGAAGATCGTGATATATCGAAGATTTTTAAGAATTAGTGTATTTTAAATTCCGGTTTTTTTAAGAATTAGTGTGGATACTTTGTAGAATTAATGTTTTTACTGCTTCAAAAGTCCGTGACAATTTCGCCGTGATTTTAAATTATATGCAACGCAAGTAGTAATGTGACAGCAAACAGGAAGTGACAAAATTTTGAGGTTAGATTACGTGTTTTGACAATATTTGTCAAAGATTCATGAAAGTTTGATAAAAGGGTTAGTTCATCGAAGAACCATCAAATTGTGGAAGATCGTGATATATATCGAAGATTTTTAAGAATTAGTGTATTTTAAATTCCGGTTTTTGTAAGAATTAGTGTGGATACTTTGTAGAATTAATGTTTTTACTGCTTCAAAAGTCCGTTATAATTTCGCCGTGATTTTAAATTATATGCAACGCAAGTAGTAATGTGACAGCAAACAGGAAGTGACAAAATTTTGAGGTTATACCTACGTGTTTTGACAATATTTGTCAAAGATTCATGAAAGTTTGATAAAAGGGTTAGTTCATCGAAGAACCATCAAATTGTGGATCAATTGTGGAAGATCGTGATATATATCGAAGATTTTTATGAATTAGTGTATTTTAAATTCCGGTTTTTTTAAGAATTAGTGCGGATACTTTGTAGAATTAATGTTTTTACTGCTTCAAAAGTCCGTGACAATTTCGCCGTCATTTTAAATTATATGCAACGCAAGTAGTAATGTGACAGCAAACAGGAAGTGACAAAATTTTGAGGTTATACCTACGTGTTTTGACAATATTTGTCAAAGATTCATGAAAGTTTGATAAAAGGGTTAGTTCATCGAAGAACCATCAAATTGTGGAAGATCGTGATATATATCGAAGATTTTTAAGAATTAGTGTATTTTAAATTCCGGTTTTTGTAAGCATTAGTGTGGATACTTTGTAGAATTAATGTTTTTACTGCTTCAAAAGTCCGTGACAATTTCGCCGTCATTTTAAATTATATGCAACGCAAGTAGTAATGTGACAGCAAACAGGAAGTGACAAAATTTTGAGGTTATACCTACGTGTTTTGAAAATATTTGTCAAAGATTCATCAAAGTTTGATAAAAGGGTTAGTTCATCGAAGAACCATCAAATTGTGGAAGATCGTGATATATATCGAAGATTTTTAAGAATTAGTGTATTTTAAATTCCGGTTTTTGTAAGAATTAGTGTGGATACTTTGTAGAATTAATGTTTTTACTGCTTCAAAAGTCCGTGACAATTTCGCCGTGATTTTAAATTATATGCAACGCAAGTAATAATGTGACAGCAAACAGGAAGTGACAAAATTTTGAGGTTATACCTACGTGTTTTGACAATATTTGTCAAAGATTCATGAAAGTTTGATAAAAGGGTTAGTTCATCTAAGAACCATCAAATTGTGGAAGATCGTGATATATATCGAAGATTTTTAAGAATTAGTGTATTTTAAATTCCAGTTTTTGTAAGAATTAGTGTGGATACTTTGTAGAATTAATGTTTTTACTGCTTCAAAAGTCCGTGACAATTTCGCCGTGATTTTAAATTATATGCAACGCAAGTAGTAATGTGACAGCAAACAGGAAGTGACAAAATTTTGAGGTTATACCTACGTGTTTTGACAATATTTGTCAAAGATTCATGAAAGTTTGATAAAAGGGTTAGTTCATCTAAGAACCATCAAATTGTGGAAGATCGTGATATATATCGAAGATTTTTAAGAATTAGTGTATTTTAAATTCCGGTTTTTGTAAGAATTAGTGTGGATACTTTGTAGAATTAATGTTTTTACTGCTTCAAAAGTCCGTGACAATTTCGCCGTCGTTTTAAATTATATGCAACGGAAGTCATAATGTGACAGCAAACAGGAAGTGACAAAATTTTGAGGTTATATTTGTCAAAGATTCATCAAAGTTTGATAAAAGTGTTAGTTCATCAAAGAACCGTCAAATTTATTTCTACAAAGATCGTTAATGAAGCAAAATTTGACGTTTGTATGCTAGTGTAATGGGCACTTTAGAATTTAAATTTGAACTGTTTTTTATATTCTGTTCAAAGATTTTTCCACGATCGTGAAACCGTAGATAAAATTTAGGCCTAACAATTTTCACAGAAACTTTAAAATAACTGTATTTGGAAATAAGTAATACGACAAAATTGCAGTAACTTTCCCGCAGATCCATAATTAATCTATAAACGCTCCATTTCAGAAGCAACCGGCTGGAGACAGTCTAACAAGTTGTGGGAAATATTGGACTCTGTCATTCCGATAAAACAAGGAGTAAGGAAATAGGCTCCTATGTAGTGGAGTAAAGAGTTATTTGTGTTTACTTGGAACGAAGTGACGGAGTTACGGACTTTGAGACCTTGTGCCAGGACGCCCTGTCACTCAACTCTTCAACAGGCCGCTGTTCCTTTCATCTCGCCGCTAACACTCAAACAAAACATGTGTAGGCCACAATATAATCAAAGGGAAACTCGCGGAAGTTCAGTTTTTTTTTGTATTAAAAATCGTTTTCTGGCATTCGATATAACAAGAGAACACACAATATAATATTAGGGGAACATTTTATTATTATACAAATTAGGTTATAATAGGTTTCTGCAAGATCGATTGAATAATTAAATTTAAATAAACGGATATTTCCTAGGATTTGCCATCGAAGTGTTCAGTGTTTCCTTTAGTTTAATATTTATTTGTTTAAAATTATGTACAGTGTGTCCCGTTAAGAGGCTTACGCATTTGATCAATTAAAACTAGGCATTGATCATTTTGAAACTACGCATACTAGAAGGTAGAAATATTATCATTATTGCAACATAGCCACCGGACCACATATTTAAGTAGGTTAATTAGGATTAAGACCTATTCTTCCCGTCAGTGGTCTATCTACTCACCTCGTAAAGGCTACCACGGTTTCGAAACTATTGTTCCGTCTTCAGGTCGTGATACAAAATGTTAAATCCCTCTGTCGAGGTCGTCACAAAGTTAAACAAAACATTAAAAACATACGTCACAAACATAATTACAGGATTAAAATACGTGCGATGAAATTTGGTTTGGCCAATCGATAAGTGCGACTCGTATCTATTTGACGACCATGACAGAGGGATTTAACATTTTGTATCACGGCTGAAGGTGAAACAATAGAGTTTCGAAACCGTGGTAGCCTTTACAAGGTGAGTACGTAGACCACTGACGGGAAGAATAGGTCATAATCCTAATTACAGAAATACT
>CM040184.1:74747953-74882953 GCA_022606455.1 Callitettix versicolor | reverse complement strand
ATATGACTTAACTGTGGTAATCGGCGTTAAAATTCTTATGACTTGCCATTTTTAATTTCCAAAATGTTTTGAAATTAAGAAATTTTGTCGACAGTCAGGGTCGTTGCTGTATTTTCAATGTAACTTGAACGCTAATAGACCATTATGCAGATTTTTATGGAAAAATCAAAATTTCAATTATGGACAAAAATAATTTAAATTCTTTTTTGAAACTGGAACAATAGTTAAGTATCAGCTGATTGAACAGTAGGGCCTATTCATTAGTTTTGGTTTTAGCATTATCATTATAATTCTTTTTAGGTATATTCTTCTTCTTTTCAGCTAGGATTATTGTCACTATGTTCAGTATAATGATCTGCCTTCCCTAGCTTCGTCAATTCTATTTTCGTTGACGCGTTTCGGAGAAACTCCATCTTCAAAAACTATATCATATCTATCTATATATAGGCTATATAAAAAACTATATAGATATAGTTTTTAAAGATGGAGGTTCTCCGAAACGCATCAACAAAAATAGAATTGACGAATCTAGGGAAGGCAAATCATTATACTGAACATATTATCATTATACTTTTAAGTAGATACTCGTTTAAAAGACATTTGCAGGAAGGGAGGACATATTTTACGAAGATTAGTCTTTTTTAATTACATTCAAAATGGCCGACAGCATCAACGTAATCTTAAGGACTTACTTGCATTTAGGGAAATTGATAATTTTTTTAGCACTTTTTTATCAAAAAATCGGCTTGAAAACAAAAATAATCTCGGCACAAAGCTGTCTTGTTGACGTGATAGAAGCGAAGTAATTATCTTTACCCTATAGTCTTTTTAAATTCTGATTTCACCATCATGATCAGCATCGAAATCTGCATATATTAGCACTTTAAAATTTAAAATTAAATTAAACACACGAAAATGAACCCTGACCGCAGTCAAGTTAGATTTTTTATTTTCTGGTTTTTCAGATTTTGAAAATTTAAAAAAACTAATTTGTACAGTTTTTAGCGCCGATTACGACGGTGAAATCGAATTTTTGGAAAAATGTATGGCAAAAAGCTACGAATTTTAAAGATTTTTAAATGACCGCCATTCTGAAACTGTTTAACGAATTTGTCTAGCTATTTCCATATTGGATTCTGTGCCAAGTTTGAATCAAATCGGACTTAAATTGCGAACGTGAGCGTGCAAACACGAACACACGCGCGCGCGCGCGCGCCGATTTTCATCGAAATCGGTCAATCAGTTTAGGCCCCGGCGCATGTCGGCCTAGTTTTAAGCAACAATGTCTCTGCCTTGGTCGGTCTGGTACATTTATGACCATGCAAAAACAGGACATGGGATCTGGACTGGGTGAATAACCTGGTGGAAGCATAACTCACAAATACGGCCGCTGCTTGATGCTTAGTGCTTTGCTACAAACACATTCCGAGAAGGCGGGCGTGCTTTCACCAAAATGAATGTTTCAAGGATCCTTGTCGACGGCAGAGTTCAAAACAGCAAAAAAAATTACCGCCGCACGCAGCTGTCTCGCTGACGCGATAGATGCGGACGTCCAAAAGTATATTTTTCATTTTTGAAATTCTGATTTCACCATCATAATCAGCGTTAAAATTTGCGTATACTAGCACCTTAAACTTTCAAATTACATTGAAAATAAGAAAATGAACCCTGACCGCCTTAAAACAATTCTTAATTTCAACGAATTCTTAAAGTTCGCAATGCTAATTTATGCAGTTTTTAACGCTGATTACGATGGTGAATTTGGATTAAGACAAATGAGTAATGGATTTTTAAAGATTTCGAAAGGCCGACATTTTGAAACAATTGAACGAATTTTGCTGTATAGTCGATTTTTGTGCCAAGTTTGAATCAAATCGGAACAAAATTGCAAACGTAACTTGCTAAAGTCACACGCGCGCGCGCGCGCGCGCACACACACACACACACACACACACACACTTTGTGTTTTAGAAAGCTCATAAATCGATTATGGCAATAACTTAAGATAAGTTCGTTAACTAGCAAAATTCATTCAACAGTTTCAAAATGGCTTTCATTTCAAATCTTTTAAAAAATTATAACTTTTTGTGTTGTTCTGGAATGAATGATAACAGCTCAATTGTTTATCAAACGGAGCCTTGGGATACTTGCGGATCTTCCTTAACCTTACACATGCATGCGGGGCTCTGTGTGGGCAGGACGTCATTTCTCTAGCTACTCATGGGTACAACATGGGTAAGAATGTAAATAGAATGAGTGGGAACTCGCCGCAGAACAAAAAGCTGGCAAAATGGGACACTTGATCCGTGATAAGTGGCAAGAGTACGGGGAGGAAATTGAAAGGGACTTATTAGAGAAAGTATCTGGAAGCATTTCAAAAACAAATTGGAAAGTCGCCAGTTGGAAGTAAGGGAAGTTATTCTCCTTGAATTCTCTGAGCATGGAACCATTGAGCAGGTTCATCGTATGGTTAAATCAATTCAACAGAGCTTAGAAGATAAAAAATATTGCAGTAGTCTTCCTGGACGTGACCCAAGCTTTCGATAAAGTATGGCATACTGGTCTCTTATATAAAATAAAGAAAAATCTGCCTTCAAACTTTTATACTCTGTTAAAATCATACATTGATAAAAGATATTTTCAGGTGAGACATCAAGGCTCAATAACCAATCTGTGTGAGATTAATGCAGGAGTAACACAAGGAATCGTGCTGGGACCAGTTTTATACCTTATATTCACTGGTGATTTACCCATGATACAAGGGGTAATCACTGCCACATTTGCAGATGACACGCTATAGTGGCCTCCAATAATGATCCTCAGGCAGCTTCTCAAACATTGCAGCATAGTTTGAAACTAGTTCAACTTTGGATGGAAAAATGGCGTATAAAAGTTAATGAAGCTAAATGTCAACACATAACCTTCACATTAAGGAAGCATACATGTCCAGCATTATCCCTAAATAAACTGACACCGCAGACCTCAGAAGTGAAGTTGGGAATTCATTTGGACAGACGTCCGCATTGGCAGAAACATATTTTTACTAAGCATAAACAACTTGGTATTCAACTCAGAAATATGTACTGGCTGATTGGGCACAAATCAAAACTTTCAACCAATAACAAAATACTATATAAGACAATACTGAAACCAATATGGACGTATGGGATACAACTATAGGGTTCTGCTTGCAAATCAAATATTGCAATTTTACAACGTTTCCAATCTAAGATACTACGTTTAATCTTAACAGCTCCAAAAATAATCAGAAATGAAATAATCCACAAGCAACTCAATATTCTGACCATCACAGAAGACATTAAAACTTATAGCAATAGTTACCGACATCGAATATTAGCCCATCCAAAT
The DNA here is from genome assembly GCA_022606455.1 of Callitettix versicolor. Lineage (NCBI taxonomy): Eukaryota > Metazoa > Arthropoda > Insecta > Hemiptera > Cercopidae > Callitettix > Callitettix versicolor. The sequence goes on along the minus strand of CM040184.1, from coordinate 74,879,584 downwards.
GTTTTGACTGAAAATTTAATGATGAGATCGACAACACGAAGACTCAAGAGAATACCTTGCGACCTGCCTGACAACAGCTGACTTAATAGATATAACATTATAACAATATTTTATTATTATTATTTATATAATACTCATTATTTGTATGTATCAATGGGTACATGCTTTCATGTCATTATTTTAGCCATACAATTTACTTAGTGTCCTGTAGACAGATTGTAAATACTAATAAATAAATACAAAATTCTCTGCAAATACTAAACTTCATGAATATACTATAGTTTGAGGGGAATACAGACAGTGGTCGCAATAGATCTTCAAGGCCGTAGTGCAATAGCAACCCTACAAAGTCATTCATTCATTCATTCAGTCAAACTCTTAACAAAGGAAACACTATAAAACTCACCTATCACGAATTTCCCAACTGAAGATTCCCGGATTTTCCCCCTTATACTCTTCGATTCTTCTTTCTACGTCGGGCGTTGCTACTCTCGGCTTACTGCCCCCAATGACTCCAGGACGGATGCTGCCTGTTTCTTGGTAACGGTTTAAAATTTTGGAAACGCATCCGTGGGACACTCGCAGTTGGCGGGAGATAACGCACGGCCTGACTCCTGCAGCCGCCATCTCGACTATCTTTAGCCTGATGTGGTTAGGCAGAGGGCGGCCGTTGATGAAGACTCCGCCGAGTTGGTTGACACGGCCCTGACCTGCAATACATGGTTTCGTGTACTATAATAGGCCTATCAAACACTTTACAGGCTATGTTTAGTAAACACAGGCTGTTTTACTTAATAGGCTCTGTTTTAAATCTACTTAGTAAATGTAAACATTATTGGTTCTATTTATTAAATATAGGCTTTATACGAGGTGTGTTCAGAAAGTAACGAGAATTTTAATTTTTTGAACAAAATATTTATTCTTCTACATTGATGTTGTCGCCTTCAAAATAGTCCCCATTGGAGATTATGCACTTGTGCCAGCGCTTCTTCCAATCCTCGAAACACTTCTCAAACGCGATCTTTGAGATAGCCTTTAGTTCTTTCAGCGATGCACTTTTAATGTCATCTACGGCTGTAAAACGACTGCCCTTTAAGGTTCTCTTTATTTTTGGAAATAGGAAAAGTCACACGGAGCAATTTCTGGCGAAAATGGAGGCTGGGGCATCGTTACAGTACTGTTTTGGGCCAAAAATTCACCAACAAGCAATGCAGTTCGAGCTGGTGCATTATCGTGGTGCAAAAGCCATGAATTGTTTTTCCACATCTCCGGGAGTTTTTGTTCGGATTGCTTCACGCAAACGGCGATGAACTTGTTGGTAGTACCCCTTATTGACCGTTTCACCTGGATGGCAGCAATTCATGATGCACTATGCCATTAATATCGAAGAACACAGTGAGCATAACCTTCACGTTCGACCGCACTTGTCGAGCCTTTCTCGGTCTTGGCGAGCCAGAATGCCTCCACTGGGACGATTGAGCCTTAGTTTCGATGTCATATCCGTAAACCCATGTTTCGTCACCTGTTATAATACGTTTCAGTAATTCTGCATCGTCGTTGACTTCATTTAGTGACTCCTGGCAACTTCCATTGGCCGCTGTATTTGTTCAAAATTCAACAATTTTGGAACGAATTTTGCTGCCATGCGTTTCATACACAAAACATTGGAAACAATGTCATGCCATGATCCAATCGATATGCCAACATCATCAGCGACCTCTCTAATTGTAATTCGGCGATTGTTCATAACCATTTCTTTCACTTTTTCCACGTTTTTATCGGTTGTTGATGTGCTAGGGAGTCCAGGGCGTTCGTCATCTTCAACGCCTTCACGGCCTTCTTGGAAACACTTATACCACTCGTAAAATCTTGCTTTACTCACAGCATACTCACCATAGGCATTTGTTAACATTTCACACACTTTGTTACACTTTATTACATTTTTACGCAAAATTTGATACAAATTCTTTGATCCATTTCTTTTAACAAACAAAAATCGCCGAGCTCATAAAAACACGTCTAACCTTAGTAGCTGTCACAGACAAAGTCAACAATGAAAACAGCTGAAAGTTTTATCATACTTCAAGGGTATGTATACCAACATAATAAAAAAAAAAAAATGTTTGACAATCGGACTCTCCAAGCCCGCGAAATTTAAAAATTCTCGTTACTTTCTGAACACACCTCGTATGTCCTATTTATTAAATATAGGCTATGCTTTTAAGTTCTATTTAGTAAATATAGGCTACATAGGCTGAATTTAGTAAATATAGAATTTGTAGGTTCTATTTCGTAAATATAAGATTTAATGTCTCTATATTTAGTAATTACAGACTTTTTAGACTCTATTTATTAAATATAGTATTTGTAGATCCAGCCTATTTAGTAAATATAGGCTTTACAGGCTACATTTAGTAACTACAGTATATATAGACTCTTTTTAGTAAAAATAGGCTATATATGTTCTATGTAATAAACATAGTCTTTATATGATATATTTAGTAAATAGGCTATTTAGTAAATATAGGATTTATAGCCTCTTGTTTATTTAATAAATATATGGCGTTATAGGTTCTGTTTACTACATATAGGCTTAGTTTATTAAGTATAGGATTTACAGTCTCCATTTTGTAATTATGGGATTTATGGATTCTTATTTAGCAAGAGTAGGTTTGATATGCTGCATTTAGTAAATATAGGCTTTACAGGATATAACTGGTAAATTTAAGGTTTTATACGCTCTATTTATATATGCCTTATTTAGTAAATGTTGAATTGTTTAGAATATATTTAGTAAATATAGGTCTAGGCCTTATATGTTCTATTTAGTAAATATGTGCATTGTAGGCTCTGTTTAGTAACTATAGGATTTACAGACTCTATTTAGTGAATATAGAATTTATAGACTCTAGCAAAAATGGGCTTTTTAGCTAGAATAACTGTAGGGTATTTAGTAAATGTGGGATTTATAGTCTCTATTTAGTAAATATAGGATTTATATAATCTATTTAGTAAATATAGGATTTATAGAATCTATTTAGTAAATATAGGATTTATAGAATCTATTTAGTAAATATAGGATTTATAGAATCTATTTAGTAAATGTGGGATTTATAGAATCTATTTAGTAAATATAGGATTTATAGAATCTATTTAGTAAATGTAGGATTTATAGAATCTATTTAGTAAATATAGGATTTATAGAATCTATTTAGTAAATACAGACAATATAGGGCCTGTAAATGTTTACTAAACATATCACGAACACTGCACAAACTTTTACATTTACGGTAATTTATAATCAACGCTTTAATCATGTTTTAACTTTCTCACTGTTCGAAAAATTAGTCAAAAAAATACTTTGTGAAAAATCGATCTCGAAATTTTGATTTCAGGTTATTTTCCTGAGTCCATAAAAAGTGTGTAGACACTAAAGATGTCCGTCTTCACATCGCTCGATACTCGCAGTATTTTGAGAAAGTTTTCCGGTTTTGTGGAACTGTTTTAATGCGGCAAAGCTTGTATAATACTTTGCACTTCACTTATTGTTAGAAAAACGAATTTTCTGGAAAACAAAATAATTTTCGCCAGCATTATGATCAGCTGTTAGGTTTCCAGTTAGGTCACGTTAATATAAACGAATAAAATACTATTCTAGAGAATGTATCGCAGTATACCGGTTTCAAAACGCTTTGACAAAACAGTTAAAACAGGAAAGCAAATCAAGAAGGCACAGTAAAAATCTGCAGATTTTGTTTATGTTAGTGGTCTACTGCGTCTCTGAACTGCGCACCTTATGATTCTTAGTTCTAGCCGCGGCTACTCCCGTTGTTTTTCCCTCACCGTTAACTCTGATCCCTTGTCCTCATTAGTCTAACTGACAAAGTACGGACGTTAGAAAAAAAGTAAGATTTTCTTGATTTTCTCACTGCTGTTGGAGGAAGCTTGAGAAGAGATAGCTGTTAATAGCCTATCTCGATCGATTCGATCGATGGGTCAAAATAAATAAAATGATAAATGATAAAATAAAAGAATGAATAAGTCACAATGAATGATGACTTATGGTTTCCTGATCACAATTAAGTCTTAGTTTTATTTCTAGTTAGTCCACTAAGGGATATGTGCCTAGAGGGGTTTTTTCTTAGTTTTTAAGTACACATGACCCTTTCTTGATGTGGCATTTGTCAGCAATTGTTTGATGTTCCTTTTCTTTTTCTTGATGACTTATGGTTTCGTGATCACACTTAAAATGCAACACAATAGCTGACAAATGCCATATCAAAAAAGAGGTTGTGTATAAGCAATGAATACAGAACCTGACATGATAAAAGCGAAGTTCCAAAAGTATATTTCTTTATCTTATCAGTTTTGAAATTCCGATTTCACCATCATAATCAGCATTTAAAAATACATATATTAGTATTTTAAATTTTCAAATTACATTGAAACAAAAATAATTTCTTAACTTAAGCGGATTTTGATGATAATTCATGCTAATTTGTGCAGTTTTTAACGTTAATTACTTGTAAGTCACAAACGTTATGCGTTCTTAAGGATTTTAAATGCCGCCATTTTGTAACGCGAACGATTTTTTGTTGAAAAACGAACCTGTCAAAGGTATTACCATAATCGATTTTTTCGCCAAGTTTGAATCAAATCGGATCAAATTTATGAACGTAAGCGTGCTAGAACACACTAATTTTGGATAAAATTTAACGGATCCGCAAGAAGTGATCAAGGTGTCAGGACTAGTGCTCATTTCAAGGACTTGGGTTTGGTTTTACCATGATAGCCGCTCCAATAGCTCATTTATTAATGGAAATTATATAGTCTGTGCTTTTTTACGCTAAAAACTCAGACCAGCTTTAAACAACTTATCATCTCTAATAGGATAAACAAAGTAAATGTGGAACGACCTCCTCAACTCATGGACCCATTGGAATTCATGGATTTTCACATTCTCTTGGATCTGCTTGAATCAGTGAGCAGATCTGATGCTCTGATGCTCCAGTGAAAATATCTCAAATCGCTTTGGAAATCTTGAAAGTGCGATAACCGTCAGACTCTTTGATCCGTGTATATAGCCTACTGATGGTTCTAGAATGGAAGGAGAAACAGAAGTTGGAATATATTGTGACCACTTCTCGCACTACATTGCTTTAAACAGCAACTCTACAGTGATTGAGGCGGATTTGATAGCTGTAAATGAGGCTCTCGAACAGCTGATTGTGAGACCATGGCTGAACACATAGTGGTCTTAGTTGGCTCCAAATCGTCTCTGCAGGCAATAGCCAATAATGATAATCCAAAAAGCAAAGTAATACAAAATATCAGACAGAATTACAAGATTGTAAGAAATAATGTTGGCAATATCGCAATGCAGTGGGTCCCTGCGCACGTGGGATTGATGGGAAATGAAGCTGCCGATAATTTGGCGAAGAGAGGAACAAAAATTATTCAAAAACCAGCAGGCTCCCTGTCATTACAAGCAGTTATAAGGAAACCAAAAACAGATTCACAGCAAAAATTTGTTAGTGAAATGAAGAAAAACCTACAAGACAAAGCTTATGATCCGTTTAATCTTTTTAAGGACAATACAATGCTTCCACGCAAAGTAGCTGTAGCAAATTTCCACCTGGAAACTGGTCACGATTGTCTTGCCAAGCATCTCCATAGGATGAGACTAATAACCTCTGACAAGTGCAAGGATCACTTACTGATCTGCGAGGGCCTGGATAGAGGGAAGCAGGGACGAAGGGACTTTCCTGGATTGTATTGGGAGGCAAGATCCAAAATGGTGTGAACCAAAAGGAGCCATTGGAAGAAGAAGAAGAAGAAGAAGAGTGCTTTTTTACGTGTTTCTACACTATTGGTGAAGATAACTATTTAATTGTGTACAATAAGCTATTTGTACAAAAATATTCCGTAGATACATTAAACATACTAAAAATACTAGTGAAAAAATTATTGTTAAATTGTTTTGACAGTTCAACCTTAAAGATAATTTGTACAGCTTTAATCGTAAATCTCTTAGGCTGCGGCAATTGTCAATCTTAATCTTTAGAGTCCGACGTTTGGTAGTGTAAATAAGTATTACTATTATTTTAGTCCGAGAACTACAAATTAGGCTACTAAATACGTAATTTCTATTTGCGTTGTTCAACATATTCTATTTCCGTGGTTCTTGGCTGCCGGCTTTTCGTTTGTATCTCTATTTTACTCTGGAAAATTAATTATTTTATTAAGCCCAGATATTAGTTTCGATTATCTTTGTGTATGGCTGGCTGTCGCCAAAACCTTTAGGCTAATTAACCCTGTTATTATCTAATAGAGCTGAAACTTGGCACATAGGCTCTGTATCAATATAAACACATTTTTTTAAATTTTATTGTCATCCTCACACACATTGATTAACGACTTCTCTTAATGTTGCTTAACTTGCCGATGATTTATACAACTAAACTATATAAATATGTAGTACTTATACAATAAAAATTTTTGAAGTGAATACCTCTTATGACGGGGTATGGATATGTTTTGCACGGGAAAAAATTCAGTTTGCCGTCACGCATCATGCAACACGCATCACGCTCTTATTTAAGTGACTGCTTCTTATGGCGGGGTATGGATATGTTTTGCACGGGAAAAAATTCAGTTTGCGTCACGCATATTATATATATTTTTGTTTTGAAATGTATTTTTGAAGTGAAAACTTGTATGTTCGCGCCATTATATTACTTACACAGTCCAACTTAATTATTTAGTTTTGTGTCGTGTTAACTGTGTAACAGTGACGTTTCATACGTTTATTATATATTGGTAGATGTGAATAATAAATATTTAAATGTCATTATACTACTTACCCAGTGCAGCTGAATTATTTAGTATTCAGTTTTGTGATATGCGTTAACTGTAGGCTACAACAGTGACGTTTTAATAATATTTTATACTTCTTAATATAATATTTTAAATTTGAAAGTTTTTGTGTGTTTTTGTTTGTTATTCAATCACACATTAACTACTGGACCGATTGATATGAAATTTAAAATGCACATGGTTTAGGTACGTGAGATGGACATAGATGTATTTCCGTTTTAAAAATCTGAATCCCTGTTATTATTTATTATAAAATTATTGTTTATAAGCTTACATTTGCAATGATTTTAATTGAAACAATCTTATAATTCCAAACAGCCTGCTTTTCCAAATTAAAATATTGCAGTTTCCATTGAAGTTGGCATTTACAATGACAATTAATGTCACAGGGTCAGATATTAAGAGTAGCAGGAATACATTTGGGACTTCGTGCTTCTCCCATGGTCAGTTATAGCCTATTCTAGTGTCGAGTAGCAAAAATCTGTCTTGGCAAAAAACCATAAAATCATATAATATTGTATTTAGAAATATATTAAACTGAAATGAACGTACTCATGATTTTGAAAATCGACTATAAATTTTATTTTGAGGTGTAAAATATATAGCCATAGCCCGTTTCTGTCGGCAATCATGCCACTGCCACCTTTTTCGTTATAATGGATTAGTTTACTCAATTTAAAATTCGGTATATTGAATCAATCTTAATGTTTGTCTAAAATGTGAACGAAATATAGTGAGCTGCCTTTGAGATTTCCTATTTTTTGACGAAGCTTTATAAATGAATTATCTGGCGAATATATAAGTACTTTCCTTACCGCCTCTGGGCATATTCATAACGTCGGAGACATGGCAGTAGATTTTATAACTATAGCGAATGAAGTGGGCGAGTGTCCTTGAGGTGAAGCACTCGAAAATGGTCAGAGATTCTGAAAGACCCGGTGTTGAACACGTTCTGCGATAGCATGGATACCGGCTACATCTTCACACGACCTTTCACAGTTCTCAGTCCACGAAAGGATTGGAAAGACGGCAAGCTTCCGGTACGTCCAAGTTAGCTTGTCTGGGTACAGAAGACACTGCCAAACTACCGAGTCAATATTCAAAGCCAGGAAGGTGTACTCCAAGCAGAGATGTGAGCAATCGCAGCATTAGAAGACAGACTTAAAGGTAAAGACATTCTAACACTCTCAGATAACCAAACAGCAATCAAAGCTATCAGTTCTGCAGAGATCTTATCCAAAATGGTATGGGATTCCCTCCGCTCTCTTGTCTGTCAAATGCTAACATGTTGCTCTTAGGATAGGTATTGCACAATAGGTCAGTCGATCGCAGTGTCTGGGGTTGAACAATCCCTTCCTCTAGTAACAGGATAGGTACTCTTCATTGTGGGGTAAAAGGAAACGAGAGAGTGGACCTGATGGCCAAAAAAGGAGCCGATTTTAGCCTTATCGGACCGGAACCAGCAGTGGGCTAAGGAAAGCATGTCAAACGATGACGGTAATTAAGAAAACTTCTTCTCTCAGGACTAGACCCTGCGCTATCACGGACACTTGTTCAGTTCAACAGGAGGTTCTTGATACAGGTCGTGTTCAACAGGAGGTTCTTGATACAGGTCGTGTTCAACAGGAGGTTCTTGATACAGGTCGTGTTCAACAGGAGGTTCTTGATACAGGTCGTGTTCAACAGGAGGTTCTTGATACAGGTCGTGTTCAACAGGAGGTTCTTGATACAGGTCGTGTTCAACAGGAGGTTCTTGATACAGGTCGTGTTCAACAGGAGGTTCTTGATACAGGTCGTGTTCAACAGGAGGTTCTTGATACAGGTCGTGTTCAACAGGAGGTTCTTGATACAGGTCGTGTTCAACAGGAGGTTCTTGATACAGGTCGTGTTCAACAGGAGGTTCTTGATACAGGTCGTGTTCAACAGGAGGTTCTTGATACAGGTCGTGTTCAACAGGAGGTTCTTGATACAGGTCGTGTTCAACAGGAGGTTCTTGATACAGGTCGTGTTCAACAGGAGGTTCTTGATACAGGTCGTGTTCAACAGGAGGTTCTTGATACAGGTCGTGTTCAACAGGAGGTTCTTGATACAGGTCGTGTTCAACAGGAGGTTCTTGATACAGGTCGTGTTCAACAGGAGGTTCTTGATACAGGTCGTGTTCAACAGGAGGTTCTTGATACAGGTCGTGTTCAACAGGAGGTTCTTGATACAGGTCGTGTTCAACAGGAGGTTCTTGATACAGGTCGTGTTCAACAGGAGGTTCTTGATACAGGTCGTGTTCAACAGGAGGTTCTTGATACAGGTCGTCACTATGATCCAAAATGACCACTACCGGAATCACCTCAATCTACAGGAGCCTGAAACCGCAACACAAATACTCTTCGAGTGTAAAAGACTGGAGTGTAAAAGAAGGTGGCTCTTCCATCTTCAGCAAAGAGGCGAAGATATTGAAAAAGACATCCTACACAAGATTCTGGATATTTAGAGGCCCTGGAGTTTGGTTAAAGTGAAGTATAGGAACCACAATAAGCTGACGTGTTGGAAGTCATTGGAGCCTCAGTAGCATTCCCGAAAGAAAAAGCAAAAGTACTTTTTTATGATCGTGGTACAAACTATTAATCTAAAACCTCTAACGCAAACAATAAAGTATTGATACAATAGCTTGGATTATAATCAAACGTTTTTTGAATTTGAACAATTTTCATTGGGGGGAACTGAAAAACCGCTGAAAATTGCCAAAAACTGGACGTGTTGTGTTAAATAATTACACTGAGTCAGTAAAATGGTGACGAAGGTGGAGTGAAGAAAGGAAAGTTTCCGAGAAACGATGTCGCGGTTTACAACACTTCCCCCTCCACGGTTCCCACACTCAACTGCTGTCCAGCAACGTGAATTCTACCGCATTGTTTCCTGTGAAAATCGTAATAAACAATTTGATTTCATCATCGAATATTTTACACTTTAATTTTGTTGGGAAAACAGCTTAAAACAAGTAGTGTTATATTCTAGTCTAGGAAAGTAGCAACATTAGATCGTCACTCTTCCATGCCCGACGCCTAACCGTTTACTAACGAGCGGGTTAGGCTATATTTAATTTTAAATCAGGCAAACATTTACAAAAAAACGTTTTTAAAAAATTGTGGTCGAGATTAACTAAAGTGGTTGATTGACAAGTGTAAAGTTTTGGACGTTCGCCAGAAATTCTAAGCAAGGTTCCCTCATTAGGTCTGCCTACACTCTGCACTAGCCACAGTAAATCATCGGAAAGTTTCACTTCGAGCGAATAAATCATTTCTGTATTGGTTGTTATAGCGAGACAACAGAATGTACGATTCTACAGAAGTCATTTCGCAATTTGTAAAGTTAGTTTGGACTGTGCACTTATCTCATTTCCTTACCTTGTTACATGTTTAAACTAAATGAACTATCCACTAAAGGAGGTTTTTAGCTGCCAAAAGGGGGTTTTTCTTAGTTTTTAAGTACACAAAACCTTTTTTTGATAAAGCATTTGTCAGCTATTGTGTTGCATTTCGTTTCTTTTTCTTGATGACTTATGGTTTCCTGATTACACTTAAGTCTTAGTTTTATTTCTGGTTATTCCACTAAGGGATATGTGCCTAAAGGGATTTTTCTTAGTTTTTAAGTACACACAACCTTTTTTGATATGACATTTGTCGAATCCTCCAATTATGATTGGTATAACTATGAAGAAAATTATAATGAAAGCGTGAGCTGTTACAATGGTTTCCTGATCACATTTAAATCTTGCTTTTATTTCTGGTTTGTCCACTAAGGGATATCTGCCTAAAGGGTGGGTGTTTACGTTATAAATTTGGTCATCTCCAATAAATAATCCTGGTTGACCTATTGTGTCTCATTTCGTTTCTTTTTCTTGATGACTTATGGTTTCCTGATCACACTTAAGTCTTAGTTTTATTTCTGGTTAGTCCACTAAGGGCTATGTTATCTAAAGGCGGGTTTTTTTAGTTTTTAAGTACGAACGACCCTTTCTTGATATGACATTTGTCAGCTATTGTGTCGCGTTTCTTTTCTTTTTCTTAATCACTTATGGTTTCCTGATCACACTTAAATCTTGTTTTTATTTCTAGTTTGTCCACTAAGGGATATTTTGCCTAAAGGGGGTTTTCTTAGTTTTTAAATAGGCTATCCTTTTTTATATGACATTTGTGAGTTATTGTGGTCGCGTTTCGTTTCTTTCTTCTTGTGGACTTATGGTTTCCTGATCACTCTTAAGTTTTAGTTTTATTTCTGGTTTGTCGACTAAGGGATATTGCCTAGAGAGTTTTTTTTAGTTTTTTCAGTACTATTAGCTCTTTTCCGATACGATAACTATCAGCTGTTGTGTCGCGTTTCGTTTCTTTTTCTATAAGACTTATGGTTTCCTGATCACACGTAAATCTTGGTTTCATTTCTGAGTTTGACCGCTAAGGGAACTACACTGAGTAATTGTTGTTAGTTTTAAGTATTTTAACGTATGCCTATGTATCTAGCCTTATGTTCCAGTTACACGTTTATATTTGAAGTTAGGCACTTGAGAACGAGAACGAGAGTAGCCAATTTTAGTTTAAGTAATTGAACCAGTTAGGCACTTGAGAACGAGAACGAGAGTAGCCCATTTTAGTTTAAGTAATTGAACCAGTTAGGCACTTGAGAACGAGAACGAGAGTAGCCCATTTTAGTTTAAGTAATTGAACCAGTTAGGCACTTGAGAACGAGAACGAGAGTAGCCAATTTTAGTTTAAGTAATTGAACCAGTTAGGCACTTGAGAACGAGAACGAGAGTAGCCCATTTTAGTTTAAGTAATTGAACCAGTTAGGCACTTGAGAACGAGAACGAGAGTAGCAAATTTTAGTTTAAGTAATTGAACCAGTTAGGCACTTGAGAACGAGAACGAGAATAGCCCATTTTAGTTTACGTAATTAAACCCTCAGTTTCAAATAAAACGCTAAACATCATTTTCAAAAATAAAACAAAAAACGCATACTTACATTATGCTATTTTCATATAACACTTTATTTTAATTCATACGTTTCTTCAGAATTTCTTAAATTACATAAAATCGCAATAGTATTAAATAACAGAGAAGATAAAGTTGATAGGCCTATTTCTGTCGGGACTTAATCACTGAACGCCACACATAAATAAAGTAATATGGAATAATATACACCGGTCCTATAGTAGACTACTATTCACAGCTTATATTATGCAGGCATTGGCGTTATCTGCCTGTAGTTATAATAAAAAACGTAATTACTTTTCTGCCATTTAGACAATGCTGGTTTCAAATTAAAAATAGGAACTACTCTATAATTATTACAGTATTAGTGCTGATTGTTGTTCTCCATATTACAGTATGGGCTTTTAATCAGTACTGTACGCTATTAAAGGAGAAGTTAGATTCAATCACAAAGAAAAGAAGAGAGAGAAGTGTTTTTCAAATGCGAAAATAATAATTTCGTGTTTACGCCATTAACTTTGTTAGTTTTAAGTATTTAATGTTGAGTCAGAAATGACATAATTAATGAGGTAAATTACTTTTTTATAGCGAAAACGTAAGGTTATTTATCGTACTGTTGAGTGTTGGTAGGAAACCAATCACTGAAATGTATTCATATTCAATGTCAACTTTAGACTTTCTGCGCTTAGACCCTAATAATTTTATCGGTGACGAAATAAATTAGTGTTTGTAAAATTCTAACATTTAAAAGTGCAGTCGTTTTTTGTGTAAAATAAATTAGAATTTTAACATACTTAATGTTTTAAAATAGTTTTTAAATTTTCAGGTTTGTAAAGAACCTTGCATTTCTAAAAGGTTTGTTACGTTTTTCTACAGAAAATTAATGTTTTTTTTTTTTTGATAAACTGTCAAGCACATATTTTTAAAGTACTTACTTGGGGGCCTTATTCCTTGTCCTTGTAAATTTGTATTGATCGTTGGAGTGTAAATTTACAAAGATTTATATTATCAAATATAAACTATTTACAAGATGGATCGGCTGATTTCCTTACACACACACACACACACACACACACACACACACACACACACACACACACACACACACACATATATATATATATATATATATATATATATATATATATATATATATATAAACTATTAACAAGAATTGATCAGCTGTTTTTCTTAAATATAAACTATTTATAAGAATGGATCAGCTGCTTTCCTTAAATATGAACTATTAACAAGAATGGATCAGCTGATTTCCTTTAACATAAACTATTAACAAGAATAGATCAGCTGTTTTCCTTAAATATAAACTATTTACAAGAATGGATCAGCTGATTTTCTTAAATATAAACTATTAACAAAAATGGATCAGCTGCTTTCCTTAAATATGAACTATTAACAAGAATGGATCAGCTGATTTTCTTAAATATAAACTATTAACAAGAATGGATCAGCTGAGTTCCTTAAACATAAACTATTATCAAGAATAGATCAGCTGATTTCCTTAAATGTAAACTATTAAGAATGGTATAAGAATGGTTCAGCTGATTTTCTTAAATATAAACTATTAATAAGAATGGTTCAGCTGATTTTCTTAAATATAAACTATTAATAAGAATGGATCAGCTGATTTCCTTAAACATAAACTACTATCAAGAATGGATCAGCTGATTTCATTAAATATAAACTATTAATAAGAATGGATCAGCTGATTTTCTTAAATATAAACTATTAACAAGAATGGATCAGCTGATTTCCTTGTCGTCTGCACGAATTATTAAACGTTAATAAGGTTTTATAAAGGAGGAAGTATAGGTATAAATGAAATCAATATTACGATATGTATGATACACAAAAATTATTGGTTTATTTATTTTGTTTTATATTACAAATCTCTGGTTTAATGTTCAGTTTATGCCTCGGCTGGCTTTGAGATTCATAAATATTTAACGTTACTAAAAAAAAAACTATGGAATATTATAATTAAATCCTACAACTTTAACCAACATTTCGACATTTGGTTAAATGTACTTTAAACCAACATTTCATTTTACTTAATAACTAGATGGGTGATTTGCTGGTGGAAGATCTGAGGTGATTTATGAATGAATTAAAAAAACACAATTATAAACGTAAATTCAGGCTCTTGTACACAAGGTTGGTTTTTAAACGGTCTGTAAACGTTCGCCGATTAACAAAACAAAGTTATAAGTTTTTTTTGTATTAATTATGTCCTCAAGTATGGCGCTTAAAGCCACTGATGGAATTCTGAAGATAGTATTGAAAAAATATCACTCACAAAGTCTTTAAAACCTACAATTATGTTACCAGATATATTTTACATATCCACACGCGCGCGCGCGCGCGCTCGCACACACACACACACACACACACACACACACACACACACACACACACACACACACACACCTTCACTGAAAAATAAACTATTGAATCGACCATCGTGATAAGATCCAGACCAGGACTTAAGTCAGCTAAAAAAAACCATAAGAAATCATGGTAAGTTTACCACATCTAAACAATATTAATTTTACCCCTCAACATTGTAGGATTAATTTTGTAGAAAAATATTAGAAATTATAGGCCTATTGACTATCGCATAAGAAACTGCCTTTTTGAAAAAAATTACCACTAATTAAAAAATGTTTTAATAATTTCACCATTTTCAAATTCAAATTCAAATTTCAAAATTTTAAATTTCAATTTATTTATTCAATTTTATTAAAATTTTGTTCAATTTTGTTCGACTTTGTTGCAGCATAAATAAGCCACTGTCTTGAAACTTGTCCTTCATAGTCCTTCCTTAGGCCTACATATTTATCCTTTCCCCAAAAAAACCACTAACAAAATTGCTCAGCAAGATACGCTAGAAAGTGTCTCATATCTAGCACCTGACTAGCATTACCCGTCGCGGCTTCGCCCACGAAACTTAAACTGTTTCATTAATGACATAATTTAGGAACATAACGAAATATATTAATAAAAGCGTGATCATCTAAACTCGTGATTATTTTACAGTGAATATGAAAAAATATTATAACCTGAATATGTTGTTTTATTGTCTTCAAACGTGTTCCATTCGAATTTAAGATCTGATAAAAAACATTTTTCTCCAATACAAACATTTATACATTTTTATATGTTTGTCCTTTTAGGGGATGAATTCGGGGGGGGAATGCTGAATTATGTGTATCATAATTTGTGTTTTAAAATATTTTGTTTACATTTAAGAAAAACCGATACAAATATTTTCTCCAATGAAAACACTCTTTTTTTCTATAACTATATCTCTTTTTACATTTTTATTCCTTTAGGGAATGAATTCGAAAAAATGTTGAAATATTTGTTTCATTATTTGTGTTTCATAGCATATTTCTAGAATATACGAATCCAAAACAAATATTTCTTCAATGTGAAAATTGTATACCCCTTTTTTACATTTTCTACCCCCTTTCAATCTCTTTAGGGTATGAGTTTTGGGAAATGGTGAAACATATATTTCATTACTTATATTTCAGAGTGACTGTTACGTTTTAAGAAGGTCAGACGAAAAACACATTTTTCCAATAAAAATTTTTGTACCCCATGTTAACAAGCAATTATAGTATTTATATCTCATTTCGTTTTTACTTCCAACATTTTCTCACTAAACGTTTCCCGATGTGGACGACCTCTCCATTTTTACTCTTGGGTTTTATTAATGACCGAGTATTTATGTTCAGGTCTGATCTTAACTAGTTTTTGACCAGACGACCGTCATAATTCGGTCCATTCTTCTAAAGGCGGGTCCAGCCGTCCCTTGTCGTTGCCGCCCCTCATTCGATGAATCGAATACTAACCGATTGAATCTCAACGTCATTTTTAATAATGAAAAACGAAAACATCGTAATACAGTATCAAATTTCGTCTAAGTAACAAATACGGCATAAATCGGAGTTTTAGCGTCTTCAGAATAAAAGGAAATCTGTAGCACGCAGTGACATGGAATATTCAATGAAAGTGGACAGCGACAACTTGAAGCTCAATTTTAAATTCTCCAGTTAGATATTTTTTTGTAAACTAAATATTTATTTAAAAATTATATAACGTTATCTAGCGGATTTTTTTAAAACTATTTTAATTTAGAAACATAAAGAGAACCATTGTAACGTATTATTCTATGCTCATAGATGTATATTATTTTTTTCACTGGCAACACTGTGCTTGTAAATATTTTACGTTGTGCAGTAAAATTTGACCAATTTATGCTGTGTTCGGTGTAAAAATAAACGAAAATTATATTAAAATTTTCTTGTCGAGATTCGGTCTTTTAGGCTGCTTGATTCATCGTGACCGTATTATGAAAATCCCCTTGCCCCTGTCTACAGTTATACTGCCCGAAACTACTAACTACTGGAAGATGAAAACAGGCAATGAAGGAATTCTATAAAATAGCATATATAGAATTCTATAAGCAATAGAATAGAAGTTTGAACTGTTAATTTTAATCTAGTTTTTGGCTTAAATTCTACTGAACAGTTTATTAATTATTTTAATTAGCAATTGAACATTTTCGTAAATAAGAAATATACTTCTCAAAATCGCGTTAAAGGATTTTGCCGAAAAAATTGAATCATACAGCCTAAGTTACGGCGATTTTAAACTCGTTTACTTGTTAAATTTACAATGAAGTGTTATTGAAATTCTTGGCACGATTTTTAAGGCAGGGGGTGCAGACTAGCTGCACCTATTGAGAGGATTTAGACGTCCCTCGCGGTACCTGAGTATAACACACACTTACACTTACAACATTACACTTACGAAATTCTTTTTATATTCTTTTTCTTTTCTGCTAGGATTATTGTCACTATCTTGAGTATAATGATCTGCCTTCCCTAGCTTCGTCAATTCTACTTTCGTTGACGCGTTTCGGAGAACCTCCATCTTCAAAAACTATATCTATACTTTACGTATATCTATACTAAACTAAACTATATCTATACTATCTAACGGAGTATATACTGAGTATTATACTGAACATAATTACACTTACGACTTTAATTACGAGCATAATTACACTTTACACTCACACTTACACTTAGAGAGGCGATAATAACCTCAATGTGAGTTCCGCCTTAAAAAAAAGCTTAGACTTAAACCGTTAAACAACGACACCTTACCAAAGCACAAATACAGATTTTTGCATATTTCAGATTACATGCATTTTCCGGTTTTTTAAATCCTTAATTCTTTTTAATTTATTCTTAATTCTTTTTTCTACATACATTCTCAATCAAGGATATAACTTACTTTTGGGCGGAAATATTGAGAATATCTTGAAATTGAGAATTAAAGACTATAATACTCTAGAATAGTCACACATAAGGGTAAGCACTGAATTCCAAGTGGACTGGATTAGAGGTGGGCGTTTCTACTATTTTTACAAAACGTCAACAAACTGTTTGTTGAGGAAAAAAGCTGCTTTTTAAAACAGTTGGAAAAAACAGGTTTAGAAAACTGAAACTCAAAGTTGTATTAGCAGCTAAAACATAAAGCACATACGTTCAGTTTTCTAAGACTACTTTTTCATTCCCACTGCTACCATGACCTTAACTGTTTTTGGGTATAAAGCATTTAGAAAGGATAAAAATACTCCTTATAAGTGTTGTAATAATTAAATTACATTCTCAAAACGTAATAATTATGTATGCCATTTTATATTTACAAAATGCAATGAATTTCTAATAGAAGCATTCTTTTGTTTACTTAAAAATTAAATAGTCCTTTGCATATTTACCAAAATGCAAACCATTTTGAATATTTTCGGTCGATTAAAAAATATTGACGATTGATAATAAATATGTTTAAATAAAATTAGGCTCTGTATCTACAAAATGTGAGAGATTGTTACTACAACTCGCGACAAAATAGAGATAAACGTTGACATTGACAAGCAACGTCACTACAAGCAACAAGCAACTTTGGAATAAATAAAGGAAAAAAGCATAAAAGCAGGTAGAAGAAAAGCAGTTAGCCGGAAAGCAGTTTTAGTGCTTGCGTCAACGTGGGTGTAGTAGTGCGGAAAGTCCGTTCCTTGTTTAACAAATCATAAAGCAGTCCAAATCCAACTGCTTCTTTCCGTTTGAAAAAGCAGTTTGTTTGTCGTTTATAGAAAAGCAGTTTTTTTTAACAGTTTGGTGTTTTCTGCCCCACCACTAGACTGGATTACTGTAGCGGTGAATTTTGAAAGACGATTATTTTAATAACCGTTCTAAGACAGGATGATTAAAAAATTAATAATTAAAACATCCAAATTTGTATTTTAAATTCACGTAGGGGCCTAACGTGCAAAATCTAGTACGGCATTTCGATTGTCTGAAAACGGGATTAAATGAAAAAAATCGAATTTTAAATATGGTAATTGTGTTACAGGCTATGAGAAAACACGTTGCTTGTCAATATGTTTATAGCCTACCAGAGCAGTAAAAATTATTTAAGAAGTAGCATTTTTGAGAAAAAGTTGAACTCCCGTATTTTGTTATGCACTGAGTGAAACAAAACACAACTTTCGAGTCAAGACAACAGAAATGAGCTTTGCCTTAATATCACGTAAGACAATTATTCGAATATGAACAGAATAGAAGTTTGAACTGTTAATTTTATTCTAGTTTTTTGGCTTAAATTCTACTGAACAGTGCATTCTTTATTTTAATTAGTAATTGAACATTTTCATAAATAAAAAACATACTGAAAGTCAGTT
Source organism: Callitettix versicolor (assembly GCA_022606455.1). Classification (NCBI taxonomy): domain Eukaryota; kingdom Metazoa; phylum Arthropoda; class Insecta; order Hemiptera; family Cercopidae; genus Callitettix; species Callitettix versicolor. The sequence goes on along the minus strand of CM040184.1, from coordinate 74,860,954 downwards.
ATGGCCTTCTTGTTTACTATTATTACCTGCTATAAACCGTTATTTAATTATACGTTGTGTTATTTCAACAACCGTTGCAAAGAAAGTTTAAGCACTCGCACAAAACATAGACATTTGTAAATGTGTATACGTTAATTAGTACTCTTAGCAAAGACTTGAAAGCTATTCTATCGGTGGATCTATTTTTAATAGAATATGAACTAATAATACAAAAAAACAATACATATGTATATATGTAAGCAGTGTATATGTTTAATTAATACGCGTATACAGAGAAATTATTATACAGAGAAATTAATATCTACGAGAGCTCACAGAGAATTTACGCCAATTTTAACATGTGACCGTAATATTTCCGCCAATTTAGCAGGTACCGTAATATTTCCGCCAATTTGACCGGTAACAGTAATATGTCCGCCAATTTAACCAGTAAACGTAATATTTTCGCCAATTTAACCGATAACCGTAATGTTTCCGCCAATTTAAACTGTAACCGTAATATTTCCGCCAATCTAAACGATCCCCGTAATTTTTCCGCCAATTTAATCGGTAACCGTAATATTACCGCCAATCTACACGACGACCGTAATATTTACGCCAATTTAACCGGCGACCGTAATATTTACGCCAATTAACCGATAACCGTAATATTTCCGCCAACCTACCAGTAACAGTATATTTCCGCCAATTTAACAGTAACCGTAATATTTACGCCAATTTAACCTGCGACCGTAATATTTACGTCAATTTAATCGGTAACCGTAATATTTCCGCCAATTTAACCGGTAACCGTAATATTTCCGCCAATTTAACCAGTAAACGTAATATTTTCGCCAATTTTACCGATAACCGTAATGTTTCCGCCAATTTAAAATGTAACCGTAATATTTCCGCCAATCTAAACGATCCCCGTAATTTTTCCGCCAATTTAATCGGTAACCGTAATATTACCGCCAATCTACACGACGACCGTAATATTTACGCCAATTTTACCGGCGACCGTAATATTTACGCCAATTAACCGATAACCGTAATATTTCCGCCAACCTACCAGTAACAGTATATTTCCGCCAATTTAACAGTAACCGTAATATTTACGCCAATTAACCGATAACCGTAATATTTCCGCCAACCTACCGGTAACAGTATATTTCCGCCAATTTAACAGTAACCGTAATATTTACGCCAATTTAACATGCGACCGTAATATTTACGCCAATTTAACCGATACCGTAATATTTCCGCCAATTTAACCGATACCGTAATATTTCCGCCAATTTAACCGGAAACCGTATATTTACGCCAATTTAACCTGCGACCGTAATATTTACGCCAATTTAACCTGCTACCGTAATATTTACGCTAATTTAACCGGCTACCGTAATATTTACGCCAATTTAACCTGCGACCGTAATATTTACGCCAATTTAACCGATACCGTAATATTTCCGCCAATTTAACCGGTAACCAAATTTAAACGGTTACCGTAATATTACGCCAATTTAACAGATAACTGTAATATTTACGTAAATTTAACCGATACCGTAATATTTCCGACAATTTAGCCGGTCACCGTAATATTTCCGCCAATCTAACCGACAACCGTAATATTTACGCCAATTTAGCCGATGGCCGTAATTTTTCCGCCAATTTAACCGGTGGCCGTAATATTTACGAAAAATGTTACTTACATATACGTCTTTCGAACATTCTGTAACATTCTATAAGGGCCTTGCGTACACTCGTCATCGTTAAATAAGAGGCCGCCGTCTTAAAACGGAAATAAATGGGGAAAGCTGTTATACATATGGGCTTTAAACAAGATACCTTCTATAAAAGGGCCTATAACATTATATAAGTGCCTATTCTATAACTTTTATAAATATTTGCATAGAAACTTACACAGTTAACCCCGCAGGGGCTCAATAGATTAGCTGCACCTATTGAGAGGATTTAGACGTCCCTCGCGGTACCCGAGTCTAACACACACTTACACTTACAACACTACACTTACGACTTTGACATTTTACACTCACAATTACATTCAGGGAGGCGATAATAGCCTCAATGTGCGTTTCACCTTAAAAAAAATCTTTCGAACTTATACAAGGTACCTTGCGCACACTCGTCATCGTTAAATCTGAAGCCACCGTCTTAAAACGTAAATAAATGGGGAAAGAAGTTATACGTTTCTTGTCAAATTTATAAACGGCGAATGCGTTTGGTTAAGACCGCGTATACTCATTGTAAATAAGAGACGGCCATCTTGAAACGGCGATGAATAAGAGAAAATCTTATAAGTACGTTATTCGGGCTTTATAGAAGGTACTGTCTTACCACATTTCAAAAGAATCTGTCGATGCGTTTGGCCTAAACTGCGTAACAAACCAAATACCACCGAACGGTCGAGTTGGAACAGAGGACTTAATAGGATTTCAAAATTCAACAGCAAGTAACGTTCTTATTAACTATGCTGCAAAAAATGTATAAAACCAATATAAATCAAGAGTGAGCCGCAAACTCGAATCTAGCCCACAAACGGCAAAACCCCTAAATCCGGACCTGCGTAACCCATGGATCCAGGTTTCTTTTAAATTTGGAAAGTATTTATTTCTTGAAAAATCATTACTTATTTTCAAAAAAATAACCTTATACAGTTTCTTTTAAATTTTTGATGCACCTATAGATAAACTATCCATACTATAGATTACGTAAGTACAAGAGGTATTTTTTCTTTAAAGTTTAAAAAAATAATATTTCTATTTTTAAAAGAATATGTGAATGAAACTTAACCAATACATTTACTTTTACGAAGTACTTTGAGACGTTTAATGTAATTACAGAATGTGTAAGAAAAGGAGAGATTAAGTGGGCCATTTTTGCTACATTCGTATAATTCAGGCTATCAGTTTTGATTTGGTAAAGAAATATTTCGACAGGAAAATCATTTGCTCAATTTTCAATCTGTGTTTATGGCTAGATTAGTTGGTTAAGATATTTTTAGTCTGCGTTTATCGGTTTTAATCTGTGTTTAAAGGAAATTAGCCTGTGTCGTTCGTGTTTTTGAGATTAGTAAAAATTATCTAACCTATTTAGCGATTTCCTATTTAAAAATGAACTATTCGAGCACCCATCATGGTAAGACCCAGATTAGTGTAACAAATATAAACATATATATATATATATATATATATATATATATATATATATATATATATATATATATTGTTGTTCAATGATTCAACTTATGCATAAGTTGTTCAAAGGTGGGAATAGAATATATTATTATTATTTGCGTATAGACCCTGTTGGATCACGCAAAGCACTCCGACTCATGTCTTGTTCCTTCTACGACCCGTAATCCTCCACACCTCCCTCATCCTGTCGCCATGGATCCTCTTCCGCTCCTCCGTCCATGAATAGAATATATATATATATATATATATATATATATATATAATTATTATTATTATTATTTGCGTATAGACCCTGTTGGATCACGCAAAGCACTCCGACTCATGTCTTGTTCCTTCTACGACCCGTAATCCTCCACACCTCCCTCATCCTGTCGCCATGGATCCTCTTCCGCTCCTCCGTCCATGAATAGAATATATATATATATATTATTATTTGCGTATAGACCCTGTTGGATCACGCAAAGCACTCCGACTCATGTCTTGTTCCTTCTACGACCCGTAATCCTCCACACCTCCCTCATCCTGTCGCCATGGATCCTCTTCCGCTCCTCCATCCATGAATAGAATATATATATATATATATATATATATATATATATATAGAGAGAGAGAGAGAGAGAGAGAGAGAGGATCCATGGGGACAGGATGAGGGAGGTGTGGAGGATTAGAAGAAACAAGACATGAATCGGAGTGCTTTGCGTGATTCAACAGGGTCTATACGCAAATAATAATAATAATAATATATATATATATATATATATATATATATATATATATATATATGTGTGTGTGTGTGTGTGTGTGTGTGTGTGTGTGTGTGTGTGTGTGTGTGTGTGTGTTTATTCTATTCCCACCTTTGATCAACTTTATATAAGGAATTGTTTAAATTATCATTATTCTTATCTAAGTTCTGCGTAACACTTGTCATTAGTACGAACTCTATTAGTATAACACGTGGTAACGATACCAGAATACCGCTTTATAAAGCAATATGTAAAAAGAACAGCATTTATACTGCCATAAAATATTTTAATCAACTGCCTGCCCATCTAAAGAATTTGTCTGTTTCTTCTAAAACAAGGAAAAACGTTGTTGAATTATACAAAAGAAACTTACAGATAACTTTATGTGATATTTATAACTTTTCATAAACGATAATGTTAACTTTTTATATAAGTGCATAATTTTTATTGTAATGAAATAATTCTTGTGTTTGCACTGCGTAGTATAATTATCCCTTTTGTTTTCTAGTTTTTAAGTGTTAGTTTGATCACAGAGAGGTATGCCTCTCTCTTTCGGGATACATTGTATCTCCTATGGGTGATGTATTTATAGCTCAATATATTGAATTGAATTGAATATATATATATATATATATATATATGTGTGTGTGTGTGTGTGTGTGTGTGTGTGTGTGTGTGTGTGTGTGTGTGTGTGTGTGTGTGTGTGTGTGTGTGTGTGTGTGTGTGTGTGTGTGTGTGTGTGTGTGTGTGTGTGTGTTTAGCACGCTCACGTTAGTAATTTTGCTTCGATTTGATTCAAACTCGGCGCAAAAATCGATTTTGGTAACCGCTTGAACAATTTCGTTAATCAATAAAATTATTTTGCGTTTTAAAAATGGCGGCCACTTTTAATCTTTCAAAATCCGCAACTTTTTTTTTTTTACTTTGTTGTTACTATCGTTATGTATTTAATAACTATATAAATTAACGTTTTGAATTTTCAAGTCCGTTGAAATCAAGAAATTAAAATATTTTTACGGTGGTCAGGGTTCGTTTTTGTATTTTGAATGTAATTTAACAGTTTAAAAATGCTAATATTAATGTGGATTATTAATATTTTCCATATTAATATCCACACAGATATTAATGTGGATTACGAAAGTAAAATCGGATGTGATAAAAGAAAGTCTTGTTCAGTATCAAATATAAATATGCCCTGATTACCGCACAAGCGGTAAAAATACAAATAATTTTCTTTTTACAAATAATATAAAATATTTACAACTTATTCGACCTAAGAAATTCTGATTGAAATGTCTCAGTGACCTTGAAAAAAAAATTGAAAAGCAACACACCTGTATCTTTAGCCGCCAGTTGTGAGAGAGCGTTTCTTTCGCTTTTAGAAGCTTCGATAAATCCATCGCCTAAAATAAACGCATAAGTGTATCAATGTATTGTTCCTAATCTACTGAAGGCAAGTTAACCAACACCACATTCATATCCATACTAGGCTATGTAAACACAAATAAGTGATTCTGCAAGTATACAAATAGGCGGTTATTGTTTAAGTTAAAATAAGTAATTAATTAAATACAGTAAACCCTGAATGAACAGCCTAAATATCTTATCACACAGACGAAAAATCTCAGTTTTGAAAAAGAGGTATTTTTTGCAGTGTAGGTTGTCCTATTGAAATAGTGATTTTTGAATATTTGTTTATAATTGTTGTTGAATACAGCTTATTAATTTTAATATCTTATTATTATTTTATACCTTATTAATACCTTAAAGATGTTTTTATCACCCAATAATTGTGTTCACCACCCAACAGCTGAGTCAGTTAGGTTACTGAGTACTTTTTTAAAAAAAAGTAAATTTTTTTTATCGTTTTAACAATCGAAAACACGTTACCTACTTTCGCGCGGTAGCAATTTTGAGGCTATGCGGGTCACTTTTATTTTCGATTTTTATTTCACATATTTCGTATATTTATTTCACATATTTCGTACTTCTTTTAGGAAAAATCGAGGATAACCTACAGTGAAAGATGTTCTTCGGCCATCTTGCATTTATTCCTTGTAAGACTTTCGGGCATTTCACATTATCCAAGTAACGTCAAATTTCTTTGATCAAAGATCTTTCATTTGTTTTTTATTACAATTGAAACTGAACTTAGTCCATCTATCAATATATCTATGAAATGAAAGCGTTAGTTGGTTGCACATCCTATGACGCACTCCAAAATCCAAAAATCACTTGATCTTGTGACAGTTGTATCAATCTTGTCTTGGCCCAAATCAAACGGTTTTATCCTGTCCAACCGCCGAACTTGAACCGAATTGTCGAGAACTTGTAGCATCTCTATATTTGGTACTTCATGCTTCCTAGCAAATCGCCGAACCTCTTCATGAACTGTAGCAATTTGTAAATCCTTACGAAGGTCATCATTGCGTATGCACCATGGGGCATTAACAATGCCTCTCGGTACTTTATTTTGAAAAGTTTGAATAATTTTAATATTGCTTCTTTTCGTGCAGCCCCAAAGCTGCACACCATATGTCCAGATGGGTTTTAGGACTTGTTTACAAAGTAATAGTTTATTGTGCACTGACAACTCAGAATGTCGCCCAAGAAACCAATGCATTTTCCTTAGTTTCAGATTCAGTTCATTACGTTTCTTTTTGACATGTACCTTCCAGCGCAGTCTTGCGTCCAGTGTCATGCCCAAGTATTTTGCATTATTATCTTGTGGGATCACTTGTTGATTGATAACCACGGGAAGATAATTGAATTTTCTGTTAGTAAAAGTAACACGAACAGATTTTGTCTCATTCAGCTTTATTCGCCATTTTTTAATCCAATCACAAATTCCATTGACAGCCTTCGAGTAGACTCGTCAATGCTATTTTCTTCAAAGATCATTGATGAAATAAATTCGACCATTCATTGGTGAACTTAATCAAACTTTGCAGAATCTTTGACAAATATTTTAAAAATACGTAGGTAATAACTTCAAAATGCAGTCTTTTCCTGACTTGCCTTTGTTCCTTTCGTTCTAGCCTATAATAACATTAACTTTTGAAGCTGTAAACAATACAGTTAAGCGTTTTATTAACAATACGCGTATTAACACCTAGTTTTGTAATTTAACAGATATGAATACGTAATAATGAAAACCGTAGTCTCAAAATATTTGATAATTTTTGCCGCCTCGGTGGCCTATTTGATAGCGTACCGGGCTTTCACCCCGAGGACCCGGGTTCGATTCCCGACCTGGGCTTGGCATTTTCATACGCTATAAATCATCCCATCGTCTGCATTAGCCCAAGTGTGCACATAAGTCGGACGTTAAACACAAAAAAATATTTGATAATTTTTTAGTAGAAAAGTATAGGCCTAAGTTATAAAGGCCTAAGCATGCGTTGTGTAAAGGTATCAAATATTTTAAACCATTCGGTCTTGCCAAGGCACTGTTCTGCACTATTTGAGCGTTATAAACAATTTTAAACATATTTATAACTACTAAACCTTCACTTTTATTACGCCCAAGGCTTTTTTGGGGTTGTCTGTGTGAAAATTCCTCTCATTTAAATAATTTCAATCTATTTTTCGCTTAATGTGTACAGATTTTTTCGCTTTATAGTGAAGTAATTAATTGTGAGCGAAATAATTATCATTAGTGACACGAAAACATAACCTCAAAATATATCTTGTTAATAATGTTTTTGTTTTTTTTTTTTTAACGTCCGACTATTGTGCACACTTGGGCTAATGCAGACGGTGGGATGATTATAGCGTATGAAAATGCCAAGCCCTCGCCGGGAATCGAACCCGGATCCTCGGGGTGAAAGCCTAGTACGCTATCCACTAGACCACCGAGGCGGCTACTTGTTAATAATCCAGCTGATCAAAGAAATATAACAAATGGAATATGTTTTCTTTGACAACTTTGACAAATATGTGAACAAGATGTTTAGTCAAATATCCGCCAAATATTTAGCAAATATCTTTGAAAGTGTCATACTCTGCTAATGTTAACTATTAGGACTTATCCGCTTTTTAAGATAAAATTATGTTTAGCTTAAAAGAACAATAGCTTATAGATAGGTTATTATTTGTCAATAATAATAAATATTATGTTTATAATTAACGATTTTATTTATAAACTCACAACCCTAAATGTTTTCATATTTGCAAATTCCCATAGTTTCTTTAACACTTAAGACGTGGAAAAATCCAAAACGGAAAACATTCGACAACTACAGAAAATAAAAAAAAATAAAAAAATACTATACATTTCTGTTATTGTATCAAAAATTAAAATCATGTATCACGTTTTCTATTCCTTTATATTTTAATTACGATAGTTCGTTCGAAAACACGACATATTAACATGGCTAGTTTTCAACAACATAACCTTAAATTTATTATAACCTATCAGCTGTTCAATGAAATCAGCTGTTACGAATTGATGTAAAACAGCTGATCTTTTAATATAACTACCAAAATTAAATTAACGATTTATTTCATGTATTTACATCGGTCAAACTTCTTCGTAGCTTCTGTAGTGTAGTGGTTATGACGTGCGCCTCACACGCGCAAGATATCCGGTTCGATACCGGGCGGAAACACAGGACATTTTCAATTATAATTAATTTAACATGAGACTTGCGACAAGCAAAAATATACTATTATATGTCATACATGTTTCTCGCAAGATCCAATATTACAAACAGCCCTAAAATACGATATTGTTAAAACAGCTGTTATTCAACATACTGATATTTTCATTCATTACTTGTTAAAACTTTCGCCCTTCATGGTACTTTCTAAGGACTTAATTAAGAACAATGTACAGTTGTCCTTCAAATTCCAGTTTAAGACGTTAAAATAACCCTGCAACCATTTTCTACGACTTACTAGTCTTTTAAAATATTATTTTCAAAATTTTACCTCACGGAATCACACAGTGTTCGAAAACTTTATAGGTATATAAAACTACTTTATTCTATGGGTTAGTTACGAAAATGTTGAAAGCGGGCTCCACTATGCAATTGACACAACTGAATAACGAGTCCACAATGTATAAGTTTCAAGAGGCAGGTAATGTGACAGCAATCGACAGGTAAATAAATGGTGTGTTTGCAATTTCTCAACAAAGGTTACAACATGTGTTTAGAACTTGCAACGTCGTATTCAGTTGTGTGAATCGCATAATGGAACCAACTTTCAACAGTTTTTGCAACTGATAGAGTAACTATTTTTTCCTCGTAAGGTTGCATCACTTTTCAAACACTCTGTATATAAAGTTATCTAATTATGTGGGAATATACGCCTTTTACATTTTGCAAATACTGTTTGTTATTAATGATCTTTGAAAAAATATACACAATTAAATTTATTTTAACAAATAACGGAGTACTCTGTACTGTAATTAACATTAGACTCATATGGAATAGATTCAAAATGGCCGACAGATAGAGCAGTAAACAAATCATGTATAAAAACACTATGTTGTTTACTAAAACAATGGAATAATATCCAAAATGGGTAAAAACTTTAAATGCATTACGTAAGGGATTAGTTTGGTTTGAATGTTGGTTTGGTGAACAGGCCGTACTATTTCAGTAGGTTCGAAAATAAGATGTCTTACTTTTGTAATGCCCTGTAGCGATTTTTTTAGAAAAGAGCTATTAGCCTATCATTGTTAGGCATATTCTTATCATGAAATGGACACGATCGTGCCTTTAGAATACTTTTGGGGGGGTTCGTTTAAATTATATTTATACATAAGTAGGCCTTTAAATGTAACAAGGAGCCGCCTCGGTGGCCTCGTTGGTACTGGGCTTTCACCCCGAGGACCCGGCTACCAAGGCGACAGTAGGATTAACAAGGTAACAAAGAAAGTTATACGAATAATATCTTATCTCACAATACTGAACGGACTTCCACATCAAATCGTAGATCACGTGACTGAATTTATCATTAATTTTTTTTTATTAACAACAGATTGATATTTTAAGCCACAGATTTGGAAGTCGCAGATATGGTAGGCATTTTGTTACTACTCGCGCGGATTTTCATTCAAAAAAGCGTAGAATGTATTTCATTCTAAATAAAGTATACACTGTTATGTATTATTTTTGTTCAGAAGTATTCACAGACCATTTCTATAGTGATGTAATATTGTTTTAATTTTTTTCAGGGAGTTTTTTCGTTACGAAAAAAGCTAAATGTAACAGTAAATGTTAAAAGTACGTCCTTTGGAAAATTACAAACACAATTTTTGTAATAAATTAAAAATATACAAAATGTATTAAAAAGGTTTTTTCAAAAAATGACCTTTACTATTAAAAAAAATTATAGAAATTATAAAATGAAAAATTAGTTTTTATAAATTATTATTTTTTTATAGAAGATAAATTTTCCTACAAGAACTAAATTTTGTTGTAATCATTTATGTTTATATTTATTCTGGTCTTATAAAATTAGGACCGTTTTTCCGGCAGTAAAAAAAGCAAAAAATGAATTATAGATTATTATAAATATCAATAAACATTTTTTATAGATCTATACAGTGATGTAACTGACTCCGTTACTGAACAAAATGTCCACATTTTCGAGCAAAGTATCACTAATTTGTCTGCTGCACTTCAACATTTTGTCCGTAAATTGTAATATTTATTGCGTAGTTATTATTTATTATAATGTAATAAACTATGTATCATAGTAAACTCCATGATGTATTGGATAAACTAATATGTGAAAAAATCTATTTAAATGTTATTTGCTAGACAATTTTGGGCCTCGCAGTGGGGGTGCAGACTAGCTGCACCTATTGAGAGTATTTAGACGTCCCTCGCGGTACCAGAATCTAACACACACACTTACAACACTACACTTACGAAATTCTTTTTATATTCTTCATCTTTTCTGCTAGGATTATTGTCACTATGTTGAGTATAATGATCTGCCTTCCCTATCTTCGTCAATTCTACTTTTGTTGACGCGTTTCGGAGAACCTCCATCTTCAAAAAACTATATCTATACTTTGAGTATACTCAAGAAGCTAGGGAAAGCAGATCATTCTATATCTATACTCAAAGTATAGATATAGTTTTTGAAGATGGAGGTTCTCCGAAACGCGTCAACAAAAGTAGAATTGACGAAACTAGGGAAGGCAGATTATTATACTCAACATAGCTACACTTACGACTTTAACACTACACTCACACTTACATTTAGGGAGGCGATAATAGCCTCAATGTGCTTTTCGCCTTAAAATAAAAAAAAAACTTTGGTTAAAAAAGTATTGCTCAAACATCCCCTCAATAGTTGTTTATCATTGGACTGACGCTTTTAAACAGCCCTTCAATAGTTGTTTACCACTGGGGTGACGCTATCAAGCCCACCATTGGCTCTTTGCCAGATCTAAGAGGAATTAAAAATCGGAAACAAGAAATGGTAAAAAAAGTTTTGACAACTTAATATAGAATGCGTCAAAATATTAAAAAATCACTTTTTTCGTTTGTCTGGGTTTCTAAACGTGCTAATCTGTTGTTAGGAATCAAAAACTACGCAAGTCAAGCATAACATGTTAGTTCAGTTAGATTACCAAAACTAGCGTAAAAACTAACCTAAGAGTCCCCGACTATAATATTATAAGTATAATACTATAGTACCCTAACTAAACTAACACGGCATGCGTGAAAATAAAGTTTTTCATTTTTTCTTTTAAGATGTATCCTGTTTTAGGGCTGGTTTTGATGTTGCGTTTTGTGGAACGCGTGATGTAAGGAACGTGTTTATATTGATAACAGTATATTTGGCGCGTCATAAGTCTCATATTAAATTAATTATAATTAAAAATTGTCTGTGTTTGCGCCGAGATCGAACTGGGGACTTTGCACGCGATAACCACTACACTACGGTAACAACGACGAAGTCTGGTCGATTTAAGTATATGAAATGAATCGTTAATTTAATTTTTAGTTATATATTAATTATTTTTATATTAATTCGTAAAGATCAGCTGATTTCATTGAACAGCTGATAGGTTATAATAAGCTACAAATTATGTTGTTAGAAACTAGCTATGTTAATTTGTCATGTTTTCGAACAAATAAAAAATGAAGAGAAATCATGATACGTGACTTCTATTTTTAGTTCAATAACAGAATTTTTTTTATATTGAATATTTAGCTCAAAATTGCGTATGTTTTACCCAGAACATGGCGGTAAAATTTTGAATTTCACGGGCAAAACAGTGAGGGTAATCAAAGTTTAAAAATGTCTTAAATTTATGTTACTATTTCCTCGAAAAATATCGTAAATCCCAGTTTTATCAAATAGCGTTTCGTTACGGTACCAAAAACTTTTAAACAAAGTTTTATCAAAATCGTTCGAGAAAATCATATTTTTGTATAATTTTTTTAATTAAAAAACGTTATTGAAATTGTTTGTTTTGAGATATTAAAAAAAAAGAATGGTTAGGTAGCATTACAAATTTTACATAAATCAATGAACTGATTTAGTCTCCTGTGATAAGCTCAGACGCATGCGAAAAGAAAGCCAAGTAAAAACGATGTTTTGGGCTTAAGAGATCTGAAAACGTAAAGGCCATGTAATTATGTCCATCAAAGTCTCAAAAACATTTTTTATTAATAATCAACACAAGCTACTTTGCTGTGATAATAAAAAACTAATTTTATTAGCTACATCATTCCCTCATAAATATTAGTTAAAAATTGGAATAAAAAGTGATCAGTAGCATAAATTTTTCGAAATTTCCACGAAAAAACCACCTCAATGCCATAATCATAAGTAATTAATATTGCAAATTCAACAAAATATTTTAAACAGATTTTTAAAATACTAGGAGTTCGTCCAAGATCGCCAATTTTAGTTCGAAGTTTAGACGCCCTTCTGAGGTGAAAACTACGTCTCTGAACCGGACGATATCGAAACCACGGCCTTCTGCGATGTTATTTCTTCTTGTTTACAACTTCCGTTTTCGGAACAATCTTCACCGGAAATTGAAATCACGCAAAACTGATTAAAAAAACGCTTAGTCAAAAATTCTATTTTCGTTAGAAATAGGCCTAAATATAATTGGTTTTGTCCAAGAAATAAGTGAAGGATATGATAATAACCTTTTTAAGGATACGATAATAAGGATAATAACCTTTTTGAGGATATGAATACATCTTACCTTCTGTTAAACGTTGGAAAAAATTAAACAATACTTATCCAAAACAAATTCAGAAAAAAATTAAACAATACTTATCCAAAATAAATTCAGAAAAAATTAAACATTACTTATCCAAATCAAATTCCGCAAAAATATTAAACAATACTTATCCAAATCAAATTCCGCAAAAAATTAAACAATACTTAACCACATCAAATTCCGCAAAAAAATTGAACAATACTTATCCACATCAAATTCTGAAAAAAAAAAATTAAACAATACTTATCCAAATCACATTCCGCAAAAAAGTGGTGATAATTGGGAAACAAACCATGTATTTTTTTAAATTTTAAGGCAAAAAGCACATTAAGGCTATTATCGCCTCCCTAAATGTAAGTGTGAGTGTAGTGATAAAAGTCGTAAGTGTTGTAATTGTGTGTGTTAGACTCGGATACCGCGAGGGACGTCTAAATCCTCAATAGGTGCAGCTAGTCTGCACCCCCTGCTGGGCAAACCATGTTAAACGAAATTCCCAAACCAAGGATACAAAAAATAAATTTTATCTACAAAAACTATATTTACCAACATTAGATTCTCTAAACAAAACAGTATTTGTTCCAACAATTTACAGCACTTCTAAAGCACAATTATAAAAAAATTCAAATTAATTGAACTTAACAAATTTATTTACTAAAGTTTTTTGGATATCATAATATAAACCTCGCAGAAATTTTACGTAACGACGACGTTCAATGAAAAAATCATAGAAATAACAAAACGCAAGAGTTTTTTTTTACCATTAAAAGTTTTATATTTTCAGCTAATCACAAAATTCGTTTCTAAAACAAAGAATGTAGGACAATGCTAAACTAATCACATAACGGTGATTTGTTTCTAAGGATCGTTGACGTTGGCAATGCACGAAATCTTGGCAGCAAGTCAACAAGTCATTGTTTAAAAACAGAACTGAACATATTTTAGTTTTTCATCTAAAAATAAAGAAACGATTTTGTATACTGCACTAGTCCAGGTAAATGTTAATACACTGTTCTTAAAACCGTGTATTGTAACCCTATAGCCTGCTAACTAATTTCAAAATCCGTTTATTTGTCTATTATTATTGTTTTAATATATTTTAGTTTTTTGGAACTTCGCGACACGGCTATGATAACCTTTTAGGGGAAAATGCAGTTAATTCACTAGAAGCTAATTAAAAAATAGACTAATATCTAGTAAACAGCCTACTAATTTATAGGTCTATTTTTCAATTCTTACTATTAGTTGACACTCTCCCCATAGGCCATATATATATATATATATACAATTTATTTATATATCTTGTTCCAATTTTCAATCGTTAATAAAATACTTTCTATTCATCCCCTTAAGTTCAAATAAATTTTTTTAAACTTGTAGTGGATGACACTTCATGGTCATACAGTTTTTTGCCAAATATTAATATCGCATATTTGTAAAGACTATACGATAGGATTTCTTTGGGTAATTCCTACTATTATTCATATATATATTTGAATAGTAGGTAATTCCTACTATTATTCATTCACTCAAGTTCAAATATATTTTTTTAAAACTTGCAGTGGATGACACTTTACGTTCATACAGTTTTTTGCCAAATATTAATATCGTATATTTGTACAGACTATACGATAGGATTTCCTTTGGTAATTCCTACTATTATTCATCCACTCAAGTTCAAATACATTTTTTAAAACATGTAGTGGTGACACTTTATGTTAATACAGTTTTTTGTCAAACATTAATATGGCATATTTGTATAGACTATACGATAGGATTTCTTTAAGTAATTCCTACTATTATTCATCCACTCAAGTTCAAATATATTTTTTTAAAACTTGTAGTGGATGACACTTTATGTTAATACAGTTTTTTGTCAAACATTAATATGGCATATTTGTATAGACTATACGATAGGATTTCCTTAGGTAATTCCTACTATTATTCATCCACTCAAGTTCAAATATATTTTTTTAAAACTTGTAGTGGATGACACTTTACGTTCATACAGTTTTTTTCCAAATATTAATATCGCATATTTGTACAGACTATACGATAGGATTTCCTTAGCTAATTCCTACTATTATTCATCCACTCAAGTTTAAATACATTTTTTAAAACTTGTAGCGGATGACACTTTATGTTAATATATATGGCATATTTGTACAGACTATAAGATAGGATTTGATTTAAATAACATTTATGTTCTATCCTATGTTGGTTTTAGGAATCGCAGCACGCAACTGTCTCGCTGACGTGAGGAAAGTGCATGACCTAAGTAGAAATTGATTTAATTTTTTTTTATATTACTTGTTTTAGAGGAAAATGAAAACGGGTTTGGAACCGGGACTTTGAAATGAGAGCCGATCCTGACCTTTATAGACCACTTTTTGACAGGTCGTTAAAGTGTGTGTGTGTGTGTCGCGTTAGCAATTTTACTCCGATTTGATTCAAACCTGGTACAAAAAATCGATTAAGATAACAGCTTGGACAAGTTCGTTAAGCAGGAAAATTCTTTCAACAGTTTCGAAATGGCGGCCATTTAAATTTTTAAAAACATAATAAATTTTAACAGTACCATGTTTTAGGGCTGGTAGCCGCCTCGGTGGTCTAGTGGATAGCGTACTGGGCTTTCACCCCGAGGACCCGGGTTCGATTCCCGGCGAGGGCTTGGCATTTTCATTCGCTATACATCATCCCATCGTCTGCATTAGCCCCAGTGTGCACCATAGTCGGACGTTAAAAAAAAAAAAAAAAAAAAAAAAATTTAGAGCTGGTTGTGATGTTGGATTTTGCGCGATGCGTGCCAATGTTATACTGCATATAACAGTATATTTAGCGCGTTACGTTCTATAGCCTATATAAAAAAATATGACTACTTCTAAACAGCTGATTTCGCATAACCAACTCAATTATTGAGGTTATGTTTAAAATTCAATTTTTAAATTAAATGGACAATAAAATTATTTAAAACAGTATGTTTTAAATGAAGAACAAAGACTAAGAAAAAACGAACGACGAGAAAGATTACGACGATTAGAAAATAAAACGAAACGATGAAAATATTACAATTAATAATAAATTATGACTGAAAAGCAACGTCAACTAATTAATAACAAAAAACGAGGAAACGAGAAAAATATTATTTATATTTTTGGTTCGTTAACAGAATTTTTAATTTTTTTTTAAAAATCCGATTTTACCGTTGTAATCAGCGTTAAAAACGCATAAATTAGCATTGTTAAAATCTGTTGAAATTATAAAATTCATTTTGACAGTTATCGTTATTCTTCTTCTTTTCGTTTCTCTTTTGGGTACGCTGAATTAATCATTTCTTGCGCGCTGCACTTTTCTTTGTACCCAGTAGCTCTTCATTCTTTCTGATCTTCTTTTCCTCTCCTCTTCTGAAATGATAGGTTTAGGTTTTATTTTGGTTTTATCTTGGAATCTTATGCTTTCGTCTTTGGTAATTATCTTAGCAGTTTGGTCAAGCAGTGAATTTTCTGTAATTTTTAATTCTATTAGGTCTTTTTCAATTTCTTTAAACCAGTTCGGTTTTGTTTTACGCTTATGGAAAAAATCAAACACTTGTTTCGTTAATCTATTGGAGTTCATTCTAAGAAGATGGACGTAAAAATTTATTCTCCTTTTTCTCATAGTATCTGACAGTTTTTCAATTTTCTTGTAGAGAGCTTCATTTCTTACATATACTACCTTATTATCCTGAAATATTATTATTATTGTCGTTATTCATTTAAGTATTTTCAATGTAATTATTAACAGTTTAAAATGCTAATATATGCAGATTTCAATGCTGATTACGGCGGTGAAATCGTAATTTCAAAAAACGGTAGCTACTTTTGCAGGTTCGCTATCACGCCAGCGAGACAGCTGCGTGCCGTCACAATTAGATTTTTTTTTTTTTTTCCCCCCGGCGAAAAACCGTTCAGGTTATCATCGCCGTCACAATTAGAAAATGCACAGTTCACTTGAACAGCATGGTTTCGTTAAATTTGCTTGCAATACATCTAAGGCAATTAAAGATTAATTGCAAAACTGTCCAAATGGTTGTTTTAACGCTTGCAAATGAATAGCGGAATCTATTCCTGTGCGTATGGTCTATTCATGCGCCACGGTGTATAAGCGCGCATGTTCGACTATAACGGGCTGGCGTCAACTTCAATGAAAAATAACTGCGCATATCTTAAATTGTCTATAAAATTACGGTTACTGAAAGGCCCGCAGTGAGAATTATTAAAATAAGTAGGCATGTTTCTAAAAGTCTGCAGCTTAACTATTCAAGCAGTCTTTGTTCATTAGGTTCTAACTTAAATCATAAATGTTTTGCTAAAAGTAGGTCTGTATGACTTTTAAAATTAACGCTTATCTACTTACAGGCACTTAAGAAAGGCACAGTAAACTTGTAATTTTAAGTAGCCTAAATTTAAAATTATATATTGCTAAAATTAAATATTGTAAAATTAGGCCTATTAATGATAAAATAACTGGTTGTTTAATAAATCCGAATTCATTTGAAGTAAAAACGGGAGTCAGGCAGGGGGATGGGCTCTCCCCTTTATTGTTTAATTGTGCACTTGAGAAAGTAGTCAGGGAATGGAAGAAGAATATAAAAAGTGGAATAGGATTGGGTTACAAAAAGAGGAATCTCAGAATTAGCTGTATTGCATTTGCAGATGATATGGCCTTGTTTGCTGAAACAATGGAGGAAGCAAGGGAGCAGATTCTTGAATTGAAGAAACAAGCAGCTAAAATAGGTCTAAACATATCTTTTGAAAAGACCAAAATCATGACAAACAACAAATACCCAAATAAATACCTTAAAATCCAAGAACAGAAAATAGAAATTGTAAAAGAGTTCAAATATCTTGGTGAATGGATTAGTTGGAATGCAGATGAAGGCAAGGCAATGGAATCCAGGAAAAACAAACTTGAGTTGGCCTTCCAATTGACGAAAGAAACATACAATAAGAAATCCCTTTCATTGGGGTCCAAAATTAAACATTATAAAACAGTGATCAAGCCGGAAGCACTGTACGCAGCAGAAACATTAACCATGAATCGCATAGGCCAGATAGAAAAGCTTGAAATAACGGAAAGGAAAATCTTAAGAAAAATTATAGGAACAAAATTTCAGGATAATAAGGTAGTATATATAAGAAATGAAGGTCTCTACAAGAAAATTGAAAAACTGTCAGATACTATGAGAAAAAGGAGAATAAATTTTTACGGCCATCTTCTTAGAATGAACTCCAATAGATTAACGAAACAAGTGTTTGATTTTTTCCATAAGCGTAAAACAAAACCGAACTGGTTTAAAGAAATTGAAAAAGACCTAATAGAATTAAAAATTACAGAAAATTCACTGCTTGACCAAACTGCTAAGATAATTACCAAAGACGAAAGAATAAGATTCCAAGATAAAACCAAAATAAAACCTAAACCTATCATTTCAGAAGAGGAGAGGAAAAGAAGATCAGAAAGAATGAAGAGCTACTGGGAACAAAGAAAAGTGCAGCGCGCAAGAAATGATTGATTCAGCGTACCCCAAAGAGGGTGAAACGAAGAGAAGAAGAAATCAAAATTACTGTACTGATAACACACTATGAATGACATACGGCTACTAATTTAGAAAGATTTTGCAAAATATTTTACTTGTTCGTTTTAGTACAATTTTTACTTTTTTCTTTGTGAATTGCTACCAATTTTTGCAATTTTCCTAATTACTCTTCAAGGGCGTAAACTTACCTATAGACAGACGGAGAAGGCCTGCCTCTAATCAGATCTAAAAGGCCTATTAGCCTATATGATTAGGCCAATATTAATCTAGCCTAAGAGTTTCTATCCACGTTTCACAAGCAAAAAACAATACTCGATAAAATAAAAATAACTATGTCAGTATAATGATCTGCCTTCCATAACTGCGTCAATTCTATTTTCGTTGACGCGTTTCGGAGAACCTCCATCTTCAAAAACTCTAGGTTAGGGAGTATAGATATAGTTTTTGAAGATGGAGGTTCTCCGAAACGCGTCAACGAAAATAGAATTGACGAAACTAGGGAAGGCAGATCATTATACTGAACATAGTGACAATAATACTAGCAGAAAAGAAGAATATAAAAAGAATTTAAAAATTATAACATTGAATACTTCCTCGTCACTACATATTAAATTAATTAAAATAGGCCTACCACTCACACAACCACACTGCTGTGTATTCTTAATTAATTATTGCATTATTTCAGTTTAGTGAAAAAAATATACTTTAGGTTAAGGAGTATAGATATAGTTTTTGAAGATGGAGGTTCTCCGAAACGCGTCAACGAAAATAGAATTGACGAAGTTAGGGAAGGCAGATGATTATACTGAACATAGTGACAATAACACTAGCAGAAAAGAAGAAGAATATAAAAAGAATTTAAAAATTATAACATTGAATACTTCCTCGTGACTACGTATTAAATTAATTAACATAGGCCTACCACTCACACAACCACACAGCTGTGTATTCTTGATTAATTAATGTATTATTTCAGTTTACTTCCAGAAGAGTGCTGTAAATTCTACTACAAGTTTATATGACACTCTTAGAGGACAAGATATAAGGGTGCCTCGCAACCATTCAACCAAACTTTATTGTATTGTATTGTATTGCAGGTTTAAGATAAATTCACCAAATTCAGCTGTAAATTCTACCACACGTTTATATGACACTCTTAGAGAACAAGATATAAGGGTGCCTCGCAACCATTCAACCAAACTTTATTGTATTGTATTGCACGGTTTAAGATAAATTCACCAAATTCAGGTGTAAATTCTACCACACGTTTATATGACACTCTTAGAGAACAAGATATAAGGGTGCCTCGCAACCATTCAACCAAACTTTATTGTATTGTATTGTATTGCACGGTTTAAGATAAATTCACCAAATTCAGGTGTAAATTCTACCACAAGTTTATATGACACTCTTAGAGAACAAGATATAAGGGTGCCTTGCAACCATTCAACCAAACTTTATTGTATTGTATTGTATTGCACGGTTTAAGATAAATTCACCAAATTCAGCTGTAAATTCTACCACACGTTTATATGACACTCTTAGAGAACAAGATATAAGGGTGCCTCGCAACCATTCAACCAAACTTTATTGTATTGTATTGTATTGCACGGTTTAAGATAAATTCACCAAATTCAGCTGTAAATTCTACCACACGTTTATATGACACTCTTAGAGAACAAGATATAAGGGTGCCTCGCAACCATTCAACCAAACTTTATTGTATTGTATTGTATTGCACGGTTTAAGATAAATTCACCAAATTCAGCTGTAAATTCTACCACACGTTTATATATCTTAGAGAACAAGATATATTGGGTGCCTGCAACCATTCAACCAAACTTTATTGTATTGTATTGTATTGCACGGTTTAAGATAAATTCACCAAATTCAGCTGTAAATTCTACCACACGTTTATATGACACTCTTAGAGAACAAGATATAAGGGTGCCTCGCAACCATTCAACCAAACTTTATTGTATTGTATTGTATTGCACGGTTTAAGATAAATTCACCAAATTCAGCTGTAAATTCTACCACACGTTTATATGACACTCTTAGAGAACAAGATATATAGGGTGCCTCGCAACCATTCAACCAAACTTTATTGTATTGTATTGTATTGCACGGTTTAAGATAAATTCACCAAATTCAGCTGTAAATTCTACCACACGTTTATATGACACTCTTAGAGAACAAGATATAAGGGTGCCTCGCAACCATTCAACCAAACTTTATTGTATTGTATTGTATTGCACGGTTTAAGATAAATTCACCAAATTCAGCTGTAAATTCTACCACACGTTTATATGACACTCTTAGAGAACAAGATATAAGGGTGCCTCGCAACCATTCAACCAAACTTTATTGTATTGTATTGTATTGCACGGTTTAAGGTAAATTCACCAAATTCAGCATGATGTTAGTTACAATGTAGGCTACACAAATGTGCAAAAATTTAACTCGCTGCGGTTATCCGTTTCTAGATGGCGACGGTTGAAACTTTTCAAAATTGAATGTCTGAAAAACTATAAATTTTACAAAAAAATGTTTAGATACAAAAGGCGTAGACAATTTAAAGATACATAAAAAAATTAATATATAAAAGAAGAAGTCCTGACTGATTTATAATCAATGTAGAGCCGTAACTATTTTAGCTAGCGACTTGAAATTTTGAGGGTACATTTATGTTACCATATAGGCGTGCATTGAGAAAGGATTGTGCACAAATTTGATTTTAACGTCATTAAACTACTTACCCAGTCCAACTATGATAATCAACGTACAGCAAAGACTATTATAGCTAGAGAATTTAAATTTTCAGGGTATCATCTAAATTGCAACAATGTCGAGGTGGACTAAGAGAGCATTTTGCAAACATTTGATTTTAACGCCATTAAACTACTTATCCAGTCCAACTTTAATAATCAACGTATAGCCGAGACTATAATAGCTAAAGATTTGAAGTTTTCAGGGTTACCACCACATGTAGGGGTGCACGAAAAAACGTGTTTTCAGTACTCAACCCCTAAACAGATAAAAAAGAGGCGCAGCAAATTTTATTGGAAAAAATATGTTTTTCGTCTGACCTTCTTAAAACGTAACACAGTTACTCTTAAATATAAGTAATGAAATATATTTATCACCATTTCCCAAAGCTCATCCCCTAAAGAGATTGAAAGTGGGTGGAAAATGTAAAAAAGGGGTATACAATTTTCACATTGAAGAAATATTTGTTTTGGATTCGTATTGTAGAAATATGCTATGAAACACAAATAATGAAACACATATTTCAACATTTTTCCGAACTCATTCCCTAAAAGAACAATAATGTAAAAAATAGGTATAATTGGAGAAAAGAGTGTTTTCATTGGAGAAAAATATTTGTTATCGGATTTTCTTAAAAGTAAACAAAATATTCTAAAACTCAAATTATGATACACTAAATTCAGCATCCCCCCCCCGAATTCATCCTCTAAAAGAACACAAAAATATAAAGTTGTATAAATGTTTGTATTGGAGAAAAATATTTTTTATCTGATTTTCTTAAATTCGAATGGAACACGTTTGAAGGTAATAAAACAACGTATTCAGGTTATAATATTTTTCCATATTCACTGTAAAATAATCACGAGTTTAGATGATCACGCTTTATTAATATATTTGTTTATGTTTCTAAATTATTAAATTACTGAAACAGTTTAAGTTTCGTGGGCGAAGCCGCGACGGGTAATGCTAGTTGTGTATAAATTTTTTTTGTCAATGCCTAACTGATTACTAAGAAAATGCAATTCTGGTTGAAAGTAGTTTGTGATTTTTTTTTTTTTTTTTTTGAAGACGTTCATCTGATTTGTGTATTAGTACAAATAAACAGAAGGTTATAATTTAAATCTAAAACTAGATAAAAATTAATATTTTCCATAATTAAATAATTATTACAAGAGAAGGCCAAAGCTGCAGTTACTTGGTAATCTTTGAATTAGTTGTAAAGTGGTAGACCTTTGGATTTGCCTTTAAATTGTATAAATTCTTTGTATCTAAACATTTTTTCGTAAAAACCGCTGCCATCTTGAAACGGATAACAGTAGCAAAATTAAATTTGGTAAATCTGTTCATTTTTTTTTGTTTTTTTTTTGGTGTTTAACGTTTGACTATTGTGCACACATGGGATAATGCAGACGATGGGATGATTTATAGCGTATGAAAATGCCAAGCCCTAGCCGGGAATCGAAACCGGGTCCTCGGGGTGAAAACCCAGTACGCTATCAACTAGGCCACCGAGGCGGCTAAGTCATTTAAATCGATGTCAAGAACATTTATGCCGAGTTTTAATAATTTATCTCAAACACAGTTCGTGAAATAATAATCCTTTTCAAAAACACACGTAAAGGCAACTAAACTAAACGAGATAGGACATATGTTGTACTGAATCGTTAGTTTCGGCCTGCAGGAAAAACAATGGTTGCGGGACACCCTGTATAAGAAGAAAAACAGGCTATACCTACTGTAGGGGACATTCCAAAAGCCCTTAATAGCCTACAGACCTTTACTGTTTGTCTGTGAAATATTAGGTTCCCTATTGTTTCAGGACTACTATCGGTTAAGAGTTGACGAATGAGCAAAGGAAAAATTCAAAAATGTGCAAAAATTAATAAAACACTATAATTTAGAGGAAAATAAATTTCTCACATGTACATTCATTTGTAATTCCACATGCATGAAACATTTCCCCGCAGGGGGGTGCAGACTAGCTGTACCTATTGAGAGGATTTAGACGTCCCTCGCGGTACCCGAGTCTAACGCACACTTACACTTAAAACACTGCATTTACGACTAACACTTTACACTCACACTTACATTTATGGAGGCGATAATAGCCTCAGTGTGCTTTTCGCCTTAAAATAACAAGAACAAAAAACAAAATCAAAATTAACTCTATCAATTTTATTCAAATTTTACACAAATCTTCTATAAGTATCAGAACAAAATTACACAGTTGTTAGCTACAGGATAACCACTAGTTCAATTAAATAGCTTTCTCACTCAACGCCACCCTGCAGGGGGGTGCGGACTAGCTGCACCTATTGAGAGGATTTAGACGTCCCTCACGGTACCCAAGCCTAACACACACTTACAACACTACACTTACGGCTTTAACACTTTACACTCACACTTACATTTAGGGAGGCGATAATAGCCTCAATGTGCTTTTCGCCTTAAAATAACAAAAAAACGACACATTTCATATTGCTTTCAACAACATATTTATATCGCTTTGATGGAAAAGCCAAACGGTGAACAGATTTTTAAAATGTAACAAAATATTGCAATTTCTTATTTCAAGAGAAATACTGTATGCAGATAAAAGCTGAATGTAGGCCCTATCACATAGAAGATTCATCTTGGCTAAAAATTTGCCTGTTTTTTTTAATATTCCCAACGCGCTTACCTAGAAACGCCTTGATTTCGCGCTATTGACATTATATTGAGATATAACAACTTTGAAATATTTTTCACAACCAACAAAAAGCAATAGGGCCTACAGACATTAAGCCTATTCCACAGCGATCCTACTTTATATGCAACGTCATTTTTAAAGTAAAAATTGTCACTATGTTCAGTATAATAATCTGCCTTCCCTAGCTTCGTCAATTCTACTTTCGTTGACGCGTTTCGGAAAACCTCCATCTTCAAAAACTATATTGATAGATATAGTTATGATAAAAACTATATTGATGATGGAGGTTCTCCGAAACGCGTCAACGAAAGTAGAATTGACGAAGCTAGGGAAGGCAGATAATTATACTGAACATAGTGACAATAATCCTAGCAGAAAAGAAGAAGAATATAAAAAGAATTTACACATTGTTAAATTAAGCTCTATAATTATATTCAGATTTTTTAAAATATTCTTGTTGTTTTTAGTATGTAACTAAGCCACTTGCTAATTAAATTTGTTCATTAAAACTTACCGCCAAAACTATTTACAGACTTACGATGGTAAATGTTTTGCTAAAATAAAATATTGGATGTTCGGACATTAAATTCGTTGATTGTATTTTAAAAATCGAGTAAGGTTTTTTTCAAATCGGCAACAATTAGTCATCATACAGATTTACTTAATATCCTGTTATTATACCTAATGTTTGCAATACTTACAGCCTAAGAATAATACTGAAATAAATCATTGGTAAAGTTAATTTTATGGCCCAATTTCAATTATAAAAACTACATAACAAAAACCCTTGAAAAACTAACAATCAGCTATAGCCTAAACATTGGAATAATGCGTTAAAATAGGCTACATGAAATAGGTTCATTATTACAATAATATTCTACAAAACTCTACTAAAAAATATAATAAGCTTATCTACGGTTATAGGCCTACAAATCACAACAATGAATAATTGTGATTTTGAAAAATAGCCTGTTATTTTTCCTTTGCATATTTTACAGAAAATGCTGTGAATGTTAAAATATGCAAAAACATTTCTATAATAAGAATGTTTATTATTAGAATAGGCCCTAAACATAATAACAAGAATTTTATTATTAGATTCATTGTCATAACAAAAAAAGGTGGCAGTCGCATGACTGCCGACAGAAGTGACTACTTCTTATCACTGGTTATGGCTATATATTTTACACCACAAAATAAAATTTATAGTCGATTTTCAAAATCATGATTAAGTTCATTTCAGTTTAATATATTTCTAAATACAATATTATATGATTTTATGGTTTTTTTACCAAGACAGATTTTTGCTACTCGACACTACAATAGGCTATAACTGACCATGGGAGAACCACGGAGTCCCAAATGTATTCCTGCTACTCTTAATATCTGACCCTGTGACTTATTAATTGTCATTGTAAATTCCAACTTCCATATTTTAATTTGGAAAGGCAGGTTGTTTGGAATTATAACACGTTTCAATTAAAATCATTGCAAATGTAAGCTTATAAACAATAATTTTATAATAAATAATAACAGGGATTCAGATTTTTAAAACGGGAATGTCCATCTCATCTATGTCCATCTCAGCTACCTAAACCATGTTCATTTTAAATTTCACCTCAATCGGTCCGGTAGTTATGTGTGATTGAATAACAAACAAAAACACACACATAAACTTTCAAATTTAAAATATTATATTAAGAAGTATAAAATATTATTAAAACGTCACTGTTGTAGCCTACAGTTAACACATATCACAAAACTGAATACTAAATAATTCAGTTGCACTGGGTAAGTAGTATAATGACATTTAAATATTTATTATTCACACCTACCAATATATAATAACGTATAAAACGTCACTGTTACACAGTTAACACTTGACACAAAACTAAATAATTAAGTTGGACTGGGTAAATAATATAATGGCGCGAACATACAAGTTTTCACTTCAAAAATACATTTTAAAACAAAAATATATAGGCTATATAAGAGCGTGATGCGTGACGACAAACTGAATTTTTTTCCGTGCAAAACATACATTCATACCCCGCTATAAGAAGTAGTATATAGGCCCTAAATATATGCTATAGGCTATATATAAGAGCGTGATGCATGACGGCAAACTGAATTTTTTCCCGTGCAAAACATACATCCATACCCCGTCATAAGAAGTAGTATATAAGCCCTAAGTATATGCTAAATATGTAAGAACGTGATGCATGACGGCAAACTGAATTTTTTCCCGTGCAAAACATACATCCATACCCCGTCATAAGAAGTAGTATATAGGCCCTAAATATATGCTATATATGTAAGAGCGTGATGCATGACGGCAAACTGAATTTTTTTACCGTGCAAAACATATATCCATACCCCGCTATATGAAGTAGTATATAGGCCCTAAATATATGCTATATATATGTAAGAGCGTGATGCATGACGGCAAACTGAATTTTTTTCCCGTGCAAAACATACATCCATACCTCGCTATAAGAAGTAGTATATAGGCCCTAAATATATGCTATATATGTAAGAGCGTGATGCATGACGGCAAACTGAATTTTTTCCCGTGCAAAACATACATCCATACCCCGCCATAAGAAGTAGTATATAGGCCCTAAATATATGCTAAATATGTAAGAGCGTGATGCATGACGGCAAACTGAATTTTTTCCCGTGCAAAACATACATCCATACCCCGCTATAAGAAGTAATATATAGGCCCTAAGTATATGCTATAGGCTATATATAAGAGCGTGATGCGTGACGGCAAACTGAATTTTTTTCCGTGCAAAACATACATCCATACCCCACCATAAGAAGTAGTCACATCAAAAAGAAATAAAATTCACAAATTAGGTCTAAAATTACGTCAACATGCTGACTTTACACATAGGGTAACCAGAGTTAGCAAAAAAATTCCCGACTATTAACGGCAAAATTCTAACCTAATTCGGTATTTTTTTACTTTAATAAATCTAGGCCCGTATTTTCTTTACACTGAAATGTCATAAACAGTTTATAACAGAACCAAAAATTTAATAAGTTGAATATTACAGTATTTAAAACAGTGAGCTTTATCAATATGCTTATTGTTCGTATAATTTCATGTAGGCATAATAGATAACGGAAATAAATTTACTGCTTTTAGGTCTGGTTGTTTTTTTTCTAATAGTATAGGCCTAGTCGTAAATCTAGAAAAAAAAGGAAGAAGGCAAATTTAAAAATTCTTCATTCCCCAATGAACAGTTTTATTCTTATCGGGACGTAAGTAATTTTACGCCTGTATCTTCAATCACTTTGCCTGACAGGCCTATTAATAGCCTGTAAACTTGTACCGATATCTTTGCACGATAAGCCTGAATTCATATTTTTGTAGTCCTACTTAGCCGTAGTACTACGAAACAAAATTTTGTAACTTGATATAATTTTACCCTTTAAAACAAGCTTAAACTGAGTAGGCTATTGTTAATTTGTTAATTAGTTACGCCTATAGGCTAATAGTGATATTTTAAAATTAAATTCAGTACAAAAAAAGTCCGACAGTAGGTAATTTAGCCAAATAGGCATTAAAATTAATGTATGTAGCACATTTTCATTGGAAAATAAGTTTATTCGAGCGGTCATCATGGTACTATCCAAATCCTAGACGTTGGAATGAGTGCAGGGCACTTTTTTTAAATAGGTAGTTTTAATTTTCTTAAAAACTCTTACAATTTTGGTCAGATATAATTCAAACGTGGCACAAAAATCGATTTTGATAATAGGCCTACGCAGCTTGGTCCGAATTCAACCGTTTCCAAATGGCGGTCTTCAAAATCTTTGTTTTTAATTCTTTCTTTTTTATTTCATACTGAAAATCTGATTTCACTATCGTTATCAGCGTTATAACGTGCATAAATGAACATTTTAAGTGATTTAATTTCTATCTTATGGCGGTCAGGGTTCATTATCGTATTAATAGCCTGTAAACTTGGTACCGATATCTTTGCACGATAAGCCTGAATTCATATTTTTGTAGTCCTACTTAGCCGTATACTATGAAACAAAATTTTGTAACTTGATTTATAATTTTACCCTTTACAACAAGCTAAAACTGAGTAGGCTATTGTTAATTTGTTAATTAGTTACGCCTATAGGCTAATAGTGGTATTTTAAAATTAAATTCAGTACAAAAAAAGTCCGACAGTAGGTAATTTAGCCAAATAGGCATTAAAATTAATGTATGTAGCAAATTTTCATTGGAAAATAAGTTTATTCGAGCGGTCATCATGGTACTATCCAAATCCTAGACGTTGGAATGAGTGCAGGGCAATTTTTTTAAATAGGTAGTTTTAATTTTCTTAATAACTCTTACAATTTTGGTCAGATATAATTCAAACGTGGCACAAAAATCGATTTTGATAATAGGCCTACACAGCTTGGTCCGAATTCAACCGTTTCCAAATGGCGGTCTTCAAAATCTTTTTTTAAAACTCGTTCTTTTTTATTTAATACTGAAAATCTGATTTCATATCGTTATCAGCGTTATAATATGCATTAATGAACATTTTAAGTTATTTAATTTCTATCTTATGGCGGTCAGGGTTCATTATCGTATTTTCAATGTTAATTTATGCAGATATTAACGGATTTTTAATAGTGAATGAACATTTTAAGTGATTTAATTTCTATCTTATGGCAGTCAGGGTTCATTATCGTATTTTCAATGTTAATTTATGCAGATATTAACGGATTTTTAATAGTGAATGAACATTTTAAGTGATTTAATTTCTATCTTATGGCGGTCAGGGTTCATTATCGTATTTTCAATGTTAATTTGTGCAGATATTAACGGATTTTTAACAGTAATCGGATTTTTAAAAAATTGATAATTTGCTACCATCACGCCAGGGAGACAGTAATGGATAATTGTTATCTCACCTTGAAACGGATATCCAGTGAAGCAGGGTCGCATCATTCCGAAGTTAGTAACTGTCATCTTCTGATAAATACACTCACGCACTCACAATATCCAGAGCGCCATGTTCAACAGCCTACACTGTCCGTTAAAATATCGTTATCACTCCGCACACGTCGTGATAAGACTGGTCAAGAACCTCTGCAGCGGTGACTAAACTCCGGAACACCTCGGCAACAACTGAGAAATGTCTTTCTGATGGTTTCGTCGGAGTTTCAAACTCGCCCAAAAGAAGTGCAACAATGGTTTGGTCCACAATCTGACAACCTGGCCACGCCTCTACAATTCCGTCCAATCGCGAGCTGCCGGTCTGGTTCACCATTGGTGGATTGAAATCGAACCATGAAGGACTTCATTAGCAGTAATGGAGGAACATTTTCCATTATTCGTACATTTTTCTTGTCTCTTTTGTCGTCTTCTCCGTTCACTTTGCTTACACAAATACCGTGAGCCTTACCATTGCGTTGTTACCTTCATAGAGGTGGGCGTTTCTGCTATTTTTACAAAACGTCAACAGACTGTTTCTTGAGGAAAAAGCTGCTTTTTAAAACAGTTGGAAAAAAACAGGTTTAGAAAACTGAAACTCAAAGTTGTATTAGCAGCTAAAACATAAGCACATAAGTTCAGTTTTCTAAGACTACTTTTTCATTCCCATTACCACCATGTCCTTAACTGTTTTTGGGTATAAAGCATTTAGAAAGGATAAAAATAATCCTTACAAGTGTAGGATTAAATTCAGAACTGCAGATCACTGACACTATGCTCATGGACAGAACAGCCAAAACAATAACCAAGGACAAGAAGCAACGGTTTCAGGGCAAAGTCAAATCCAAGCGAACGATCCAAATCTCTGACGAAGAAAGAAAAGCAAGATCACAACGTATGAAGCAATACTGGGCTACGAGGAAGGCACATAACATTGAGAAGTGATTGATTTGGTGTACCCCAAAGTTGGGTGAAACAAATAAAGAGAATAATTGAATTACATTCTCAAAACGTAATAATTATGTAAGCCATTTTATATTTACAAAATGCAATGAATTTCTAATAGAAGCATTCTTTTTTTTTACTTAAAAATTAAATAGTCCTTTGCATATTTACCAAAATGCAAACGATTTAGAATATTTTTAGTCGATTAAAAAATATTGATGATTGATAATAAATATATTTAAATAAAATTAGGCTCTGTATCTACAAAATGTGAGAGGTTGTTACTACAACTCGCAACAAAATAGAGATAAACGTTGACATTGACCAAACAGTTCTTACTTCACTACAAGCAACAAGCAACTTTGAAATAAAGGGAAGAAGGATAAAAGCAGGTAGAAGAAAAGCAGGCAAACAGTTTTAGCGCTTGCGGCAACGTTCGAATAGAACGTGGGTGTGGTAGTGGGGAAAGTTCCTTGTTTAACAAATCATAAACCAGTACAAATCCAACTGCTTGTTTCCGTTTGAAAAAGTAGTTTGTCGTTTATAGAAGATCATTTGTTTTAACAGTTTGGTGTTTTCTGCCCCACCACTATACCTTCATCAATGGTTTTAAAAAAAGTTTGGAAAAAAGTTGCAAAGCTAAGGTGCTGTAAACGTTTGGTAGTTCGTACTTAGACCAAAGCCCAAAGTGTGACAGTTTTAAAAGTTTTCAAAACATTTTAACTCATAACAATTTTTGTAAACTGTTTTCATGATAACCTAAAAATTATGAAAACTGTTTTGAATACATAATATATTAGGGTGAGGTAAAGGTCACTTGTGTTCGCTGCTTTTGGAAGAAAGGAAGAAGGAGGTCTAAAAATTGCGAAAATTATTATTACGTAATATTTGAACGGCTACAATTTTTGATAAATCGATTAAAATATAAAAATCAAATTTTTTCAAATGATGACCATATTTTTTTTATATCTATGATATATACAGTAAATCTTAGGCCCCAAATTCCGTAACAACCAATTACTCCACATCAGTAATGAAACTCTTTACCAAAACACTGAAACACTATCAGACACAATAAGAAAAAGGAGAATTGATTTTTATGGGCACATCCTCCGAATGGACAAAAATAGACTAACCAAAAAAATATTTGACTACTTTCGCAGTAGAAGAGCCAAACCACTTTGGTTTAGAGAAACGGAGAAAGACATAACAGAACTGCAGATCACTGACACTATGCTCATGGACAGAACAGCCAAAACAATAACCAAGGACAAGAAGCAACGGTTCCAAGGCAAAGTCAAATCCAAGCGAACGATCCAAATCTCTGACGAAGAAAGAAAAGCAAGATCACAACGTATGAAGCAATACTGGGCTACGAGGGAGGCACAGAGCATTGAGAAGTGATTGATTTAGTGTACCCCAAAGTTGGGTGAAACAAATAAAGAGAGATATACAGTAAAATTTGCCTTCCAATAGGCCTATCAGTTAGATAGAAGAAATTGCAATGATCTAACAATGATAAGATTCGTTATAGCCTATAGCCTACACTAGGTTACGGCCTAAAATTAGGGCGTTGGTTATGCATAATGCACGAGGCGTGTTCTGAAAGTAACGTGAATTTTTAAATTTCGCGGGCTTGGAGAGTCCGATTGTCAATTTTTTTTATTATGTTGTTATATATACCCTTGAAGTATGATAAAACTTTCAGCTGTTTTCATTGTTGACTTTGTCTGTGACGGCCACTATGGTTAGACGTGTTTTTATGAGCTCGGCGATTTTCGTTTGTTAAAAGAAATGGATCAAAGAATTTGTATCAAATTTTTCTTAAAAAATGGAATAAAGTGTAACAAAGTGTGTGAAATGTTAACAAAGAACTATGGTGAATCTGCTACGAGTAAAGTAAGAGTTTACGAGTGGTATAAGCGTTTCCAAGAAGGCCGTGAAGACGTTGAAGATGACGAACGCCCTGGACGCTCCAGCACATCAACGACCGATGAAAAAGTGAAAGAAATGGTTATGAACAATCGCAGAATCACAATTAGAGAGGTCACTGATGATGTTGGAATATCGATTGGATCATGTCATGACACTGTTTCCAGTGTTTTGTGTATGAAACGCGTGGCAGCAAAATTCGTTCCAAAATTGTTGGATTTTGAACAAAAACAGCGGCGAATGGAAGTTGCTCAGGAGTCACTAAATGAAGTCAACGACGATGCAGAATTACTGAAACGTATTATAACAAGTGACGAAACGTGGGTTTACGGATATGACGTCGAAACTAAGGCTCAATCATCCCAGTGGAGGCATTCTGGCTCGCCAAGACGTTTGAGTGCGGTCGAACGTGAAGGTTATGTTCACTGTGTTCTTCGATATTAATGGAATAGTGCATCATGAATTCCTGCCACCAGGTGAAACGGTCAATAAGGAGTACTACCTACAAGTTAAACGCCGTTTGCGTGAAGCAATCCGAAAAAAAACGCCCGTGTCTGTGGAAAAACAATTCATGGCTTTTGCACCACGATAATGCACCAGCTCACACTTCATTGCTTGTTCGTGAATTTTTTAGCCAAAAACAATACTGTAACGATGCCCCAGCCTCCATATTCGCCAGACATGGTTCCGTGTGACTTTTTCCTATTTCCAAAAATAAAGAGAACCTTAAAGGACCGTTGTTTTACAGCCGTAGATGACATTAAAAGCGCATCGCTGAAAGAACTAAAGGCTATCTCAAAGATCGAGTTTGAGAAGTGCTTCGAGGATTGGAAGAAGCGCTGGCACAAGTGCATAATCTCCAATGGGGACTATTTTGGCGACAACATCAATGTAATAGAATAAATAAATATTTTGTTAAACAAATTAAAATTCTCGTTACTTTCTGAACACACCTTGTGTATACAGTAAAATTTGCCTGCCAGTATCAGTTAGAAAAAGAAATTGCAATGATCTAACAATGGTAACATCCGTTATATAGCCTGCACTGGGTTACGGTATAAAATTAGGGCGTTGGTTATGCAAAATGTATACACCCCAGTATCGAAATCACATATACTCAGCCTTGTTACTATTTTAATTGTTTATTTTATAGTCTGTACTGTTTAGAAGTGGTATTGAAAATTAAAGTATAGTAATAAGTTTTTGTGGACCCTGTCAGCCATGTTGAATCTATTCTTTGTAGGACTAATTAACGTTAATTAATATTAACAGTTTGAAGTATAACCTTAAGTCTTGTATGTTAGAGTTAATTTTTTTATAGTTTGTACAGCCTACAGAATGTAAAACTCACATGAAGGTTTTTCGACATAGTACAAGATCTTTAAAAATCAGATGAAACACAATTACGGTATCTTAACAAATAGCGGTAACCTGTAACGTTAATTAGCATTAGTCTTATTGGAATATATCCAATATGGCCGACAGACTTAATGAGTAATAGCGGACATTTTCAGATTGCTGGCAGAACAGCAGGAACTTTCTCTGCGTGTAAACATTGATAAAGTGATAGTCAAATAAAACCGCTTTAATCTACGCGTGTGGGTTTTTGTTTGCCTGACGGTACGTTCTATGGTACATGATTACAGGGTCGTATAGAAAAAAGGTTCTTAAAAAAAGTTAATTTAACTGCATACAAATTTCTCGCGTAAAATTTTCGTGTGGCCTAAAAATAGAAAATGTTTTCGTGCTGACTACTTTAAATGACAATTTTCATAATGCAAAAAAAAATACAGTTTTTTTAATTATTAGTAGGGCCTATTCTATAACTATTTATAAATATTTGCATAGAAACTTACACAGTTATCGTCGTGGGGGGTTGGAGACTACCTGCACCTATTGAGAGGATTTAGACGTCCCTCGCGGTACCCGAGTCTAACACACACTTACACTTACAAACACTGCACTTACGACTTTAACACTTTACGCTCACACTTACATTTAGGGAGGCGATAATAGCCTTAATGTGCTTTTCGCCTTAAAATACAAAAAAACTTACACAGTTAAAAGTCATACTTCCGTAGTTTCCTCCAACTTGTGGTGCAGGCTAAGATATGGCTCTGACACGCTAAATTATAGGTTAACAATTCGGATTAAATGTTAGGCTATATCAGTGATATTCTGTAGCCCACTGCTTTAAGCTGAAGTAGAAAATTTTTGCGGGGTAAAAAAGTGTGCCTTTTTTATGATTAAAATCCACCAATCCACATCTGAAATATCACTACACTGCATGGCGTTTAGACTAGCTTACTAAGCATTATTGTATAATGTCATATTTACCGGCTTTTTACAAATGTTCGTTAACACTTTATAAAGGTACTACTCCGCAGAGGGGTGCACACTAGCACACTATTGAGAGGATTTAGACGTCCCTCGCGGTACCCGAGTCTAACGCACACTTACACTTACAATACCACACTTGTAAAGTGTAAAGTGTAAAGTGTGGTGACTTTAACACTTTACACTCACACTTACATTTAGGAAGGCGATAATAGTCTTAAAATAACAACAAACAAAAAATTAATAAATAAAAATAAAGGCACTAGTAGATACAGACTAACGTAAAATAACTGTTTTATAGCCGGTTTTTAAAATAATCGTTAATTTATTTAATCCACCATTAAACTTAATCTTTAAATAAATCGAATTTGATTATCTGTAAAAATCGATTATGATAACCTATAAAAATCGTTTATGATAATCTATAAAAAACGATTATGATAATCTATAAATATTTATTATGATAATCTATAAAAATCGATTTTGTTAACCTACAAAAATCGATTATGATAATCTCTATAACAATCGATTATGATAATTTATAACAATCGATTATAATAATCTATAAAAATCGATTTTGATAACCTACAAAAATCGATTATGATAATCTCTATAACAATCTATTATGATAATCTATAAAACCAATTATGATAATATATAAAAATCTATTATGATAATCTATAAAATCGATTATGATAGTATACATAAATCGATTATGATAATAGCTTGGACAAGTTTTTTAAACAGCAAAATTTGTTCAACAGTTTCAAAATAGCGGTCATTTCAAATCTTTGAAAATTCATAACTCTCTTGTCCTAAATGTTTTTGAAAATCTAATTTCACCATCGTAATCAGCGTTAAAAGCTGTATAAATTAGCATTTGAATTTTTAAAACCCAATGAAACTTTTTTGAAGGCGGTCAAGGTTTCTTTTTCGTATTTTCAATGTAATTTGAAAAACGCTAATTTATTCAGATAATGCTGATTACGATTGTGAAATCAGGATTTCGGAAAGGGCAAGATAAAGAAAAATAAAATTCGCTTCTATCATGTCAGCGAGACAGCATGTTCTTAATCTGGAAAAAGGATGAAGATGGTGGATTTAAAAAGTTTTAATTTTCCACTTAACAATTTCACAACGGTGACAAAATAGTTCATTAAGAAGGCTAAACTGTTGAAGATAAAAAGTTATAAAAAATAACAGTTCAAATTTAAATTGTAACAGCTAAAAAAATAACAGTTCAAATTTTAAATTATAACAGTTAAATTTTAAATTGTAACAGCTAAAAAATAGCAGTTTAAATTTAAATTGTAACAGCTAAAAAATAACAGTTCAAATTTTAAATTGTAACAGCTAAAAATAACAGTTAAATTTTAAATTGTAACAGCTAAAAAAATAACAGTTCAAATTTAAATTGTAGGTTATGCTGTGCATTTAAGAAAGATATATATTATACCGGGATTTTTACATTTGACATTCTTTCGGCCATTTTTAAAATACTGATCTGGAACCTAATTGTCACGTAATTTTAAAGTTCCAGTGAAAATATTTTTTTCACAATTGCGGTAAAACAGTTCATTAAATCGACTAAATTATTGAAAAGACAGCTCAAATTTTAAATTGTAACAGCTAAAAAAAATAACTGCTCAAATTTTAAATTGTAGGTTATGCCGCGCGTTTAAGAAAGATAAGCTGGGATTTTTTTTACATTTTACATTCTTCAAGCCATTTTAATATACTGATCTAACTGTTAGACAATTTTGAACACTTGAGTAGTCTAAACAGGTCTTAGAGTAAACAGTTCTTAGAAGTGATTAAAACATTTTAGGCAGAAATATTTTCACAGTGGCAAAATGGTCATCAATGTCCTGATTGTAAGATGCGTACGATAAGGGCCTTATCCATGTGGAACTACTTTATCCAAGCGTAGGATCTAACTCTTTGAACGTACCTGAGGTGATCCATTTTAAAACGGCCAATCTTTTGACCACATATGTGTTTTAAACACTGCGTTAATTCAAATCGCAGTTTTTGAATAAGTTAACAAAAAGTTTTGTAAAACTGTTATTAATAAATCTTATGTTATTCTAAATGTGTAGGCCTACGCATAACGTCATGACAATTCACGCAGTAGCTGATCGAGCGAAGCAAGGCCTCTGAAGCTACCCTGTGTAAAGCCTAAATGACTTATGTGTTAAGATTTTTTTCCATTCAATTCCGTTTCAAAATGGATGCCTTTGATTTAACGAATAAGAATGTACAAAATTTTGTCCAAACGCATTGACTGATTGTTTTGAAATTTGGTACGAAGGTACCTTATTTAAAGCCTTAACGACGTATGTATTATACGTCGTATGTATTATACCTAATGGTGGAAGACTTTTCCCAATTCACTTCCGTTTCAAGATGGCGTCCTTTAATAACGAGTGTACGCAGTTTTAGCCAAACGCATCGACCGATTTTTTTGAAATTTGGTACGAAGCTACCTTGTATAAAGCCTAAATGAGTTATGTGCTAAATTTTTTCCATTCACTCCCGTTTCAAAATGGCGCCTTTGATTTAACGAATAAAAATGTACGAAATTGTGGCCAAACGCATTGACTGATTGTTTTGAAATTTGGTACGAAGGTACCTTATTTAAAGCCTTAACGAGGTATGTATAAGACTTTTTCCCATTCACTTCCGTTTCAAGATGGCGTCCTTTGATGACGAGTGTACGCAGTTTTAGCTAAACGCATCGACCGATTTTTGAAATTTGGTACGAAGCTACCTTGTGTAAAGCCTAAAGGACTTATGTGCTAAAATTTTTTCCATCCACTCCCGTTTCAAAATGGCAGCCTTTGATTTAAAGAAAAAGAATATACGAAATTTTGTCTCGACCGATTTTTTTGAAATTTGGTACGAAGGTACCTTATTTAAAGCCTTAACGACGTATGTATAAGACTTTTTCCCATTCACTTCCGTTTCAAGATGGCGGTATCTGATGACGAGTGTACACAGTTTTGGCAAAACGTATTGATTGTTCTGAAATTTGTAACGAAAGTACATATAAAGCTCGGATGACATATTGTAAGATTTTCTCCATTCATCTCTGTTTCAATATGGCGGCGTCTGGTTTAACGATAACGAGTGTACTTGCTGGCTGATTACTGTAATACTGACCGGATGGAAACAGCTATCGTAATTTTGACTACTTTGTGGAGAAAGAGCATACACTTTTCAATAAGATGGACTAGCTGCACCTATTGAGAGGATTTTGACGTCCCTCGCGGTACCCGAGTCTAACACACACTTACACTTACAACACTACACTTGCGACTTTAACTCTTTACACTCACACTTACATTTAGGGAGGCGATAATAGCCTTAATGTGCTTTTCGCCTTAAAATAAAAAAAAAAAATCAGAAACATTTTTCCTAAATGTTTAAATTGGCGAAAAAGTTTAGAGGCGCGTCAGATCGCTGTTCGCTGCTGGTGGCATCTTGCGGCAGAGTGTTCAACTACAATTAAATAAATAATAGTACTGTATATATTTTCAAACGTCTTTCCCCCTGTCGTTGCAGCTTGCAGTGTTCGTAGCGGCGAATAGTGTAACTACTTGGACTTTATCCTCTGATATCGAGCACGCTTTTTATAATGGTGGCTGTACTTCTAGTCCGTTTACTGTGAATTAAGTTTACATTGTTTCTCAGTTAAGTGCTACTTTCTCTTACACAGGCGTGTTTCCAAATTTTAACACATCGGAAATCTTTTGTCCGTTGTCAGCACCCGAGTGCCCCGCTGCTCCAGCTGGGGCCCTACTGTTTCAGTAAAAACAGACACATGCCACGGTAAGATTTACAAGTGGGAACGCTATAGCCTAGGGACGCCAAGCCGGTAATAAAGTCATTTCTCTTCATGACCTTTCAAACAAGTTTTACAATATACATGTCCTATTATTGGACACTAACACTAATGTTTTGCCCCGTCCTTTTGTGCTTTGTCAATGACCTTCCTTAAAGCAGCCCTAAACGGTTTTCAAACAGCTACCAAGTAAAATGAATTGCTTCATAGAAATTCTGTTGGGCGTCGCGTGTTTTTTCGTAAACAAAAGATGGTCGTAAAATAAATCAAATCAAATAAAAATTAATAGTTTGACAAAATAGTTTACGTAGGCCAAAACTATATTTCCTGATTTACTTTCACTTTCAAAATGATCAAAATTTAAGCAAAATTTGATAAGAAAACTAATTTCTGTTATTGAACCAAAAATCAAAATCATGTATCATGTTTTCTCTTTTTTAAATTTTAATTACTACAGTTTGTTCGAAAACACACAGCTAGTTGACAAATTTACATAGCTAGTTTTTAACAACATAACCTAAAACGTATTAGAGCCTATCAGCTGTTCAGTGAAATCAGCTGATCGTTACGAATTAATACAAAGCAACTGATCTTTTACTATTACATAGCTAGTTTTTAACAACATAACCTAAAACGTATTACACGTACGTAGCCTATCTGATCACGTTATTTATTCACCATTTATTTAGTTTAACTGTTACAATATGTTTATAATTTAGGTGGCTTTGGTAACTGAATTTTGTGTCCCACTTTGGTGCAGAAATTACATCTGACCAAGTTATTTATACACAATTTATTTAGTTTAACTGTTACAATATGTTTAGTGTTAGGTGGCTTTGGTAACTGAATTTTGTGTCCCACTTTGGCGCAGAAAACATCTGATCACGTTATTTATACACAATTTATTTAGTTTAACTGTTACAATATGTTAAGTATTTAGGTGGCTTTGGTAACTGAATTTTGTGTCCCTCTTTAGCACAGAAAACATCTGATCACGTTATTTATACACAATTTATTTAGTTTAACTGTTACAATATGTTAAGTATTTAGGTGGCTTTGGTAACTGAATTTTGTGTCCCGCTTTGGCACAGAAAACATCTGATCACGTTATTTATACACCATTTATTTAGTTTAACTGTTACAATATGTTAAGTATTTAGGTGGCTTTGGTAACTGAATTTTGTGTCCCGCTTTAGCACAGAAAACATCTGATCACGTTATTTATACACAATTTATTTAGTTCAACTGTTACAATATGTTTGGTATTTAGATGGATTGGTAACTGAAATTTGTGTCCCGCTTTGGCACAGAAAACATCTGATCATGTTATTTATACACCATTTATTTAATTTAAGTGTTACAATATATTAAATATTTAGGTGGCTTTGGTAACTGAATTTTGTGTCCCGCTTTGGCACAGAAAACATCTGATCACGTTATTTATATACCATTTATTTAGTTTAACTGTTACAATATGTTTATAGTATTTAGGTGGCTTTGGTAACTGAAGTTTGTGTCCCGCTTTGGCACAGAAAACATCTGATCACTTTACTTATACACCATTTATTTAGTTTAATTGTTACAATATATTTAGTATTTAGGTGACTTTGGTAGGTGAATTTTGTGTCCCGGTTTGGCTCAAAAAAACATCTGATCACTTTACTTATACACAATTTATTTAGTTTAATTGTTACAATATGTTTAGTATTTAGGTGACTTTGGTAGGTGAATTTTGTGTCCCGGTTTGGCTCAAAAAACATCTGATCACTTTACTTATACACCATTTATTTAGTTTAATTGTTACAATATATTTAGTATTTAGGTGGCTTTGGTAACTATATTTTGCGTCCCGCTTTGGCGCATAAAACATCTGATCAAGTTATTTATACACATTTTTATTTATTTAGCTTATTAATTGTTACAATTATTTAATATTTAGGTGGCTGTGATAACTACATTATATTTGTATAATGTTACGAGACCAGATATTTTCCATCCCGAAGCTAGTCACACGTTTAAATAATATTTTATGGGGTTTCACGTTTATCGAGATAACCGGAAAGGTAACAAAATGACTACACAATTCAAAAGACATTTTATTTTACGGTTTACAAAATTAATTTCCCATTAAAATTTGGTAATATAAACATAGCATACTTACATAAATATTGTAATCTTAATAGGTATATACAGTGTTTGAATACTTGTACTTTAACAATAAAATGTAGACCTAATCAATAAAAAGGTTAATGAAAATTTTTTAATCAATTTTTGACAACTTTATTACACTTTTTATTTGCACTTATTGGTATAAACAGTTTTGGCCTAGTTCTCAACATTGTATAGACGCCATGCAACTTAAAACGTAATTGAATTCAGGATTTCAATAAATATTGAATTCAGAAAAGAATACTATTTCCGAGCGATTACGAGTCCAGCCGAACACTTACGAACTAATTTATAATGACAGTTTTAATTTTAATTAGGCTATGCAGGTTATTCAACACAATCATGAAACAAAATTTGTTAAATATTTTTTTTCGGATAATACGAGAGCCTCTTAAAAGAGGAATACGAAGTGTGTTCAGAAAGTAACGAGAATTTTAATTTTTTGAGCAAAATATTTATTTATTCTTCTACATTGATATTGTCGCCTTCAAAATAGTCCCCATTGGAGATTATGCACTTGTGCCAGCGCTTCTTCCAATCCTCGAAACACTTTTCAAATTCGATCTTAGAGATAGCCTTTAGTTCTTTCAGCGATGCGCTTTTAATGTCATCTACGACTGTAAAACGACGGCCGTTTAAGGTTCTCTTAATTTTTGGAAATAGGAAAAAGTCACACGGAGCCATATCTGGCGAATATGGAGGCTGGAGCATCGTTACAGTACTGTTTTTGGCCAAAAATTCACGAACAAGCGATGAAATGTGAGCTGGTGCATTATCGTGGTGCAAAAGCCATGGTTTTTCCACAGATCCGGGCGTTTTTTCGGATTGCTTCACACAAACGGCGTTGAACTTGTAGGTAGTACTCCTTATTGGCCGTTTCATCTGGTG
Organism: Callitettix versicolor; assembly: GCA_022606455.1. Taxonomy (NCBI): domain Eukaryota; kingdom Metazoa; phylum Arthropoda; class Insecta; order Hemiptera; family Cercopidae; genus Callitettix; species Callitettix versicolor. The sequence continues at coordinate 74,819,710 of CM040184.1, read as the reverse complement.
GCAGGAATTCACGATGCACTATTCCATTAATATCGAAGAACATAGTGAGCATAACCTTCACGTTGAACCGCACTTGTCGTGCCTTTTTCGGTCTTGGCGAGCCAGAATGCCTCCACTGGGATGATTAAATCTTAGTTTCGACGTCATATCCATAAACCCATGTTTCGTCACCTCTTATAATACGTTTCAGTAATTCTGCAACGTCGTTGACTTTATTTAGTGACTCCTGAGCAACTTCCATTCGCCGCTGTTTTTGTTCAAAATTCAACAATTTTGGAACGAATTTTGCTTCCACGCGTTTCATACACAAAACATTGGACACAGTCATGATATGATCCAGTCGATATGCCAGCATCATCAGCGACCTCTCTAATTGTGATTCGGCGATTGTTCATAACCATTTCTTTCACTTTTTCCACGTTTTCATCGGTTGTTTATGTGCTGGGGCGTCCAGTTCATTCGTCATCTTCAACGTCTTCACGGCCTTCTTGGAAACGCTTATACCACTTGTAAACTCTTGCTTTACTCATAGCAGACTCACCATAGGCCTTTGTTAACATTTCACACACTTTGTTACACTTTATTCCACTTTTTACGCAAAACTTGATACAAATTCTTTGATCCATTTCTTTTTAACAAACGAAAATCGCCGAGCTCATAAAAACAAGTCTAACCTTATTGGCTGTCACAGACAAAGTGAACAATGAAAACAGCTGAAATTTTTATCATACTTCAAGAGCATGTATATCAACATAATAAAAAAAATGTTTGACAATCGGACTCTCCAAGCCCGCGAAATTTAAAAATTCTCGTAACTATCTGAACACAGTACATATTTAGGCTTTCTACGGTTAATCGTTGGAACAGCGGGAAAACTTATAATAAAGTGGAACTGTTCTTCCCGAAGCTGATAGAACGGTTACGTTCAATAGGTAACGAGTAGATCCTACAATATACACAAATTATTCAAAAAAACACCATCAAACGGTAAAACGTTTTCAGCTAATTTGGATTTAAAGAAATTGTTAAACCGTCTTTGAAATCCACCAAAAATAACGAATTTCCATTGGAAAAATGACCTAACGAAACGGCCATTATGGTGATGCCCAGACCCGAGGCCTTAAAATAAGTATCGATCCTGACCTCTAAAATCACTTTTTGAGTTGTCATTAAAATTGTTATATATAGACTATATATGAGTTAGCACGTTCACTTGGTAGAAAATATCGATTATTATCTCAGACAAGCTTGTTAACCTGCAAAATGTGTTCAATAGTTTCAAAATGACGGTCATTTTAAATCCTTAAAAATCCGTAACGTTTTTGTCTTAATTTTTTTATGAAAATACGACTTAACCTTCACAATTACTGTCAACAAACTGCACATAACGTTTTGAATTTTCAAAACCTTTAACATAAAAAAAAAATAGAAGGCGGTCACTATCTTTTTCTGTATTTTCAATGTAATTTTAAAGTTAAAATATGCTAATACATGCGTATATTAATGCTGATTATGAGGGTGAAAACATAATTTCAAAAATCCTTAAGTTGAGGAGAAATTACTTTTGGACAATTCGCTTCTATAACTCCAGCGAGACAGCTGCGTGCCGCGATTCATATTTCGTAAAATATGAATTTCTGCGCCTGAGTTTCCAGACAGCTTGGCGACTGAGTAAAGAAATGTTGAATCGAGACTAATCGAAAGCGAAGGACTTTGACGGGAAATAACCCAACTGGAGACAAAGCTTGCGGTGCGGCCGTTGTAGCATGACGGTGCGGGGCGTTGGGCGTTGCAACATGGCTGCCCTAGCTGCCTGTTTACGTAACACTCTGTACTCTGTCCGAACATTTGGCTAGAATGCTGATACAACCTATTATAACCTAATTTGCCGAAATATCTGTTGGAAAGTGTATCTTCCAATTACGTTAAGATAATACAAGTTTGTTATCAATAAGGCAAGGTTAAAGATGTTCTGAAATTCCAATTCATAGAAAAGTTAAGCCCGTTACACTATTTCAGATATCAGATACAAAACAAAAATCAAGATTACATTCATAGAACAGTTAGCCAATTTACACTATTCGAGGTATCATATAGGCCTAGTTAATACAGACCTCAAGATTCTATTCATTGAACAGTTAGCATTTACTATTCGAGATTTCAGATAGTTAATACAGACCTCAAGATTCTATTCATTGAACAGTTAGCATTTACTATTCGAGATTTCAGATAGTTAATACAGACCTCAAGATTCTATTCATTGAACAGTTAGCATTTACTACTCGAGATTTCAGATAGTTAATACAGGCCCCAAGAGTCTATTCTTTGAACAGTTAGCCCCTTTACACTGTTCGAGATTTCAGATAGTTAATACAGACCTCAAGATTCTATTCATTGAACAGTTAGCATTTACTACTCGAGATTTCAGATAGTTAATACAGACCTCAAGAGTCTATTCTTTGAACAGTTAGCCCCTTTACACTGTTCGAGATTTCAGATAGTTAATGCAGACCTCAAGATTCTATTCATTGAACAGTTAGCATTTACTATTCGAGATTTCAGATAGATAATACAGACCTCAAGATTCTATTCATTGAACAGTAAACCCCTTTACACTATTTGAAATTTCAGATAGTTAATACAGACCTCAAGATTCTATTCATTGCACAGTTAGTCCCTTTACACTATTCGAAATTTCAGATAGTTAATACAGACCTCAAGATTCTATTCATTGCACAGTTAGTCCCTTTACACTATTCGAAATTTCAGATAGTTAATACAGACCTCAAGAGTCTATTCTTTGAACAGTTAGCCCCTTTACACTGTTCGAGATTTCAGATAGATAATACAGACCTCAAGATTCTATTCATTGAACAGTTAGCATTTACTATTCGAGATTACAGATAGCTAATACAGACCTCAAGTTTCTATTCTTTGAACAGTTAGTCCCTTTACACTATTCGAGATTTCAGATAGGTAATACAGACCTAAAGATTCTATTCTTTGAACAGTTAGTCCCTTTACACTATTCGAGATTTCAGAGAGCTAATTTATACCTCAAGATTCTACTATTGTTTGAACAGTTAGCTCCTTTACACTATTCGATATTTTAGATAGCTAATGCAGACTTCAAGATTCTATTATTTGATCAGTTAGTCCCTTTACACTATTCGAGATTTCAGATAGGTTATACAAACCTCAAGATTCTATTCATTGAACCTCTATACACTATTCGAGATTTCAGATAGCTAATACAGACCTCAAGATTCTATTCATTGAACAGTTACCTCTATACACTATTCGAGATTTCAGATAGCTAATGAAGACCTTAAGATTCTATTCTTTGAACAGTTATTCCCTTTATACTATTCGAGATTTCAGATAGCTAATACAGACCTCAAGATTCTATTCTTTGAACAGTTAATCCCTTTACACTATTCAAGATTTCAGATAGCTAATACAGACCTCAAGAGTCTATTCTTTGAACAGTTAGTCCCTTTGTACTATTCAAGATTTCATATAGTTAATACATACCTCAAGATTCTATTCACTGAACAGTTAGCCGCTTTACAGTATTCAAGATTTCAGATAGCTAATACAGACCTCAAGATTCTATTCTTTGAACAGTTAGTCCCTTTACACTATTCGAAATTTCAGATAGTTAATACAGACCTCAAGGGTCTATTCTTTGAACAGTTAGTCCCTTTACACTATTCAAGATTTCAGATAGCAAATACAGACCTCAAGATTCTATTCTTTGAACAGTTAGTCCCTTTTTACTATTCGAGATTTCAGATAGGTTATACAGACCTCAAGATTCTATTCTTTGAACAGTTAGTCCCTTTATACTATTAGAGATTTCAGATAGCTAATGCAAACATCAAAGATTATATTCAATGAACTATTAGTATTTACTATTCGAGATTTTATAACAAAATTTAAAACCTGGGGAACAAAATTGTAGTTAAACAAGTTTAGCTATTGTATAAAAAATTATAATTTTAATAATACATTAAATCCACAACGAATTCGAAAATTTTTCGACTGATCATTTATTATTGGTCAATAATTCATTAATAATTTATCGTGAATTTTTTTAAGGGAAATATATATATTTCTTTTGTTGCGAAATGAAACGTGTGTAGATCCAAACAAAATATTAAAGTTAAAAAAGTGTTTCAATTACTGTGATTAATATATTAAAATTATTTCCACTATTTGTAACAATAGGGCTACGAATCAGCATGGTACATAAGCACGCTTGTGTTCCAACTACCGCCCAGCTCGATTTCAATATGTCTGCCACCGCGCCACAAGAGCGAATGCCTGTCAGTGAAACACACTATTTTGTAGTCACCTGCAATCTATTGTCATTTGTGTCGAAAATGGACAATTTGTATCAAGTTCTAGTGACGCAAGTGGGTGACGTAAAACGGCAGGGTTTTTGTTACGGTTCCAGCCTGAAGAAAGCGCTGCTGTTGGGCAACACTCGAGGATTTCACTGCACGCATCCATAGGCACAGCTAGGAGAAAGCGCTGCTTTTATTGGCCAATCACCGAAAAACTATTGCCAAAAGTAAATTATTAATTTTTTACTTCTGTTCTAATGACACAATTTTTCAGACATATCGAACTTGGGAAAGAAAATTCAATTTTTATTAACTCGCTTTCTTGTCTGTTTGTCTGTTCAGAACAAATTTTGCAATCGGTTTTAAACTAACTCCAAGATGAGCTATTTATTTGAAACTTTAAAAATAGCTCAGAACTGAATGTCAATGCAAATATGAACTCGATTTTTTGTCTGTTTGTCTGTTCATCGGCGCGCTCCCAACCTAAATAAACTGAGTCGAGAGCAGTAAAGCAGTATCGACGCAAAACTTGTTCGGTCACGAACACAAAATGGCAATACGTTGAAATTTCAGTCACTTCAATATAAAATAATAAAATGTATCAATAGTGAATAGTGTATTAGTGAGAATTTGTACAGTCATTGTAGAAATTGAATTCACTACAATTTTCTACGAATTAATTAGTGAAAAAACGACGTGCCTCTACTAAATTTCAAAAAAATCGGTCAATGCGTTTTGCACAAACTATGTATAATGATCATTATAAATCAGAGGCCGCCATCTTGAAAGAGAAATTTGTGGGAGAAAATCTTACAATATGTGCTTTTTATACCAAATTTCAAAACAATCGGTCAATGCTTTTTGCAAAAACTATGTACAATAGTCATTATAAACCATAGGCTGCCATCTTGAAACAGAAGTTAATGGGGAAAAATCTTACAAAATGTCGTTCGGGTTTTATACAACGTATTTTTGTATCAAATTTCAAAACAATCGGTCAATGCGTTTGGTCAAAACTACGTACAATAGTCATTATAAATAAGAGGCTGCCATCTTGAAACAGAAATGAATGGGAAATAATCTTATTAAATATCTTTCGGGCTTTATACAAGGTACTTTTGTACCAAATTTCAAAACAATCGGTCAATGCTTTTTGCAAAAACTATATACAATAGTCATTATAAACCATAGGCTGCCATCTTGAAACAGAAGTTAATGGGGAAAAATCTTACAAAATGTCGTTCGGGTTTTATACAACGTATTTTTGTATCAAATTTCAAAACAATCGGTCAATGCGTTTGGTCAAAACTACGTACAATAGTCATTATAAATAAGAGGCTGCCATCTTGAAACAGAAATGAATGGGAAATAATCTTATTAAATATCTTTCGGGCTTTATACAAGGTACTTTTGTACCAAATTTCAAAACAATCGGTCAATGCTTTTGCAAAAACTATGTACAATAGTCATTATAAACCATAGGCTGCCATCTTGAAACAGAAGTTAATGGGAAAAATCTTACAAAATGTCGTTCGGGTTTTATACAACGTATTTTTGTATCAAATTTCAAAACAATCGGTCAATGCGTTTGGTCAAAACTACGTACAATAGTCATTATAAATAAGAGGCTGCCATCTTGAAACAGAAATGAATGGGAAATAATCTTATTAAATATCTTTCGGGCTTTATACAAGGTACTTTTGTACCAAATTTCAAAACAATCGGTCAATGCTTTTGCAAAACTATATACAATAGTCATTATAAACCATAGGCTGCCATCTTGAAACAGAAGTTAATGGGGAAAAATCTTACAAAATGTCGTTCGGGTTTTATACAACGTATTTTTGTATCAAATTTCAAAACAATCGGTCAATGCGTTTGGTCAAAACTACGTACAATAGTCATTATAAATAAGAGGCTGCCATCTTGAAACAGAAATGAATGGGAAATAATCTTATTAAATATCTTTCGGGCTTTATACAAGGTACTTTTGTACCAAATTTCAAAACAATCGGTCAATGCTTTTTGCAAAAACTATATACAATAGTCATTATAAACCATAGGCTGCCATCTTGAAACAGAAGTTAATGGGGAAAAATCTTACAAAATGTCGTTCGGGTTTTATACAACGTATTTTTGTATCAAATTTCAAAACAATCGGTCAATGCGTTTGGTCAAAACTAAGTACAATAGTCATTATAAATAAGAGGCTGCCATCTTGAAACAGACGTGAATGGGAAATAATCTTAGAAAATGTAAATCGGGCTTTATACAACGTACTTTTGTAACAAATTTCAAAACAATCGGTCAATGCGTTTGGCCAAAACTAAGTACAATAGTCATTATAAATAAGAGGCTGCCATCTTGAAACAGACGTGAATGGGAAATAATCTTACAAAATGTCGTTCGGGCTTTATACAACGTACTTTTGTAACAAATTTCAAAACAATCGGTCAATGCGTTTGGTCAAAACTAAGTACAATAGTCATTATAAATAAGAGGCTGCCATCTTGAATCAGAAATGAATGGAAAATAATCTTACAAAATGTCGTTCGGGCTTTATACAACGTACTTTTGTAACAAATTTCAAAACAATCGGTCAATGCGTTTGGTCAAAACTAAGTACAATAGTCATTATAAATCAGAGGCTGCCATCTTGAATCAGAAATTAATGGGAAATAATCTTATTAAATGTCGTTCGGGCTTTATACAACGTACTTTTGTACTAAATTTGAAAACAATCGGTTAGTGTGTTTGTTCAAAATTACGTAGGCTATAATGGTCATTATAAATCAGAGGCCGCCATCTTGGAAGAGAAATTAATGGAAAAACATCTTACAATATGTCGTTTTGTACCGAATTTCAAAACAATCGACCAATGCGTTTGGCCAAAACTACGTAGAATGGTCATTATAAATCAGAGACCGCCATCTTGATACAGAAGTAAATGGAGGAAAATCTTACAATACATCGTTTGTGTTTTACACAAGGTAATTTTGTAGCAAATATCAAAACAATCTATCAAAACAATACCTTCGGCCAAAATTGCATAACAAACAAACAAACAAACACACAAACCAAAGGCCGAACGGTCGTGTTCAAACGGTCTCGCTTCGCTCTGTCAACAAAAAAATGCGCTACAAATATTCTTGCTCTTAAAATTTTATCCCCTAATTGCCTCCAAATGAGTTTTGAAGTCTACTCCTATATTTTTACTCGGTTTGGGGCGATACAAAAAAATCCATTTTCGATAAATTTTATAACGATCGGTTACATCGTTTACGAGTAAGAGGTGCGTCACAAAGTTTTATAACGATCGGTTACATCGTTTACGAGTAAGAGGTGCGTCACAAAGTTTTATAACGATCGGTTACATATTTACGAGTAAGAGGTGCGTTACAAAGTTTTATAACGACCGCATACATCGTTTACGAGTAAGAGGTGCGTCACAAAGTTTTATAAGGATCGGATACATCGTTTACGAGTAAGAGGTGCGTCACAAAGTTTTATAAGGATCGGATACATCGTTTACGAGTAAGAGGTGCGTCACAAAGTTTTATAACGATCGGATACATCGTTTACGCGTAAGAGGTACGTCACAAAGTTTTATAACGATCGGATACATCGTTTACGAGTAAGAGGTGCGTCACAAACAGAGACAGACAGACAGGCGTGCGAATTTAAATTGGTGTTTGTACATAGGAACTTTAAAAACTAATAAATTTATATTACAATCAGTACATTACAATAGTCATGTATATTATTCTTTATAGTGTTTAAGTGTGAAATAGGCTCTCTCTCTCTCTCTCTCTCTCTCTATCTCTCTATATATATATATATATATATATATATATATATATATATATATATATATATATATAAATTTATTTATATTCTTAAAGAAAGATACAGTAAACTCTATAAAACCAAATACAAGAGTCATTTTCCTTCGCTCGGGAACTGTAGTAGACCCTACTCTGCTCCTTAATGAGCCTCATTTTCTGCTCTATTTCTTTTAGCGCCTCAGGGGGCCAACACAATTCTTTCAAATAGGTTCTGCCTAAAATAGGACTATTCTGTTAACAGCATAGATTTGACAGTAAAATTTAAATCGGATACACTTTGATAATTCGGCCTTTCGTATAGTTTTTCCATTATTACAGAATTTCCATTAGAAAGTGAGCAATTAGTGCTGCCATCACGGTAAGACCCAGACCCGGGATTTTGAAATGAGCGCGGACTAAACAATTTTTGATTTTTATATGTACTGTGTTTTTGTGTTTTAGCACTCTCGTGTTGGTAATTTTGTTTCGATTTGAATCAAAATCGATTTTCTTGTTAGTTGAGTTCTGTACCCAGGAAAAACCCGTTCAAAAATTTTCAAAATGGTCACTATGTTGAGTATAATGATCTGCGTTCCCTAGCTTCGTCAATTCTAGTTTTGTTGACGCGTTTCGGAGAACTTCCATCTTCAAAAACTGTATCTATACTTATAGATATTTATACTTATAGTATAGATATAGTTTTTGAAGATGGAGGTTCTCCGAAACGCGTCAACAAAACTAGAATTGACGAAGCTAGGGAAGGCATATCATTATACTCAACATAGTGACAATAATCCTAGCAGAAAAGAAGAATATAAAAAGAATTTCAAAATGGTGTCAGTTTAAAATCTTTAAAAATTCATGTATAATTTTGAAAATTTGAATCCACCATCGTAATTAGCTTTATAAACTGTAAATCAACATTTGCAATTTTCAAAATCCGTTGTAATTAAGGAACTGAATTTAACAGCGGTCAAGGTTCTGTTTTCAATTTTTCGAATTTTAATGCTGATTATGATTGTGAAATCAGATTTCAAAAAAGAGGATAAAATAGAAAAAAATATTTGCGGAAATTCGCTTCCGCCACGCCAGCGAGACAGCTGCGTGCCGCGATTATTTCCTTGGTGCTGGACTGCTAATGAACTGCCCAGAGTCCACACAAGCCGCGGTCACAGTAGTAATGCTTTTTACGGGGCCTTCATGACACAGGATTTTTATTATGAAGTAATAGTTTACGTTTTGCGCCCGTAACATGACCATAAAATTATAGTGTTGTACAAAAAATTGAGGCACTAAAAGCACGATTTATTCGGTTTCTTACGTTAATAAAATTTAATGGCTTTTCTGGGAAGAAATTTAACTTGAAGAGTTCCTAGAAGTGCCTTCACGAGCCGTGGTAGCGCTTCGTGTAACAGAGAACCTATTGCTGTGCTTGGTTAAATTTTGTAAACATTTCTAGCTGTACTATACTGCGTTACCTGGGGGGATTATATAGTTTTATTTTACACGCTAACATACTGTAAACATTATTGAGTATACATATTACTATTGATAGGTTTCAGTATTGTAACTTTCACTTTATAAAAGTCAGAATGTAATTAAAAATAATTGTCAAAACAACAGCGCTACCTATCGGATTTAATTCAAACCATTCTCTAAACACAATAGTCGGTGAAAACAACTTTTTAATTTTTCTTTAGCGGATATTTTTGATTACACAGCCAACCACCACAGTAACGTTTCTAGTAAAAAAAAATAATTTGAACTAATTTTTTATGCTAGTAGTTTATGGACAAAATTATGTTCATTGCCTTCACTTTATAAAAATCAGAGTCGCCGCCTCGGTGGCCTAGTTGATAGCGTACTGGGCTTTCACCCCGAGGACCCGGGTTCGATTCCCGGCCGGGCTTGGCATTTTCATACGCGATAACATCCCATCGTCTGCATTAGCCCAAGTGTGCACAATAGTCGGACGTTAAAAAAAAATATGTATATAAAAATCAGAATGCAATTAAATCCAATTGTCAGAATAAGAGCGCAACCTATCGGATTTAATGCAAACTACTCACTAAAAATAATAGTCGGTGAAAAATGACTTTAAATTTTCAGTAGCGGGTATTTTTAACCACCAGAGTAAGTTTTTTTAGTGAAAAAAATATAATAATTTGTACCAGTCTTTGTTGTTAGATGGAGAAATTATGTTCCTTGCCTTTACTTAAAAGGTAATAAAATTCAGTACTCAAAACACAGCGCTACCTATCGGATTTAATTAAAACCACTCAGTATACACAATTTACTGGAAGAGATTTGGTGAAATCACTTTTTAAACACACCTTGAACTAATAAGAGCAAAAGATGGAATTTTTATCGAAATCGGTTCAATAGCTTTTGCGTCTATAGAGGACATACATAAGAGCATTGTTTTTTATACATAAAGAGTTCAATGAGCAACAAATTTGAAGTGTACGGGATTGGTCCCGGAGAGTTATAATAGCACTAATGTATTCGGGAGTGCTACTGAAAAGGGTAACTATGACAGTAAAATTCAATTCGGAACACACTGATTTTTGAAGGATCATTAAAATCTCTCTCTCTCTCTCTCTCTCTCTCTCTCTCTCTCTCTCTCTCTATATATATATATATATATATATATATATATATATATATATATATATATATATATGTTGAGTATACTAATCTGCCTTCCTAGCTTCGTCAATTTTACTTTTGTTGACGCGTTTCGGAGAACCTCCATCTTCAAAAACTACATCTATACTCATATGGAGTATATGGAGTACAGATATAGTTTTTGAAGATGGAGGTTCTCCGAAACGCGTCAACAAAAGTAGAATTGACGAAGCTAGGGAAGAGCAGATCAGTATACTCAACATAGTGACAATAATCCTTGCAGAAAAGAAGAAGAATATAAAAAATAATACACACACACACACACACACACACACACACACACACACACACACACACATATATATATATATATATATATATATATATATATATATATATGTGTGAATTAAAACAGGAAGGCAAGCGTACACACACACACACACACACACACACACACACATATATATATATATATATATATATATATATATATATATATATATTGTGTGTGTGTGTGTGTGTATGTCGTTCAACGTTTTGATTCAAACTTGGCATACAAATGGAATATAGTTATAGCTTGGATAAATTCGTTACCCAGAAATATTCGTTCAACAGTTTTCAAAATGGCTACTATTTCAAATCTTTAAAATTGCTTTAATTTTTTGTCCTAAACGTTTTTGAAAATCCGATTCGACCGTCTTAATCGGCATTAAAAACTGTATCAATTAGCAATGCGAATGTTTCTAAAACTGTTAAAAATTAAACAAGTTTTTGACGGCGGTCAGGGTTCGTTTTCGTATTTTCAATGTAAATTGAAAGTTTGCGATGCTAGTATATGCAGATCTTAATGCTGATTATGATGGTGAAATCAGAATTTCAAAAAGAAGAAGACAAAGAGAAATATTTTTTTGAAGTTGCTGTTACGTCAGCGAGACAGCTGCGTGCCGCGATTATTTTTAAGTTTGAAGCCTTTACGGTTTGCAAGAAATTTTATTTTAGAAGATATAAGTTGTGTTTTGAATGCGTCTTAAAATTTTAAAAAAGCAAGCAAAATTTTAATTGTTTTCCTTACATTTGTATATTTTTAAGTTGCAAATCACGGGTGCTGACAATAACTTAATCCATCCCGAATATCTGAGGCAATAACATCGATTTTTTCTTAACGTCCGACTATTGTGCACACTTGGGCTAATGCAGACAATGGGATGATTTATAGCTTATGAAAATTCCAAGCCCTGGCTGGGAATCGAACCCGGGTCCTCGGGGTGAAAGTCCAATACGCTAACAACTAGGCCACCGAGGCGGCTTTTGGTGTTTAACGTCCGACTATTGTGCACACTTGGGCTAATGCAGACGATGGGATGATTTATAGCGTACGAAAATGCCAAGCCCTGGCCGGGAATCGAACCCGAGTCCTCGGGGTGAAAGCCAAATACGCTAACAACTAGGCCACCGAGGCGGCTCCGGATTGTTTTCAACTAGCGCAATAAAAGAGTTCATTAGATTTTCGTAAGTAAATCGTCCATATTCAGAAAGCGATTGTTGAAGATCGACCACCGTTATAATTCGAGCGGCCTAACAATACGAGCCGCGTACCTTATGGGCATCCATTGAAAGCATCCGAGAAAAGATAATTCCATGCCTCGAACCCAATCTCGGCAGCTCTATTGAAACTAACAGGAGCACTTGTGGCTCTCACATAATGTAAGTCACACAGTTCAATGTTCAATTAGTAACAGGTCGGGAATCGATTAGCTAGCTAATTATCGACCGGACAATGATGATCATGAACTTCGTAGCCACTGAACAAGAGGATCGTCCGAATGAGAAAAAACCTGTTGGCTTTACAAATCATTTAGACTCAGTGCCGGGCCGGTGGCTGCTGTTCTGCTGTTCGCATGTGATATTGAGATGTTTACCGGCAACTCGTGCATGGCCGCTCCGCGATGCTATCCGAATCTAGTGTTTACACAAATTTTATGCCGTCTAATATCCGTTTCCAAGCGACATGAAATCGTCGATTACACACGGGAATCGCTCGCCGGACCAACGGTATCGTCAACGTGCCTACTTGCCGATCCGCCGGGGAAATGTATTCAAACACGTCTTTCATGTCCAACTAGCCGCGATGTAAACAGACGTTTAAATTGTAGAAATAAGAAGTTGTGTTTTAAAAATTTTAAAATAAACAGAAGGTAGTTGTAGAGAACACCGTTATTCGCGATTAAAAAAAAAAAAAAAAATTATTGTGAATATTATGGTGGGAAAAGTTTTGTGAGAACTCGAAAATTATCGCTGTAGTGTTTTTTTTTTTAATTGATAGTTGTATGAAATAGAAATAAAAATAAATTAAAAAATACAATACAATACAAAAATACAATACAAATGCAAAGAAAAATACAACTACAAAATACAATACAAATGCAAAGAAAAATACAACTACAAAATACAATACAAATGCAAAGAAAAATACAATTACAAAATACAATACAATACAAAATACAATACAAATGCAAAGAAAATACAATTACAAAATACAATACAATACAAAAATACAATACAAATGCAAAGAAAAATACAATTACAAAATACAATACAATACAAAAATACAATACAAATGCAAAGAAAATACAATTACTAAATACAATACAAAAATACAATACAAATGCAAAGAAAAATACAATTAATGTCCTTATTGTTTAAGGACATTAATTGTATTTTTCTGAAATTTACAAGTAATCTTTGTGATTGCATTTTCATTGAACTTAGGGGATAGGATCCTTCATAAAAGTGGATAGAATTAATTTAACGACTTATAAATATTTGTTTTTAATGAAGAAAATTTTCAATAGAGATGAAATACTTAATACTAAATTGCTCATTAGTAATTAGAATGAATTGAGAATCACTAGATTATTGATAATAATATTCAGTTAAATTATTAATGGTATTCATTCTTTTTTGAAATAAAAAAAGAAGGATTAATTAATATATTAACCATAATTACTATCAGTTATCCATCAGTGATTTATATCAGATAAAATGCAAAATGTATCATCATTATTGTAACATAGCCACCGGACCACATGTTTAAGTAATTAGGATTATGACCAATTTTTCCCGTCAGTGGTCTATCCACCCAACTCGTAAAAGCTACTGCGGTTTCGAAACTCTATCGTTTCACCTTCAGGCCGTGATGAAGACGAAACGATAGAGTTTTGAAACCCCGGTAGCCTTTACGAGGTGAGTGGATAGACCTATGACGGGAAGAATTGGTCATAATCCTAATTACCAAAATTTATCACTGAATAGCACAAATATTACAACTATTTTACATATATTTTATCTACACTTATTACATATATTTTACATCTATTTTAATTGTGATTACTACCAGTGATTTATGTCAGATAAAACGCAAGATTTACCACTGAACAGCACAAATATTACATATATTTTACATCTATTTTAACTGTGATTACTACCAGTGATTTATGTCAGATAAAACGCAAGATTTACCACTGAACAGCACAAATATTACATCTATTTTACATTTATTTTATCTGTGATTACTATCACTGATTTATATCAGATAAAACGCAAGATTTACCACTGAACAGCACAAATATTACATCTATTTTACATTTATTTTATCTGTGATTACTATCACTGATTTATATCAGATAAAACGCAAGATTTACCACTGAACAGCATAAATATTACATCTATTTTACATTATTTTATCTACACTTATTACATATATTTTACAACTATTTTACCTATGATTACTACCAGTGATTTATGTCAGATAAAACGCAAGATTTACTATTGAACAGCACAAATATTACATCTATTTTACATTTATTTTATCTATACTTATTACAACTATTTTACATCTATTTTATCTATGATTACTATCAGTGATTTATGTCAGATAAAACGCAAAATTTACCACTGAGCAGCACAAATATTACACCTATTTTACATTTATTTTATCTACACTTATTATAACTATTTTACATCTACTTTATCTATGATTACTATCAGTGATTTATGTCAGATAAAACGCAAGATTTACCACTGAATAGTACAAATATTACATAAACATAATAGTACTAATAGTACATAATAGTACTTAATAGTACTATAACATAAGAGTAGAACTATTACTTCTCAGAATAGTATATTACATAAACTATTTTTTTATACTTTTATTAAACATTTTGTAATTTTGTTAAACGTTATTTTTATTTCACTAAAACTGTAAAATCTTTTTTTAATTTTCAGTGTGTTTACGATTTATTTCAGAGGCCATCTTGTTTCGCGATTCATTCCTTGTGAAGGTCAACTTCCTTGTTTCATAATTACTAAATCTCAAAAAACGTACATAAGAAAACATGATTTCCGTTTGCGCTTGTGCTGCTTGCGGTGGCAAACTCACTAACTGCACTGCGTTACACATTTATTTAGTTTGAGGTTAAAAGTATTCGTGTAAATTATTGTTTAAAAAAGAAATAAAGTTGCTATTTGAGTGTTATAAGCAGTGACTGTATAAAAGATAAAATATAATTTTTGTGCTATTTGTGCTATTCAGTTAAAAATCTTACGTTTATATGATACGAGGGCGGTTTGATAAGTCAGTGACTTTTTGAATAAAACAAATTTTTTTCGGCAAATAAACATTTTATTTTTCTACACAATCACCTTTTAGCTCGATACATTTAGTCTAGCGTTTTTCTAATTTTTTTATTCCCTCCAAATAATAGGTTTCCTCAAAGCTCTCAAAATACGCGTTTGTTCCGGTAATGACTTCTTCATTCGACTCAAATCTCTTACCGCCCAGCCATTTCTTTAGGTTTGAAAACAGAAAATAGTCACAGGAGGCTAAATCTGGAGAATATGCTGGATGGGGTAGCAGTTCGTATCCCAATTCGTGGATTTTGGACATCGTGACTAGACAAGTGTGCACACATGCATTGTCTTGATGGAACAGCACTTTCTTCTTCGCCAAATGCGGCCGTTTTTGCTTCAAATCAACGTCGAATCTGTTCAAAAGCTTTGAATAATATTCGCCGGTGAACGTTTTACTTTTCTCGAGGTAATCGATGTTAATGACACCGCGTGCATCTCAAAAAACTGTGGCCATGACCTTGTTGGCTGACAGACTCTGTTTGGCCTTCTTTGGTCCACGTTCACCCCTAGCAACCCACTGTTTCGATTGTTTCTTGGTCTCTGGCGTGTTGTGATGGATCCATGTTTCGTCCACAGTAACAAAAAGGCGCAAAAATTCGTTCGGATTACGGCTGAACATCGCTAAACACTCTTTTGAAGTAGTCACACGATTGCGCTTATGGTCGAGTGTGAGCAATCGCGGCACCCATCTCGCGGAGAGTTTTTTCATGTCCAAATATTCGTGTAAAATATGATGTACCCGTTCAGTTGAGATACCTACAGCATGAGCCAACTCACGCACTTTCATTCTCCGATCATCCAATATCATTTCATGGATTTTATCGACGATTTCCGGCGTGATCACTTCTTTTGAGCGACCTGAACGTTTGGCGTCACTAGTGCTGGTACGACCACAACGGAACTCTGTAAAACACTTCTTAACCATTGAAATTGATGGTGCTAAGTCGCCGTAGTATTTATCAAGTCTTTCTTTAGTTTCAGTGATGGATTTTTTACGTAAAAAGTAATGCTTAATCAGCACACGAAATTCACTTTTTTCCATTTTCGTAAAAATTCACGAGGTTGTCTGCTTTGAACGGCTATCAAACACCAACTGCACGACGTAGCTTGCTCAAAATTAGAAAGTTGCCCACTGATAGATTACAGTTGACGGCAGCACTGTTGCGGGAAATTCAAAAAGTTACTGACTTATCAAACCGCCCTCGTATAAATCTAATAGTTCACGAAAAGAAAGCTATCCTGTTCCATAGAACAAGCAATTTTCAAAACAATTGCTACGGCGACAATGTTCAGGTCTTTGAAACTTTTCGTTCACCTTTGATGACGATAACACTACTATCTCCTAGTACCAAACAAAGCTATAATTTATTTAAATTATTTTTTTGAAGAAACAACGATCTTCTGTATTAATAAACAAAGTTCATAACCTGCTCAAATATTATTGTATATTTAGTTAAAGTAATAGTAGAAAAATTAATGGCACGAAGCTGTCTCGCTGATGCTGTAAAATTATAATCATAATCACCATTAAAATATGTATGTATTAGTATTTTAAACCATGAAATTTAATTGAAAATGAACCCTGACCATCCTCAAATTAAATTTCTTTATTTAAATGAATTTTGAAAATTCGAAATTCTACTTTATGCAATTTTCAACGGTGATTTTATGGTGAAATCGGTTTTTCAAATATAAGATTACAATTTTTTGAATTTCTAAAGAATTAAAACGACTGCCATTTTGAAACTGTTGAACGATTTTTGCTGGGTTAACGAATTTGTCGTAGCTATTAACGAAATCGATTATTTCGACAAGTTTGAATCAAATATGACTAAAATTGCGAACGTGATACGACCCTTCAATTGCGAAGTTTTTAAGATACGTCAAAGTGTGATACGAGTCTGAGTCGTACCATGATGGCAGCTAAAATATCTCATTTTCGATGGAAATTTTACAATAAGTAAAACAGTCGGAAGTAAGTGTAGTAAAGAACAACAAAGAAATAAAAACCTAATAATAACTTTTGTAGATTTCAAGAAAGCTTATGATTGCATCCACAGGGAGTCACTGATAAAAACTTTGAAAGAATTTGGCCTACATACAAAATTAATCAACCTTATCAAAATTACACTTCAACACACTCAGCCCAGAGTGAAATTCCGAGGGGAAGTTTCAGAACCTTTCGAGGTTAAAACAGGATTAAGGCAAGGAGACGGTCTTTCTCCCTTACACTTCAATTGCGTGTTGGAGAAAATCGTCAGAGAATAGAGCAAGAGTACCGGACAGATAAAAATAGGCACAAGAACCGGACTTAACTGCCTGACCTTTGCAGACGATCTAGCACTCCTCTCAAATAGTTGGGAAGAAACGGAACAGCAAATCAAATCGCTGAAAAACATAGCAGGAAAGGTCGGATTACAGATATCCTTCGAAAAGACGGAAATAATGCCGACTAAAAAGTCGGAACAAAAGTCTATACAAATAGAAGGCGAACGAATAAAGATAGTGGATAATTTTAAGTATTTGGGAGAAAATATCACTAGAAACATAGCCGAAAAACTGGCAATAAGAAATAGAACGAAAAAATTAAAGAAGGCCCTAAAGTTAACTTGGGGAACGTATAAGAAAAAGTCGCCTTCCATAAAGCCGAAAATCAGACATTATACGGTCACAAGACCGGAAGTGACTTATGCCGCGGAACCTTTATTTAATCTAAGAAGCCGAAACAGAACAGAGAAGTTTCAAAAAGTGGAAAGGAAAATATTGAGAACCATTATCAACAAAAAACACATGGTAGAAGGAACATACAGACTGCTGCTAAGTTCAGCCATCTATCAGGATAATGAACATCTGTTAGATAATATTAGAAAGAGGAGACTGGCTATTTTTTTTTATGGACACCTAATAAGGCTACCAGAAGAAAGACTGACGAAGAAACTCCTAAATTACCAACTCAAGATGAAAGTAAAGAATGAGTGGCATAAGGAAGTGGAACAGGACCTAAAAGAATAGGGATAACGGAGAAACGTCTGAAAGAAGGCAGGGAAACAGGATTGGTTAATCCTTAGGGATAAAAACACTAGATTAAAATTTAAAGAAGGAACAAAAAGAGTTGCCTTTTACTCGGGGGAAGTTAGACTACAGAGATCTATAAGACTGAAAAAGTATTGGGAGAATCTCAAAAACCTAAAAGAACCAAAGTTCAAAGTCCAAAAGAACCAAAATTGACTAAATGTGCTCCATTGAGGGCTAAAAAAAAGAACAACAAAACCCAAGTGTTCCAGGTGTCGTTTTTTAATCATTTGACAAATCAGATCGTGTTGGGCCGATTGCCTGATTTGACCGGATCAAGCTATAAACTTGGACAGGCCAACACATTCAGGTCATGTGTGAGGGACTTAATGACGCCTAGTTAATAGCTAACAGATTTTCTCTGTGTTATATGCACACGCATACCAACAATTGAAAACAATTGTACCAACTTTGAAACAAATAAAATTTACAGTTCTAAAATAAGTAGAGAAATTTAAATTTCATTATTGTAACGTAGTCACCGGGTCAAATATTTAAATAATTATGGTTATGCCTTATTTTCTTCCGTCTAGTAGACTTTAGTGGTCCTCAACATTCCGGACTATAACGACATACGAGTATTAGGCCAAACTAAATTTTATCGTTGTGCGTTTTAATAAAAATCGTGTTATTGTATTTTGTGTTTGTACATTTTGTACTACGAACTGAAGATGAAACAGTGAGGTTTCGAAACTACGGTAGTCTACGAGGTAAGTAAAAACGACCACTAGACGGAAGAAAATAGATCATAATCTTAATTAGAGAA
The DNA here is from genome assembly GCA_022606455.1 of Callitettix versicolor. Lineage (NCBI taxonomy): Eukaryota > Metazoa > Arthropoda > Insecta > Hemiptera > Cercopidae > Callitettix > Callitettix versicolor. Next base: position 74,800,379 of record CM040184.1, on the reverse strand, counting down.
ATTTTTCACGTAAGTCAGGTTCGTTTTCACTATTCAATCGAATTTGTGTTTCTGGCTTTAAATTTTAACAAAATCTGCTGTTATGATTTTAATATATTAAACCTGTTAGGTTTCCTGTTACAGTTATGATTTTCAGTGTTGATATTGAACTAAAACATTTGTTGCTTTTGAAAAACATATTCTGTGATGCTGGATATGTTTTGGCCTAAACTTCAGCCAAAATTTAAATAAAATCGTTGTTGTTTCTTTTAAAACAGCTTACCAGTGAACGTGCATGTATCTCGGAAGAAAAAGTTTTTGAAATTATTTGGACCATTTATTATCGAGTTAACGATGGGATACTGGAGGGGCCATTATTGTAGGCCTATTTTATTCAAACTTGGCACAAAAATCGATTTTAGTAACAGCTTCAACAAGTTCGTTAATCAACAAAGTCCATTTAATGGTTTAAAAAAGTCCATGTTAATGGTAGTTTACTAGGCTTTCACCCCGAGGATCCGGGTTCGATTCCCGGCCAGCGCCATTTTACGCTATAAATTGCATTACAAATGTAATTAGTTATTGTTGTTTTAGTTATTTTAAAAAATTCTATTTCGCTATCACAATCAGCGTTAGAAACTGCATAAATAAGCGTTTTGAAAACGTTCAAAATCAGCTGAAATTAAGAAATCGAAATTGACGGCGGTCTGGGTTCATTTTTGTATTTTCAGAGTAATTTTAAAGTTTAAAAGGCAGATTTCAATGATATTTGTGAAATCTGATTTTTTTCGAAAAGCTAACGACACAGCTGCGTTAAGTTAATAATTTAATTCTAATAAGTTTATCACGAAATTTAGAAAAATCGAATTCTTGTTGAAACAATTTTGTTGACGTTCAACCAGTTCTGAATTGTTCAATTCTTGTTGATCATCGCTGATCGAACCATTGCTTTCGCTTCTACTGTCGGCTGTTGCTGTTGTGTAACAGCGAACAGCAAACAGAGCGTTCAGCTAAACAGTTTTAATTGAAAAGATTAAAAAAAAACGTTTTCTTTCACAACAAAACTCTGTGAGGTCATAATCACACTTTGAAATTTCTCAACCGTAGCGTGTGATACAATCGTAGCAGTGACAATAACGTGGCATTAAGTAAACGTCAGACCAACCGTTTGGAAAAGAAAATATCAGAATCAGTAAATTAAACTTTAAAACTCTTGTTGAAATTATTTCACAATTAGTTTGATAGTTCAATCGGCAAGTTAAACAGTTTTTTCTAAACACTGAGACGGTTTTGACTGGATTCACTAGAATTTTTTTTTAACGTCCGACTATTGTGCACACTTGGGCTAATGCAGACGATGGGATGATTTATAGCGCATGAAAATGCCAAGCCCTCGCCGGGAATCGAACCCGGGTCCTCGGGGTGAAAGCCTAGTACGCTATCAACTAGGCCACCGAGGCGGCTAGAATACAATATAATCTTGTAAAGAGTGAAAAATGTAATTCAATAACGTCTCTCTCTCTCTCTCTCTCTCTCTCTCTATCTATCTATCTATCTATCTATCTATATATATATATATATATATATATATATATATATATATATATATATATATATATGTATATTTATTATTATTATTATTTGCGCATAGACCCTGTTCGATCACGCAAAGCACTCCGACTCATGTCTTGTTCCTTCTAATCCTCCACACCTCCCTCATCCTGTCCCCATGGATCCTCTTCCGCGCCTCCGTCCATTTTACCCCTGCTCTCTTTGGGATTTCATTCTCTGGGACCTTCCAACCGAGCATCTTTCTCCTGAATGCGCGCCTGTCTTCAACATCTGTTGAGTCTATTCCTGCGTCATGTAGGTCTATTCTGACTTGTGCGATCCACGATATATATATATATATATATATATATATATATATATATATATATATTCATAAGTTAATGCAGGGGTTAATCACTGCCACATTTGCAGATGACACTGCTATAATGGCCTCCAGTAATGATCCTCAGACAGCTTCTCAAACATTGCAGCATAGTTTGAAACTAGTTCAACTTTGGGTGGCAAAATGGCTTATAAAAGTTAATGAGGCTAAATGTCAACATATAACCTTCACATTAAGGAAGTATACATGTCCAGCAGTATCCCTAAATAAACTGATACCGCAGACCTCAGAAGTGAAGAACCTGGGAATTCATTTGGACAGACGTCTGAATTGGCAGAAACATATTTTTACTAAGCATAAACAACTTGGTATTATACTCAGAAATATGTACTGGCAGATTGGGCACAAATCAAAACTTTCAAACAATAACAAAATGTTACTAAGACAATACTGAAACCAATATGGACGTATGGGATACAATTATGGGGTTCTGCTTGCAAATCAAATATTGCAATTTTACAACGCTTCCAATCTAAGATACTACGTTTAATCTTAACAGCTCCAAAAATAATCACAAATGAAATAATCCACAAGCAACTCAATATTCCGACCATCACAGAAGGAACTGAAACTTATAGCAATAGTTACCGACATCGAATATTAGCCCATCCAAATGTTTTGACTGAAAATTTAATGATGAGATCGAAAACACGAAGACTCAAGGGGAGAATACCTAGCGACCTGCCTGACAATTAACAGCTGACCTAACAGATACAACATTATGTAGCAATATTTTATTTTATTATTATTTATCTCTTTATTTGTTTCACCCAACTTTGGGGTACACTAAATCAACCACTTTTTAATGTTCTGTGCCTTCCTCGTAGCCCAGTATTGCTTCATTCGTTGTGATCTTGTTTTTCTTTCTTCGTCAGAGATTTGGACCGTTCGCTTGGATTTGACTTTGCCTTGGAACCGTTGCTTCTTGTCCTTGGTTATTGTTTTGGCTGTTTTGTCCATGAGCATAGTGTCAGTGATCTGCAGTTCTGTTATGTCTTTCTCCGTTTCTCTAAACCAAAGTGGTTTGGCTCTTCTACTGCGAAAGTAGTCAAATATTTTTTTGGTTAGTCTATTTTTGTCCATTCGGAGGATAAAAATCAATTCTCCTTTTTCTTATTGTGTCTGATAGTGTTTCAGTTTTTTGGTAAAGAGTTTCATTACTGATGTGGAGTAATTGGTTGTTACGGAATTTGGGGCCTAAGATTTTTCGTAATATCTTTCTTTCTTTGATCCCCAGCCTTTCAAGTGGGCCCTGGATTGTGAGAGATAATGTTTCAGCTGCATATAAGGCTTCTGGTTTAATTACCGTATGATAATGCCTTATCTTTGTATTCCAGGAGAGGGACTTCTTGTTGTATGTGTCCTTGGTAAGTTGGAAGGCTAATTCAACTTTATTTCTCCTTTATTATTATTTATATAATACTCATTATTTGTATGTATCAATGGGTACATGCTTTCATGTCAATATTTTAGCTATACAATTTACTTAGTGTCCTGTAGACAGATTATAAATAATAATAAATAAATAAATAAGTTTATTTATTAAACATTAAAAAAACAACTATAATCAGATTCCACCTGTTTATATTTCATAGTCATTTACGTATAGGCCTACAGCTTGTTATTACAGCTACAGCCTGCAGTAGAAGCAGAAGCAATGGTGTGATCAGCAGAATTTGATCAACAAGAATTGAACAATTCAGAACTGATTAAACGTTATCAACAAAAATATTTCAACAATAACTTAATTTTTCTAATTTCGTGATAAACTTGTCAGAATTAAATCCTCTAACGCAGCTGTCTCGCTGACGTCTGAACGCTTTTCGACAGTAGAAGCAAACACAATGGTGTGATCAGCAGAATTTGATCAACAAGAATTGAACAATTCAGAACTGATTAAACGTTATCAACAAAAATATTTCAACAATAACTTAATTTTTCTAATTTCGTGATAAACTTGTCAGAATTAAATCCTCTAACGCAGCTGTCTCGCTGACGTCTGAACGCTTTTCGACAGTAGAAGCAAACACAATGGTGTGATCAGCAGAATTTGATCAACAAGAATTGAACAATTTAGAACTGATTAAACGTTATCAACAAAAATATTTCAACAATAACTTAATTTTTCTAATTTCGTGATAAACTTATCAGAATTAAATCCTCTAACGCAGCTGTCTCGCTGACGTCTGAACGCTTTTCGACAGTAGAAGCAAACACAATGGTGTGATCAGCAGAATTTGATCAACAAGAATTGAACAATTCAGAACTGATTAAACGTTATCGACAAAAATATTTCAACAATAACTTAATTTTTCTAATTTCGTGATAAACTTATCAGAATTAAATCCTCTAACGCAGCTGTCTCGCTGATGTCTGAACGCTTTTCGAAAATCAGATCTCACTATCGTAAAACAGTATTGAAACCTGCCTTTTACTTTAAACTTTAAAGTTGCTTTAAAGAAAACTTTAAAATTACGAAAATGAATCTAGACAGCAGTCAAATTCAATTTGTTAATTTCAACTTATTTTGAAATTTCAAAACGATTATTTATGCAGTTTCTAACGCTGATTGCGATGGTGAAGTAGGTCTATTGTTGTGATCTTTAAAAAAATGTATCTTTAGATTTTGTTGGGTTAAAAATTCTTCGAGTAAAAAAAATTGTTCTTAAGACCCTGCGAAGGAAATGAAAAACATTATTGTAGTTCGAAGTATTGAGAGGATTTAGATGTCCCACGTGGTACCCGAGTCTAACACACACTTATACTTACAACACTACACTTGCGACTTTAACACTTTACACTCACACTTACATTTAGGGAGGCGATAATAGCCTTAATGTGCTTTTCGCCGTAAAATAACAAAAATAAAAAAATGTTATTATTAATCGTGTTCTCTCGTTCGGCTCTATTTGGTTCTTTTTCCGAAAATACCCGAATCAATGTTTACATCCGAGAGTGGTGAAAGTGCACGATGCGCTAAGGAAGTTTTCATTTTGAAATATAGATTTTATATGGCTAATCTGTCCATATGTAATGTCTGAGTGTGTTTGTGTACATCACTTTAAGATTGCAATAACTGTTAAACTAAGTGGGATTTCGACAAAGATTTGCAAAAAGCAGACGTGTCTCAGGACTTTTTTAAAGTTTTTAAACCTTAAATTCTTCCGGAACGGGCAGTCCGCATTGTAACGACATACGAATTGCACCTATCGTTTGGCGAAACCGAATTCTATCGTGTGTATTTTAATCGTGTAACTGTGTTCAGTGTTTGTGACATGTGTTTTCAAAGTTTTGTTTAACTTTGTGACGACCTCAACAGTGGGATTGGACATTTTGTATTACGGCCTGAAGATGAAACCGTAAGGTTTGAAACCGCGTTAGCCTTTACGAGGTGAGGAAATAGACCACTAGAAGGAAAAATAGGTCATAATTTTAATTATTTAAATATGTGGTCATGTAGCTATGTTGCAATAATGAAACTTAAATTTTCATGCATTTTTTGTCAAAATTTTTCAAAAAAACTCTTTGGTTTATGATCAATCGTAAAGAACTATAAACGGCTGGGAATTTATAATCAATATTTTGCAAAACTACAAACGTTTGAGATTTATAATTAATCTTTTTTTTTAGAGACTATAAATGGCTGAGAATTCACAATTATTATTTTTTCAAGTCTATAAACTATTGAGAATATATAATTAAACATTTTTCAAAGAATATAAACGGCTGGGAATCCATAATAAATATTTCTTCAAGACTATAAACTTTTGGGAATTTATAATTAATCCTTTTGTAAAGACTATAAACGGCTGATAATTCACAATCAATATTTTTTTCAAGTGTAGAAATGATTGGGAATTTATAATTAATTCTTTTTTAAAGACTATAGACGGCTGCGAATTCACAATAATTACATTGCAAGACTATAAACGATTGGTAATTTATAAGTAAAGATTATAAAAGGCTTAAAATTTACCATAAATATTTTGCAAGACTATAAACGTTTGGATATTTATAATTTATCATTTTTTACAGACTATAAATGGCTGAGAATTCACAATTAATATTTTTTCATGTCTTAACTATTGAGAATATATAATTAATCATTTTTTAAAGAATATAAACGGCTGGGAATCCATAACCAATATTTTGCAAGACTATAAACGTTTGGAGATTTATAATTAATCCTTTTTTAGAGACTATAAACGGCTGAGAATTCACAATCAATATTTTTTCAAGACTAAAAACATTTGGGATTCATAATCAATATTTTTTTCAAGACTACAAACGATGGGAATTAATAAACAGAAGTTTTTCAATACTAGAAATAATTGGGAATTCATAAACAAAAAATTTCAAGGCTTCTGTCGGCGATTCATAAAAAATACTTTTACAAGATTATAATTGGTTGGAAATTCATACGAGTCAATCAAATTTCGTAATCAAGGCTTTTGTTTTGATGGCTTCTGAACAGGATATCCGGGGGAGAGAATCTTTGATGTGAGAAATGTTTGACCATCTTAATCATCATTGTGATGTGAGAAATGTTTGATCATCGTAATCATCATTGTGATGTGAGAATGTATGATCATCGTAATCATCATTGTGATGTGAGAAATGTTCGATCATCTTAATCATCATTGTGATGTGAGAAATGTTCGATGTTTAATCATCATTGTGATGTGAGAAATGTTTGATCATCTTAATCATTATTGTGATGTGAGAAATGTTTAACCATCTTAATCATCATTGTGATGTGAGAAATGTTTGATCATCTTAATCATCATTGTGATGTGAGAAATGTTCGATCATCTTAATCATCATTGTGATGTGAGAAATGTTTGATCATCTTAATCATCATTGTGATGTGAGAAATGTTTGATCATCTTAATCATCATTGATGTGAGAAGTGTTTGATCATCTTAATCATCATTGTGATGTGAGAAATGTTGATATCTTAGTTAAAAATGTTTTTGTACTATTTATTTTGTTTTACAATGATAGATATGTGTATTATTAAGTTTCGTTCATTTCTCCAAATTTGTGGATTACCAACTTTTGTAATTCTAAGGCAAACAAATTGAAAACGCAGACAGGCGAGGTTGTGTCACGTGGGGCATTCCAGTAGCAGTCACGATCCATTCTATGCTTAATTAACACTTTTAATTGATTAATGAACCCGCTGTCACGACTACACAGCGCAAAGAACGCTCGGGAATGTTAACTACTCCCGGCCCCAAGCACATGTTAAATAAATAGCGTGTGTTTTGTACCTTCCTTTACAATATTAGTGCATTCCATATCTTTTTGTTTCTTCTGCAGAGTGTGTTGTAAAAAACGTTTTCACGAAGTAACAGAAAACTTTATGTCTAAGAGGAAACTATATCTATAAGGAATCTGTATGTCTATGAGGAAACTGTATATATACATTTAAATACAGGATCCAAGAAGTAACAGAAAACTTTATGTCTAAGAGGAATATATATATATATATATATATATATTTAGAAAAATGTTTCTATGAATAAAAAATAATGAATAATGAATGTTTTTATGAATAAAAAAATAAGAATTCAGGGCTTGATTACCCACATAAAAATTAAAGGAAAAGTTCCAATAAACATAGGTCCAAAAACGCTTCGTTGTTTCTGTCTGGCCGCCATATTGTTTTTTAAAAGAGTCAATTTATGTCTTGAGAACGGTTCAAGGTAGCTTCATGAAATTTGGCAGTCATATACGTACCTGTATGAACGACTGTTTACAAAAAACCTAAGTTTTATCTTAAAAGGTTTCAAAATGGCGGAATAAGTAACTTTTTAATCTTTTATTTTATGAAAATTACTTCAGTTAGATAAAATATTGTACACTTCATTATGAAAAAAATGAAATTTTATTTTTCAAAATGGGATAAAAAATAATGAAGTTGTAACACAATTATATATATATATATATATACACGGCATTTTCGAAGTTATTCTCGCTCCAAGTCTAAAGTCATACTCAACAATATATTCAAAAATTTTGCAACCTTTTGAATAAGAGTAGTCGTTGGGGTGAGGGCGGTAGTTGGAAGGAAGGGGAACCATATTTAAAAAATAAATCGAAAAGCGATCGGTTAACAATAGATAAATGCACGATTGAACGAGAAATCACAAATATATTTGTGTAAAAACAGTGTCCAAAACAACATGTGTTTGGTATTCGAAATGCTTGTCCCGGCTTGTACGACGGGCAGGGATAGGGCCACATAACCTATAAGTTTAATGACTTTTAAGTAAATATTGAAATTGTTCTAAGCACTTTATGTAAAAAAGTGGCATTTGTATTAGGATTGTCTATTCGTGATTAATAAGTTAGCTTCGTAAAATATAAAAATATTGTCTGATTTGTGATGCCGCGCATGCGCATCCACGATGTCGTTTTGCCTGTGACAATTGAAAGTATCTTTTATGTTAAAATTTTCAACAAACAGTAAGTTTTGCAATGTCAGCCGGTTAATAAAATCTTTCTAAAGTACCTCATTTGTGCCTGCACGAATAGTATGTGCTGAGAAAAAGATATGTTGGCTGGAGAAAAATATATATGATGTTAAACGAATTAAAATACCGTAGCAAAACATTAATATTCAGGTGGCAGTTTCTTGCGCGACCAATAAGTTAAAAGTTAAATGATACGTTTTGGTTTGTATGGTTATTTTATTGAAATTTTTTTTAAACAATCAACAATATAAACAAGAATTAATTGTCATAAAATCTGTCTTTCCAGAATTAAACATGTCAAATTTGTAACGAACATTAAAACCATTTTCTAAATGTCAGGAACAGTGAGCCTACGTGTCATTTAATGGTTGTCCGGAAGCTAATATTTCGGAAAAAATTAGGAAATAGAATTTTATTTCGCGCAAAATCAAACAGTCACCTAGTGTGTTGCAATAAAAGTGGGATCATTTTCAGAAACTCTTATTAGCGTATATATAGTGTTAGCGAACAGCGTCCGGTTAATTACATTCTATACAGAGAGATCGAGATGTCCCGTTGTTCGATCACGTTCAATGTCCAATCGATATGAAAGCCTCTGACACATACAGACCGTGGGAACGTACTCGAGGTCAGTGCCCAGTGGTCTCATTTCATTTCGAAACGATTTCTATAAAATAACAGTTGACATTCCTTCAATCGTGTATCCGATCTGGCTGTGTTCGATGTTTTTGTTTATTATAAATCAAAAATCTAGCGAAAATTTAAGTTTCGTAATTTAAATTTAATTATTTAACGCTAAAATAATTGGTTATAATACTTTTAAAAATAAAATTTTAGCTTTAAAATAGTTTAACAGTTACCAAAATAATTTAACAGTTATAAAAATAATTTAATAGTTACCAAAATAATTTAACAGTTACCAAAATAATTTAACAGTTATCAAAATAATTTAAGTTACCAAAATAATTTAACAGTTACCAAAATAATTTAACAGTTACCAAAATAATTTAACAGTTACCAAAATAATTCAACAGTTACCAAAATAATTTAACAGTTACCAAAATAATTTATCCGTTTTTTTAAGTGTGGTGACAAGCGGAGTATCCTAGGCTACAGCCCCGCAGGGGGGTGCAGACCAGCTGCACCTATTGAGAGGATTTAGACGTCCCTCGCGATACCCGTGTCTAACACTCACAACACTACACTTACTACTTTAACACTTTACACTCACACTTACATTTAGGGAGGCGATAATAGCTCAATTTGCTTTTCGCCTTAAAATAAAAAAAACCTAGGCTACAGCTCAATACAGGTTAACCAAAAATTTATTGTTTGTAAATAATAAAATAACGTTTACAACTTAAGAAGTTGGAAGGCTTCGAAATCTGGACATATATTTTTTTCAAATTATTTATTTTAAGGCGAAAAGCATATTGATGCTATTATCGCCTCCCTAAATGTAAGTGTGAGAGTAAGTGTTAAAGTCGTAAGTGTAGTGTTGCAAGTGTAAGTGTGTTAGACTCGGGTACCGCGAGGGACGTCTAAATCCTCTCAATAGGTGCAGCTTGTCTGCACCCCACTGCGGGTCTGCACATATACAAGAATGTTGAGGATTTGTTGAGTTGGATACACCAAGTAAAAAAACTGAGAGGTTTTTGAGAAGATGTAATAGAAAAACTAGTAAAAATAGTCAGAATTAGAAAGCTACCCTATTTGGATCACATTTTTAATACCCTATTGTAAGGTATTTAGAAAATTACTGTATCCTCCAACCTATAATAAAAGGCAAAATTGGATTTTTTTTTTTTTTTTTACGTCCGACTATTGTGCACACTTGGGCTAATGCAAACGATGGGATGATTTATAGCGTATGAAAATGCCAAGCCCTGGCCGGGAATCGAACCCGGGTCCTCGAGGTGAAAGCCCAGTACGCTATCAACTTGGCCACCGAGGCGGCTAATTGGCAGTGAATACAGTAACGGAAGACATTGAACGTCTTAGCTTAGAAACGTACGCCAGTGGTCCAATATGGTATCATTATTGCCAACATGCGTAACGGATGATAAGAGAGTATTGTTAAGTTATTGTACTAACAACCATAAATGGAAAAAATGTGTTAGATTTTTTTTATTTACACATAAAAATAGTGTATCTTTTATCTTTAATTTTATCTATTTTAGTTAGAAATCACATATTTAATTTTTTCTTGATTCATTAGGTTAAATTAAACAGACAAAATCATTTTGGAAACGATTTGAAAATCAGTACAAAATACGTTAAGGTTTTAGGTCACTATGTTCAGTATAATGATTTGCCTTCCCTAGCTTCGTCAATTCTAATTTCTTTGACGCGTTTCGGAGGACCTTTATCTTCAAAAACTATATCTATACTCAACTGGAGTGTAGATATAGTTTTTGAAGATGGAGGTTCTCCGAAACGCGTCATCGAAATTAGAATTGACGAAGCTAGGGAAGGCTTCAGTACTATAATTATACTGAACATAGTGATAGTAATACTAGCAGAAAAGAAGAATATAAAAAGAGTTTTAGGTCACTTAAAAATTTGTTATCACTAACATATAAAATTAAAAAAGGTTTAATCACGTAAACACTAAAAAACTGCATTAAGGGTATATTATACTATCAAAGATATTTGTTAAATATCTGAGCATATATATTGTTCGAATATCTGTCAAAGTTGTATCAAAGAAAACACATTACTTTCGTCAAATTTCTTTGACCAGCTGGGTTATATTTTGAGGTTATGTTTACTTTTTTTTATTTTCACGTCCGACTATTGTGCACACTTGGGCTAATGCAGACGATGGGATGATTTATAGCGTATGAAAATTCCAAGCCCTGGTCGGGAATCGAACCCGTGTCCTCGGGGTGAAAGCCCAGTAAGCTATCAACTAGGCCACCGAGGCGGCTGGTTATATTTACTAAAGTGTAATGAATCGAATAGTGTTATACTGCTGCATTAAGCGTTACTAAATAAAAAGGAGGGAAAACCTAGTTTGGGTCCGACCATGGATACAAAGGAGAAAAATACTAGGTGTAAGTGTCACCGTTAATAAAGAATTGCATTTGGGAGATTGTGATTCAAACAGACGATTTTTAAGAATGAGCGTATTTTAAATTTCAGTGTTTGTAAGCATTATTGTGGATATTCCACAAACATTCTTCTTTTTCGTATTGTAAAATTAATGTTTTTACTGCTCCAAAAATCTATAACAATTCCACCGTCGTTAAAAAATTTTATGTAACGAAAGGAACAATGTGACACAAACAGGAAATAACAAAATTTTGAGTAATTACCTATGTATTTTCAAAATCTTTGTCAAAGCTTATATGTCAAAGATTATTTGAAGATTGATAAAAGGGATAGTTGATCAAAGAACAGTCAAATTTATTTAATCGAAAATCGTTGGTAAAAGAAATTTAACGTTTCTGTGACAGTGCAATATGCCCTTACACTACGATTTATTGAATACGGACGAATTTTGTCTTTATTTAAACAGATTTTGTTTAAAAGTTGAAAATGAAGCAATAAAACTTTTCCAAGTTTTTTAGATACTCTACTATGAGATCGACATATGTGCTAAATATCATGCTCGTGGGACGTGTTTTGATTGTGTTTCTGAATTTGAAATTTCAGTGAGTAAGATTGACGAAGTAGATAAAAATTCAAAGGCGCACCTAGGATTGGTTTTTTGGGGGGGGGGGTATTATTCAAGAGTTAGGACAGCTAGAGTGTAAAACGTATCAGTCTGACATGATAGAAGCGAATTTCCAGAAGTATTTCTCTTTACCTTAACCTTTCAAATTGAGATTTCACTATGCCAATCACCAATTAAAATCTGCATGTAACATTTTAAACTTTCAACGTTGGAAATACGCTACTGAACCCTGACCGCCGTCAAATTAAAATTCTTAAATTCAACGGATTTTGAGCTACTTTAAGCAGTGTTTAACGCTGATTACGACTGTAAAATTGGATTTGCGAAAAAAATCAAGGCAATGTCCGCCATTTTGAAACTTTTGATTTTGCTGCTTTACAAAATAGTCCAAGCTGTAACCATAATCGATTTTCGTGCCACGTTTGATTTCAATCGGAACAAAATAGTTCACGCGGGATAACAGGTAAATAGAAAATTTCCCGCTGAAAAAGAATACAAGGTGTGTTCAGAAAGTAACGAAAATTTTTAAATTTCGCGGGCTTGGAGAGTCCGATTGTCAAACATTTTTTTATTAGGTTGGTATACATGCCCTTGAAGTATGATAAAACTTTCAGCTTTTTTCATTTTTGACTTTGTCTGTGACAGCCACTAAGGTTAGACGTGTTTTTATGAGCTCGGCGATTTTCGTTTGTTAAAAGAAATGGATCAAAGAATTTGTAGCAAATTTTGCGTAAAAAATTGAATAAAGTGTAACAAAATGTGTGAAATGTTAACAAAGGCCTATGGTGAGTCTGCTATGAGTAAAGCAAGAGTTTACGACTGGTATAAGCGTTTCCAAGAAGGCCGTGAAAACGTTGAAGATGACGAACGCCCTGGACGTCCCAGCACATCAACAACCTATGAAAACGTGGAAAAAGTGAACGAAATAGTAATGAACAATCGCCGAATCACAATTAGAGAGGTCGCTGATGGTGTTGGCATATCGATTGGATCATGTCATGACATTGTTTCCAATGTTTTGTATATGAAACGCGTGGCAGCAAAATTCGTTCCAAAATTGTTGAATTTTGAACAAAAACAGCGGCGAATGGAAGTTGCTCAGGAGTCACGAAATGAAGTCAACGACGATGCAGAATTACTGAAACGTATTATAACATGTGACGAAACATGGGTTTACGGATATGACGTCGAAACTAAGGCTCAATCGTCCCAGTGGAGGCATTCTGGCTTGCCAAGACCGAAAAAGGCTCGACAAGTGCAGTCGAACGTGAAGGTTCTCACTGTGTTCTTCGATATTAATGGCATAGTGCATCATGAATTCCTGCCAGCAGGTGAAACGGTCAATAAGGAGTCAAAAGTTCAACGCCGTTTGCGTAAAGTAATCCGAAAAAAATGCCCGGATCTGTGGAAAAACAATTCATGGCTTTTGCACCACGATAATGCACCAGCTCACACTTCCTTGCTTGTTAGTGAATTTTTGGCCAAAAGCAGTAGTGTAACGATGCCCCATCGTCCATATTCGCCAGACATGGCTCCGTGTGACTTTTTCCTATTTCCAAAAATAAAAAGAACCTTACAGGGCCGTCGGTTTACAGCCGTAGATGACATTAAAAGCGCATCGCTGAAAGAACTAAAGGCTATCTCAAAGATCGAGTTTGAGAAGTGTTTCGAAGATTGTAAGCAGCGCTGGCCCAAGTGCATAATCTCCAATGGGGACTATTTTGAAGGCGACAACATCAATGTAGAAGAATAAATAAATATTTTGTTCAAAAAATTAAAATTCTCGTTACTTTCTGAACACACCTCGTATATCATTAAAATTGTAGGCTTTTGACGGCTAATAGTACTTATGCAAAAAGTATAATGTGATATGTAAACATATATAATATCTTCTAAGATAAAATGTCTTGTTTTCCTTTTTGATTCTTCGTCCTACGGGTATTCTTTACAAAAATGGCGGCCAACACTGGGATCAAATAAATATTTATACAGACCCACAACTAGCTACGTTACAAATTTGGCCTTATTCACGTTTTTCGCCGCTTATAAGTAGCTACGGACTGTACCGCAAAAAGAAAACATGCTTTAATATTGGCATGACACAAATACTGTATTGCAATTTTTTTTTTGATCGGCCTTGTAATGTCGAGGCCGTCCAGCTAGAGCGAGGACGGTTCCGAGTAATTGAATTAAAGAAGAGATTTACAAGGCCAAACAAGGCTCATGTAGGTCACTGGTGGCCGCGTAATTTCACCAATTAGGAAAAAAATATTAGCGATAAAAGGACACCAAGGGGCCCGTGCGAAATTTCGGACTATGAAAGTTGTAAATAAACACAGCCTTTTGAATAAGAGTAGTCGTTGGGTTGGCGGTAGTTGGAAGGAAGGGAAACATGTTTAAAAAATAAATCGAAAAGCGATCGGTTTGAAATAATAATCACAAATTTATGAGTCATTGTAGTATATACATTTCAATACAGATAATTGTTTTTAATAGCAGGGAATTACAATATGTAGTTGTAAACGATATTTGATGTAATAATGTAATATTACTGTACTTTTTGTATTTCATTTTCTTTAATGGATACAAACATGTTAGCTGATTTAGTTACCTTTGAAAAAAATTTAAAATTTTATTTTAAGGCGAAAAGCACACTGAGGCTATTATCGCCTCCCTAAATGTAAGTGTGAGTGTAAAGTGTTAATGTTGTAAGTGTAAGTGTTTCTTATACTCGGGTACCGCGAGGGACGTCTAATTCCTCTCAATAGACTTAGATTAGTCTGCACCCCCTGCGGGGTTACCTTTGAAAAGGCTATAATAACTACGTGAGTAAAGAAGGCATTTGGTAAATACAATCCTGCTCTTTGAAGTGTTTGTTCCTGCGACTTGTTTATAGTGATAGCAAACGCAATTTTAATAGTTAACTGTCTTCTGGTCAACTGAAAAGGCACGCTTGGATCAGATGATGTTAAGTTTTATCCGTGGTATTTAATAGTTTTCCCGGCGTCAATCAACTGCGCCTTAGTTGTGAATTCATTGAGTTTAGTTATAAACACGCGTTTGTGTAAAAACAGTGTTCAAAACATGTGTTTGGTATTCGAAACGCTTGTATTGGCGGATTAAGTAACTTTTTAATCTTATATTTTATAAAAATACTTCAGTTAGATAAAATATTGTCCACTTCATTATAGAAAAATGAAATTTTATTTTTCAAAATCCGATAAAAAATAATTAAGTTGTAACACAATTATATATATATATATATATATATATATATATATATATATATATATATATATATATATATATATATATATATATATTTATTTATTTTGCCTATATGAAAAACCGATGTGGTTATCATCGCCTATACTCAAAATAATAATATAAAAGAACGATATATATATGGCATTTTCGAAGTTATTCTCGCTCCAAGTCTAAAGTCAAACTCAACAATATATACAAAAATTTTGCAACCTTTTGAATAAGAGTAGTCGTTGGGGTGAGGGCGATAGTTGGAAGGAAGGGGAACCATATTTAAAAAATAAATCGAAAAGCGATCGATTAACAATAGATAAATGCAATTGGAATGAGAAATCACAAATATATTTGTGTAAAAACAGTGTCCAAAACATGTGTTTGGTATTCGAAACGCTTGTCCCGGCTTGTACGACGGGCAGGGATAGGGTTACATAACCTATAAGTTTAATTACTTCTAAGTAAATATTGAAAACGTTCTAAGCACTTTAAAATAGTGGCATTTGTAATAGGATTGTTTATTGTTGATTATTAAGTTAGCTTCGTATAATATACAACATTTTGTTTTGCTTATAACCGTTAAAAGTGTATTTTATGTTAAAATTTTCCACAAACATTAAGTTTTAACGCAAAATCGTTTTGCAATGTCAGAAGCCGGTTAAAAAATTTTTTCTAAATGTACCTCATTTATGCCTGTACGAATAGTGTGTGCTGAGAAAAATGGATTTTAATTGCAAATTATAAAAAAGTGATAATTAATAATCAATTTAATTTATTCAAAAAAGATTTAAAACATATATCAGAGATGTTCATACGTTATTTTATTTTAATATTTTATATTTATTTGAATCTTTTTAAATAAATAAATAACTTCCTTGTAACAATACGGATTCAGTAGGAGAGAGTCATTAATGTACTTTCTCTATGCTTAAAGTATGAAAGTTAAAACTTTTTTTAATTTATGCAACAACGCATTGGTTACATATGTTTAAAGAACCGCTTGTGTACATTGCAGATCGCGTTACCAAATCAGGGCGCAGGTTAGGCAAAATGGATACACCCCTTTAGTTGAATCTCTGATGATTTGAAGCCTTCACACACTAAATTTTACTAGCCGATTTCATCAGAAATTGAGTTATTGAAACGGCCATCATCGTAAAACCCTGACCCGTGACCTTTAAATGAGTACCGATCAGTAACTGAACACCATTTTTTCAGGCGTTGTCAAATCGTTTATGATGTAAGACTGATATAAATATTACTTTTATAGCCGTTTTTCTGGTTAAAAGGTCTTAAAAAAGTAACTAAAATAGAATTGTCTAAAAATTGAAACTAGTGATTTTTTTTCAAATTACTGTTCAAATATTAAGGCGTTAAGTTTTAAGAGGACCCCAGTAAAGTTTAAATGAAAGTAATTTTACAAAGATAATCTTTTTCGTTAATGTTTTTGAACTAAAACATTGGAAAACAGGAAAAAAAATCTCAAACTAGTTCCATGTATTTAAAAAAAATGTTGTTTATAAAGATTTAGTTTTTATTTATCCTCAAAAACCAAGATTTTTAAATTTAAAATTCGCTACACTAATTCGACTATGGAGCTTCGAATATGACAAAATTTTAATCAAAATCTGATCAAATGATTAAAAAAACCTATTATTGAACCAAAAATACAAATAATGTATCATATTTTCTTCTCATTTTTATTTTAATCAGGGTAATTCGTTCGAAAACACGACACATGATTTTTATTTTTCGTTCAATAATAGACAATATAAGCGACAATTAGGTAGTTTTTAACAACATAACCGCAAATTTATTATAACCTATCAGCTGTTCAATGAAATCAGCTGATCGTTACGGATTAATATAAAACAACTGATCTTTTAATATAACTACCAAAATTAAATTAATTCATTCATTTCACATATTTACATCGGACAAACGTCTTCATAGTTTACGTAGTGTAGTGGTTATGACGTGCGCCTTACACGCGCAAAGTCCCCAGCGGAAAGTACGATAATTTGTAATTATACTTAATTCAATATGAGGCTTGCGACGCGCAATATATAAGCCTATCAATATAAATGTTCCTCACATATACATATATGTTAAAATTAAACATATTTTTTGTTTTTTATTCTTTACAATTTTTACTGCTTCATAGCCTAACTACATTTCTACAGAATAGAAATAACATAAGTTGGGAAAGTTTTTGCATTCTTTTTCGCACCAATTAGTGAGTTATTCAAATCTAGCAGTAAAACTCGTGGAAAACACTTTTCATCAGCAACCGCAATATAACTAGTGTATTTTGGTTGGTTGGTTTACTTACAAAAGACCAAATAAAAATGGCGGCCGTCCAAGGCTGAGCCCAGTGACTGGAACTGTTACGTCAAGCGTGGAAAAACTAGCAACTAGCGCGTACTGACTCGGAAAACCCGCTTCTGTTTGTTCGTTTCGTTTGAATAACAAACGCTTGCGTAAACCACGTACAATAAGAAATGGCCTTACCTTTTTTAATTAAAAAGAAAATTCTGTCTGTATAGGCCTAAATAAACCACAAATGTATTTCACGTGTCTTGTTTGATCATGGGCGGGTCCAGCCAGTTCGATTTTTTTTTTTTTTTTTTTTTTTTTAACGTCCGACTATTGTGCACACTTGGGCTAATGCAGACGATGGGATGATGTATAGCGTATGAAAATGCCAAGCCATCGCCGGGAATCGAACCCGGGTCCTCGGGGTGAAAGCCTAGTACGCTATCCACTAGGCCACCGAGGCGGCTGCAGCCAGTTCGAATTAAACGGACCCGGTAAATCATAAAATATTATCATAACTTCCAATAATTTTATACAAATATGCAAGAGTTACATTTGAGCCTAAGTATATTCTTTCACTGGGTTCCGGGGCATAGGGGAGTTGAGGGTAATGAGGAGGCAGACCGACTGGCTGGACATGATCTGCATCTGAGTTTATCGGACCTGAACCGGCTTTAGGGATTTCTCTATCGTTGGCCAGGTCCGCTATTAATGGGTGGATTACATGTCAACACCAAGTAAGATGGGACAACATTCATGGGCATTCCCACAGTAAACGTCTCTTAAGCAAAGTTCCTTCTGGAGGAATCAAAGGGCAGCAGATGTTCCATGACCCAGGAGGATCATGGGGCTCATAACAGGGCACCGTGGTCTGAGGGTGCACATGAACATGAGGTGTATACCACGGAGAAAACGTGTGTAGATTGTGCAGGAAGGAGGAGGAAACTGCAGGTCACATAATTTATGATTGTGAGGCTCTGCTAGTAGGAGGCTAGGGGTTTTTGGTTTCCAAGACCCTAGGGATCTTCAGCAGAGTGAGCTAGTCAGCGGATTGTTGGAACTTATTTGGAGCACCAATCTGCTGAACTTGGTATTTTAAGAGGTTAGTTGCACAATAGGTCAGTCGATCGCAGTGCCTGGGGTTGAACTATTCCTTCCTCTAGTATATAATCCTAATCTTAAGTACATTCATCTACTTTTGCGGCAATAAATTAAATACTTATGATAAAATTTAAAAAACTATATCATTATTGTAGTACACATGGTTTACTTTGGAGAGGGACTGTCACATGGAATACTAAATACAGACGGTAATATAAATCAAAATTATAAAAAAATAAATGAAAATATATTTTATAAACTCGTTCACTAAGTTCATGGATTTAACTGATAATTCACATCAGTAACGAAGTCTAACTTTCTATTTTTCAGCTTCGATAATTCATCAATAATTTTGTTTGGTCCTATTTCGTCTGTTATTTCTCTGTTCACGTTCATATCCATCGTGTCCTGACTAACAAATGCGTGCGCGTATTTATTCCTTCTTCCTCGTTTCTCTTCAAGGATAAGTTAAACTTCAACCTATCCCGCTGTACCTGTGCAAGCAGGTATCCGAGAAACCGCGTTTTAATATAAAGAGTAAAATTATACCAATAATTGGTATTTTTATTTAACTTCATTACGTAATTAGTAAATTCGTATTTTTTAAAATTGTTTTCAATTCCAAAAGTGGCCTGCAGCCAATGGACCCGCCATTGCGTTTGATTTGGCGTGGATTCTACCATTTCCTGTACAATTAGAAGCTGGATCTTTGTCAATTGAATTTATTTAGGCTTCCACTTATTAATATATTTTTATTAAATCAAAAATCTGTATGTTTTCCCGGAAAATAAATCTAAATGTCTGCGTGGATTGGCATGACGTTTTGCTAACATACACTTTAAATACTAGGTTAGGTTAGGTTTGCAATTCAGTCGTCAAATCCAAGTAATAATTGATTAATTATTAGAATGCAACTGTATAGAAGTGCAGGTTAGGTTAGGTTAGGTTATAGGTTAGATTAAGTTTCAATTTCAGTCGGCAAATCCAAGTAATAATTGATTAATCATCGCATTAATGACTAGAATGCAACTGTATAGAAGTGCAGGTTAGGTTATAGGTTAGATTAGGTTTCAATTTCAGTCGGCAAATCCAAGTAATAATTGATTAATCATCGCATTAATGACTAGAATGCAACTGTATAGAAGTGCAGGTTAGGTTATAGGTTAGATTAGGTTTCAATTTCAGTCGGCAAATCCAAGTAATAATTGATTAATCATCGCATTAATGACTAGAATGCAACTGTATATAAGTGCAGGTTAGGTTATAGGTTAGATTAGGTTTCAATTTCAGTCGGCAAATCCAAGTAATCATTGATTAATCATCGCATTAATGACTAGAATGCAACTGTATAGAAGTGCAGGTTAGGTTATAGGTTAGATTAGGTTTCAATTTCAGTCGGCAAATCCAAGTAATAATTGATTAATCATCGCATTAATGACTAGAATGCAACTGTATATAAGTGCAGGTTAGGTTATAGGTTAGATTAGGTTTCAATTTCAGTCGGCAAATCCAAGTAATAATTGATTAATCATCGCATTAATGACTAGAATGCAACTGTATAGAAGTGCAGGTTAGGTTATAGGTTAGATTAGGTTTCAATTTCAGTCGGCAAATCCAAGTAATAATTGATTAATTATCGCATTAATGACTAGAATGCAACTGTATAGAAGTGCATGTTAGGTTATAGGTTAGATTAAGTTTCAATTTCAGTCGGCAAATCCAAGTAATAATTGATTAATCATCGCATTAATGACTAGAATGCAACTGTATAGAAGTGCAGGTTAGGTTATAGGTTAGATTAGGTTTCAATTTCAGTCGGCAAATCCAAGTAATAATTGATTAATTATCGCATTAATGACTAGAATGCAACTGTATAGAAGTGCAGGTTAGGTTATAGGTTAGATTAAGTTTCAATTTCAGTCGGCAAATCCAAGTAATAATTGATTAATCATCGCATTAATGACTAGAATGCAACTGTATAGAAGTGCAGGTTAGGTTATAGGTTAGATTAGGTTTCAATTTCAGTCGGCAAATCCAAGTAATAATTGATTAATTATCGCATTAATGACTAGAATGCAACTGTATAGAAGTGCAGGTTAGGTTATAGGTTAGATTAGGTTTCAATTTCAGTCGGCAAATCCAAGTAATAATTGATTAATTATCGCATTAATGACTAGAATGCAACTGTATAGAAGTGCAGGTTAGGTTATAGGTTAGATTAGGTTTCAATTTCAGTCGGCAAATCCAAGTAATAATTGATTAATTATCGCATTAATGACTAGAATGCAACTGTATAGAAGTGCAGGTTAGGTTATAGGTTAGATTAGGTTTCAATTTCAGTCGGCAAATCCAAGTAATAATTGATTAATTATCGCATTAATGACTAGAATGCAACTGTATAGAAGTGCAGGTTAGGTTATAGGTTAGATTAGGTTTCAATTTCAGTCGGCAAATCCAAGTAATAATTGATTAATTATCGCATTAAGTATTAGAATGCAACTGTATATAAGTGCAGGTTAGGTTATAGGTTAGATTAGGTTTGCAATTTCAGTCGTCAAATCCAAGTAATAATTGATTAATTATCGCATTAAGTATTAGAATGCAACTGTATATAAGTGCAGGTTAGGTTATAGGTTAGATTAGGTTTGCAATTTCAGTCGTCAAATCCAAGTAATAATTGATTAATTATCGCATTAATGACTAGAATGCAACTGTATAGAAGTGCAGGTTAGGTTAGGTTTGCAATTTCAGTCGTCAAATTGAAGTAATAATTGATTAATTATCGCATTAATTATTAGAATGCAACTGTATAGAAGTGCAGGTTAGGTTAGGTGAGGTTATAGGTTAGGTTAGGTTTGCAATTCAGTCGTCAAATCCAAGTATAATTGATTAATTATCGCATTAATTATTAGAATGCAACTGTATAGAAGTGCAGGTTAGGTTAGGTTTGCAATTCAGTCGTCAAATCCAAGTAATAATTGATTAATTATTAGAATGAAACTGTATAGAAGTGCAGGTTAGGTTAGGTTAGGTTATAGGTTAGATTAGGTTTCAATTTCAGTCGGCAAATCCAAGTAATAATTGATTAATTATCGCATTAATGACTAGAATGCAACTGTATAGAAGTGCAGGTTAGGTTAGGTTTGCAATTTCAGTCGTCAAATTGAAGTAATAATTGATTAATTATCGCATTAATTATTAGAATGCAACTGTATAGAAGTGCAGGTTAGGTTAGGTGAGGTTATAGGTTAGGTTAGGTTTGCAATTCAGTCGTCAAATCCAAGTAATAATTGATTAATTATCGCATTAATTATTAGAATGCAACTGTATAGAAGTGCAGGTTAGGTTAGGTTTGCAATTCAGTCGTCAAATCCAAGTAATAATTGATTAATTATCGCATTAATTATTAGAATGCAACTGTATAGAAGTGCAGGTTAGGTTAGGTTAGGTTATAGGTTAGATTAGGTTTGCAATTCAGTCGTCAAATCCAAGTAATAATTGATTAATTATCGCATTAATGACTAGAATGCAACTGTATAGAAGTGCAGGTTAGGTTAGGTTAGGTTATAGGTTAGATTAGGTTTGCAATTCAGTCGTCAAATCCAAGTAATAATTGATTAATTATTAGAATGCAACTGTATAGAAGTGCAGGTTAGGTTAGGTTAGGTTATAGGTTAGATTAGGTTTGCAATTTCAGTCGGCAAATCCAAGTAATAATTGATTAATTATCGCATTAATGACTAGAATGCAACTGTATAGAAGTGCAGGTTAGGTTAGGTTAGGTTATAGGTTAGGTTAGGTTTGCAATTTCAGTCGGCAAATCCAAGTAATAATTGATTAATTATCGCATTAATGACTAGAATGCAACTGTATAGAAGTGCAGGTTAGGTTAGGTTTGCAATTTCAGTCGTCAAATTGAAGTAATAATTGATTAATTATCGCATTAATTATTAGAATGCAACTGTATAGAAGTGCAGGTTAGGTTAGGTGAGGTTATAGGTTAGGTTAGGTTTGCAATTCAGTCGTCGAATCCAAGTAATAATTGATTAATTATCGCATTAATTATTAGAATGCAACTGTATAGAAGTGCAGGTTAGGTTAGGTTTGCAGTTTCAGTCGTCAAATCGAAGTAATAATTGATAAATTATCGCATTAATTATTAGAATGCAACTGTATATAAGTGCAGGTTAGGTTAAGTTATAGGTTAGGTTAGGTTACAGGTTATATTTGCAGTTTCAGTCGTCAAATCGTAATAATAAAGTAATTAATTATCACATTAATTATTAGAATGCAACTGTATATAAGTGCGGACTGGCAGAAATTTAGTAACATGTTTGGTCTGTATCGATAGTTCTGGTACAATTTTCATAGATCAATCGATTATGAATTGTTTGTTCGATTCAGCATTTTTCATTGGGTCTTATTCATCTACTCAAACATCGAAGCGAAGCGCGTGTATTCAGTTAGTAATATATATATATATATATATATATATATATATATATATATATATATATATATCAATCGAATGGAAGAAACAACGGTTCCAAGGCAAAGTCAAATCCAAGCGAACGATCCAAATCTCTGACGTACAAAGAAAAACAAGATCACAACGAATGAAGCAATACTGGGCTACGAGGAAGGCATAGAACATTAAAAAGTGATTGATTTAGTGTACCCCAAAGTTGGGTGAAACAAATAAAGAGAGAGATATATTACTGTATGTGTGTGTGTGTGTGTGTGTGTGTGTGTGTGTGTGTGTGTGTGTACTCTCGCATTCGCAAATTTGGTCCGATTTGATTTAAACTTTTGCACACAAATCGATTCAGATATTAACTTAAACAAATTCTCTCTTCAGCAAAATTCGGTCAGTAGTTTTAATATTTCAATTTTTTTAAATTAATTTTTTATCTTGATTTTTTTTAAATTTTGTTTTTTTTGCGGCGAAAAACCGTTAAGGTTATCATTGCCATCACGCAAAATGAAGGTATAAAAAAAAAGGAATTAACAAAATGTACTTATATATATAAATAAAACAACAACAAACTATAATAGTAAAAATAAATTAAACAAAATTTAAATAACAGGTATAACTATATCAATAATAAATACTTAAGAACTAAATAACAATTAATAACAATTCGTAAAAGTATATATAAACATAACATAAATAAAGTTATTTAGTTAAAATAAATAAATAAAATAACACAAGCAATAACAACTATATAAATTAAATTTTATTTAAAACATGCAGTCGATGAAGGAAGTCTAGAACCCGGTCAACGGCCGAGGCACTATCTCCCAACATCGTCTGCAAACAGTTGCTCAGACCACATATAAAACGCACATTTTGGAAACCATCACAATCGAGCAATATATGTTTTATTGTAATGGTTTCCCTACAGAACTCGCATTCAGGTGGGTCCCCGCGTTCCATAAGAAATCCATGCGTTAACATGGAGTGACCAATGCGAAGGCGGGTGATCACCACCTCTTCTCTACGACTTGCACGTATTGACGACTCCCAAGGACGAACATTATTTTTAATTACCCTCAATTTGTTACTGCTTGTAGCTGCCCATTCATTTTCCCACTGTAGAAGAATTTAAATTTTGTTTTTACTATTGTAACCAACGTTAAAACCTGAATACGTTGGCATGTTCCAAATTTCAGGCTCCGTTGAAGTTTCAGGTTATTAGTATTAATTTATGCATAGGCTATATGAAATTTTTAATCTCATTTTGTGACTGTACATTTTTTATAAACAAAGAAATTTTAAAACACAGGTCTACACTTTCAAAAGGTTTTTTTACAAACCACAGATAACAAACACTGTTCCTTATCTACTATCGAACAATTTTATTACAAATTATAGACGACATTATAATAGAAGTAAGTAGATAAAAAAAAACATAAAGGCGGCATTGAGCTACTAACTTTCTCCGCATGAGAGCGCGCTGTATTGCATCCGAACAATAGCCCACTGCCTTCTGTATGTCAGAGAATGTTTTTATACAGATCGTGTTAATCGCTTTTTGTCGGCCATACTGTTTGTGATACGCCAGACTGGCCGACGTCTACCAAGGCCACTTGCATCTAGACGCACTGTACTGTAGGCTACATTTAAAAGTTGCATCAAATCAGCTGTTCAATTCGCAACAGCAAACGATGTTTTATAAATATTGAAAGATTAAAATCACGTCAGTTTTACAGTTTTATTGTAAATAGTTTATTATAAACGTTTTGGTTATTGAAATATATTGTTCATTTTTGCTACGTAACAACATACTTACTTGTTTAAAAAGCAGGAAAATTAAAAAAAACTTGGGCAGTACAGTACTGGCCGACAGCAGTGACTAGTTCTTTTGACATGCCTGACTGTATACTTTTTACTATTTTTATTTAATTATTTTTATAAAAAATTAGATGCATGCAGGAAAGAGCAACTCTTGAAAAGTACTTTCGTATTAAATTTCGGAAGTGAGTACACAACTTAGAAATTAACTGAAACTGTCACAGACTATGAATTTGATTGTTTTAGGCTATGTAAGGGACTTTAATAATTAATCAGTTTATAACCCTATTCTTGATAGTTATACATGACTATCTTATACTTATACTAGTTATACTTATACTATCTAAGTATAATAATATTTGTGATTCTGGCATTCAAAAATTGCTATAGATCATATACATTAAATAATTTAACTACATAAATTTAGAAAATACATATTTTTAATATTAACAAGAATAATAAACATAACGTCAATTGAAATTATATTGAAGCTATTGTGCGAAATCAGCTGTTTAGAAGTAGTCACTTTCAGTCTAGATATATACAAGAGCAATATATGCTGTGAGGTATGCATTATATTCAAGCGTGACGCGAAAGCAAATTTTGTCAACCGCTACCATACATATTTTCACTTTAAAAATACATTTTATTAATCAATAAACAAAAATTAGAGCTTTCCGTGACAGTAGAGCGTTCCGTGACGGCAAACTAAATATTTTACCGTGGAAAACATACACCCATACCCCGCGATAAGACGTAATCACTTCAAAAATACATTTTATTAATCACTAAACAAAAATAGAGCGTTCCGTGACGGCAAACTAAATATTTTTACCGTGGAAAACATACACCCATACTCCGCAATAAGACGTGATCACTTCAAAAAAGGTAAAAAAAACCTGCTTTATTTCTACCGTGTTAGGTTAGGTTAGGAATAGTTTTTAACCACCTAACATTATACGCGTCGAAATAAAGTTTTGTTTACCTTTTCTTTCGTTGACAATATCGGTTAAATAAAATAAAATAAATAAATATATCACAATGTATATCTATTTTTTCTTTTTGGTTTAATTGGTTAGTGTCTTTGCGAGGAAATAGGGTTTTTTCACATTTCCTTATAGTTCCGGCTTTTTAAACAAGTTGATCTATTATTATGAAGCAAGCATGATATCAATATGGAAGAAGGCTATCATGACTGCAAAATTGCGACAAATTAACGATTTAGTTTTTGACATTTTAATGGTATTTTTTGCGCAAATATTGTTTTCATATGTTGAAACAAAACGTACATAGCGCTACTTTTTCGAAAAATCTAATTTAAGCGTAATATTTATCGCTGAAAAACAAAATAATCGATCTAATTTCTTAAAATCGTTTAGGCCTAATCAGATCCGGGTTTCATTCATTCATGAGATCCGATCAGAACGTCCTTCAAATTTTTATTATTTTTGTCATTCCGGAAAGGTAAATTTGTTTTTATTTTAACTTTAGTAGGCTACACTGATTTCATGTATTGTGCACCTTAATATGCGATCAAGTTTTGATAAATTATTTTTAAATTTTTCGTGGAATTTATGCAGAAATAATTTATATGTAAACGTTTTTATAACATGTTTGAAGGTGTTGATTTTTTATTTCGCTAAAGAAAATATAAATTCAAGGCTGAAATTGTCAAGCATGCAGTTGGTAGGCCTGTTGATTTCTTTATTTAATTGACCAAGTGAAACGAGGTCTGTTTTAACTCGACCGTTCGGTATTTGGTTTGCGTTTGTTACTTAATTTTGACCAAAGACATTGACGGATTGTTTCGAATTTTGGTAGGAAACTACCTTGTTTGAAGTTCGAACGAAGTATTGTAAGATTTTTTTCATTCACTTCCTTTTCAAGATGGCGGTCTCTGATTCATAATGAAGATTGTGCGCATTTTGTGCCAAACAAATTGACCGATTGTTTTCAAATTTGGTACGAAACTACCTTGTATAAAACCCAAACGATATTGTAAGATTTTTACATTCACTTCCGTTTCAAGATGGCGGCCTCTTGTTCAACAAAAACGAGTGTACTTATCAAATCTTCGAAAGTTCAAATCGTTTTCGTTTTAATTTTTCTTAAAAAATTTTATTTCACCATCATAATCAGCGTTAAAAACTGCATAAATTATCAATTTTGAATTGTAAAAATCAGTTGAAATTAAGCAATTTAATTTTGACGGCGGTCATGGTTCATTTTAATATTTTCAGTGAAATTTAATAGTTTGAAAATCTTATAAATACAGATTTTAATGGAGAAATTAGGCGAGATAAAGAAAATACTTTTGGATATCAGCTTCTATCACGTCAGCGAGACAGCTGCGTTTCGTGATTATTAAATATTTGTACCGTCAACAGTGATTGTTGTATAAATATCCGCACAAAAGTAACCTAAAAAAAAATAGTTGGAACGTTACAAAAACCGTGTAAATATAAATGACAATATAATAGAAAAAAATAGTTGGAACTTCACAAAAACCGTGTAAATATTGACAATACAATAAAAAAAAATAGTTGGATCTTCACAAAAACCGTGTAAATATAAATGACAATATAATAAAAAAAATAGTTGGACCTTCACAAAAACCGTGTAAATATAAATGACAATATAATAAAAAAAATAGTTGGACCTTCACAAAAACCGTGTAAATATTGATAATACAATAAAAAAAAATAGTTGTAACTTCACAAAAACCGTGTAAATATTGACAATACAATAAAAAAAAATAGTTGGAACTTCACAAAAACCGTGTAAATATAAATGACAATATAATAAAAAAAAATAGTTGGACCTTCACAAAAACCGTGTAAATATAAATGACAATATAATAAAAAAAATAGTTGTAACTTCACAAAAACCGTGTAAATATTGACAATACAATAAAAAAAAATAGTTGTAACTTCACAAAAACCGTGTCAATATAAATGACAATATAATAAAAAAAATAGTTGGAACTTCACAAAAACCGTGTAAATATAAATGACAATATAATAAAAAAAAGTTGGAACTTCACAAAAACCGTGTAAATATAAATGACAATATAATAAAAAAAAGGATACAGAGGGCAGGAGAAGGACGAAAGGTGGAAAAAAACGGCAATTATAGAACTTGCTACGGTAAATAACCAGCCGCTTCGCAAAGAAAACACAACGCTAGTGTATCCCGCATTTCACGCGTTAGTTGGTTGAGTGATAGAGGTGGTGAGTGTTTTGTCTGGTAAAACAGAGGAGCTGAGCTGTTGACACATGTGTAGGAGCCGGGAGGACCACCCACCGGATAATTAGTGGGCTAATTAGTGTTCATAGCACAAACACTGTTCTGTATTCTATGATTTATAAAGCGGCTAATAATGTTTGACACGATGTTTACACGCCATGTTCCGACTTTCCACTTTAAAATGTGAAGAATTGCTCCGGCCACTTTCACACTTCCTTCTTGAATGTTCGCGAATTGTTGGACGTACGACCCAGCGCACCTGTCTTGCTGACATGATGGAAACGAATTTTTCCATATATAGTCATGGAAAAAATAATTTTTCCCTTACTAAGCTAATGCTAATGTAAGCAATTTTAAACGCAATTTTTCCTTATATATGTAACACACACACACACACACACACACACACACACACATAGGCCTATATATATATATATATATATATATATATATATATATATATATATATATATATATATATATGTGTGTGTGTGTGTGTGTGTGTGTGTGTGTGTGTGTGTGTGTGTGTGTGTGTGTGTGTGTGTGTGTGTGTGTGTGTGTGTGTGTGTGTGTGTGTGTGTGTGTGTGTGTGTGTGTGTGTGTGTGTGTGAGAGAGAGAGAGAGAGAGAGAGAGAGAGAGAGAGAGAGACTATATGATTTCAACCTGGAAATTTTTAAATTCTCTTGAATCACAGCAGCTTATTTCAACACTACTTGAGATAATAACGCAATATTTTATATCACTTAATGCACGTACGTAAATACTGTTTAAACCGGAAACGTATATAAAAAAGAAGGAAACAGGAACTTTGGGACAGGAGAGGGGAGTAATTGCACCATTTGTATCACCGTAGTGGAGGATGCCGCGGAAATGTGCTTGTTAGAGCAACAATCGCTTTGTTTCTAAAAACAGTTCATTGAGCGAAAACAGCGCTAACTTTGACTAACTACAACAATTAAATGTGTAAATGTGCTGCTATATAACACAGTATTTATGCAACATGTAAATGCATGTTTTATATATGTGAGATTATAGAAACGAGGAAAATTAACTTGTTTATTCATTTACAAAAAAACTATATTATTAGTACTTGTAGTATATTAGTACAAAAAGGTTATTAGGCCTAATACTTGCTAATTATTTTTCTCCTTCTTCGTCTTTTTCTCATCATCACCATCTTCTACTTCCTCTTCTACTTCGTTTTCTTCTTCCCTTGCTTCTTCTTCTTTTTCTTCCTTTCTTTTTCTTCTTCTTCTTCACTATTTTCTTCTCATTTTCCCTCTTTTCCATCTCTTTTTCTTCTTTCTTTTCTTTTTCCTCGTATTCTCCATTTTCTTGTTTTCCTTTTTCTTTTTCTTCTTCTTTCTCTTCTAATTCGTTTTCTTCTTCCCTTGATTCTTCTTCTTTTCTTTTTCTTCTCCTTCTTCACCATTTTCTTCTCATATTCCCTCTTTTCCCCTCTTTTTCTTCTTCCTCTTATTCTCCGTGTTCTTGTTTTCCTTTTTCTTCTTCTTCCTCTTCTACTTCGTTTTATTCTTCCCTAGCTTCTTTTTCTTCTTCCTTTCCTTCTTTTTCTTCTCCTTCTTCACCATTTTCTTCTCATTTTCCCTCTTCTTCTTTTTCCCTCTTTTTCTTTTCCATCTTTTTGTTCCTTTTCTTCTTTCTTTTCTCCTTACTCTTATTCTCAGTTTCCATGTTTTTCTTTTTCTTCCTCGTCTTCTCTTCTTTATTTCTTTCTTCTTCTTCCTCCTCTTTTTCTTTTTCTTGTTCTTGATCTTCTTCTAGTTTTTGTTCTTATTGTTCTTGTTTTTGTTTTCCTTGTTGTGATTATTGTTGTTTCTTCTTCCTCTTATTATTATTGTTCTTGCTCTTCTTCTTGTTCTTGTTTTTGTCCTTTTTCCTCTTGATTTGGTTTTTGTATTCTTTTTCTTGTTCTTGCTCTTCTTCTTTTTTTCCTTCTTTCTTCATCATCATCATCATCATCATCATCTTCTTCTTCTTCTTCTTCTTCTTCTTCTTCTTCTTCTTCTTATTATTATTATTATTATTAGTAGTAGTAGTAGTAGTACCTAAGATTTACTATTAATTTGTCACTGAAATTTAGCAAATATAAACTGTCCTATTTGACTCTTTTCTCTTAAAAATTTTTGAAAATATGATTTCACCATCGGAATTAGAGTTAAAAACTGCATATGTTAGAATTTTGAATTTTCAAAATCCTTTGAAAGAATAAAATTCAATTTGAAAGTTTAAAACGATAACATATTCAGATTTGAATGCTGTTTATGATGGTGAAATCGGCGTTTCAAAAAGAGAATGGATTAGAAAAATACTTTCTGAAAAAGTTTAATTTTATAAAAATAAATCATTAGTTTAATATTAAAATTGTCATGGCTGATTTTGATGTTTGTATAGTAACAAAATTATTGGTCAAAACCTATATTGACTATTTATAAAATAAAAAAAATCTATAGAATATTTGTCCAGAAGAGAAATCCAATCTGCCGAGTGTATTGTCATGACATATTGCCTAAATATACTTTAGACATTGGGTCAGGTTTGTTTTGCAATTTCAGTTGGCAAATCGAAATAATAATTAGTTAATTATCGCATTAATTATTGCAATGGACAGCCCGGGAGGCACTTACAGCGCCCACTATGGTCCGTCTGAACTGATCGATCAATGATATTCGCAGATCATTCGATTTAACATCACCTCAACATCTTTTATTGACATTAATGTATTTGTTAAACATGATTCTTAAATTTTCATTATATATTCACATATTATTTAACGGTAAGTGGATAAATTTTGATATTATTAAACGGTTTCCATAATCAATTAATTAAAAAAAAATATATTTTAGAGAATCATGCTTAGTATAAAATTTTAATTATGTTAAATTCTGAGATTATAGGTTATTTATATATATATATATTCCACCTGAAAGTATTAAAATATCCAATAGTCATAAATAAACATTTCTGTTATTGAACCAAAAATAAAAATCTTATATCATGTTTTCTCTTACTTTTTATTTTAATATCGATTTGTTCGAAAAAACGACAAATTATCATAGCTAGTTTTTAACAACATAACCTAAAACTTATTACAACCCATCAGCTGTTCAATGAAATCAGCTGATCGTTACGAATTAATATAAAACAACTGATCTTTTACTATAACTACCATAGCTAGTTTTTAACAACATAACCTAAAACTTATTATAGCCTATCAGCTGTGCAGTGAAATCAGCTGATCGTTACGAATTAATATAAAACAACTTATCTTTTACTATAACTACCATAGCTAGTTTTTAACAACATAACCTACAACTTATTATAGCCTATCAGCTGTTCAATGAAGTCGGCTGATCGTTACGAATTAATATAAAACAATTGATCTTTTACTATAACTACTATAGCTAGTTTTTAATAACATAACCTAAAACTTATTACAGCCTATCAGCTGTTCAATGAAATCAGCTGATCGTTACGAATTAATATAAAACAATTGATCTTTTACTATAACTACCATAGCTAGTTTTTAACAACATAACCTAAAACTTATTATAGCCTATCAGCTGTTCAATGAAGTCGGCTGATCATTACGAATTAATATAAAACAATTGATCTACTATAACTATCACAGCTAGTTTTTAACAACATAACCTAAAACTTATTATAGCCTATCAGCTGTTCAATGAAATCAGCTGATCGTTACGAATTAATATAAAACAACTGATCTTTTACTATAACTACCATAGCTAGTTTTTAATAACATAACCAAAAACTTATTACAGCCTATCAGCTGTTCAATGAAATTAGCTGGTCGTTACGAATTAATATAAAACAACTTATCTTTTACTATAACTACCATAGCTAGTTTTTAACAACATAACCTACAACTTATTATAGCCTATCAGCTGTTCAATGAAATCGGCTGATCGTTACGAATTAATATAAAACAATTGATCTTCTACTATAACTACCATAGCAAGTTTTTAACAACATAAACTAAAACTTATTATAGCCTATCAGCTGTTCAATGAAATCAGCTGATCGTTACGAATTAATATAAAACAACTGATCTTTTACTATAACTACCATAGCTAGTTTTCAACAACATAACCTAAAACTTATTATAGCCTTTCAGCTGTTCAATGAAATCAGCTGATCGTTACGAATTAATATAAAACAACTGATCTTTTACTATAACTACCATAGCTAGTTTTTAATAACATAACCTAAAACTTATTACAGCCTATCAGCTGTTCAATGAAATCGTTACGAATTAATATAAAACAATTGATCTTTTACTATAACTACCATAGCTAGTTTTTAACAACATAACCTACAACTTATTATAGCCTATCAGCTGTTCAATGAAATCGGCTGATCGTTACGAATTAATATAAAACAATTGATCGTTTACTATAACTACTATAGCTAGTTTTTAACAACATATCCTAAAACTTATTATAGCCTATCAGCTGTTCAATGAAATCAGCTGATCGTTACGAATTAATATAAAACAACTGATCTTTTACTATAACTACCATAGCTAGTTTTTAACAACATAACCTAAAACTTATTACAGCCTATCAGCTGTTCAATGAAATCAGCTGATCGTTACGAATTAATATAAAACAACTTATCTTTTACTATAACTACAATAGCTAGTTTTTAACAACATAACCTAAAACTTATTATAGCCTATCAGCTGTTCAATGAAATCAGCTAATCGTTACGAATTAATATAAAACAACTGATCTTTTACTATAACTACCATAGCTAGTTTTTAATAACATAACCTAAAACTTATTATAGCCTATCAGCTGTTCAATGAAATCAGCTAATCGTTACGAATTAATATAAAACAACTGATCTTTTACTATAACTACCATAGCTAGTTTTTAACAACATAACCTAAAACTTATTATAGCCTATCATCTGTTCAATGAAATCGGCTGATCGTTACGAATTAGTATAAAACAACTGATCTTTTACTAGTTTTTAACAACATAACCTACAACTTATTATAGCCTATCAGCTGTTCAATGAAATCGGCTGATCGTTACGAATTAATATAAAACAAGTGATCTTTTACTATAACTACCAATATAAATTTGTACTCTCGCATCACGTTAATTTAAGAACATTTCTGTCTTAGTTTTTCTTTTAAATGTATACAAACTTGTATAAACCCTAACGGAATAGTTTCTCTTTGAATCAACTGCAACTTTAATTATACCTACGTTACTTGTAAACAAACTACAACACGTTACAGTGGAAGCGATACTAATCATTCTGTTTATTTTATAAACTGTTCAACACGTAGGCGTTAGTATCGATAGCTCGGAGACCAAGTCGCGTAGAATTCTTCACGTACCGACATAGAAGCACGTACATCCAGCGTCCAGCCAATCGAACTTGATACCATTTGTGGGAAAATGTGTACGAGGATCCTCTTTTCATTTTGAAATGATTTTTTTTATTCTTTTTTTTTATAACTATCGCCCGGCTTGGAATACACTTGACGAGTTTTTCATCCGAAAAGCGAAATTCGCTGAGTAATTTCCAGCGTCCAGCGGCATCCGCCATCTTTTCCACTAGCTGACTGTTCCCACGCCAGCGTCTCTGTGTTCGCTCCAGATTTCGCTTGTTTTATTTTTTCTAGAATAACAAAGTCCCTATTGTGTGATGTGTAATGTTTCTTTCTTTGTGGTATGCTCTCTCGGTCTCTCTCGCTCCCCCCGTTTTCTCTCTATCCCCCTCTCTGTCGTCTTCCTTACTAGATATCTTCTTTTCTCTCGCTATCAAATAATTTTCTCATCTTTTATTACCCGAGCTCTATTCATGGCGGTCATTGTTATCTTCAGGTGCTGGACACCAATTCCCACAGGTAAGGCTTGTGTACAGGGAGACCCGAAAATCACTACAACATTTTAATTTTGTTGCGGTACAGCAAGCGGACTAATAAAGTAATGTTAATAATAATATTAATTCTAACGTAAAAACATGTAAGCAAATTTTCATTGGAAAATGGCCATCATAATAAAACCCAGACGTTTTGTGTGTGTGTGTGTGTGTGTGTGTGTGTGTGTGTGTGTGTGTGTGTGTGTGTGTATGTGTGTGTGTGTGTGTGTGTGTTTGTGTGTGTGTTTGTGTGTGTGTTTGTGTGTGTGTATGTGTGTGCGCGCGCGTATGTGTGTTAGTGTGTGTATGTGTGCGCGTGCATGTGTGTGTGTGTGTGTGTGTGTGTGTGTGTGTGTGTGTGTGTGTGTGTGTGTGTGTGTGTGTGTGTGTGTGTGTGTGTGTGTGTGTTACTGTGTGAGTGTGTGTGTGTATGTGTGAGTATGTATGTATGTGCGTGCGTGCGTGCGTATATGTTTTAGTGTGTGCGCGTGCGTGCGTGTGTTAGTGTGTGTGTGCTCGTGCGTGCGTGTGTGTATGTGTTTATGTGTTTGTGCGCGCGCGTGCGTGTGCGCGCGCGTGCGTGTGCGCGCGTGCGTGTGCGCGCGTGCGTGTGTGCGCGTGGGCGTGCGTGCGTGTGTGTTTAATAAGATCACGTTTGCAATTATATTACGATTTAATTCAAACTTGATAAAAAAATCGATTTTGATGGGCCTAATATATCGAATAATTCAGTTAAACGGATAAATTAATTTAACGGTTTCAAAATGTCGGCCATTTTAAAGCTTTACAAATTCACTGCCAACTATTTTTTTCGGAAAAAAATACACCATCGTAATCAGGGTGAAAAACCGCCTAAATTAGCGTTTTTTAATTTTCAAAACACGTTGGAATTAAAAAAAATTAACTTGACGGCTGCCGGTGCTCATTTCCCTATTTTCAGTTCAATTTGAAAGTTTAAAATACAGATATATACAGATTTTAATGCTGTTTATGATGGTGAAAGTAAAGTTTCAATAAGGGTTTCAGAATAAAAAATATTTCGAAATATCGCTTCCATTACGTCAGCGATACACGATTATTTATGTTTAAAATATTTATTTTTTCTATTAGGCTATTACAACTGTCTCCATTTCACTTTTTACTATCTACATTAAAAGTATTGTACAATTACTTTCAAAAAGTTTGTAATAGGAAATTAGATTTTACGTAGGTCAGGGTTCATTTTCGTATTTTCAATGTAATTTGTTAGTTTAAGTTGCTAACATATACTGATTACGATTGTGTATTCTTTTCTAATTAATTGAGTACAATTAAGCGTTGTGTTTTATTGCATATTTGTTCCTCGTAGATAAGTGGAATATTTAGGAATATACGGGACACGAACACCGCCATAACCTAAGCCAACCAATAAACAATTCAAGGTAAATTGATAAAGCGTTATTTGGAACCGACTTGCTTGAACCAATCCGATTTTAACGGGACGTTGAGCCGCGGATAAACGGGCATCATAGTGGTCCCCTCATAGGCCTAGACGGGACACGGCCCACTAAATTGTTTGTAACGACCAATTGGTCAATATGACCTAGAATTATGCGGGTCCTAAGAGAGTTCAGAACAATGTACCGAAACAACAACATGTTTACCAGTAATAGTTTTTTGTTTTTAAACGTTCTGGACGATAAACTGTTTTAATTATAGAGCAGAAAATAATTTTTTTTTTATTAAAAACAAGTGAGTTATCATTCGAGCCAACGTATTAACAAATCGGTAATTACTATTTTTTGGAGAACCTATTGTGGTAGTTGAAAAACGATTTCGATTTTTTTTAGAACCATACTAAGTACAATCTACAAATATGGTCGGCAGAGGCAGCTGAAATGAGCAGCTGATGGGTTTAGCGATCCCACCGTACCTCTAGGCTCATACTAATCTCATTCACCTACTCAAGAAACACACAAACACACACACAAACACACACACGCGCGCACACACACACACTAACACACACACCCACACACACACACACACACACACACACACACACACACACACACACACACACACACACACACACACACACACACACACACACACACACACACACACACATACACACACAAACACACACAGACACTAACACACACATACACACACACACTCACAGACACACACTAACACACACACTAACACACTCATACACACACAGTCACACACACACAGACACACACATAAACACACACAATAACACACACACACACACAAACACACATACACAAACACACACAATAACACACACACACACAGACAGACAGACAGACAGACACACACACACACAAACTAACACACACACACACACACACACACACACACACACACACACACACACACTAACACAAACATACACACACACACACACAGACACACACAGACAGACAGACACAAACACACACACACACACACAAACACAAACACTAAAACACACACACACACACACACACACACTAACACACACACATACACACACAGACACACACACACACACATATATATACAAACACAAACACACACACTAACACACACACAAACACACACAGACACACACACTAACACACATACACTAACACACACACACTAACACACACAGACACACACACACACACACACACACACACACACACACACACAGACACACACAGACACACACACACACTCACACACACAAACACACACAGACACACACACACAAACACACACAGACACACACAGACACAGACACACAGACACACACACACACACACACACACACACACAGATACACACACACACACACACACACACACACACACACACACACACACACTACACACACACACAAACACACACACACACACACACACACACACACACACACACACACACACACACATTCACTACTCTACATAAACTGCATAATTAAAGTCTAAAGCGTCCCATGCTGACGTAGTGTATGATACCAGCCTTATGGTGTATCAAAGAGAGCTCTCCGATGCCTGACAACCTCCCAGTGTACCTTAGCCTTACCCATGCTGCCGGGGCACTTTTTTAGCGGACATAATTTCCCTAGCTACTCATGTTCCCATGAGTGAAATTGTAAATAAAATGAGCGGGAACTCACCGCACAACAAAAAGCTGGCCAAATGGGGCACAACCTCCGTGAAAAAGATCAAGAGTAAGAGGACGAAATTGGAAGGCAATTATTAGAGCTAGTACCTCAATAATGAATTGGGAAGTCACCAGTTATCAGTGAAAGAGTACATTTAATCCTCTCCAAATCATAGATTTTATTAAAATATTAAAACTGAAGAAGGCGCTTTAAGTGAGAATTTCAGGAATATTGAAAGGGGACACAGTATTTATAAAAGGCTCATTCTAACAGTAACCGTAGAAAGTCATTTATCTTCAAATATACCCTTTGCGTTACTAAGTCATACGCATAAATTGCCGCCAGACTTTCCTCAATTTGCAACCTTACCAGTTTTTATAATTTTTGTATTGTTGTTTTGGCAACAAATCAAAGAACACAGCACGTAGAAATGTTATTTTGTAAAACTTTTACTAAAAAAACTAAAGTAGCGAAAATGTTTTCAACTTAAAATATTTTAACTGATATGTCCCATAAAATATTTTTTTGCATTTTTTCATTTACGCCAAGTTAAAAGCACGAGAAACTAAAACGAAATCATAATAATAAGTCTTAGTACATCTGTGATAGATGATTCCATAACAGCTGTTATAGACATTACAAATGAGATCAACGTTATGATTACAAAGAGATATACAATCTTAACAAGGACAAAGAGTAACAAAACTGATATCAGTCAATAGGTCGAAACCTTTAGAAAGCCATAGATAAATTTTTCGTTCGGTACAATTAAGTATTATATAAAATATAACAAATTTACAAAACGTTAATAGCAACGCCTGCATTATATCTCCTTAAATTAAATCAATAAATTTAATATGTGATTCAACTACAGGGGTGTACCCATTTTGCCTAACCTGCGCCCTGATTTGTTAACGCGATCTGCAATGTACACAAGCGGTTCTTTAAACATTTCTAACCAATGCGTTGTTGCAAACTTTAAACGTTTGTCTTTACTTTCTCCACTGTAATTATAGAGAAAGTATTGTGTACGTCAAAAATCGATTTTCATGTATTGATGGATACAAAAAGTGTTTTCCTGGAAACTTTTTTTCTAAATAGACGGTCCTACTTTGACTGCGCCTAAGAAACTCTAAAAAATAAACGATAATTGGATTTCGCTCAAAACCGGCACGAGTGATTTTGATCAAATTTATCCCTTTAGCATAACTCTTACAAAAAACGCCGCCTCGTGGGCTTTCACCCCGAGGACCCGGGTTCGATTCCGGCGAAAGTTCATTTTCATACGCTATAAAACAGTCACAAACCCAAATGTGCACAATAGTCGGACGTTAAAAAAAAAAAAACAATCCTTTAGGAAAAGTTGAGAAAACAGCACAATTTCACAGAATCTGCTTGAAAAATTTTGGGTCGCTTATTTTAAATTTAAAAAAGTAATTGCGATAACGTTAATAGAAAATAACTGACTTGATGGAAGCAAATTTCCTCCGCAGGGGTGGAGACTAGCTTCACCTATTGAGAGGATTTAGACGTACCTCGCGGTACCCGAGTCTCACTTACACTTACAACACTACACTTACGATTTTAACACTTTACACTCACATTTAGGCTACATTTAGGGAGGCGATAATAGCCTCAATGTGCTTTTCGCCTTAAAATAACAACTATAGAAGCAAATTTCAAATATTATTTTATATAAATTTGAAAATTTGGTTTTGTGTTTATAATCAATATTAAAATTTCTGTTGAATAACACTTATAATTTAAAAAAATGATATTATAAAAAACAATTAACGGAATTTGAAAATCGACTTTTTTAAAAAATTAAATCATGTTATCTTATGGGTAAGATAAAATAGTTATAACTTTCTTAAAATTTTGAAAGTATTGGATAGATTTTGTTAGTAATAACACATTTTTAGTGAATTCCTAATGCTTACAGCTTAACTTTTTGCCAAGGCCAGAATATAGGCACGAATTTATTAATTGAAATAACATTATAGGCTATTTAAACAAAACGCAAAGTCTCACACACACACATACACACACACACACACACACACACACACACACACACACACACACACACACACACACACACACACACACACACACACACACACACACAGACACAGACACACAGACACACACACACACACACACACACACACACACACACACACACACACACACACACACACACACACACACACACACACACACACAGACAGACAGACAGACACACACACACACACACACACACACACACACACACACACACACACACACACACACACACACACACACAGACACACACACAGACACACACACACACACACACACACACACACACACACACACACACACACACACACACACACACACACACACACACACACACACACACACACACACACACACACACACACTGATCACTGTAACTCAATAGAACAAGGCCTATGAAGTTGAAATTATTCACAATGTGTCCCCTTATGGTGTATATGTACAATAGTGTTTTTTTAAATCGTCTTTTAAATTGTTAAAAAATGATTTCTCTTTTACTATGGGAAATATCGGTTAGCACGGAATAGGAACATTCCAACAAAGCCAGAGGTAGTGAAGGGTATTTGAGGCTTTGGCCAAACAATCGGACTTATTTGCTGAAAAAAATACGATATTCTCTTAAAAATAATTTTTTTTTAATAACAAAATTTTCCAAACATACAGACTTGATGTAGTTTACATTGGAAAAAAGTAAACTTTCAAATCATTCACTGGTAATTTGTATTCCCAATTGTGAAAAAACCTTAATCGATTGTTTTTTTAAGTTCGACGAATTTTTTTTAATAAGAAAAACTTGACTAGAATGTGTGCCCGGTAACAAACACCAGACGCTTTAAGAAGTGTTCAGATGACGTGTTCAGGTAGTAAGTAATATATTAGTCTACAGGTTGGGGCATTGTGAGTGAGACAACAATAGCATTCCCCGAGGTGTTAGACAGAGAGAGGAGAAGTAATTACATGGAGAATTGGCTACCAACTACTGTTCACACCTAAAAAACTAATCAAAGTTGGGCCCATTGTGTTCACTATCTTCACAAAAATTTATATTACCCGGCGCAGCGCTTGTTGATTTTTTCCTCTGCGTTTTACTACAATTCATTTTACTTTCGGGGTTCATCATTCGCGGCGGAAAAACAAGAGGATGAATGGGGTCTAATCAAGCAAGCATGTGGGGCAAAGGCGCCGCTCTGCCCCTAATTTGTCACCGGAAATGAATTTCTTAAATCTAAAACTGGCTGTAGCTTGACTTTTGATTAATTTTCTTTTTGTCTAATGACTCTTGATACAGGTTTAACGAGTGGCCACTTTTAGAACACTGCTGCTGTCTTGTCTTGTTTGGACCCTCCAGTAGTAGGGTCTGTACTGTTACTTAGGCTAATCACTTCAGAATGTTATGCGTTGCTACGCAAGTTAAACTATTTATAGACTTCACTTCTAAAAAGTAAGCAAATGTGTATTTGCTTTTGGTTTCAGGCCGGGCGGTCACCAAGTGCGGAGCGGAGCGGAACGAAGTTGAACGCCAATCAGAAGCG
Organism: Callitettix versicolor; assembly: GCA_022606455.1. NCBI lineage: Eukaryota > Metazoa > Arthropoda > Insecta > Hemiptera > Cercopidae > Callitettix > Callitettix versicolor. The sequence continues at coordinate 74,759,414 of CM040184.1, read as the reverse complement.
GAGTTCAGTGAGTTTAAACAGCGGAGTTCAGTGAGTTTAAACAGCGGAGTTCAGTGAGTTTAAACAGCGGAGTTCAGTGAGTTTAAACAGCGGAGTTCAGTGGGTTTAAACAACGCGTTTGTATTTTTTAACCCTAAATATTTAGGACTTTTTATTTTCAAAAAAAGGTATTTAAAAAATCTTAATTTTCCTTAACTTTACCATTTTTTAAATAATGTCTGTTATAAGAAATGTTTCCTCTTTATTAATTTACAACTTAATATTTCATTTTCAAGCGAATTTCCATTGGAAAATGAGCTATAGCTCTTATTATCTCCGTTACACTCACAATCGGACGGAACCTTAAAACGAGCACCGATCCCGATCCCAGTAACCGACGTTTTGAGGGGTCGTTAACACTTTTATATGCATTTTATTACAATACTGCTTACAATACTAAAAGCAAGTAAATTCCTGTTTCACCTATCAACCCCTAATGGGTGAGGAAAGGTTGCAACCCCGTGTTTTAGCTTTTCCCCATTTATTCTCAAAAAACATTCTTCGTCGAATGCGTAGTATATGAGCTGCTGAGGTTGAGACCGGGGGGGTGTTAGCCGCCTCGGTGGCCTAGTTGATAGCGTACTAGGCTTTCACCCCGAGGACCCGGGTTCGATTCCCGGCCAGGGCTTGGCATTTTCATACGCTATAAATCATCCCATCGCCTGCATTAGCCCAAGTGTGCACAATAGTCGGACGTTAAAAAAAAAAAAATTGAGACCGGCGGGCCAATTGCGGAGCGGAGCTGCGCTGAGCTGAGAATGAAGTTGAACGACAACCGGAAGCGGAGTTCAGTCAGTTTAAACAACGCGTTTGTATTTTTTAAATTAAATATTTAGGCCTACTTTAACGGATTCTAGGAAACTATTGTTTAAAAACCGTAACCTAGGTAACGAGAAATAATGCGTTTGGAGGCGTGGTGAGAGAAGCGGAGTTAGCTTGAAAACCGAACCAAGCAGAGTCAAAGCTGAGCGGAGACTAGAGGTGAGCGTTTCTGATATTTTTACAAAACGTCAACAAACTGTTTGTTGAGGAAAAAAAGCTGCTTTTTAAAACAGCTTTTAAAACTCAAGTTGTATTAGCAGCTAAAACATAAAGCAAATACATTCAGTTTTCTAAGACTACTTTTTCATTCCCACTGTCACCATGTCCTTAACTGTTTTTGGGCGTACAGCATTTAGAAAGGATAAAAATAATCCTTATAAGTGTAGTAATAATTAAATTACATTCTCAAAACGTAATAATTATGTAAGCCATTTTATGTACAAAATGCAATGAATTTATAATAGAAGCAGTCTTTTTTTTAAAAATTAAATAGTCCTTTGCATATTTACCAAAATGCAAACGATTTAAAATATTTTTAGTTGATTAAAAAATATTGATGATTGACAATAAATATAAAAAATATGTTTAAATAAAATTAGGCTCTGTATCTACAAAATGTGAGAGGTTGTTACTACAACTCGCAACAAAATAGAGATAAACGTTGGCACTGACCAAACAGTTCTTACTTCACTACAAGCAACAAGCAACTTTGGATTAAAGGGAAAAAAGCATAAAAGCAGGTAGAAGAAAAGCAGTTAGCAGGAAAACAGTTTTAGCGCTTGCGACAACGTTCGAATAGAATGTGGGTGTGGTAGTGCGGAAAGTCCGTTCCTTGTTTAATAAATCATAAACCACTTCAAATCCAACTTCTTATTTCCGTTTGAAAAAGCAGCTGTTTGTCCTTTATAAAAAGCAGTTTTTTTAACAGTTTGGTGTTTTCTGCCCCACTACTAGCGGAGAGGAGCTCATTGACGCAGCTTCATGCCACTCGTTACGCTTTCAGTGGCCGTACTTACTTTAAAAACAATAGGTTAGGTTTTGAATACGTGTCCGCTACGCTCAGCGTAACTCAGCTGCGCATTTGGTGGCCTCAATGTTGTAACAATTGTGAATACGACATTACAGAACTATTCTCTAAAAGAACAGAAACAGGTGTGAATTTTCGTAACGGATTTTTTGTTGTTATTTTAAGGCGAAAAGCACATTGAGTCTATTATCGCCTCCCTAAATGTAAGTGTGAGTGTAAAAAGTTAAAGTCGTAAGTGTAGTGTTGTAAGTGTAAGTTTGTGTTAGACTCGGGTACCGCGAGGGACGTCTAAATCCTCTCAATAGGTGCATCTAGTCTGCACCCCTGCGGGTTTTCGTAGTGGAACTGGTATCTTGATATCTGGGCACACTTTTCTGATGAAATAAAATTAACTAGTGGGACCGTGCGATGTTTCGCAGTTAATGGGTAAAAGAAACGCATAATAAAGAACAATGTACAGCAAGAAGTTGAACAGCGTTATAGCACTTCTTTATATACAGTGTTCGAAGTGTCTGTTGAAATATATGGCAATCATAAATTTCTTTTTAGGTACATGAACGAAAAAGAAAAAATGGCTAAGAATTTTTTTGCTATAAAATTCATGAATTCTGTGAGTAAAATATTTCAAATAATGCCATTGGCTGGTGCTTAATTACTAGTGTATTCTTTCATTAAATATTTGTATTTTAAGATTACTATACTTGTTCTAAAAAAATCTTTGGAAAACCATGTAGACTTACTATTTCTTGTCAATATGAATTTCTGTTATAATAGACGTTATAGTTATATTTAATACTTGTACGACCTGTTAGTAAAGCAATACCATTCATTATTTTAGTTATTCAATACAATAGGCTTTGTTCTACTTTCGAATTTAAAATTAACCTATAAAATTAATAACTGAATTTTAACGTTGTATTTTACTGAAATATTTACAATAAAACCTAGTATAACCGGATTTTACATTACATAGCTAAATTAGGCTGCAGTATTTACTGTTTACTAAAATCGGAATGAGTTATTTAATAACATTTACACATTAGAACCGTCTTTCCGATTATACTTTCAAAACTGATTCGGTCAATAATTATTTAATTATTTTGCGTGACGGCAATGATAACCTCAACGGTTTTTCGCCGCAAAAAAAATTTTAATCTTGGATACAGTAATTTAAATATTACTTTCAAAAATGTTTTTTTAGTAATCAGCTCTTTTGGTACACAATTATTTGTCACCTATGCATGCATTGTGCTGCACTCTCACGGGCACATTTTGTACTGCGAATGCAATTTTGTTTGAAAGGCATTTTTTTCGGTTTTATTTTATAATAAAACCTAAAACGGAGGCGTCAGAGTTCCCTGGTGTTCTGACGAAACTGTCTGTAACCAATATACGAGGTGTGTTCAGAAAGTAACGAGATTTTAATTTTTTGAACAAAATATTTATTTATTCTGCTACACTGATGTTGTCGCCTTCAAAATAGCCCTCATTGGAGATTATTTATACACTTGTGCCAGCGCTTCTTCCAATCCTCGAAACACTTCTCAAACTCGATCTTTGAGACAGCCTTTAGTTCTTTCAGCGATGCGCTTTTAATGTCATCTTCGGCTGTAAAACGACGGCCCTTTAAGGTTCTCTTTATTTTTGGAAATAGGAAAAGTCACACGGAGCCATGTCTGGCGAATATGGAGGCTGGGCATCGTTACAGTACTGTTTTTTGGCCAAAAATTCACGAACAAGCAATGAAGTGTGCATTATCGTGGTGCAAAAGCCATGAATTGTTTTTCCACAGATCCGGGCGTTTTTTTCGGATTGCTTCAAGCAAACGGCGTTGAACTTGTAGGTAGTACTCCTTATTGACCGTTTCACCTGGTGACAGGAATTCATGATGCACCATGCCATTAATATAGAAGAACATAGTGAGCATAATCTTCACGTTCGACCGCTCTTGTCGAGCCTTTTTCGGTCTTCGCTGAGCCAGAATGCCTCCATTGGGATGATTGAGCCTTAGTTTCGACGTCATATCTGTAAACCCATGTTTCGTCACCTGTTATAGTACGTTTCAGTAATTCTGCATCGTCGTTGACTTCATTTAGTGACTCCTGAGCAACTTCCATTCGCCGCTGTTTTTGTTCAAAATTCAACAATTTTGGAACGAATTTTGCTGCCACGCGTTTCATACACAAAACATTGAAAACAAAGTCATGACATGATCCAGTCGATATGCCAACATCATCAGTGACCTCTCTAATTGTGATTCGGCGATTGTTCATAACCATTTCTTTCACTTTTTCCACGTTTTCATCGGTTGTTGATGTGCTGGGGCGTCCAGGGCGTTCGTCATCTTCAACGCCTTCTTGGAAATACTTATACCACTCGTAAACTCTTGCTTTACTCATAACAGACTCACCATAGGCCTTTGTTGACATTTCACACACTTTGTTACACTTTATTCCACTTTTTACGAAAAATTTGATACAAATTCTTTGATCTATTTCTTTTAACAAACGAAAATCGCCGAGCTCATAAAAACACGTCTAACCTTAGTGACTGTCACAGACAAAGTCAACAATGAAAACAGCTGAATGTTTTATCATACTTCAAGGGCATGTATACCAACGTAATAAAAACAATGTTTGACAATCTGACTGTCCAAGCCCGCGAAATTTAAAAATTCTCATTACTTTCTGAACACACCTCGTATGTAGTTTAATTAAAGCAGGCCCATATTTTTTGGCACAAAACCGATCGGAATTCTTAGCGTGATAACATATGAAAGATTATTACCGTAAACCTGATTCGAAAAACACTTCCTCCACGTTTTCGACTGGATTAACAATTGTAACGTTACAATTTTTTTAGGCGCGTTTTTTTTTATTGGAGCCCTTCAATCAGTCCATACACTTCAAGTCCAACATCGCTATTGAGAGACTAGCGTTTCAGCCTCTTCTTCCGTTCCCAAAATGTCTTCATCCTGTCCGACCTGGCTACCCTTTGTTCAACAGTTACGGTATAGGTCTTTCGTTCAAATGTTGTTAGCTTGAATCGCAGATATTTATTCCTTAGAATCCTTTTCTCTGTTCTACCTTCAATTTGAGGCACCGTCAAATTTAACTCTTCTAAATCACTCTGGATCTCTTTGAACCTATTATTCTGCGTTTTAATCTTCCAGAAATAGCTAAATAGCTGTTTCACCAGTCTGGTTTCTGGAAGGCGTGCTATATGGCCGAAAAATAATATATATTATATATTAGGCGCGTTTAAAATAATTAAAAAAATCATCTAAGAATGTATGCCAAGAAGGCTAGTCACAGTTATTAATTGTCAAGCTCTTTATCGAAAATTACTTACTCCAACTTGTGCGTGCACAGCTTTAATACAAGATATAATGTCAGCTTTCTTTTCATACTTTATTTACAGCTATACTTAACAATTTTAGTCCAATTAGATTTATATTTGGTTCAACAATCGATTTTGACAATAGCTTGGACAAGTTCGTTGACCAGCAACGTTGGTTTTAAACATTTAAAAACAGAATTAAACTCAACCTCAAATATACGAGTAATATACAACCTCGTAATATACATGTAGGATAACGTAAAGCAAGCTATTTGGTAAAGGTAATAAAGTATTGCGATGTAAGCAGTGTTAAGTAAATCTACTAATCAGCTGTTAGGCTACAGGAAAGATGTTGGTTTAGTTTTCATCATTGTGAGGTAACAAAAAACACAATTTTTTCAAAAGTAAGAACGTCTCGATTGTAAGTAGAATCTTAATATATAAAAGAACAATTCCTGACTGACTGACTGATTTAATTAATTAATTAATTAATACAGAGCCAAAACTATTTTAGCTAGCGACTTGAAATTTTGAGGGTACATTTATGTTAATATAAAGGCTTGCAATAAGGAAGTATTTTGAAACAAAATGATTTTAACGCCATTAAACTACTTACCCAGTCCAAATATAATAATCAACGTACAGTCGAGGCTATTATAACTAGAGACTTGAAATTTTCAGGGTACCTTCTTACAACAATGTCAAGGTGCATTAAAAAAAGATTTTGCAAAAATTTTATTTTAACGCCATTAAACTACTTACCCAGTCCAACTTTAAAAATCAATGTACAACCGAGGCTATTAAAGCTAGAGACTTGAATTTTTCAGGTTACCTTCTTGCAACAATGGATATAATATATATATTTTCTTTTTTTGTGTTTAACGTCTGACTATTGTGCACACTAGGGCTAATGCAGACGATGGGATGATTTATAGCGTATGAAAATGCCAAGCCCTGACCGGGAATCGAACCCGGGTCCTCGGGGTGAAAGCCTATTACGCTATCAACTAGGCCACCGAGACGGCCTATATATATTTTATATATAAATTATGTATAAATAAATATTATTATTATTATTTGCTTATATACCCTGTTGGATCAGGCAAAGCACTCCGACTCATGTCTTGTTCCTTTTAATCCTCCACACCTCCCTCATCCTTTCCCCATGGATCCTCCTCCGCTCATCCGTCCATTTTACCCCCGTTCTCTCTGGAATTTCATTCTCTGGGATTTTCCACCCGAGCATCTTTCTCCTGTATGCGTTCCTGTCTTCAATGTCTGTTGAGTCTATTTTTGCGTCATGTAGGTCTATTCTGACTTGTGTGATCCACGACGTTGTTGATTTGACTCTTTGTATATACTTGAGGATTCAGATGGCAAGTCTCGTTGTTGGGAGTCTACTGATGTGTCCATAGAATTGAAGCCTCCTTCTTCTGATATCTGCTGCCAGGTTCGATATCTTCTCTGTGGTCTTCCGGGAGTGCAACCTGTATCCGTCTTCTGTTAATCTTCGGCCAAGGATCTTCCTTAAGATTTTGCGTTCTTCTTTCAAAATGTCTTCCATGGTACCTTTTGTGTGGAGTGCTAGCGTCTCGCTTGCCTCCGGTTTTATGACTGTGTTGTAGTGTCTGATTTTTGTATGCGTCGACATACATTTCTTATTGTAGATACAGTATATATATATATATATATATATATATATATATATATATATATTATTATTATTATTATTTGCGTATAGACCCTGTTGGATCACGCAAAGCACTCCGACTCATGTCTTGTTCCTTCTAATCCTCCACACCTCCCTCATCCTGTCCCCATGAATCCTCTTCCCTCCTCCTCCGTCCATATATATATATATATATATATATATATATATATTTCCGCTCCTATATATCCATATATATATATATATATATATATATATATATGCATTTAAGTGTCTGTAAGCCTTGTTCGCCATATTGAATTTACTCCCTGTAAGCTAATGTTAAATAACAAAACAGATACTCCCGCTATTTGCTAAGATAAGCTTACGTTTGATATTCAACTTTTAAAGTTTTTTAAGCTATTTGAGAATGTGGTAGCGGTTAATATTTTATATATATTTCTTGCTTCTGTATCTTTAAAAGCAAAAAAATTATATAATGTAAAAAGCATACCACATTTCCAAATAGAAGACATTAAAATTATATAACAAATACAATTTTATCTCAACAATTAGCGGAGTAATCTGTATTGTTGATTAACATTAGTTGTATAGTGAATAGATTCAATATGGCCGACAGGATCAGATTATACAGCAATCTGTTCTCTTCTGAAAGTAATTCTTGCAAACTGGAACACATTGTAGCGAATTCGCTACACACCCTAAATAAACCGAAGTCCCCAAAATACATTTACCGCCCTTAAAATAATACCAGAGTGATCACAGGATGCCGCAAACAAAATTAGCGTGAAGGGGTTGTTGAGCTATCAAAGTGTGCAATAACACATGTTGAAGGGTTCCTTGGTGACAAATGAAAAAACGTCCCCCAGAAAGACGTGTTTCTGTTTCCGCCTAAACACCATGCTTAACCAATTATATTCGTGCTCTGTACTGTTTGAATTGTTCTAGAAACTTTCTTTAAACCACAAGTTTGAATTGTTCTAGAAGCCTTCTTTAAACCACAAGTTTGAATTGTTCTACAAACTTTTTTAAATCACAAGTTTGAATTGTTCTAGAAACTTTCTTTAAACCACAAGTTTGAATTGTTCTACAAACATTTTAAACTACAAGTTTGAATTGCTCTAAAAACCTTTTTAAACTACAAGTCTGAATTGTTCTAGATATATTTTTTAAACTACAAGTTTCAATTGTTCTAGAAACCTTTTTTAAACTACAAGTTTGAATTGTCCTAGAAACCTTTTTCAAACTACAAATTTGTATTGTTCTAGACACCATTTTTAAACTACAAGTTTGAATTGTTCTAAAATACTTTTTTGTACTACAAGTTGTTCTAGATACCTTTTTTAAACTACAAGTTTGAATTGTTCTAGACACTTTTCTTAAACTATAAGTTTCAATTGTTCTAGAAACCTTTTTTAAACTATATTTTTGAATTGTTTTAAAAACCTTTTTTGTACTACAAGTTTGAATTGTTCTAGACACCTTTTTTAAACTACAAGTTTAAATTGTTTTAGATATTTTTCTTAAACTGCAAGTTTCAAATGTCTAGAAACCTTTTTTGTACTACCAATTTGAATTGTTCTAAAAACCTTTTTTGTACTACAAATTTGAATTGTTCTAAAAACCTTTTTTGTACTACAAGTTTGAATTGTTCTAGACACCTTTTTTTAAACTACAAGTTTGAATTGTTCAAGACACCTTTCTTAAACTACAAGTTTGAATTGTTCAAGACACTTTTTCTTAAAGTTACAATTGTTTAAAAACCTTTTTAGAAACCAAGTTTAAATTGTTCTACAAATTTGAGTTTGAATTCTAAAAACATTTTTTGTACTACAAATTTGAATTGTTCTAAAAACCTTTTTTGTACTACAAGTTTGAATTGTTCTAGATACCTTTTTTAAGCTACAAATTTGAATTGTTCTAGAAACCTTTCTTAAATTACAATCAATTTATTAGCAAATTTTAATTTGAAAAAAATTGAGAGGTCATCAAGGTAAGAACCATAATCAGTTAATTTACCTTTAAATTTTATCTGACGTGTAGTTAAAAAAGTTTTATAGACTTTTTACCGATGTAGTATAACTTATATCAAATGTAGGATATATACCAGGTAATTAAGAACTTTATTTTTGCAATGTTGGTTCAAAAAACGACTTTGGTATTAGCTTGGACAAGTCCGTTAACCAGTAAAATCCGTCCAACAGTTTCAAAATAGCTGCAATTTCAAATCTTAAAAATGCAAATCTTTTTTGTCTCTTTTTAATTTGATATCGTAATTAGCGTTAAAAACTGATTAAATTAGCATTTTGAATTTTCAAACACTGCTGAAATTTAAAAATTTAATTCGACGGCGGTCAAGGTTTGTTTTCGTATTTTCGATACAATTTGAAAGTTTAAAATACATATATAGGCTAGGCAAGTGTAATGCAGATTATGACAGTGAAATGGGAATTTCAAAAAGCGTAAGATGAAGAAAACTTTTGGAAATTCGTTTCTCATACTTCTGGAACCCCGATCTGCCTCCGTTTCCCGTTACTTCCTGATGTCCTGTGACCCACAACAGGACTTTTTTTAATGGCGAGTTGACAAGCTCACACTATTATTCCTTGAGTTATAGTCATGGCCTATCAGAGCTAGTAGTGATCCCTTAATACTAGAGTTCCATTGAAAATGAGCTATTGGAACGGTCATCATGGTAAGACCCAGACACGGGACCTTGAAATGAGCACCCCGCAGGGGGGTGCAGACTAGCTGCACCTATTGAGAGGATTTAGACGTCCCTCGCGGTACCCGAGTCTAACACACACTTACACTTACAACACTATACTTACAACTTTAACACTTTACACTCACACTTACATTTAGGGAGGTGATAGCCTCAACGTGCTTTTCACCTTGAAATTAAAAAAAAAATTGAAATGAGCAACTGTTTTGACCTCTTCAGATCACTTTTCGATTGGTAGTTAAAATGTCAGCACTCTCATCGTTCGTAATTCGATCCGATTTTATTCAAACTTTGCACAAAAATCGATTATTGTAAAATCATAGAAATGTTCGTTAACCAGTAAAATTCGTTCAACAGTTTAAAAATGGCGGTAATTTCAAATTTTAAAATAAATTCATAATTTTTTTGTCTTAAATATTTTCGAAAACCTGATTTCATCATCGTAATAAGTGTTAACAGGCCTAGGCCTAAATTAAAATTTCGAATTTCTAAATTCAGCAGAAAATAAAATGAATTTGACGGCGGTCAGGGTTCATTTTTGTAATTCGAAAATGCTAATATAATATGGCGTAGTTATAATTTAAAAAAGAAATGATAGGATAAGTAAATTATTTTTGAAAATTCGCTTCTATCACGTCAGTGTGGTCCGCGATTATTTTACCAATTCCCCCCGATAGCTTACTGAACTCATTGTGTATATCGATACCATTAAATTTCAATCGTATATACCGGGTTGTGTATCGAAAGGGGGAACATGGAATTTCATGAGCCTAAATATTTCGGCAGCGAGCGTGTGAGGTTATATTGCAAAGTCTCGTATAATTGAGTTGACAGAACACGGCGGCAAGGCCACCTGCATCTTGAACGTCTGAAATTGAGCATAATATCGGATCGTATGACATTGCAAAGCGTGAAGGCAGTAAATAAAGGCGGTAGAGTTGAAACAAAGGAGGGGGCGGAGCCCGGATTGACCACACGTGCACCGCTGGCTCACCACTTCACTCACCGTCATTCATTAGTTTAGTGGTCTACTAGTAGCCCGGCTTACTAATCTGTTTCTTTACTAGTCTAGACAAATTACCATCGCTGAATATCATTTGGTATTTGTAGATTTGGAGAACATCGTGAAAACGTTTTTGCCGCCTCGGTGGGTCCTGGGCTTTCACCCCGAGGATCCGGGTTCGATTCCCGGTCAGGGCTTGGCATTTTCATACGCTATAAATCATCCCATCGTCTACATTAGCCCAAGTGTGCACAAAAAAAAGTTTTTAAGATAGCTCCAGAAAAACGATACAAGTCATTCTTAAATTTGCGCATGGGAGCTTAATTAGAAGTCAGAAGAGTTAAAAAAACGAGCTGGTTTGAATTATTATAGAATTTTTTTAGAAAATCAACCCTGAATCGCGACCTTGAAATGAGAGCCGACCCTGAACTTTACATAACTTTTTCACTGATCGTTAAAATTTATACATAGACGGCGATGAAAACCTTAATGGTTTTTCGCCGGGACTTTAACTGTAATAATCGAAAGCTACATACGATGGAATTTTAAATTCTCAAATTTCATCACACTGTAATTTTAAAAAATGAACCTGACCGCCGTCGAATTAAAATTTCGTAATTTTAACGGTATTTCGGAAAATTAAAAACGTCAATTTGTGCAGCTGTTCAAAACATTTTAAGGCAAAAACTGACGAACTTTTGAAGATTTGAAATTGACGCCATTTTGAAACTGTCGAATTAATTTTTAACGCCATTTTGAAACTGCCGAATTAATTTTTGACGTCATTTTAAATCTGTCGAATTAATTTTTAACGGTAAACGAACTTGTTCAAGCTTT
>CM040184.1:74735453-74740453 GCA_022606455.1 Callitettix versicolor | reverse complement strand
CTATTGTAGTAATTAATAGCCTATTGATTCCTGTATTTAAAATATCGGCAACGCTAATTTTAAAGCTGCTGGTAACTTCTGCAAATCATACGGATTTAGAATGTACTAATATTTTGGTAAGGCAGCCCTGCCCATCAATTTCACCGCATTAGTTACGTTGTGGTAGCACAGTCAAGCTCTGTTGACTGTGGTTAATGGGGCCACATATGTGAGCGGGCCCACCTACGCGACGGAGTTTCTCAACCATTTAACAAAGTTTCTGTAGTTCTTAGGCTGCAGTTCTATTAATAGGCTCAACCTCATCGGCGCTGTTAAAACGTAGCTTATTTAACTTATTGGAACGGCCATCGTGATATCGGAGCGACGATTGTGACTTCTAGATCAATTTTTCGTAAGAGGTGAAATAGAAACTCGTTATAACATGAATAAAATGAAAAAAAAACCGCTTGTCTTATACAGTAGGCCTGTATATGATTACAGTCTGTCTCATGAAAGAAAATACCCGAGGACATAATAACTTTCCAATCTGTTATTGTACAGAAATTTCAGATGCACCAAATTAAAGCGAGCTGTCTTATCTGTAAATCTATCTTAATTGTAATTTGTGGAAAAATTACCGAAATTGACATGAGGCCCAAAAGTGCAATTTTACCGCGTGCTATTTGTAATGAAAGCAATTGATTTTTTTTTTTGAATAAATTACCTTAAAAGTAAGACGGTTTTGTATGAAAGCATATTGCGTGAAAAACCTAACACGGTACAACACACGAATACGATCGAAAGATGAACGTGAAGTTCGACACAGTTCAACGGTTTGGTGTTAGAAAACCCCCCTTCGCGGGTTATTTATCTGGATTTCAATTAGGGCCTATAGGAACTATCAGCATAGAATTTACCATTTTTATAAAGCAGCAGCTGCTTCAAGGGCCTATATCTGCCGCAACACTCATTACAAGGTTATTAGCTACTTTCGTACAAAATTGTGTTAGGTTATTCACGCACTACTACTGCTTTCATATAAAACTGTGTTAGTTAAGTCCCTAAAGTAATTTCTTTAAGTATCTATTGTTTTCATAATTAATAACATCGTTTTTTTTGTGTTTAACGTCCGACTATTGTGCAAACTTGGGCTAATGCAGACGATGGGATGATTTATAGCGTATGAAAATGCCAAGCCCTCGCCTGGAATCGAACCCGGGTCCTCGGGATGAAAGTACGCTATCCACTAGGCCACCGAGGCGGCTAAATAACATCGTTTTCGCGTTGAAAAACACCTACTTTCACGCAGTAATTTTGAGGTTATGCGGGTCACTTTTATTTTCGATTTTTTTCCAAACTAGTTTCCTAAATTTCATATTTTGTAGTAATACTATTGGGCACGTAATAAAGAATTTTGGCGCAAAATTACTAAAAATCCAAAAGCAAAGTGCATATTTACCACAAATTCTGTTGCCATGCCATTGTAGCATTTCACAACCGGTAAAATCGATACGGTAGTCTTATTTGTAGATACTATGACTACAATTTTAAACCGGAATTTAAAAGAACGTATTTATTAGTACTATTACATTAAAGAAATAGATGGACTACAAATAACTATTGGGCCTATTTTTCATTCATCATGTATTATTTTGAAAATATGATTTCTCGGTGATTTCAGGACACTAACATATGTTATTTTTTTAGTGTTACGTGATCCTTGTCAATATGGTCGTGCTTCAAATGGTTGATTATACGTTGCATAATACGAGGGGCGTGGCTTAAGTCCAGTGGGAGGAGCGTATGCAATGATATTGTTCGTGTCATGCTTCAGCACCCACTGGTTCTGTAGTGCAGTCATGCGTTTCAGCCTAGATTTCAAATAGGCCTACAGAAGGCTGTATCACTAGATGCGGTATGGACTTCCACTTTTATTTTGTTATTTGTCACCAATTTACGTAATTGTTGTCATATTGGCAGCAATGTAGGCCTAAACTAAAGCAGGTTTAATATTTTTCAAATGAAGGCGTCAAATTTACACGAGTAAAATATCAAACAAAATAGCCTATATAGTTTTTTTTATATAGGTTCGAAATTCTAATAAACAATGTAGTTATTACTTTCTAGCTGAATACCCATGCTTTGCTACTGTATTTTAATATATATCGTTAATGTCAATGAACAATGTTGAGGTTAGGTTAAATCTAACAAACTATACTGATATATGAATTATCGATCGATATTTCAGACTGACCGTAGGGTCAGGTAAGCTTCTGCCAGCCTGCCCATATACACCTGTATTGCAACCATTAAAACAGTTTTTGTCGATTGAAATTTCAAAAAGACCTAACCCCGTATCTAAAGTGTTTGTATGCCAAAATTTCAATGCAAATTTAAATTTCTATTCCGAACAAACGTGCATAGGGTAGGCCTACTTTTGATTTTATAAATATTGAAATGCATTTTTTATGAAATAAAAAAAAAGTTAATAATATGTTTTAAAATTTTAATGTTTCTTGCAATATAGCATAGGCTTATCATTAAACAAATAGGCAAATAATTTTTAAATCAAAACAATAAAACTAACTTGAATTTGAAGTACATTTTAATTTAAATAGTGAACACAATATATTGACTATTATAGGCCTAGTTGGTTTTGAGTTTATCAATTTTTTCAAAGCTCTTTATGTTGGAATGTTTACAGAGATAGCATTTGTTTCCTGTGATAGCCTACTTTGATAACACTTTAACTTAGGACTAGCCTTGGTTTTAATAAAAATTGTTAACGTTGTTTTTGTAAAATTTACGGTACTGTTTTGTTTCTATAATTACTTCTTCTGAATAATAAGGTGTACAAATTGAGTCTAGGAAAATAGTCTATGTTCACTACCAAACATGATAAAATAGTCCGACTGATTGGTCTGGTGTCAAGGGAATAGAAACAATGCAAAAAGTAATTCCTGTTTTCACGGAATCTCGAAGAGATCTCCCCGCAGGGGTGCAGACTAGCTGCACCTATTGAGAGGATTTAGACGACCCTAGCGGTACCCGAATCTAACACACTTACACTTACAACATTACACTTACTACTTTAACACTTTACACTCACACTTATATTTAGGGAGGCAATAAAAATCTCAATGAGCTTTTCGCCTTAAAAAAAGAGATATTTAACCATAGCTTTAACTTATTTCATTTAAATAACTACTGAAAACAATAGCCTATATTTATTTTCAGTCTATAGGCTATATAAGCTATATTTATTTTCAGTCTATAGGCTATATAAGCTATATTTATTTTCAGTCTATAGGCTATATAAGCTATATTTATTTTCAGTCTATAGGCTATATAAGCTATATTTATTTTCAGTCTATAGGCTATATAAGCTATATTTATTTTCAGTCTATAGGCTATATAAGCTATATTTATTTTCAGTCTATAGGCTATATAAGCTATATTTATTTTCAGTCTATAGGCTACGTAGCCTATATACATTAAACTGACTAATCCCTACTTGCGAATAGCGAGAAAACTTAACTTTGTTTTGAAAACTGAAAATCAGCAATACAAATATGCTGATTAAAATAATCAGCTGCAGATGTTTAAATTTACGGAGCAAAATAACAGAAGCAGACTCGTAAAATAACGCACGGAGCAGACGTAACAGAAGCAAATTTCAAAAAGTGTTTTCTTCGCATAGGCCCAACGCTTTTTGAAACATTTCACCATCACAATCAGCAGTAAAATGTGCATATATTAGCCGATAATACTTTGTAACAATATGAACTCTTTTACTGCTGTATTCGAGTTTTTGCTTTTATACTATTCGACAATTTTTTGAAGTTTACTTGTTATAATATATAGTTTTTTTAATCAGTTAATAATAAAAAGAAGAGATACCTTAAAATCCAAGAACAGAAAATAGAAATTGTAAAAGAGTTCAAATATCTTGGTGAATGGATTAGTTGGAATGCAGATGAAGGCAAGGCAATGGAATCCAGGAAAAACAAACTTGAATTGGCCTTCCAATTGACGAAAGAAACATACAATAAGAAATCCCTTTCATGGGGGTCCAAAATTAAACATTATAAAACAGTGATCAAGCCGGAAGCACTGTACGCAGCAGAAACATTAACCATGAATCGCATAGACCAGATAGAAAAGCTTGAAATAACGGAAAGGAAAATCTTAAGAAAAATTATAGGAACAAAATTTCAGGATAATAAGGTAGTATATATAAGAAATGAAGCTCTCTACAAGAAAATTGAAAAACTATCAGATACTATGAGAAAAAGGAGAATAAATTTTTACGGCCATCTTCTTAGAATGAACTCTAATAGATTAACGAAACAAGTGTTTGATTTTTTCCATAATCGTAAAACAAAACCGAACTGGTTTAAAGAAATTGAAAAAGACCTAATAGAATTAAAAATTACAGAAAATTCACTGCTAAGATAATTACCAAAGACGAAAGAATTAGATTCCAAGATAAAACCAAAATAAAACCTAAAGCTATCATTTCAGAAGAGGAGAGGAAAAGAAGATCGGAAAGAATGAAGAGCTACTGGGAACAAAGAAAAGTACAGCGCGCAAGAAATGATTAATTCAGCGTACCCCAAAGAGGGTGAAACGAAGAGAAGAAAAAGAAGAGAAAAGGCAATTTGCGTCTTGCATTAAATGCGTGTTTAACCTAAACAGTAGGCCTGTTGTACTATTTGTTAAACACATAGTGTTAACTTTAGAGGTTGCTGTAAAAAAATCAAGGGGAGGATTCCCGCAACCGATTCGGTTAGGAGGCGAAAGCTAACTCACCGGTAGTTGGTTTATTTATTTATTGGGATAGCCACCTCAACAAACCTATATCTATTGCACCGTATCTGTTGATTTTAAGCAAACCATGCATTTCAACACGAAAAACTAATTTCTGTTATTGAACCAAAAATCATATATCACGATTTCTCTTCCTTTTTATTTTAATTACGATAATCTGTTCGAAAACACGACAAATTAACCCGTTTTTG
>CM040184.1:74727953-74730453 GCA_022606455.1 Callitettix versicolor | reverse complement strand
AAACTGTCAAAAGGGTGGCACACTGTTCCGGCCGGCCCAGGTGGTGACCCGGAAGAGATCCCAGTACAATATATCATCAGAGCCGATACGGTAACAAGCCGGAAGCGGGAGCGATAATTGATTCCATAGCTGGATGGCCGTTAGTTCGAATCCAATTTGCCGGTTCGAACATTGACCGCATGTCCGGTTTAATGATTAGGCCTAAAGCCAATTAGCTTTATACAAAGCATTGTCTTAAGCGTGATGTTTAAATAGACCTAAATGCCAGAGGATACGCTGTGCACTGATCCAGGTATCGTGAGTTATGGCTACTTGGAACGATAATTTATTTTAATTTTTAATTACAGAGATATTTTTACTTTATAGGGTTTCCATTGGAAAATGAGCTACTGAAGCTGCACCGTGGTAAAACCTGGGACTTCAAAATTAGCGCCGGACCTGACTTATTTTATTTTTGCAATTTTGGTCCGAAACACGATTTTGCTAATAGCTTCGACAAGTAAAATTCGTTCAGCAGTTTCAAAAAATTATCTATTTCAAATCTTTAAAAATTAATAACATTATTTTTAATTTGATTCAGCCATCGTAATCAGCGTTAAAAACTGCGTAAATTAGCATTTTGAAATTTCAGAATCCTTTAAAATTAAAAAAAATCACGGCGATCAGGGTTTATTTTGATATTTTCAATGTGATTTGAAAGTTTGAAATACCAATATGCAGATTACGATGGTGAAATAGGAATTTCAAAAAGCGTAGCATAAAGAAAAGTACTTTTTGAAATTCCCTTTTCATACTCCTGAAATGCCGATCTGCCTCTTCATTCCCCGTTACTTTCTGATATCCTATCCCCCAACAACAAATGGTCTTTAATGGCTTTCACCAGGTTTTTTGTGACTAAATGATGATCCCACACTATCATTCTTAGAGTTATAAATGTGGTTTCCGCCGTTAAAATTGTGACCTTGAAATTTTTAAATACATTAAAATTTTTAAATACATTTTTTTATAAGTGTAAGCACGTTTACGTTCATAATTTTAGTTCGATTTGATTCAAAACGGCAAAAACATCTATTGTCATAATAGCTTGGACACGTTTCTTAACCAGGAAAAATTCGTTACCAGTTTCAAAATGGCGGTCGTTAAATTTTTTTAATTCGTAACTTTTTTTGTCTTGACTATTTTCGAAAATCCGATTTCACCGTCGTAATCGGCGTTTAAAACCGCGTGGATTGGCGTTTTGGATTTTCAAAAATCCGTTGAAATTAAGTGATTTAATTTAACGGCGGTCAGGGTTCGTTTTCGTATTTTTACTGTAACTAGAAAGTTCAAAGTGCTGATGTAGTCAGATGTTAATGCTGATTAAGACGGTGAA
This sequence comes from Callitettix versicolor, assembly GCA_022606455.1. Lineage (NCBI taxonomy): Eukaryota > Metazoa > Arthropoda > Insecta > Hemiptera > Cercopidae > Callitettix > Callitettix versicolor. The sequence goes on along the minus strand of CM040184.1, from coordinate 74,729,081 downwards.
ATCGGAATTTCAAAAAGGGTTGGATAAAGAAAAATGATTTCCTACCGGAGCCGATATGTTCAATGCGGTGGCCTAGTGGATAGCGTACTAGGCTTTCACCCCGAGGACCCGGGTTCGATTCCCGGCCAGGGCTTGGCATTTTCATACGCTATAAAATCATCCCATCGTCTGCATTAGCCCAAGTGTGCACAAAAGTCGGACGTTAAACACAAAAAAAAAAAAAAAAAAAAATTTTCAGTTAACCTGTTTGTTATGTGCGGTGCGCTGGAGCGGTTAAATATAGGAATCTACATTGCTACTGAAATTTAGTAGTAAACAAATATTAACATTTTTTAATTGAAAATGTTTTTTTAAAGCAAATATATTTAGTCGAGTAAATTGCAAATAAATTCCTATTTTTATTATGCAATGGCATTATAGGATCAAATAACTGATTTCCTTATTTTATGCTTTCTAGATATTACTTTGTCTAATAAAGTTTAACAGTTGAGAAGGGTTTTTTTGTTATTTTAAGGCGAAGAGCACATTGAGGCTATTATCGCCACCCTAAATGTAAGTGTGAGTGTAAAGTGTTAAAGTTGTAAGTGTAAGTGTGTTAAACTCGGGTACCGCGAGGAACGTCTAAATCCTCTCAATAGGTGGAGCTAGTCTGCGCCGCTCTGCGGGGGGGGGGAGAGAACGTTTTGAAAGATTTTGTTATTATTTAACCTTAATGGTGTGGTCAATAGATAAAAAATTAACTTTAAAATGCCTGGTGAGGCGTTGTTTTTCATAATTTTTCTCAAAAGGAGTACATATCCCGCAAATAAAATCCTGGGGGGGGGGCACTGCATGTCTCGGAATGGGATTCTGAGGAACGGAAGGTCTTGTACAGTCAAAGAGGATTCTTAAAGGTTTTTACAGTAGATGCCCTTAGGCTTGCAGATAGCGACTGGATTTCTAAACGGTCACTGGGTGTTTTGCAAATTGGGATTTCACGTACTAAATCTTGTGTAGATGTGGTGAAGCTGACAGTTCACCATATAATGTCTGACTGTCCAGCTTTGGATAGAAAACGATTTGAATATCTAGGCATTCTAAGAAGTGAATGGACGGGGCGAATCATCCGATGCATTTCAAGGTTCTTTA
>CM040184.1:74645453-74722953 GCA_022606455.1 Callitettix versicolor | reverse complement strand
GTAATATAATGGTTAAATTAAAAATTCAATAAGAACAGGATAAATACTGAAAAATACTTTTGGTAATTGGCTTCTATCACGTCAGCGAGACAGCTGCGTGCTGTTATTATTTCTAAGCGTAACAGAGATGCTACATAGATCGTATTGCATTTATTGATTGGAGTTGCACAGCGAGGCTTGGAGTCTTGACCAATCTCGGAATGTGTAGCTGCTCCCCGCGGCGTACTCCGGAATCAATCAGCAAGTCAATCCATCAACAGCTCCTGGGGTTACACAAAACAATTGATCCTAGCTGTACAATGCCGAGGCCTGGTTGGCCGTGGGAACGCCTTTACACTTGTCCTGTTCCTTCGCCGCCCGCTGGGCCGCCTTTACTTTCCAATCTTAATGGTTTTCTTGCCCTCATTCCACCCTGCTTAACAAGCTTTCTTCTACTTTGTAAAAAAAATTAAAATACAGAAAACCTGCTCGTACTTTAATGGCCTTAGTTTTTTTACTTTATACATGACTGCGTGTTAGTTATTGTAGCCTATCTTGTGTTAGGCCTGTGGCATCGTCACTAACGCCTATTAAGTACAAAATAATCACGACACTCAACTGTCTCGTTGATATTATAGAAGCAAATTACCAATAGATATTTTCATTTTTGAAATCCCGATTTCACCATCATAAACAGCACTGAAATCTGCATATATTAGCGGTTTTTCAAAGTGCATTGAATATACAAAAATGAACCATGACCACCGTCAAATTAAATTTCCTGATTATACAACGGATTTTGGAAAATCGAAGCGCTAATTTAAGCAGTTTTTACGCTGACTATGATGGTGAAATCAGGTTTTCAAAAGTACATTTCAGGCGAAAAAGTAATTGATTTTTAAAGATTTAAATTTTACCGCCATTTTGAAACAAAATCGATTTTTGTGTTATAAGTTTGAATTGAATCGATAAACAAATTGCGCGCGCACACACACACACACGCGCGCGCACACACACACATACACACACACACACACACACACACACACACACACACACACACACACACACACACACACACACACACACACACACACACACACACACACACACACACACACACACACGCGCGCGCACACACACACACACACACACACACACACACACACACACACACACACACACACACACACACACACACACACACACACACACACACACACACACACACACACACACACACACACACACACACACACACACACACACACACACACACACACGCACACACACACACACACACACACACACACACACACACACACACACACACACACACACACACGCATATATATATATATATATATATATATATATATATATATATATATATATATATATATACATATATATATAATACACATACACACACACACATAATAATACACACACCCACACAAAACACACACGCACGCACGCACACACACACACGCGCGCGCGCACGCACACGCACACACACACACACACACACACACACACACACACACACACACACACACACACACGTAATATAAACACTTCAACGACTCCACAAAAATGTATCTAGAAATCAGAATCGGTACTCAATTCAAGGTCCCAGGTGTGGGTCATACTATGGTAGCAGATTCAATAACTCATTTTGCAATTACAACAATTACCTATGAGGGATTGTGTAGACACATGGAGCTTGACGTTTTTATTATTCTATCCATTTTCAGATTGCACGAACCCAAAACAGTGATTTAGTCTTGGATTTCTGTCTGTCATAATTTAGTTTCAAAATGGCGTCTTTTTTCAATATTTAAGAAGTCAAAACATCTTTAGGGGCCTACTTTTGTCTTGACACCTTAAATCTGATATCGTTACAGTAAACGGCGTTCAAAAACTGCATAAAATTTGAATTTTCAAAACCCTTTGAAAATATTAGACTAAATTAAATTTGTCGGCTGTCAGGGTTCCTTTTCGTGTGTTAAATGTAATTTGAAACGCTAATACGTGTAGATATGAATTCTGATTATGATGTCGAATTGAGATTTAAAAAAAGGGTGAAATTATGAAAAATACTTACGGAAATGCGCTTTGGAAATCTCGTCAGCGAGGCAGCTGTGTGCGGTTATTTTAAGTTATTTCAAACTTCTCCGAGAAGTCTGGACTGTTCAGAGGAAGGGGAAATTTCATTAACAGCGTTCGATACGAAACATTTACACGTTAATGCTTTTATTTGTACTTAAAAGAGCGTGTGCCGTTTTGTAGCCGCACGTCATTTACTTCAAAGAAAGCCGCTGCTGGTCAGCTGTTGTATTCAATTTAAACTTGAACATATGATTATTTTACATTAAAAATAATCACACGCTCCAGTGTTTCGTCAATGGTTTCCCTTACAAAAATGTCTTCACAATCTCAGCTTGTTGAACAAAATTTCTAGTGAATTTCAATTTGGGAAAATAAGCAATTGTAGCTGCCGCCTTGGTGAGGACTAGACCCGCGACCTTAAAATGAGCTCTATCCTGACCTCTAGATCACTTTTTGAGGGATCGTTAAAATTATGTTAATATAAAATTTGTGTGTGTGTGTATGCGAGCGCGCGCGCGTTTGTGTGTAGTGTGTGTGTGTGTGTGTGTGTGTGTGTGTGTGTGTGTGTGTGTGTGTGTGTGTGTGTGTGTGTGTGTGTGTGTGTGTGTGTGTGTGTGTGTGTGTGTGTGTGTGTGTGTGTGTGTGTGTGTGTATGTGTGTGTGTGTGTGTGTGTGTGTGTGTGTGTGTGTGTGTGTGTGTGTGTGTGTGTGTGTGTGTGTGTGTGTGTGTGTGTGTGTGTGTGTGTGTGTGTGTGTGTGTGTGTGTGTGTGTGTTGTGATGTGTGTGTGTGTGTGTGTGTGCGCGCGCGCGTGTGCGTGTGTGTGCGCGCGCATTAGCATTCTCAGGTACGCAATTTTGGTTCGATTTGATTCAAGCTTTGCAGAAAAATAGAATATGAAAATATTATAGACAATTTATTTAACCAACAATATTCGATCAACAGTTTCAAAATGGCGGCGGTTGTAAATCTTCCATGTCTTAAATTTAAAAAAAAATCTTGTTTCACAGTCGTAATCAGCGTTAAAACCTGCAAAAATCAGCAGTTTGAATTTTCAAAATGCATTGAAATTAAGAAATCTAATTTGACGGCGGCCATGGTTCATTTTCGTTTTTAAAATGTAATTTGAATGTTTAAGCCTTCGCTAATGCATGCAGATTTTAATGCTGATTGTTGTGTTGATATCAGAATTTCAAAAAAGATAAGATAAAGAATATTACTTTTAGAAATTTGCTTCTATTATGTCAGCGAGACAGATGCGTGCCTCGATTATTCCTATCCTTTTTTTCTACTCTATAGATGATCACCAAGATTCTGTTAATTCAGCCTATTTACCCTGTCGGCCATATTGAATGTATTTCTTGTAAGACTACTGTTAATTAACAATACAGATTACTCCGTTATTTGTTAAGATAAAATTGTGTTTGATAACTCATTTTATAAGTCTTGTATGTGGTCCAGATTTTAGATTTTGAATATATATAAAAGAAAAAGTCCTGACTGACTGACTGATTCATAATCAATGCAGAGTCAAAACTATTTTAGCTAACGACTTGAAATTTTCAGGGTACATTTGCGTTACCATATAAGCGTGCGCGAAGGAAGGATTTTGCAAAAATTTGATTTTAACGCCATTAAAATACTTACCCAGTCAAAATTTAATAATCAACGTACAGCCAAGACTATTACAATTAGAGACTTGAAATTTTCAGGGTACCTTCCTACAGCCATGTCAAGCTGCACTAAGAAAGAATTTTGCAAAAATTTGATTTTAAAGCCATTAAACTACTTACTCAGTCCAACTTGAATAATAAACGTATAGCCCAGACTATAATATTTAAAGATTTGAAATTTTCAGGGTACCTTCTTACAACAATGTCGAGATGCACTAAGAAAATATTTTGCAAACATTTGATTTTAACGCCATTAAACTACTTACCCAGTGCAATTTTATTAATCAACGTACAGTCGAGGCTATTATAGCCAGAGACTTGAAATTTTCAGGGTTCCTTCTTACAACAATGTCAGAGTGCAATAAGAAAAGATTTTGGAAAAATTTGATTTTAACGCCATTAAACTACTTACCCAGTCCAAATTCATTAATCAACGTACAGCCCAACACTATTACAGGTAAAGGCTTGACATTGTTAGGATACCTTCTTAAAACAATGTCAAGGTACACAAAGAAAGGATTTTGCAAAAATTTGATTTTAACGTTATTAAACTACTTACCCAGCCCAACTTTAATAATCAACGTATAGCCGAGACTATAATACCTAAAGATTTGAAATTTTCAGGGTTACCACCACATGTAGGGGTGTGATGACAAACGATTTACATTTATTCATCCCCTAAACAGGTAAAAATGAGGTGCAACAAGTTTTATTGGAAAAAGTATGTTTTTCTGACCTTCTTAAAACTTAACATAGTCACTCTCAATTTTGGCCCTAAGTAATGAAATATATTTTTCACCATTTCCCCAAAACTCGTCCCCTAAAGAGATTGAAAGGGGTAGAAAATGTAAAAAAGGAGTATACTATTTTGCATTTAAAAAATATTTTTTTGCATCGTATATTCTAGAAATACGCTATGAAACACAAATAATGAAACAAATATTTCTACATTTTTCCGAACTCATTCCATAAAAGGATAAAAATGTAAACAAGAGGTATCATTGGAGAAAAATATTGTTTCTCGGAATTACAAAAGTAAACAAAATGTAAAACACAAATTATGTTACACGTAATTCAGTATTTTTCCCCGAATTCATCCCCTAAAAGAACAAAAATATAAAAAAATGTATAAATGTTTGTGTTGGAAAAAAATATTTTTAATCAGATTTTCTTAAATTCGAATGGAACACGTTTGAAGACAATAAAACAACATATTTAGGTTACAATATTTTTTCACATTCACTGTAAAATAGTCATGAGTTTATATGATCACGCTTTTATTACTGTATTTTTTATCTTTCTAAATTATTACATTACCGAAACAGTTTAAGTTTCGTGGGCGAAGCCGCGACAGGTAATGCTAGTATATATATATATATATATATATATATATATATATACTAGCACAACCATGGTTTCTCCAGCCAAGACGTCTGTTGCCCCTTTAAGCCCTCCATGTGGAATCATGCTTAATAGGCGCTTACTATGGGAATGCCCATAAAGGTTATCCCATCTTTCCTGATGTTGCCTATTAATCCACCTATTTGTAGACTGGCCAACGCCAGAGAGATCAGGATGAGTTTAAGTCAAAACTAATTTAATGGACACCGGGTTTTGAAAAAGTCCAAACTAAAACTGAAAGTCGATTTTTTTTCACGATGAGTATATTTTCATCGAGTATTATCTTCGTGTATTGAGAAAGTAAACAATAAAAACATATCGAGTAATTACCAAAACCAGTTTTCTCATTTAATTTGAGCAAAATCCCCTGCAGGGGGTTGCAGACTAGCTGCACCTATTGAGAGGATTTAGATGTCCGTCGCTCTATCCGAGTCTAACACACAGTTACACTTACAACACTACACTTACGACTTTAACACGTTACTCTCACACTTACATTTAGGGAGGCGATAATAGCCTCAATGTACTTTTCGCCTTAAAATAAAAAAATTGATCAAAATCCATTCAGCTTTGTGAGCCGATATCTTAAACATTGTGTGTAAATGCACTACAAGCATTTACTAATATCTAATCTCTGTTTCATTTCTGAAACACTTCATTCTACTTCATATGAAGTAGGAGTAGAAGTTATTTTCTTTAACAGAAAATATTAAAAAATTAGTACGCCCACAAATAATGCAAACGGGTTTTAGGCCTAAACTTTTTGTACAAAATCGTGTAACTTAAACTAATTTACCTTAAAGTTGAACTATCTCAAACAATTTTTTTTGCTATGTTTTGCGGTGTTTTCGGATAAATTATCGTAATTAAAATTAAAAAATTATATATATATATATATATATATATATATATATATATATATATATATATGCGTGAATTTAATATACATATATTTGTTTTAAATATAGGCTCAAAAATATAAAGCAATATATAAAGCCATATATAAGCAAAAATATAAAGCAATATATAAAGCCATATATAAGCAAAATATAAAGCAATATATAAAGCCATATATAAGCAAAATATAAAGCAAAAATATAAATATATAGAGATACACATAGTTTTAAATTTTAAAGATTAAATATAATTGTATTGTCCAATCATCTATCACTCATTTTGCAAATTTTAACACTGTTTCAAAACATGACCAGTTTTATTTTGGCTAAAATAACCTTTATTCGTTATTCAGGTACTTTTCGATGCAGTTTTGGCACATTTATTTTCGTTACAGCTTTGGCAAATCCTTGTTGTTCAAAACTTTTTTTTCAAAATCTCATTCCATTATAGCAATCAGCGTTGAAAACTGCATAAATTAAGATTTGAAATTTTCAAAATCCGTTGAATCCATCCAATTGAATTTGACTACTATCGGGGTACGTTTTTGTATGTCAGTGTAATTAGGCGTGCTAATATATGCTGATTTTAATGCTGATTATGACGGTGAAAGCAGAGTTACAAGAAAGGTTAAGGTAAATAATAATGTTTGTGTTCCATCAGCGAGACAGCTGCGTGCCGTGATTAGATCCAAAAGATTAGGCAGGCGATGTAGTGGGTAGGAGCCTGACAAATCGATGAGAAACACTACTCAAACCGTCTTTCTATGCTAATAATTCGGCTGAACCAATGCTAGTGTTAGCAGTCCACACTTCTACATTCTACGCTTATATTTGATGACTCCAAACACCTGTAACGTACGCCAAGTGGATACAATCGCGAAATCATGAAGGCTGTGGTTGACAAACTATAGGCCTACAAAACAGATTTTATAAAACTTCCAATCATGTGAATAAGAGTGTCCAAAAATCTTATGGCAGTGGACTGGCAGAAAGGAGAGAAAACTTTAAAAAAATTCTGTTACTGAACCAAAAATAAAAACCACGTATCATTTTTCTCTTAATTTTTAATTTTAATTACGATAATTTATCCGAAAACACCGCAAAACATAGTAAAAAAAAAATTGTTCGAGATAGTTCAACTTTAAGGTAAATTAGTTTAAGTTACACGATTTTGTACAAAAAGTTTAGGCCTAAAGCCCGTTTGCATTATTTGTGGGCGTACTAAATTTTTTAATATTTTCTGTTAAAGAAAATAACTTCTGCTCCTACTTCATATAAAGTAGAATGAAGTGTTTCAGAAATGAAACGGAGATTAAATATTAGTAAATGCTTGTAGTGCATTTACACGCAATGTTTAAGATATCGGCTCACAAAGCTGAATGGATTTTGATCAATTTTTTTATTTTAAGGCGAAAAGTACATTGAGGCTATTATCGCCTCCCTAAATGTAAGTGTGAGTGTAACGTGTTAAAGTCGTAAGTGTAGTGTTGTAAGTGTAAGTGTGTGTTAGACTCGGATAGAGCGACGGACATCTAAATCCTCTCAATAGGTGCAGCTAGTCTGCAACCCCCTGCAGGGGGATTTTGCTCAAATTAAATGAGAAAACTGGTTTTGGTAATTACTCGATATGTTTTTAATGTTTACTTTCTCAATACACGAAGATAATACTCGATGAAAATATACTCATCGTGAAAAAAATCGACTTTCAATTTAGTTTGGACTTCTTCAAAACCCGGTGTCCATTAAATTAGTTTTGACTTAAACACATCCTGATCTCTCTGGCGTTGGCGAGTCTACAAATAGGTGGATTAATAGGCAACATCAGGAAAAATGGGATAACCTTTATGGGCATTCCCATAGTAAGCGCGTCTTAAGCATGATTCCACGTCTTGCTTAAAGGGGCAGCAGACGTCTTGGATGGAGAAACCATGGTTGTGCAGGAAAGAGGAGGATACTGCAGGACACATAATCCTTGATTGTGAAGCTCTTAGTGGTAAGAGGCTAGGGGATTTTGGTTTCCAGGACCCTAAGGATTTTCAGCACAATGTACTAGTCAGTGGATTTTTGGAACTTACTAAGGGTTAGAGGTGGGCGTTTCTGCTATTTTTACAAAACGTCAACAAACTGTTTGTTGAGAAAAAAAGCTGCTTTTTAAAACAGTTGAAAAAAACAGGTTTAGAAAACTGAAACTCAAAATTGTATTAGCAGCTAAAACATAAAACACATACGTTCTGTTTTCTAAGACTACTTTTTCATTCCCACCATGTCCTTAACTGTTTTTGGGTGTAAAGCATTTAGAAAGGATAAAAATAATCCTTATACGTGTAGTAATAATTAAATTATATTCTCAAAACGTAATAATTGTGTAAGCCATTTTATATTTACAAAATGCAATGAATTTCTAATAGAAGCATTCTTTTTCTTACTTAAAAATTAAATAGTCCTTTGCATATTCACCAAAACGCAAACGATTTAGAATATTTTAGTTGATTAAAAATATTGATGATTGATAATAAATATAAAAAATATGTTTAAATAAAATTAGGCTCTGTATCTACAAAATGTGAGAGGTTGTTACTACAACTCGCAACAAAATAGAGATAAACGTTGACATTGTCCAGAAAGTTGTTACTTCACTACAAGCAACAAGCAACTTTGAAATAAAAGGAAAAAGCATAAAAGCAGGTAGAAGAAAAGCAGTTAGCAGGAAAACAGTTTCAGCGCTTGTGGCAACGTTAAGTGTGGTAGTGCGGAAAGCCGTTCCTTGTTTAACAAATCATAAACCAGTCCAAATCCAACTGCTTGTTTCCGTTTGAAAAAGCGGTTTGTTCGTCGTTTATGGAAAAGTAGTTTTTTTAACAGTTTGATGTTTTCTACCCAACCACTACTAAGGGCATCAATCTGCTAAACTAGTACTGAAGAGGTTTAGTTGCACAATAGGTCTGTTGATCGCAGTGCCTGGGGTTGTATTATCCCTTCCTCTAGTTTGAATCCAGACTACATTCCTCCGTCAATACCGGTAGAGACCAGATTAATTAACCGATTTCTTTGGAACTTTGGCATGTTGGTGTAAATAAGTTTTATCGATTTCGGGATCATTTTGAAAAAGCCTTTTTTATGCCTTTTTTGGTCAAAACTGGCTAAAAAGTTTGGATAAATTTTAGCTTAGGGTTTTATTTAGTGACTCAGCTACGCTTTTTTAAAATTATGTTATTTATTTAAATATTTCTCGAATCATTTCTATATTTATAATTTAATTAAAACTATTTTTTTCTGTAAGAACAGAAGGTTGACGGATCACAGAGACAGTGGTGTTTATTTACAGACATAACCTGATCATAGCTATCGCCAATTCAATAGAGTTTTCAGAACATAATTATACAAAATTCGTTGATGGATCATAGAGGCAGTGGCGTTTATTTACACGTATAACCTGATCATATCTATCACCAATTCAATAGAGTTTTCAGAACATAATTATAAAAATTCGTTGATGGATCATAGACGCAGTGGCGTTTATTTATATATATATAACCTGATCAAAGCTATTGACAATTCAATAGATTTTCCAGAATATAATTATACAAAATTCGTTAAAGGATCAAAGAGGCAGTGGTGTTTATTTACACAAATAACCTGATCATTGCTATCGCCAATTCAATAGATTTTCCAGAACATAATTATACAAAATTCGTTGATGGATCAAAGAGGCAGTGGTGTTTATTTACACATATAACCTGGTCATAGCTTTCGCCAATTCAATATGGTTTCCAGAACATAATTATACAAAATTCTTTAATGGATCAAAGAAGCAGTGGTATTTATTTACACGTATAACCTAATCATAGCTTTCGCCAATTCAATAGAGTTTTCAGAACATAATTATACAAAATTCGTTGATGGATCAAAGAGGCAGTGGTGTTTATTTACAGATATAACCTGATCATTGCTATCGCCAATTCAATAGAGTTTCCAGAGCATGATTATACAAAATTCGTTAAAGGATCAAAGAGGCAGTGGTGTTTATTTACACATATAACCTGGTCATAGCTTTCGCCAATTCAATGGAATTTCCAGGATATAATTATACAAAATTCGTGAAAGTATCAAAGAGGCAGTGGTGTTTATTTACAGATATAACCTGATCATAGCTAACACCAATTCAATATAGTTTCCAGAACATAATTGTACAAAATTCGATGATGGATCACAGAGGCAGTGGTTACGGTGTGTGACCAAACTAGATAGGCATAGGCAATTATTTATTGAATGTTGATGACAGCAGCGGATGAGAAGACATATTGCATGTGGGCGCGCTCATACAAATTGGGTTGTGCGATTTCACGGCACACCTGACTGCCTGGCCGCAGTTCAACATCCCAGCAACTATTAATGTACCGGCAAACGATTTCGTTTGTTTATAGTTCAGAACTAAGGTAAACCCTTGCCCGCTTCGCTGGCCAACTCCGCTTGTTACGCTGGCAAAATTTCCGACATTCGCGCAATAAAGAACAGATGTTTTATTATAAAATACTTCACAGTTATCCACTGGTTGTGTGGTTCATAGGATGTGTGATGGAAGTTATTAATGTAAATTTCAGAACCTTAGGGGAAGACCAAATCAATCAATTCCAAACTTCATAGCACTACATTGCATTGCATAGAAAATGTTTTAAGAGTAAGTTCAAATTTTCGATAGAATCCTACAATGTTAGAAGAATAACCTTTGTTGGTTTGCTTTTTTTAAAGAAACGACTCTAACGATAATGTTGAAATTTTCTGACTCAAAAATTGATCTAAGTGGGTCTTACCTTTGGAAAAATTAGTTTTAATTAGAAAAACGCGTCCAAAACTGGCCATTTGAGTACCCAAAAATGTAAGAATAATAATAATTGCAAATTATCAGTAATGTTCAATCAGCTGATACTTAACTATTGTTTTCGTTTAGTCAGCTGTTTTTAATAATCTTAAAAATATCAGTAAACTTTCTAAACATAACTGAAATCTTATTGTTAAAAGAGATTTATTTGTTTTTTAATGAGAGAGGGAAAACGATTATCAAAGAAAATAATTTGAGAATGAAAGCGGTATTTATACAGTTTACTAATGTTATGATTTTTACTATTTCTTTTTTTTAATTATGTACTTTATTATTGAATTAAGAGATGTTTAATTGCGGAAAAATAATTTAATTACGGTAAGTTATGATTTTATCTCATTTTTGCATTGTCAACAATTGAGTCGATTTAAGGTATTCAGTTTTCTTGAAATAGTTTATATTCTTTTAATTATTGATATCACGCATTTAAATAATCGATTTTGCGATGAAAAACACCAACTTTCGCGCACTAGTCATTTTGAGGTTATGTTTGTCACTTTAATTTTCCATTTTTTTAAACTTTCCGTTGTTTCAGCATCTTTATTTTTTGGATTATTAATATTGGACCTATAAAGACCGTACTGGTGCAAAAATTACCAAAATTGACAACAGTGTCTAAAATGCATTTTGTCAAGTAAAATAAAAACAAGAAATCTACTTATGTATAAATGTTATTTTCTCTTGTAAAAGCCTCTAGTGGTTATAATATTGTTTTGATATTTCATTATCTCTAAAAAAAACTATGTTTTCGCTTCTAATATTTGGGAAAGTTATGATTTTGTGCTGAAAAACTGAAAAATTCGAACTCCCTCATTCAAACCTATAAATAATAAGCCTAAGTGTTAAGTTTGCTATTATAAGTAGGCTAATATTTAAAAAGATTTAGGTATAAAAATCTAAAAAATCTAGAAATCTAAAAATTAAAAAAATCTTAAAATCTAAAAATCTAGAAATCTAAAAATCTAAAAATCTAAAAATCTAGAATTCTAAAAATCTAGAAATCTAAAAATCTAGAAATCTAAAAATCTAGAAATCTAAAAATCTGGAAATCTAAAAATCTATATTTACTCCGAGTAATCTTTAAATGCACATCGTTCAAGTGTAAACACAAGATTGTACAGAACGCTATCCTTACGAAACTGACATTAATTAATTAATTAATTTCGGTTATGCAAACGCGGCTAATGAAACGTTAGCTACAGCTCGTCTTAAAAATGTTACGAGTTAAGGAAAGGGGAGAAAGGAACGGTATTGCGTCGATTTACAAAAAGAAACGAACGTTACACAAAAAGAAATTCTCCAACTCTCTTGGTGTTACGCAGGTTTCGTGACTAGCCTATAAAGTGTAAACTTCTTCCATAAAATGAATTACAACTTTTAGTAAACACAATTATGAACTAAATAAACAGACTTTTTCCACTTTCTCGTTATGTAGCGTAGGAGCTGAAGAGAAAGTAGATTTAATTTATTTACGAATGCTATACTAATGTTGTTTCAATTTTTGCTCCAGTTTAATACCTAGTCGTGTTCAACGTGTAGTTGTCATTTAAAAGAAGGTGGCTGTCGGGGGGAACTGACCGACAGAAGTGAAATTGTCTCGATGACGTGATAAAAGCGAATTATCTTCTGAATATTACTCTTTTAAAAATTATGATTTCACCATTAAAATTAACATTACAAATTCGAAATTACATTGAAAATAAGAAAACCCTGGACGCCGTCAAAATAATTCTTCAATCAAAGCGGATATTGACAATTCAAAAGGCTAATTTTTGCAGTTTTTAATACTGATTACGATGGTAAAGTTGTATTTTCAAAAAACGTTAAACTTTTAAAAATTTTAAACGACCGCCATTTTGAAACTGTTTATTGAATTTTTCTGGCTAACGAACTTGTCAAAGTTATTACCACAATCGGTGTTTGAATAATAGCGAACTTGAGCGTGCTAAAACATATTCTATAATTATAAAAAAATATTTTAGAAATATATTTATGCAAATTTAATCGATCCCTTGAGAAATATATCTAGAAGTCAGGATCGGTGCTCATTTCAAGGTTCCTGGTCTGGGTCTTACTATGTGGGCTACTCTAATAGCTTGTTTTTCAAATAGAATTTCGCAAAAATTAGAAATAAACAGTGTTCTTTATTATATTGCTGACTTAGTTGATTAAACACAGCTGTTAATACACAGCTGATATTAAATAAACGGAACTTCAATTCATTTGTTTATGTTTACTTAAGTGTCTTTCACTCGTTTTGTAGCAATGGGTTTCAAGTTTTGTTCGAAAATACAGAGTTTTCCAAAAAACCCACATCAATGTCGATCACGATTTTTTCCTGCAATTTATAAAAACAGAACACTAGAGTAAATCATTAAAACTTATCGTTCCAATATACTACGAGAGTATATATTGTCACTTCGGGCAGACGGTCAAGGTCACTTGGATATCATCTTTGCTGAAGGCATTAAGCTCCTGCGTAATCACTTAATGACTTTAAATCCACAGGGCCAGTATATATTGTCACTTCGGGCAGAAGGTCAAGGTCACTTGGAAATCCTCTTTGCTGAAGGCATTAAGCTCCTGCGTAATCACTTAATGACTTTAAATCCACAGGGCCAGTATATATTGTCACATCGGGCAGACGGTCAAGGTCATTTGGAAATCCTCTTTGCTGAAGGCATTAAGCTCCTGCGTAATCACTTAATGACTTTAAATCCACAGGGCCAGTATATATTGTCACATCGGGCAGACGGTCAAGGTCATTTGGAAATCCTCTTTGCTGAAGGCATTAAGCTCCTGCGTAATCACTAAATGACTTTAAATCCACAGGGCCAGTATATATTGTCACTTCGGGCAGACGGTCAAGGTCACTTGGAAATCCTCTTTGCTGAAGGCATTAAGCTCCTGCGTAATCACTAAATGACTTTAAATCCACAGGGCCAGTATATATTGTCACTTCGGGCAGACGGTCAAGGTCACTTGAAATCCTCTTTGCTGAAGGCATTAAGCTCCTGCGTAATCACTTAATGACTTTAAATCCACAGGGCCAGTATATATTGTCACTTCGGGCAGACGGTCAAGGTCACTTGGAAATCCTCTTTGCTGAAGGCATTAAGCTCCTGCGTAATCACTTAATGACTTTAAATCCACAGGGCCAGTATATATTGTCACTTCGGGCTGACGGTCAAGGACACTTGGAAATATTCTTTGCTGAAGGCATTAAGCTCCTGCGTAATCACTTAATGACTTTAAATCTACAGGGCCAGTATATATTGTCACTTTGGGCAGACGGTCAAGGTCACTTGGAAATCCTCTTTGTTGAAGGCATTAAGTTCCTGCGTAATCACTTAATGACTTTAAATCCACAGGGCCAGTATATATTGTCACTTCGGGCAGACGGTCAAGGTCACTTGGAAATCCTCTTTGCTGAAGGCATTAAGCTCCTGCGTAATCACTTAATGACTTTAAATCCACAGGGCCAGTATATATTGTCACTTCGGGCAGACGGTCAAGGTCACTTGGAAATCCTCTTTGCTGAAGGCATTAAGTTCCTGCGTAATCACTTAATGACTTTAAATCCACAGGGCCAGTATATATTGTCACATCGGGCAGACGGTCAAGGACACTTGGAAATATTCTTTGCTGAAGGCATTAAGCTCCTGCGTAATCACTTAATGACTTTAAATCCACAGGGCCAGTATATATTGTCACTTTGGGCAGACGGTCAAGGTCACTTGGAAATCCTCTTTGCTGAAGGCATTAAGTTCCTGCGTAATCACTTAATGACTTTAAATGCACAGGGCCAGTATATATTGTCACTTCGGGCAGACGGTCAAGGTCACTTGGAAATCCTCTTTGCTGAAGGCATTAAGCTCCTGCGTAATCACTTAATGACTTTAAATCCACAGGGCCAGTATATATTGTCACTTCGGGCAGACGGTCAAGGTCACTTGGAAATCCTCTTTGCTGAAGGCATTAAGTTCCTGCGTAATCACTTAATGACTTTAAATCCACAGGGCCAGTATATATTGTCACTTCGGGCTGACGGTCAAGGTCACTTGGAAATCCTCTTTGCTGAAGGCATTAAGCTCCTGCGTAATCACTTAATGACTTTAAATCCACAGGGCCAGTATATATTGTCACTTCGGGCTGACGGTCAATGTCACTTGGAAATCCTCTTTGCTGAAGGCATTAAGCTCCTGCGTAATCACTTAATGACTTTAAATCCACAGGGCCAGTATATATTGTCACTTCGGGCTGACGGTCAATGTCACTTGAAATCCTCTTTGCTGAAGGCATTAAGCTCCTGCGTAATCACTTAATGACTTTAAATCCACAGGGCCAGTATATATTGTCACTTCGGGCTGACGGTCAAGGTCACTTGAAATCCTCTTTGCTGAAGGCATTAAGCTCCTGCGTAATCACTTAATGACTTTAAATCCACAGGGCCAGTATATATTGTCACTTCGGGCTGACGGTCAATGTCACTTGAAATCCTCTTTGCTGAAGGCATTAAGCTCCTGCGTAATCACTTAATGACTTTAAATCCACAGGGCCAGTATATATTGTCACTTCGGGCTGACGGTCAAGGTCACTTGGAAATCCTCTTTGCTGAAGGCATTAAGCTCCTGCGTAATCACTTAATGACTTTAAATCCACAGGGCCAGTATATATTGTCACTTCGGGCTGACGGTCAATGTCACTTGGAAATCCTCTTTGCTGAAGGCATTAAGCTCCTGCGTAATCACTTAATGACTTTAAATCCACAGGGCCAGTATATATTGTCACTTCGGGCTGACGGTCAAGGTCACTTGGAAATCCTCTTTGCTGAAGGCATTAAGCTCCTGCGTAATCACTTAATGACTTTAAATCCACAGGGCCAGTATATATTGTCACTTTGGGCAGACGGTCAATGTCACTTGGAAATCCTCTTTGCTGAAGGCATTAAGCTCCTGCGTAATCACTTAATGACTTTAAATCCACAGGGCCAGTATATATTGTCACTTCGGGCTGACGGTCAAGGTCACTTGAAATCCTCTTTGCTGAAGGCATTAAGCTCCTGCGTAATCACTTAATGACTTTAAATCCACAGGGCCAGTATATATTGTCACTTCGGGCTGACGGTCAATGTCACTTGGAAATCCTCTTTGCTGAAGGCATTAAGCTCCTGCGTAATCACTTAATGACTTTAAATCCACAGGGCCAGTATATATTGTCACTTCGGGCTGACGGTCAAGGTCACTTGGAAATCCTCTTTGCTGAAGGCATTAAGCTCCTGCGTAGTCACTTAATGACTTTAAATCCACAGGGCCAGTATATATTGTCACTTCGGGCAGACGGTCAAGGTCACTTGGAAATCCTCTTTGTTGAAGGCATTAAGCTCCTGCGTAATCACTTAATTACTTTAAATCCACAGGGCCAGTGTCATGGTCTTACAATAGGAATTGAATCTGTTTTCGGGAAAATCGTACACGTAAAGAAATAAATAAGAAATACTTTAAATTTAATTGTTCAGAATACACTGTCTTCAAATACCCACACGCTCACGCACGCGCGCGCGCGCATATACACACACACACATACAAACTCTCTCACGCTCTCTCTCTCTCTCTCTCTCTCTCTCATACACACACACGCGCACGCTCACGCACACGCGCGCACACGCACGCACACACACACACACACACACAAACAAACAAACAAAACAATTTCCAAGTTAAAACAACTTCTTTTGACTATTAGGTACCTGAAAACAAACGGGTTCATTGAAAGCTCAAAATCATTTCCCCTAAATCGTTATAGCCCCTACTGAGTCCTAATTTCTTTATAGCCTACGTCGTAAGAGTTGGTAAAAGCTTTAATTTGCCATGCAAATATTTTTAATGTTAGTCTAAATGGCTCTTAAGTAGGCCTACTAGTTTTTATTATTATATGTACTAGCCTGTACGAATTAAGTGCAGTGTTTAAAAAATTTAATAACACGTTATTACAGGAAACTTGAAAGCGGGTTTGGTTGACGTTGACGTGTGGCAATAACGTAAACTAGATAAAATCCGTTGACATGATGCGATGCGGATTGGTTCTGTTCTGTGATTCTAAGTGCGACCTAAGTCAGATAAATAGGTCGGCACTTAGTAAGCGAGCTCACGTAATATTTGACGGAGGTTTCTCCATCGCTACGTTTCTGAAATCCTCTTTGCTGAAGGCATTAAGCTCCTGCGTAATCACTTAATGACTTTAAATCCACAGATTAAAACAAATCACCACAGACTTTAAACAAATTAGATTAGTACTTCTGTTAGCTTTCATGTCACTTCGGGGCATTACTCATTCTGCCGATGACGTCGGACGATGGAACGGCGTCTTTCAGCGTTGTGGCAGTTCAGGGCATTACTCATAGCGAAAGATAAGAGATAAAATGTGGTTTAAGTAAACAAGGTTAGCGTGCAAAGGAGAAATTAAAATAAAATATTATTACGTATAACCCGCAGCATGCGCCGATAAATATTGAATAAATAGAGATACATAAACCGTATTTATTAGTAGAAACAATGGAACCTCTGTTTAAGCATCAATTTGCATGTGTCGTGGCGGGGCCGTCCGGATGCGGAAAATCGCCGTTTGTTTATAGTTTTATTTCATAATTTGGTTTAGGTTGGCAGCACTTAAAAACCGCCAAATCTGTAGCTACAGTGGCATTGCTACATAAGTACAAAAGAAAGAATCGTTTCCATATGATCCAATTAAAAATTTTATTACTATTGGTCAATGTTCATAGCCACGCAAAAACTTTGAGGTATTAATAAAGAATAGAGTGATCAGTGATAGCATACTTTTTTTATCTTGTTATGAAAATACTTGTTTTGCTGTATTATAACATGAATTGTTTTTATCCTCAAAAATTAAGTAGCAATTTTCGTAAATCTCTCACATATGGTAAAAAACACACAACAAATATTGCACGGTAAAATAAATAATTTCACGTTAAATTCAATTTTAGTAACTAAAATGGACAAATAATAAATGAATACACATCTAGATGCCGTACAAAACCATGTTAGGTTTTTGTATTTCTGCACTGTCAGGTGGTTTATAAAAGTAATAAAATTTACTTTTATTATAATCTTTATTACTGAATTAAGTTATTCAACTGTTGAAGATATAATTTCCTACAATAAGTCATGTTTTATGCAATTTTTAATGGATCTATATTTACATCACATGAAGCACGGTAGTTTTACTAAACCAAGGTCACCGACATGTGTCTTCATGTCATTATCAGTGCATTCATAGTTCTAATTCCTACAGTGATAGCGTTGCATGGGAGCTGTTATTTGCTAAGTTAGCGATTTGCCTCTTTTTCTCAGTTGCGATTACTGTCACGTAGTCAATTGTCTTATAAATCATGGCATTTTTAAAGATTCATATTCGTTTTCGAAGTGCGATAATATTTCTCAAATTGATAAGGAAACATTAAAGTTTCAATGCATATGTCATGACACTTTGCAGGCAAAAGGTGACATTTTGTCACAAAACCGTGTTAGGTCAAGTCCTTTATATAGTTTCTACTGTTTTAATTAAAAATAACAGGCATTAGTAGTAAGCAATGAAAATCATTATTGTATATTGTAACTGATGTTTTTTTTGTAGTTTTTTTTTTGCCATGAATGCTTAGTTGTGGTTGCAACCGTAGATATTGCTTTGTTTTTTTTTTTGCCTTTTAGTTTTTATATAAATATCAAATAAAAAATTGTAAACACAAAAGATGCAACAGTTGCAATTTTTTGTTTTGATTCTTGACATTCAATGGATAAGCTGTATATATACATAAAAAAAGAAATGTATTTTCTTCTCCAATAACTCTTCTGCTAGACTTATTCTTTTGTTGATATGTCAAACTATTGTATTGTAAAACTGTGGTATTAAGTAAACATTTACAAAAAATCTAATCACTGTCAACACAATAAATGTAATGTATTGTTAATTTGATTGTTATATCTATGATGAACATAATTCAGACTATACAATTTTTGCTCATGTGATAAGATTTTTTATGAAATTAGTTGGAAAGTAACTATCAAACAAATTAATAATTTAGTTTTAGGTTTAATAATTAAATGTCCATCTAGTTTTAGGTTTGGAAAACATAACATTTTGAATTTTTTGAATTTTCGTTTACATCAAATATGTCAGGAGATTTTCGTAGACGTTTACAATCACAGGAAAGAGGTGGGTAAATTACACATTTTTAATTTATAATGCACTGGGCTTTAGGTTTAATAATTAAATGTCCTACTTGTTTTACGTTTGGAAAACAAAACATTTTGAATTTTTTGAATTTTCGTTTACATCAAATATGTCAGGAGATTTTCGTAGACGTTCACAATCAGAGGAAAGAGGTGGGTATATTACACATTTTTAATTTATAATGTACTGGGCTTTAGGTTTAATGATTAAATGTCCTACTTGTTTTACGTTTGGAAAACAAAACATTTTGAATTTTTTGAATTTTCGTTTACATCAAATATGTCAGGAGATTTTCGTAGACGTTCACAATCAGAGGAAAGAGGTGGGTATATTACACATTTTTAATTTATAATGCACTGGGCTTTAGTTTTAATAATTAAATGTACTTCTTGTTTTAGGTATGGAAAACAGAACATTTTGAATTTTTTGAATTTTCGTTTACATCAAATATGTCAAGAGATTTTCGTAGACGATCAGAATCAGAGGAAAGAGGTGGGTAAATTACACATTTTTAATTAATAATGCACTGGGCTTTAGGTTTAATAATTAAATGTCCTTTTTGTTTTAGGTTTGGAAAAAAGAACATTCTGAATTTTTTGAATTTTCGTTTACATCAAATATGTCAGGAGATTTTCGTAGACATTCACAATCAGAGGAAAGAGGTTGGTAAATTACACATTTTTAATTTATAATGTACTGAGCTTTAGGTTCAATAATTAAATGTCCTTCTTGTTTTAGGTTTGGAAAACAGAATATTTTGAATTTTTTGAATTTTCGTTTACATCAAATATGTCAGGAGATTTTCGTAGACGTTCACAATCAGAGGAAAGAGGTGGGTAAATTACACATTTTTAATTTATAATGCACTGGGCTTTAGGTTTAATAATTAAATGTCCTTCTTGTTTTAGGTTTGGAAAACAGAACATTTTGAATTTTTTGAATTTTCGTTTACATCAAATATGTCAGGAGATTTTCGTAGACGTTCACAATCAGAGGAAAGAGGTGGATAAATTACACATTTTTAATTTATTATGCACTGGGCTTTAGGTTTAATAATTAAATGTCCTTCTTGTTTTAGGTTTGGAAAACAGAACATTTTGAATTTTTTGAATTTTGGTTTACATCAAATATGTCAGGAGATTTTCGTAGACGTTCACAATCAGAGGAAAGAGGTGGGTAAATTACACATTTTTAATTTATAATGCACTGGGCTTTAGGTTCAATAATTAAATGTCCTTCTTGTTTTAGGTTAGGAAAACAGAACATTTTAAATTTTTTGAATTTTCGTTTACATCAAATATGTCAGGAGATTTTCGTAGACGTTCACAATCAGAGGAAAGAGTTGGGTATATTACACATTTTTAATTTATAATGCACTGGGCTTTAGTTTTAATAATTAAATGTCCTTCATGTTTTAGGTATGGAAAACAGAACATTTTGAATTTTATGAATTTTCGTTTACATCAAATATGTCAGGAGTTTTTCGTAGATGTTCACAATCAGAGGAAAGAGGTGGGTAAATTACACATTTTTAATTAATAATGCACTGGGCTTTAGGTTTAATAATTAAATGTCCTTTTTGTTTTAGGTTTGGAAAACAGAACATTTTGAATTTTTTGAATTTTCGTTTACATCAAATATGTCAGGAGATTTTCGTAGACGTTCACAATCAGAGGAAAGAGGTGGGTAAATTACACATTTTTAATTTATAATGCACTGGGCTTTAGGTTTAATAATTAAATGTCCTTCTTGTTTTAGGTATGGAAAACAGAACATTTTGAATTTTTTGAATTTTCGTATACATCAAATATGTCAGGAGATTTTCGTAGACGTTTACAATCACAGGAAAGAGGTGGGTAAATTACCCATTTTTAATTTATAATGCACTGGGCTTTAGGTTTAATGATTAAATGTCCTTCTTGTTTTAGGTTTGGAAAAAAAAACATTTTGAATTTTTTGAATTTTTGTTTACATCAAATATGTCTGGAGATTTTCGTAGACGTTCACAATCGGAGGAAAGAGGTGGGTAAATTACACGTTTTTAATTTATAATGCACTGGGCTTTAGGTTTAATAATTAAATGTCCTTCTTGTTTTAGGTTTGGAAAACAGAACTATTTGAATTTTTTGAATTTTCGTTTACATCAAATATGTCAGGAGATTTTCGTAGACGTTTACAATCACAGGAAAGAGGTGGGTAAATTACACATTTTTAATTTATAATGCACTGGGCTTTAGGTTTAATGATTAAATGTCCTTCTTGTTTTACGTTTGGAAAACAAAACATTTTGAATTTTTTGAATTTTTGTTTACATCAAATATGTCAGGAGATTTTCGTAGACGTTCACAATCAGAGGAAAGAGGTGGGTAAATTACACATTTTTAATTTATAATGCACTGGGCTTTAGGTTTAATAATTAAATGTCCTTCTAGTTTTAGGTTTGGAAAACAGAACATTTTGAATTTTTTGAATTTTCGTTTACATCAAATATGTCAAGAGATTTTCGTAGACGTTCACAATCAGAGGAAAGAGGTGGGTATATAACACATTTTTAATTTATAATGCACCGGGCATTAGGTTTAATAATTAAATGTACTTCTTGTTTTAGGTTTGGAAAACAGAACATTTTGAATTTTTTGAATTTTCGTTTACATCAAATATGTCAGGAGATTTTCGTAGACGTTCACAATCAGAGGAAAGAGGTGGGTAAATTACACTTTTTTAATTTACAATGCACTGGGCTTTAGGTTTAATAATTAAATGTCCTTCTTGTTTTAGGTTTTGAAAACAGAACATTTTGAATTTTTTGAATTTTCGTTTACATCAAATATGTCAGGAGATTTTCGTAGACGTTCACAATCAGAGGAAAGAGGTGGGTAAATTACACGTTTTTAATTTATAATGCACTGGGTTTTAGGTTTAATAATTAAATGTCCTTCTTGTTTTAGGTTTGGAAAACAGAACTATTTGAATTTTCGTTTACATCAAATATGTCAGGAGATTATCGTAGACGTTCACAATCAGAGGAAAGAGGTGGGTAAATTACACATTTTTAATTAATAATGCACTGGGCTTTAGGTTTAATAATTAAATGTCCATCTTGTTTTAGGTTTGGAAAACAGAACATTTTGAATTTTCTGAATTTTCGTTTACATCATATATGTCAGGAGATTTTCGAAGACGTTCACAATCAGAGGAAAGAGGTGGGTAAATTACACATTTTTAATTTATAAGGCACTGGGCATTAGGTTCAATAATTAAAAGTCCTTCTTGTTTTAGGTTAGGAAAACAGAACATTTTGAATTTTTTGAATTTTCGTTTATCAAATATGTCAGGAGATAGACGTTCACAATCAGGAAAGAGGTGGGTAAATTACACATTTTTAATATATTATGCACTGGCCTTTAGGTTTAATAATTAAATGTCCTTCTTGTTTTAGGTTTGAAAACAGAACATTTTGATTTTTGAATTTTCGTTTACATCAAATATGTCAGGAGATTTTCTGTTCACAATCCTAAAAAAGAAGGTAAATTTAATATTAAATTTATAGTGCACTGGGCTTTAGGTTCAATCATTAAATGTCCTTCTTGTTTTAGGTTTCGAAATTAGAACATTTGAAATTTTGAATTTTCGTTTACATCACTATGTCAGGCTTTAGGTTCTGATTGTTTAAGGTCTACGAAAATATGTCCTTCATTTTGAAATATTTGAATTTTCGTTTACATAAATATGTGAAAATTCAAAAAATTCAAAATGTTCGTTTTCAAAAAAAGAAGGACATTTAATTATTAAAACCTAAAGCCAAGTGCATTATAAATTTAAATGTGTAATTTACCCACCTCTTTCCTCTGATTGTGAACGTCTACGAAAATCTCCAGACATATTTAATGTAAACGAAAATTCAAAAAATTCTGTTTTCCAAACCTAAAACATGAAGGACATTTAATTATTAAACCTAAATCCCAGTGCATTATAAATTAAAAATGTGTAATTTACCCACCCCTTTCTTCTGATTGTGAACGTCTACGAAAATCTCCTGACATATTTGATGTAAACGAAAATTCAAAAATTTCAAAATGTTCTATTTTCGAAACCTAAAACAAGAAGGACATTTAATTATTGAACCTAAAGCCCAGTGCACTATAAATTAAAAATGTGTAATTTACCCACCTATTTCCTCTGATTGTGAACCTCTTCGAAAATCTCCTGACATATTTGATGTAAACGAAAATTCAAAAAAATCAAAATGTTCTGTTTTCCAAACCTAAAACAAGAAGGACATTTAATTATTAAACCTAAAGGCCAGTGCATTATAAATTAAAAATGTGTAATTTACCCACCTCGTCTCCTCTGATTGTGAACGTCTACGAAAATCTCCTGACATATTTGATGTAAAACGAAAATTCAAAAATTCGAAAAATCAAAAATTCTGTTTTCCAAACCTAAAACAAGAAGGACATTTAATTATTAAACCTAAAGCCCAGTGCATTATAAATTAAAAATGTGTAATTTACCCACCCTCTTTCTCTGATTGTGAACGTCTACGAAAATCTCCTGACATATTTGATGTAAACGAAAATTCAAAAATTCAAAATGTTCTGTTTTCCAAACCTAAAACAAGAAGGACATTTAATTATTAAACCTAAAGCCCAGTGCATTATAAATTAAAAATGTGTAATTTACCCACCTCTTTCCTCTGATTGTGAACGTCTACGAAAATAAAAATCTGACATATTTGATGTAAACGAAAATTCAAAAATTCAAAATCAAAATGTTGTTTTCCAAACCTAAAACAAGAAGGACATTTAATTATTAAACCTAAAGCCCAGTGCATTATAAATTAAAAATGTGTAATTTACCCACCTCTTTCCTCTGATTGTGAACGTCTACGAAAATCTCCTGACATATTTGATGTAAACGAAAATTCAAAAATTCAAAATGTTCTGTTTTCCAAACCTAAAACAAGAAGGACATTTAATTATTAAACCTAAAGCCCAGTGCATTATAAATTAAAAATGTGTAATTTACCCACCTCTTTCCTCTGATTGTGAACGTCTACGAAAATCTCCTGACATATTTGATGTAAACGAAAATTCAAAAATTCAAAATGTTCTGTTTTCCAAACCTAAAACAAGAAGGACATTTAATTATTAAACCTAAAGCCCAGTGCATTATAAATTAAAAATGTGTAATTTACCCACCTCTTTCCTCTGATTGTGAACGTCTACGAAAATCTCCTGACATATTTGATGTAAACGAAAATTCAAAAATTCAAAATGTTCTGTTTTCCAAACCTAAAACAAGAAGGACATTTAATTATTAAACCTAAAGCCCAGTGCATTATAAATTAAAAATGTGTATTTTTACCCACTCTCTTTCCTCTGATTGTGAACGTCTACGAAAATCTCCTGACATATTTGATGTAAACGAAAATTCAAAAATTCAAAATGTTCTGTTTTCCAAACCTAAAACAAGAAGGACATTTAATTATTAAACCTAAAGCCCAGTGCATTATAAATTAAAAATGTGTAATTTACCCACCTCTTTCCTCTGATTGTGAACGTCTACGAAAATCTCCTGACATATTTGATGTAAACGAAAATTTAAAAAAATTCAAAATGTTCTGTTTTCCAAACCTAAAACAAGAAGGACATTTAATTATTAAACCTAAAGCCCAGTGCATTATAAATTAAAAATGTGTAATTTACCCACCTCTTTCCTCTGATTGTGAACGTCTACGAAAATCTCCTGACATATTTGATGTAAACGAAAATTCAAAAATTCAAAATGTTCTGTTTTCCAAACCTAAAACAAGAAGGACATTTAATTATTAAACCTAAAGCCCAGTGCATTATAAATTAAAAATGTGTAATTTACCCACCTCTTTCCTCTGATTGTGAACGTCTAAAACGAAAATCTCCTGACATATTTGATGTAAACGAAAATTCAAAAATTCAAAATGTTCTGTTTTCCAAACCTAAAACAAGAAGGACATTTAATTATTAAACCTAAAGCCCAGTGCATTATAAATTAAAAATGTGTAATTTACCCACCTCTTTCCTCTGATTGTGAACGTCTACGAAAATCTCCTGACATATTTGATGTAAACGAAAATTCAAAAATTCAAAATGTTCTGTTTTCCAAACCTAAAACAAGAAGGACATTTAATTATTAAACCTAAAGCCCAGTGCATTATAAATTAAAAATGTGTAATTTACCCACCTCTTTCCTCTGATTGTGAACGTCTACGAAAATCTCCTGACATATTTGATGTAAACGAAAATTCAAAAAATTCAAAATGTTCTGTTTTCCAAACCTAAAACAAGAAGGACATTTAATTATTAAACCTAAAGCCCAGTGCATTATAAATTAAAAATGTGTAATTTACCCACCTCTTTCCTCTGATTGTGAACGTCTACGAAAATCTCCTGACATATTTGATGTAAACGAAAATTCAAAAATTCAAAATGTTCTGTTTTCCAAACCTAAAACAAGAAGGACATTTAATTATTAAACCTAAAGCCCAGTGCATTATAAATTAAAAATGTGTAATTTACCCACCTCTTTCCTCTGATTGTGAACGTCTACGAAAATCTCCTGACATATTTGATGTAAACGAAAATTCAAAAAATTCAAAATGTTCTGTTTTCCAAACCTAAAACAAGAAGGACATTTAATTATTAAACCTAAAGCCCAGTGCATTATAAATTAAAAATGTGTAATTTACCCACCTCTTTCCTCTGATTGTGAACGTCTACGAAAATCTCCTGACATATTTGATGTAAACGAAAATTCAAAAATTCAAAATGTTCTGTTTTCCAAACCTAAAACAAGAAGGACATTTAATTATTAAACCTAAAGCCCAGTGCATTATAAATTAAAAATGTGTAATTTACCCACCTCTTTCCTCTGATTGTGAACGTCTACGAAAATCTCCTGACATATTTGATGTAAACGAAAATTCAAAAAATTCAAAATGTTCTGTTTTCCAAACCTAAAACAAGAAGGACATTTAATTATTAAACCTAAAGCCCAGTGCATTATAAATTAAAAATGTGTAATTTACCCACCTCTTTCCTCTGATTGTGAACGTCTACGAAAATCTCCTGACATATTTGATGTAAACGAAAATTCAAAAATTCAAAATGTTCTGTTTTCCAAACCTAAAACAAGAAGGACATTTAATTATTAAACCTAAAGCCCAGTGCATTATAAATTAAAAATGTGTAATTTACCCACCTCTTTCCTCTGATTGTGAACGTCTACGAAAATCTCCTGACATATTTGATGTAAACGAAAATTCAAAAATTCAAAATGTTCTGTTTTCCAAACCTAAAACAAGAAGGACATTTAATTATTAAACCTAAAGCCCAGTGCATTATAAATTAAAAATGTGTAATTTACCCACCTCTTTCCTCTGATTGTGAACGTCTACGAAAATCTCCTGACATATTTGATGTAAACGAAAATTCAAAAAATTCAAAATGTTCTGAAAATTTTTCCAAACCTAAAACAAGAAGGACATTTAATTATTAAACCTAAAGCCCAGTGCATTATAAATTAAAAATGTGTAATTTACCCACCTCTTTCCTCTGATTGTGAACGTCTACGAAAATCTCCTGACATATTTGATGTAAACGAAAATTCAAAAAATTCAAAATGTTCTGTTTTCCAAACCTAAAACAAGAAGGACATTTAATTATTAAACCTAAAGCCCAGTGCATTATAAATTAAAAATGTGTAATTTACCCACCTCTTTCCTCTGATTGTGAACGTCTACGAAAATCTCCTGACATATTTGATGTAAACGAAAATTCAAAAAATTCAAAATGTTCTGTTTTCCAAACCTAAAACAAGAAGGACATTTAATTATTAAACCTAAAGCCCAGTGCATTATAAATTCAAAAAAATGTGTAATTTACCCACCTTTCTCTGATTGTGAACGTCTACGAAAATCTCTGATTGTGAAAATTCAGAAAACGTCTAAAACAAGAAGGACATTTAATTATTAAACGAAAATCTCTTCCTGACACGAAAATTTGATGTAAACGAAAATTCAAAAAATTCAAAATGTTCTGTTTTCCAAACCTAAAACAAGAAGGACATTTAATTATTAAACCTAAAGCCCAGTGCATTATAAATTAAAAATGTGTAATTTACCCACCTCTTTCCTCTGATTGTGAACGTCTACGAAAATCTCCTGACATATTTGATGTAAACGAAAATTCAAAAAATTCAAAATGTTCTGTTTTCCAAACCTAAAACAAGAAGGACATTTAATTATTAAACCTAAAACTAAATTATTAATTTAGTTGATAGTTACTGTCCAACTAATTTCATACAAAATCTTATCACCATGAACAAAAATTGTATAGTCTGAATTATGTTCATCATAAATACAACAATCAAATTAACAATACATTAGATATTTTGTGTTGACAGTGATTAGATTTTTTGTAATTGTTTACTAAATACTACAGTTTTACAATACAATATTTTGACATATCAACAAAAGAATAAGTCTAGCAGAAGAGTTATTGGAGAAGAAAATACATTTCTTTTTATATATATATATATATATATATATATATATATATATATATATATATATATATATACAGCTTATCCATTGAATGTCAAGAATCAAAACAAAAAATTGCAACTGTTGCATCTTTTGTGTTTACAATTTTTCATTTGATATTTATATAAAAACTAAAAGGCAAAAAAAAAACAAAGCAATATCTACAGTTGCAACCACAACTAAGCATTCATGGCAAAAAAAAACAGCAGTTACAATAAACAATAATGATTTTCATTGCTTACTATTAATGCCTGTTATTTTTAATTAAAACAGTAGAAACTATATAAAGGACTTAACCTAACACGGTTTTGTGACAAAATATAGCCTTTTGCCTGCAAAGTGTCATGACATATGCATTGAAACTTTAATGTTTCCTTATCAATTTGAGAAATATTATCGCACTTCGAAAACGAATATGAATCTTTAAAAATGCCATGATTTATAAGACAATTGACTACATGACAGTAATCGCAACTGAGAAAAAGAGGCAAATCGCAATCTTCGCAAATAACAGCTCCCATGCAACACTATCACTGTAGGAATTAGGACTATGAATGCACTGATAATGACATGAAGACACATGTCGGTGACCTTGGTTTAGTAAAACTACCGTGCTTCATGTGATGTAAATATAGATCCATTAAAAATTGCATAAAACATAACTTATTGTAAGAAATTATATTTTCAACAGTTGAATAACTTAATTCAGTAATAAAGGTTATAATAAAAGTAAATTTTATTACTTTTATAAACCACCTGACAGTGCAGAAATACAAAAACCTAACATGGTTTTGTACGGAATGTAGATGTGTATTCATTTATTATTTGTCCATTTTAGTTACTAAAATTGAATTTAATGTGAAATTATTTATTTTACCGTGCAATATTTGTTGTGTGTTTTTTACCATATGTGAGAGATTTACAGAAATTGCTACTTAATTTTTGAGGATAAAAAAATTCATGTTATAATACAGCAAAACAAGTATTTTCATAACAAGATAAAAAAAAGTATGTTATCACTGATCACTCTGTTCTTTATTAATACCTCAAAGTTTTTGCGTGGCTATGAACATTGACCAAGACTAATAAAATTTTTAATTGGACCATATGGAAACGATTCTTTCTTTTGTACTTATGTATTAACGCCACTGTAGCTACAGATTTGGCGGTTTTTAAGTGCTGCCAACCTAAACCAAATTATGAAATAAAACTATAAACAAACTGCGATTTTCCGCATCCGGACGGCCCCGCCACGACACATGTAAATTGATGCTTAAACAGAGGTTCCATTGTTTCTACTAATAAATACGGTTTATGTATCTCTATTTATTCAATATTTATCGGCGCATGCTGCGGGTTATACGAAATAATATTTTATTTTAATTTCTCCTATGCACGTTACCTTGTTTACTTAAACCACATTTTATCTCTTATCTTTCACTATGAGTAATGCCCTGAACTGCCACAACGCTGAAAGACGCCGTTCCATCGTCCGACGTCATCGGCAGAATGAGTCATGCCCCGAAGTGACATTAAAGCTAACAGAAGTACTAATCTAATTTGTTAAAATCTGTGGATTTAAAGTCATTAAGTGATTACGCAGGAGCTTAATGCCTTCAGCAAAGAGGATTTCAGATACGTAGCGATGGAGAAACCTCCGTCAAATATTACGTGAGCTCGCTTACTAAGTGCCGACCTATTTATCTGACTTAGGTCGCACTTAGAATCACAGAACAGAACCAATCCGCATCGCATCATGTCAACGGATTTTATCTAGTTTACGTTATTGCCACACGTCAACGTCAACCAAACCCGCTTTCAAGTTTCCTGTAATAACGTGTTATTAAATTTTTGAAACACTGCATACATTAATAGACTTAATTCGTACAGGCTAGTACATATAATAATAAAAACTAGTAGGCCTACTTAAGAGCCATTTAGACTAACATTAAAAATATTTGCATGGCAAATTAAAGCTTTTACTAACTCTTACGACGTAGGCTATAAAGAAATTAGGACTCAGTAGGGGGTATAACGATTTAGAGGAAATGATTTTGAGCTTTTAATGAACCCGTTTGTTTTCAGGTACCTATAGTAGTGGTTTCACTTGGAAATTGTTTTGTTTTTGTTTGTTTGTTTGTGTGTGTGTGTGTGTGTGTGTGTGTGTGTGTGTGTGTGTGTGTGCGTGAGCGTGCGTGTGTGTGTGTGTGTGAGAGAGAGAGAGAGAGAGAGAGAGAGAGAGAGAGAGAGTTTGTATGTGTGTGTGTGTGTGTGCGCGCGCGTGTGTGAGCGTGTGGGTATTTGAAGACAGTGTATTATGAACAATTAAATTTAAAGTATATCTTATTTATTTCTTTACGTGTACGATTTTCCCGAAAACAGATTCAATTCCTATTGTAAGACCATGACACTGGTCCTGTGGATTTAAAGTCATTAAGTGATTAGTGTTATATCTTTTACCGATTATATTTTAAGAATGGCTTTTTTTACAAATGATATCACACTCTCCGATCTTGTAGATCTATATCCAAGTGACCTTGACCGTCTGCCCGAAGTGACAATATATACTGGCCCTGTGGATTTAAAGTCATTAAGTGATTACGCAGGAGCTTAATGCCTTCAGCAAAGAGGATTTCCAAGTGACCTTGACCGTCTGCCCGAAGTGACAATATATACTGGCCCTGTGGATTTAAAGTCATTAAGTGATTACGCAGGAGCTTAATGCCTTCAGCAAAGAGGATTTCCAAGTGACCTTGACCGTCTGCCCGAAGTGAATATATACTGGCCCTGTGGATTTAAAGTCATTAAGTGATTACGCAGGAGCTTAATGCCTTCAGCAAAGAGGATTTCAAGTGACCTTGACCGTCTGCCCGAAGTGACAATATATACTGGCCTTGTGGATTTAAAGTCATTAAGTGATTACGCAGGAGCTTAATGCCTTCAGCAAAGAGGATTTCCAAGTGACCTTGACCGTCTGCCCGAAGTGACAATATATACTGGCCCTGTGGATTTAAAGTCATTAAGTGATTACGCAGGAACTTAATGCCTTCAGCAAAGAGGATTTCCAAGTGACCTTGACCGTCTGCCCGAAGTGACAATATATACTGGCCCTGTGGATTTAAAGTCATTAAGTGATTACGCAGGAGCTTAATGCCTTCAGCAAAGAGGATTTCCAAGTGACCTTGACCGTCTGCCCGAAGTGACAATATATACTGGCCCTGTGGATTTAAAGTCATTAAGTGATTACGCAGGAGCTTAATGCCTTCAGCAAAGAGGATTTCCAAATGACCTTGACCGTCTGCCCGAAGTGACAATATATACTGGCCCTGTGGATTTAAAGTCATTAAGTGATTACGCAGGAGCTTAATGCCTTCAGCAAAGAGGATTTCCAAGTGACCTTGACCGTCTGCCCGAAGTGACAATATATACTGGCCCTGTGGATTTAAAGTCATTAAGTGATTACGCAGGAGCTTAATGCCTTCAGCAAAGAGGATTTCCAAGTGACCTTGACCGTCTGCCCGAAGTGACAATATATACTGGCCCTGTGGATTTAAAGTCATTAAGTGATTACGCAGGAGCTTAATGCCTTCAGCAAAGAGGATTTCCAAGTGACCTTGACCGTCTGCCCGAAGTGACAATATATACTGGCCCTGTGGATTTAAAGTCATTAAGTGATTACGCAGGAACTTAATGCCTTCAGCAAAGAGGATTTCCAAGTGACCTTGACCGTCAGCCCGAAGTGACAATATATACTGGCCCTGTGGATTTAAAGTCATTAAGTGATTACGCAGGAGCTTAATGCCTTCAGCAAAGAGGATTTCAAGTGACCTTGACCGTCTGCCCGAAGTGACAATATATACTGGCCCTGTGGATTTAAAGTCATTAAGTGATTACGCAGGAGCTTAATGCCTTCAGCAAAGAGGATTTCCAAGTGACCTTGACCGTCTGCCCGAAGTGACAATATATACTGGCCCTGTGGATTTAAAGTCATTAAGTGATTACGCAGGAGCTTAATGCCTTCAGCAAAGAGGATTTCAAGTGACCTTGACCGTCTGCCCGAAGTGACAATATATACTGGCCCTGTGGATTTAAAGTCATTAAGTGATTACGCAGGAGCTTAATGCCTTCAGCAAAGAGGATTTCAAGTGAGCTTGACCGTCTGCCCAAAGTGACAATATATACTGGCCCTGTGGATTTAAAGTCATTAAGTGATTACGCAGGAGCTTAATGCCTTCAGCAAAGAGGATTTCCAAGTGACCTTGACCGTCTGCCCGAAGTGACAATATATACTGGCCCTGTGGATTTAAAGTCATTAAGTGATTACGCAGGAGCTTAATGCCTTCAGCAAAGAGGATTTCCAAGTGACCTTGACCGTCTGCCCGAAGTGACAATATATACTGGCCCTGTGGATTTAAAGTCATTAAGTGATTACGCAGGAGCTTAATGCCTTCAGCAAAGAGGATTTCCAAGTGACCTTGACCGTCTGCCCGAAGTGACAATATATACTGGCCCTGTGGATTTAAAGTCATTAAGTGATTACGCAGGAGCTTAATGCCTTCAGCAAAGAGGATTTCAAGTGACCTTGACCGTCTGCCCGAAGTGACAATATATACTGGCCCTGTGGATTTAAAGTCATTAAGTGATTACGCAGGAGCTTAATGCCTTCAGCAAAGAGGATTTCCAAGTGACCTTGACCGTCTGCCCGAAGTGACAATATATACTGGCCCTGTGGATTTAAAGTTAAGTGATTACGCAGGAGCTTAATGCCTTCAGCAAAGAGGATTTCCAAGTGACCTTGACCGTCTGCCCGAAGTGACAATATATACTGGCCCTGTGGATTTAAAGTCATTAAGTGATTACGCAGGAGCTTAATGCCTTCAGCAAAGAGGATTTCCAAGTGACCTTGACCGTCTGCCCGAAGTGACAATATATACTGGCCCTGTGGATTTAAAGTCATTAAGTGATTACGCAGGAGCTTAATGCCTTCAGCAAAGAGGATTTCCAAGTGACCTTGACCGTCTGCCCGAAGTGACAATATATACTGGCCCTGTGGATTTAAAGTCATTAAGTGATTACGCAGGAGCTTAATGCCTTCAGCAAAGAGGATTTCCAAGTGACCTTGACCGTCTGCCCAAAGTGACAATATATACTGGCCCTGTGGATTTAAAGTCATTAAGTGATTACGCAGGAGCTTAATGCCTTCAGCAAAGAGGATTTCCAAGTGACCTTGACCGTCTGCCCGAAGTGACAATATATACTGGCCCTGTGGATTTAAAGTCATTAAGTGATTACGCAGGAGCTTAATGCCTTCAGCAAAGAGGATTTCAAGTGAGCTTGACCGTCTGCCCAAAGTGACAATATATACTGGCCCTGTGGATTTAAAGTCATTAAGTGATTACGCAGGAGCTTAATGCCTTCAGCAAAGAGGATTTCAAGTGACCTTGACCGTCTGCCCGATGTGACAATATATACTGGCCCTGTGGATTTAAAGTCATTAAGTGATTACGCAGGAGCTTAATGCCTTCAGCAAAGAGGATTTCCAAGTGACCTTGACCGTCTGCCCGAAGTGACAATATATACTGGCCCTGTGGATTTAAAGTCATTAAGTGATTACGCAGGAGCTTAATGCCTTCAGCAAAGAGGATTTCCAAGTGACCTTGACCGTCTGCCCGAAGTGACAATATATACTGGCCCTGTGGATTTAAAGTCATTAAGTGATTACGCAGGAGCTTAATGCCTTCAGCAAAGAGGATTTCCAAGTGAGCTTGACCGTCTGCCCAAAGTGACAATATATACTGGCCCTGTGGATTTAAAGTCATTAAGTGATTACGCAGGAGCTTAATGCCTTCAGCAAAGAGGATTTCCAAGTGACCTTGACCGTCTGCCCGATGTGACAATATATACTGGCCCTGTGGATTTAAAGTCATTAAGTGATTACGCAGGAGCTTAATGCCTTCAGCAAAGAGGATTTCCAAGTGACCTTGACCGTCTGCCCGAAGTGACAATATATACTGGCCCTGTGGATTTAAAGTCATTAAGTGATTACGCAGGAGCTTAATGCCTTCAGCAAAGAGGATTTCCAAGTGACCTTGACCGTCTGCCCGAAGTGACAATATATACTGGCCCTGTGGATTTAAAGTCATTAAGTGATTACGCAGGAGCTTAATGCCTTCAGCAAAGAGGATTTCAAGTGAGCTTGACCGTCTGCCCAAAGTGACAATATATACTGGCCCTGTGGATTTAAAGTCATTAAGTGATTACGCAGGAGCTTAATGCCTTCAGCAAAGAGGATTTCCAAGTGACCTTGACCGTCTGCCCGATGTGACAATATATACTGGCCCTGTGGATTTAAAGTCATTAAGTGATTACGCAGGAGCTTAATGCCTTCAGCAAAGAGGATTTCAAGTGACCTTGACCGTCTGCCCGAAGTGACAATATATACTGGCCCTGTGGATTTAAAGTCATTAAGTGATTACGCAGGAGCTTAATGCCTTCAGCAAAGAGGATTTCAAGTGACCTTGACCGTCTGCCCGAAGTGACAATATATACTGGCCCTGTGGATTTAAAGTCATTAAGTGATTACGCAGGAGCTTAATGCCTTCAGCAAAGAGGATTTCCAAGTGAGCTTGACCGTCTGCCCAAAGTGACAATATATACTGGCCCTGTGGATTTAAAGTCATTAAGTGATTACGCAGGAGCTTAATGCCTTCAGCAAAGAGGATTTCCAAGTGACCTTGACCGTCTGCCCGAAGTGACAATATATACTGGCCCTGTGGATTTAAAGTCATTAAGTGATTACGCAGGAGCTTAATGCCTTCAGCAAAGAGGATTTCCAAGTGACCTTGACCGTCTGCCCGAAGTGACAATATATACTGGCCCTGTGGATTTAAAGTCATTAAGTGATTACGCAGGAGCTTAATGCCTTCAGCAAAGAGGATTTCCAAATGACCTTGACCGTCTGCCCGAAGTGACAATATATACTACTTACGAGGTGTGTTCAGAAAGTAACGAGAATTTTAATTTTTTGAACAAAATATTTATTTATTCTTCTACACTGATGTTGTCGCCTTCAAAATAGTCCCCATTGGAGATTATGATGGAAGCTGGGCAATCGTTACAGTACTGTTTTTGGCCAAAAATTCACGAACAAACAATGAAGTGTGAGCTGGTGCATTATCGTGGTGCAAAAGCCATGAATTGTTTTTCCACAGAACCGGGCGTTTTTTTCGGATTGCTTCACGCAAACGGCGTTGAACTTGTAGGTAGTACTCCTTATTGACCGTTTCACTTGGCGGCAGGAAATCATGATGCACTATGCCATTAATATCGAAGAACACAGTGAGCATAACCTTCACGTTCGACAGCACTTGTCAAGCCTTTTTCGGTCTTGGTGAGCCAGAATGTCTCCACTGGGATGATTGAGCCTTAGTTTCGACGCCATATCCGTAAACCCATGTTTCGTCACCTGTTATAATACGTTTCAGTAATTCTGCATCGTCGTTGACTTCATTTAGTGACTCCTGAGCAACTTCCATTCGCCGCTGTTTTTGTTCAAAAGTAAACAATTTTGGAACGAATCTTGCTGCCACTCGTTTCATACACAAAACATTGGAAACAATGTCATGACATGATCCGATCGATATGCCAATATCAACAGCAACCTCTCTAATTGTGATTTGGCGATTGTTCATAACCATTTCTTTCACTTTTTCCACGTTTTCATCGATTATTGATGTGCTGGGGCGTGCAGGGCGTTCGTCATCTTCGTCTTCACGGTCTTCTTAGAAACTCTTATACCACTCGTAAACTCTTGCTTTACTCATAGCAGACTCACCATAGGCCTTTGTTAACATTTCACACACTTTGTTACACTTTATTCCATTTTTTACGCAAAATTTGATACAAATTCTTTGATCCGTTTCTTTTAACAAACGAAAATCGCCGAGCTCATAAAAACACGTCTAACCTTAGTGGCTATCACAAAGTCAACAATGAAAACAGCTGAAAGTTTTATCATACTTCAAGGGCATGTATACCAACATAATTAAAAAAAATGTTTGACAATCGGACTCTCCAAGTTCGCGAAATTTAAAAATTCTCGTTACTTTCTGAACACATCTCGTACAGTTTGTTAATAATTAATTAATAAAATAATAGTAATTAGTCGTAATAAGCTAAAACGAATAGGTTAGGAAAAAGTATTTTTTTTTAGGTAGAATAATATTTAGCGTGTTTTAAAAGATTGGGTTCAGGTAGGCCAGACAGAATTAACGAAAAGACAGATAGAGGTCGCGCAAAGTTTAAACGGAAGTTGTATTTAGTTACAACAGCTACTTCCTGGTTCTCTTTGTCGCAAGATTTTTTTTATCTGCGATAGTTCACAAGGTCTAGCGAGGCAATATGGCACCCAGCCTTCCCTCTTCACATATGTTAGGCGGCTTGCTTACAGTATAGGCTGCGCCAATAATAGTGTAAAGTGCAAATTAAATTTCAACAATATTTTTTTATAGATATATTACCTGTGTGCGTGCTTCGAAAACGTATTTTTCAGGTAATAATAATTAACAGTTAATTTTAAAATTGACAAAATGTTTCTTTCAATGTAAACTTTAGTGGTATTGTTATTAAGAAACAAGTTATTGGTAGAATATAGTACTTTTTCCCGGCCAAACAACAGTCAATCAATCAGCGTTCATTTATTTGTTTTGAACACACAAAATATTAAAACAAAGTCAATGCGATAAAACAATATCTACATTTCATTGTACAATAAGCCGCCTCGGTGGCCTAGTTGATAGCGTACTGAGCTTTCACCCCGAGGACCCGGGTTCGATTCCCGGAGAGGGCTTGGCATTTTCATACGCTATAAATCAATCCCATCGTCTGCATTAGCACAAGTGTGCACAATAGTCGGACGTTAAAAAAAATTCATTATACAATATCTGTCATACTTGATTACAATGCACTGTTTATCAAATTACAAACAAAATATATTTCTTTGGACAGGTGAAATTCTTCAATGGATAAAGAAAACAGTAAAATAGCGGGTGATCACGAACGTCTTCACAAGTTAAGATATGGTCATGAAGAGCGGATTAAAAGGGAAGAAGACATTACTGTCCAGGCCGAAATATTGGCCAAGAAAATATGTAAGAGAAGACAAAAGGAATCACTGAACACGGACCATGGTGAAGCAGCTTCTGATCGTGTGGAGGAACCAGTGTACCCGCATTCTGCGTTCTGCCAGCTCTCGTCTTCTTCTTCGGAAGTTTCGGACATGAGTTTCGACGATATCGAGTACGATGACATTAATCTGCCAACCCTGCATCCACCGTCTAAAACCGATCAAACGCTAAGTGTGGTAGAAGATCGTGGTCAAGTCTTAACGCAGAAGGAACGGTATCCGCTGACTTCGAAAGCCTTACTGGCTAGGACCGCCCTACAGCGGCGGCAAGAGCAACTAGAGCATCAGATGTTGCAGTTAAATTTGGAAAAGCAAATGGTCTCAATTTTTCGTTTGAAGGTTAGTTACGATTACTTTTGATTCTTAAGATCGGTCTAATAATTAGTGTTAATTTTATGTTTAAAAATAAGTAGCCTGTTTTTGAAGTCACTACTTCTTTTGGCAGACCTGATAGTGTATTTTTTTGGACAGGGAAAATCTTTCATTTGCTCTCACGCCAGAATCTTATATGTATGTAGACTTTAAGTGACTACTTCTAAACAGCTGATATCGCACAACAGCTGTTGCTTTAATATCATTTCAATTGAGGTTATGTTTATTGTTCTTGTATATAGCCTACGTAGACTTGAAGTGACTACTTCTAAACAGCTGATATCGCACAACAATTGATATCGCACAACAGATGTTGCTTTAATATCGTTTCAATTGAGGTTATGTTTATTGTTCTTGTATATATGCAGACTTCAAGTGACTACTTCTAAACAGCTGATATCTCACAACAGATGTTGCTTTAATATCATTTCAATTGAGGTTATATTTATTGTTCTTGTATATACGTAGACTTGAAGTGACTACTTCTAAACAGCTGATATCGCACAATAGCTGATATCGCACAACAGCTGTTGCTTTAATATCATTTCAATTGAGGTTATGTTTATTGTTCTTGTATATATGTAGACTTCAAGTGACTACTTCTAAACAGCTGATATCGCACAACAGCTGATGCTTAAATATCATTTCAACCTGATGCTGAGGTTATTTTTATATACATTTCAAATATATATATATATATATATATATATATATATATATATATATATATATATATATATATATATGTGTGTGTGTGCGTGTGCGTGCGTGCGTGTGTGTGTGTGTGTGTGTGAGTGTGTGTGAGTGAGTGTGTGTGTGTGTGTGTGTGTGTGTGTGTGTGTGTGTGTGTGTGTGTGTGTGTGTGTGTGTGTGTGTGTTGGTCTGGTCTCGGTGTTACACCGTCATGGCCGTTTCCAATAGCTCATTTTTTTCAATGGAAATTCTCTAATTAAATAACTATGCCTAGTTCAATTGAACCTAATAGTAAAAGCTAAATGCAGTTATTAAAGTTTTTATGCGGTACAGTAATGATAAAACGTTAAAGGATAATTGTGGTCAAACTGCGCATGCGTACGTTTAACGATAAGCTCAACTTTTACCATAACACGTTTTCTCTTGCTTTTCTATATTACAACAAATTTGTAGTCACTTGTTCTATTGTTGTACTTCTATATTAATCGTCTGCATTAGCCCAAGTGTGCACAATAGTCGGACGTTAAACACCAAAAAAAAAAAAAAAAAAATTCTATATTACATAAAGTATCGCTGTTTCAACTTGGTAATAAGATCAAACACAAAACCTGTTTAGAGCTGCCTCAGTTAATTTTCTAAATTTTAATAGACTGAAATCTTTTAAGGTTTAAGTGATGTCTTAAAATTTTCTGATCTACGAATAGTCGTAACTTTTCAATATAGCTTTTTAGCGAAATTCCATCGGAAAAATGAGCTATTGGAGCGGCCATCATGTTAAGTCCCAGATAAGGGTCCTTGAAATGAGCAGCGTCCTGACATCTAGATCCCTTTTTGAGCGGTCGTTAATATATATATATTATTATTATCTGCGCATAGACCCTGTTGGATCACGCAAAGCACTCCGACTCATGTCTTGTTCCTTCTAATCCTCCACACCTCCCTCATCCTGTCCCCATGGATCCTCTTCCGCTCCTCCGTCCATTTTACCCTGCTCTCTTTGGGATTTCATTCTCTGGGACCTTCCAACTGAGCATCTTTCTCCTGTATGTAAATATATATATATATATATATATATATATATATATATATATATATATATATATATATATATATATATATATATATATATATATATATATGTGTGTGTGTGTGTGTGTGTGTGTGTGTGTGTGTGTGTGTGTGTGTGTGTGTGTGTGTGTGTGTGTTTTGGCACTCTTATGTTCGCAATTTAGTCCAATTTGATTCAAACTTGGCACAAAAATCAATTACGGAAATACCTTAGACAAGTTCGTCAACTAGCAAATTTCGATTAAAGGTTTCAAAATGGCGAGCATTTCAAATTTTAAAAAAATTCATAACTTTTTTTTTGTTAAATGTTTTTGAAAATCTAATTTTATTGTCGTAATCTGCTTTAAAATTTGCATAAATTAACATTTTGACTTTTTAAAATCCGTAGAAATTAAGAAAACGTTTTCGAATTTCCAATGTAATTTGAAAGTTTAAAGTGATGATACATCGAAATCGTAATGCTGATTATGTTGATGGAACCAGAATTTTAAAAAGAGTAAGAAAAATACTTTTGGAAATTTGCTTCTATCATACCAAGCGTGACGCGATTATTTTTAATATGAATAGCGATTAACATTGTCGTTCGATCAGTCCATCAAAATAGATGCTTTCATGGAAATACCTAATGGAAATCAAATACTGTATGTTATTGCTTTATCAAGATCTTCTTCTGTTGCTGAAGGAACCAAAACGTCTTCCATAATTAAAACAATTTACAACTATACACCATTAATCTACAAATATCACGATAGACAAAGCACCAGCAAAAAAGAAGACGCTACCGCTGCAAAAACCCTTCAAATACTAACGCTTTGCGTTTAATGTTTAAGTTTATCGTAGTTACATTAAAGTGCACAAGTTCTCTAATTACTATTTAAAAAGTAATCACAAATAATCGCAGATCAAAACAACGAACAAGGTATACAGTTACCAGTGATGTTTTTCTGATGTCTTATTTCAACAGTGTTATTTGGTTGTTATCAAGGTGGCAGTGTTAAAAACCTGAACAATAATAATTTTCATAACCTATAAAACGTGTATTTTATTAGTAAGATTTTGATTTAAGGAATGTATGAAGAAAAACAAAACAACGAACAAGGTATACAGTTACCAGTGATGTTTTTCTGATGTCTTATTTCAATAGTGTTATTTGGTTGTTATCAGGATGGCAGTTTTTAAAAGCTTAACAATTCATAATTTTCATAACCTATAAAACGTGTATTTTACTAGTAAGATTTTGATTTAAGGAATGTATGAAGAAGAACAAAACAACGAACAAAGAATACAGTTACCAGTGATGTTTTTCTGATGTCTTATTTCAATAGTGTTATTTGGTTATCAAGGTGGCAGTGTTTAAACCTGAACAATCATAATTTTCATAACCTATAAAACGTGTATTTTATCAGTAAGATTTTTATTTAAGGAATGCATGAAGAAGAACAAAACAAGGTACGGTTGCCATCAGGAAGAGAGGAATATGAAAGCGGAGTCCGATATACAATGGGAACAACTTGGACTGGACCAGCGTGTCGATGTAAGCCGGCTGGGTAAACACAAAGACGCAATCGTGGCCAAGTACAGGTAAAAAAATGTTATAAAAAAGACGAATTTAAAACAAATTATATACAGTTTTTCCAGTTAAAGATGTTAATTTGGCTGCTAAATAGAGTAGGCCTGATTGAAAATTCGAGGGGCGGTGTTGTTCGAACAATATTCGGGACTATTGAAGAAAATGCAATTTCAACAAATATTAAATTTATTTGAAGGAAAAATTACATAATTTGTGAAATAAAAAAGTAACATTTATTTATTTTTGAAATTAATACTAAGCTAATTTAGAATGCCCTTAATTTAATTTCAACTCTATCGTTTGGCATTTGGTTTGTGTTTGTTTCTTAAGGAAGTTTTGATCAAACCCATTGATCGATTGTTTTAAGAACTTGGTATGAAAGTACCTTTTATAAAGCCCGAAAGACTTAATGTGTAAGATTTTTTCCAATTCACTTCCGTTTCAAGATGGCGGCCTCTGATTTAACAATGAAAGTGTAGGCTATTTCCTGTAACACTGGCTGAGCGGCAAAACCAATCATAATTTTTTCCTCTTCAAGGAGAAATAGCATTAAATTTCCAATAAAGTTGGTCCAGTAACATTTTTTTAAAATATTTAACGGTCATCGGTTAAATGGCGGAAAATTTACGAGCTCATCAAAGCATTTTGTATATTAATTAAGAATATCCTGCGAGGTCTAATGTTCTTTCAGCTATCAGTATACATTCAGGGGTCAGATACGACAACAAAAGCAACTTATATGCCAACTTATATTATAGGCCTAATCCTAAAATATATTTTATAATATAAAACAATTGTTTTCGAAAATTAATACTGTACAAAACTTAGAACATTCATCTCTATGTTCCCA
The DNA here is from genome assembly GCA_022606455.1 of Callitettix versicolor. Lineage (NCBI taxonomy): Eukaryota > Metazoa > Arthropoda > Insecta > Hemiptera > Cercopidae > Callitettix > Callitettix versicolor. The sequence continues at coordinate 74,681,446 of CM040184.1, read as the reverse complement.
GTTAAGGTTGTAATTTCAATATTATTTCTAAAAAAATTTCTGTTATTGAAACAAAAATAAAAATCGTGTATCATGTTTTCTATTACTGTTTATTTTAATTAGGCCTACAATAATTTGTTCGAAAACATGATAAATTTTCATAGCTAGTTTTTAACAACATAACCTAAAACTTATTATAGCCTATCAGCTGTTCAGTGAAATCAGCTGATCGTTACAAATTAATATAAAACAACTGATCAACTATAATTGCCAATATAAATTTGTGCACTCGCATCACGCGACGCTCAAAATCCAACATCACAACCAGTCCTAAAACATATTATATGTTAAAATTTAAATGATATCCTTCACATTAAATATTGTCATACTTGTTTTGTTTCAGGAAGTTACGTAAAGAAAAAGAAGAAAATAAGAAAAAACGGTTGTTGAGAAAAATACAAATAATTGAAAAACTATTAAGAGAAGAACAACAAAAGCATGGTTTTAAAAATGTACGGTTGAACGTGAAACTTCCCAAAAGAGATGAAATAAAAAAAGTAAACGCTGACGTCACACTTCCCGAGTCTAACGAGGAAGAAACAAACGACGAAGAAGTGGCAGTGGATATTATTACACAGGAAGAAGAAGAAGAAACCGAGAACATCGTGTCTTTAGAAAATATACAAGTGCACGAGGACAGTAAAGGAAGAAAGAGTTTGGAAGAAGAAATAAAACATAAAGATAAACATATAAACAAGACTGGCAAAGAAGCGGAAAATAAAAGTATTGCAAAGAAGTCAGTAAAAGGTGGAAAGCTAGAAAAGGAAGGTAAAAAATCGGAGACAAAAGAGAAAAAGGTAAATGAAATTATTACGACAATAGGCCTGTATGTAACAGTAAATTTATACAAGATTAGTAATACATATTAGGCTATTACATGTATGTATCTTATAGTGTCACAGTAAGCTGTTGAACTGTGTTATCATTTGTGTCACGTGGTCCGTTGGAAAGTGCTTGGACAATCATTACAGGTAGAAAGCTGACGTATGCAAAATGTGTGTTTGTGTTTGTGTTTGTGTGTGTGTGTTTGTTTGTGTGTGTGTGTGTGTGTGTGTGTGTATGTTTGTGTGAGTGTGTGTATGTGTGTGTGAGTGTGTGTGTGTGTGTGTGTGTGTGTGTGTCTCTGTGTGTGCTTGTGTGTTTGTGTGTGTGTGTGTGTGTGTGTGTGTGTGTGTGTGTGTGAGGGGGTATGTATGTTTGTGTTTGTGTGTGTGTTTGTGTGTGTCTGTGTGTTTGTGTGTGTGCGCGCGTGTGCGTTTGTGTGTGTGCGCGCATATTTGTGTGTGTGTGTGTGTGTGTGTGTGTGTGTGTGTGTGTGTGTGTGTGCGCATATTTGTGTGTGTATGTGTGTGTGTGTGTGTGTGTGTGTGTGTGTGTGTGTGTGTGTGTGTGTGTGTGTGTGTGTGTGTGTGTGTGTGTGTGTGTGTGTGTGTGTGTGTGCGTGTGTGCGAGTGTGGCGCGCGCGCGCGTGTGTGTGTGTTTGAGCGCGTGCGTGTGTGTATTTGTGTGTGTGTGTGTGTGTGTGTGTGTGTGTGTGTGTGTGTGTGTAATGTGTGTGCGTGTCCGTATATGTGTGTGTGTGTGTGTGTGTGTGTGTGTGTGTGTGTGTGTGTGTGTGTGTGTGTGTGTGTGTGCGCGTGTTTGCGTGTTAGCACGTTCACGTCCGCAATGTTGGTCCTATTTGATTCAATACTGGTACGAAAATAGATTACGATAACAGCTTGGACGAGTTCGTTAACCAGCGAAATTTGTTCAACAGTTTCAAAATGGCGGGCATTTCAAAAACTTAAAAAATTTATAACTTTGTTGTCTTAAACGTTTTTCAAAATCTGATTTCACCATCGTGATCAACGTTCAAAAACTCCGTACTTTTCAAAATCCGTTGAAATGAAAAAATTTTTTGACCACTGTCAGAATTTATTTTTGTATTTTCAATGTAGTTTGAAAGTTAAAAAATGCACGCAGATTTTAGTGCTGATTGTAACGATGAAATTATAATACCAAAGAGAGTTAGATAAAAAAAGTACTTTTGAAAAATCGCTTCCATCACGTCAGCGAGACAGTTGTGTGCCGCTATTTTATTATTGTAGAATGTCTTATATTTGGTCACTATCTAAGTGTGGGGCGTGTGAAAAAACAGCAAAGGTTTAGTTCTTAGTCATGGTGAGGGGGGGCAGTTTGAACCACGATTCGGTAAATTGAGAATGTTATTTAAATCGATAAAACTGTCTATAACGGTGCGGATTTATTTGGACCAAGGTTTGTCCAGTCAAACGTAACCGGAATCCAATTTATAATAAACGTTTCCTTGAACAAAAATTGGGGAATTTCTAAATATTTTACAATGCTAGGAGCGGTGCCAACTTAATCACTGGCTTGGGAGACATTAATGATATCCATATAACGTGTTCATACAAAAGTGCCAGTTGGCTTGGCCATTCTTGCAAATTGTTATTATTAGTGAAATTCTAATGAAAATGGATGGAATGAACTATTGGATGGATCATGGTGAATGACTCGGTAAGTTGAAATGAGCAACGATCCTGACACTTCTAGATCAGTTTTCGTTTATATATGTATATACGAGGTGTGTTCAAAAAGTAACGAGAATTTTAATTTTTTGAACAAAATATTTATTTATTCTTCTACATTGATGTAGTCGCCTTCAAAATAGTCCCCATTAGAGATTATGCATTTGTAACAGCGCTTCTTCCAATCCTCGAAACACTTCTCAAACTCTATCTTTGTCGAGCCTTTTTCGGTCTTGGCGAGCCAGAATGCCTCCACTGGGATGATTGAGCCTTAGTTTCGACATCATATCCGTAAACCCATGTTTCGTCACCTGTTATAATACGTTTCAGTAATTCTGCGTCGTTGACTTCATTTACTGACTCCTGAGCAACTTCCATTCGCCGCTGTTTTTTTTCAAAATTCAAAAATTTTGGAACGAATTTTGCTGCCACGCGTTTCATACACAAAACATTGGAAACAATGTCATGACATGATCCAATCGATATGCCAACATCATCAGCGACCTCTCTAATTGTGATTCGGCGATTGTTCATAACCATTTCGTTTACTTTTTCCACGTTTTCATCGGTTGTTGATGTGCTGGGGCGTCCAGGGCGTTCGTCATCTTCAACGTCTTCACGGCCTTCTTGGAAACGCTTATACCACTCGTAAACTCTTAGCAGACTCACCATAGGCCTTTGTTAACATTTCACACACTTTGTTACACTTTATTCCATTTTTTACGTAACATGTGATACAAATTCTTTGATCCATTTCTTTTAACAAACGAAAATCGCCGAGCTCATAAAAACACGTCTAACCTTAGTGGCTGTCACAAAGTCAACAATGAAAACAGCTGAAAGTTTTATCATACTTCAATTGAATATATACCAACATAATAAAAAAAATGTTTGACAATCGGACTCTCTAAGCCCACGAAATTTAAAAATTCTCGTACAGGTGTTGTCACGCGGATATTTCGTCCGATTTGATTCAAACTTGGCACAAAAATCGACAGTCGTAGGCTAAGTTGTTCGAATAAGTTTTTAACCAGCAAGATTCGTTTAACGTTTTCAAAACGGCGGCTATTTCAATTTTTTGAAAAACATTATAACTTTTTCGTTTCGAACGATTTTGAAAATCTGATTTCAACATCGTAATCAGCGTTGAAAATTCCACAAACGACCGTTTTGAATTTTCAAAATCCGTCGGAGTTAAGGAATTTTTCACGTCGATGAAGGTTCATTTTCGTATATTCAATGCAATTTGAAAATTAAAAATGCTAATATATTCAGATTTTAATACCGATTACGACGGTCAAAACAGAATTTCATAAGGGTGAGATCAAGAATACTTTTGGAAATTCGCTTCTATCACGTCAGCGTGACTGCTGTTTGCCGCGATTACTTCTTTTCTTCTTCTTAACGCGTTAAAGGATGATCAGTGTAAATTTTACGGCAGTAACTGCAGTCTCGAACCCACGACCTTGACGTGTACATTTTAGAGACCAGCAAAACCAACGTGCCTTCTAGACTCGCCAGACAGGCTGTAGGGTACAGAGTATTTGCGAGCTTGCGTAAAGTAATGTTTTACTTGACGTGCGCCGTGAGTTAGGTAATACATTTCTCAATGTACCATAGGCTGACACGTAGCCATGCATTGTTGGAGTACGTGAAAGTAGATGACGGAAGTGCCGGGTGCTGGATGCAGGCCATAGCAATTTGTGGCAGAAAGAGGCCAAAATCAAAAAGTCGAACGAAATTAATACCTATGTCTTGCGTAATATTAGACATCAACCTAATACTGCTTCTAGCCGTAAAATAGAAAGGCGATATTTTCATATTGTGTTACACTGTTTGGAATTTTAATAATGCACAAGGCACACGTCAAGGTCGTGGGTTCGAGACTTGCAGTTACTGCCGTAAACTTTACATTTTAATGCGTTAAGAAAAAGAAAGAATTAATCGCGACACGCAAATGTCTAGCTAACGTGATAGAAGCGAATTTTCAAAAGTATTCTTGATCTTGCCCTTCTGAAATTCTGTTTTGAACATCATAATCAGCATTAAAATCTGCATATATTAGCAATTTTAATTTTCAAATTGCATTGAAAATTAACCTTGATCGACGTAAAAAGTTCCTTAATTTCAATGGATTTTGAAAATTCAAAATGTTAATTTATGGAATTTTTAACGCTGTTTTAAATTTGTAAAGAATTGAAATAGCTGCTGTTTTGAAAATGTTAAAAGAATTTTGTTAGTTAAAGAACCTATTCAAACTATTACAACTGTAGATTTTCAATAGTCGTTAAACGCTGATTGTGATGGAAGCGAATTTGTTAGTTAAAAATATTTTGTTATATTGAATTTATCTTTTTTTGACCCTGTTTTTGATTTAGACCACAAAAACCAGCATTAAAACTTTCAAATTCCATAGAAAATGAACCCTGACCGCAGTCAAATTAAATTTTTAATTTCAACGGATTTGGAAAATTCAAAACGCCAATTGCTGCCGTTTTTAGCGCTGATCACGTCGATGAAGTAGGATTTTCAAAAACATTCAGGACAAAAAAGTTACGGGTTTTTAAAGATTCGAAATGCACAGCATTTTGTAAAAAAATTCGCTGGACGAGAAAGTTATCCAAGCTGTCGCAAAATCGATTTTTGTGCCAAGTTTGAATTTTAATCGGACTAAAATTGCGAACGTGAAAATGCTAAAACGTACACGAGAGTGCGCGCGCATACAGCACATATTAAAAATTTTAACAACTCAAAAATGATCTAGTGGTCAGAACTGTTCTCATTTCAAGGTGCCGAGTCTGGTTGTTACCACGATGGCCGCTCCAATAGCTCATTTTTAAATGACAAATCTTAACATATAAAAGAAGTCCTGACCGACCGACTGATTGACTGATTCATAATCAACGCAGAGCCATTTTAGCGACTTGAAATTTTCAGGGTACATTTATGTTACCATATAGGCGTGCACTAAGAAAGGATTTTGCAAAAATTTTTGATTTTGATGCCATTAAACTACTTACCCAGTCCAAATTTAATAATCAACGTACAGCTGAGACTATTATAACTAGAGACTTGAAATTTTCAATGTATCTTCTAACAACAATGTCAAGATGCATTAGGAAAGGATTTTGCAAAAAATTTGATTTTGATGCCATTAAACTACTTACCCAGTCCAATTTTATTAATCAACGTACAGCCGAGACTATTATAGCTAGAGACTTGAAATTTTCAGGGTACCTTTTACAACAATGTCGAGATGCGCTAATAAAGGATTATGCAAAAATTTGATTTTAACGCCATTACACAACTTACCCAGTCCAACTTTAATAATCAACGTATAGCCGAGACTATATAAACATAACATATTTCGTCTGACATACGTTTCGTCTTAAAACGTAACATAATCACTCTTAAATATAAGTAATGAAATATATTTTTCACCATTTCCCAAAACTCATACCCTAAAGAGATTGAAAGGGTGTAGACAATGTAAAAAAGGGGTATACAATTTTGCATTGAAGAAATATTTGTTTTGGATCGTATATTCTAGAAATATGCTATGAAACACAAATAATGAAACACATATTTCAACATTTTTCCGAATTCAATCCCTAAAAGATAAAAAATGTAAAAAAGAAGTATAATTGGAGAAAAAGTGTGTTTTCATTGGAGAAAAATATTTTTTATCGGATTTTCTTAAAAGTAAACAAAATATTCTAAAACACAAATTATGATACACGTAATTCAGCATCCCCCCCGAATTCATCCCCTAAAAGGACAAAAATATAAAAGAGGTGTAAATGTTTGTATTGGAGACAAATATTTTTATCAGATTTTCTTAAATTCGAATGGAACACGTTTGAATAAAACAACATATTCAGGTTATAATATTTTTTCATATTCACTGTAAAATAATCACGAGTTTAGATGATCACGCTTTTATTGATATATTTTTTTGTTTCTAAATTATTACATTACTGAAACAGTTTAAGTTTCGTGGGCGAAGCCGCGACGGGTAATGCCAAATTGAAAATATGCTAAAAAAATTTATTATTACGCCTAGTCACAAGTAACTAGAATTTTGTCCTATTTTCGTGTTAAATTTAAAAATGGAAGCGTGTTACGACAAAACGGTTTTTATCTTGATTTCAAGATTTTGAATAATTTTCACCGATAGAACCGAGAACCTTACCACTACACTACGGAAATTACGAAGAAGTTTGACTTATGTAAACATATATAAAGAATCGTTAATTTTAATTTGGTAAATATGTAATAGTAAAAGATCAGTTGTTTACAAATTCGTAACAATCAGCTGATTTCACTGAACAGCTGATAGGCTATAATAAGTTGCAGGTTATGTTGTTAAAAACTAGGTATGATCATTTGTCGTGTTTTCGAACAAATTATCGTAGTTAAAATAAAAAGGAAGAGAAAACATGATACATAATTTTTATTTTTAGTTCAATAACAGAAAGCGTTTTTCATGTGTAGCTTATAAAATTATATTTTAGGTCGAAAATATTGCAGACATTTAGGTTTACCTGAAAAACTTTGTTCAGTTCAGAATATTGAGATAAGAGGTAGGCTAAGCTCAAAAAATATGAAATGTAAAGTCAGCTAAGTACCAGTTCCATAACTAAATAATGGATCAAGTGCAGAGTTAGTAAACATCTCGTTTTCAAATTAAATTTTGTGATAAATAAATTATAATATAATTAGATTGGATTTAAATACCTCTAAATCATACAGATATTATTTTTAAAAATACCTCACTCCTTTAGAACAGGCTAGAAATTTAAAAAATAATTTAAATTTTGTAAAAGTCTTTACTTTCAAAAATTGTCAAATAATCTTCTTAAAATCATCTTTCTTTTCTTGTTTTTCGTTACGTTTATTACTGAATAGAACTGGGCTTTCGTTTCTTATTTTAATCACTGAACTTTAGACATTTAAATTATTTTGGTATTTTGAGTTCATTATACAGCTTGACTCATGCGCATTCTTGCGGCTAAAATTTGAACTAACATAACCGTTACATGTAGGATTATTGGTTTGGCACTATAACTCATTCCTTTAGAACAGGCTATAGAAATTTAAAAATTAGTCATCTTACAATATAATAATTATTTCTAAACAGTTAAACCAATTTTGTGTAAACGTCTTTACGTTCTTCTTTCAAAAAATTGTCCAATCATCTTCTTAAAATCATCTTTCTGGTTTTATGTTACATTTATTACTGATTAGAACTGGGCTTTCGTTTCTTATTTTAATCACTGAACTTAAGAAATTTAAATTATTTTGGTATTTCGAGTTCATTACACAGCTGTTAGAACTTGACTCATGCGCATTCTTTCGGCTAAGATGTGAACTACTAACATAATCGTTACATGCAGCATATTGGCTTGGCACTAGCATTTCACCATATTTGGACATAAAACTGATTTTTTTTGCACTTGCTCCGGTTTTACTTTTCACTGTACAACTTACATAAAACAGAAAATAAGATACTTATAGGTTACTCTATACTGTTTAAAAAAATATATATAATTTTGTGTTTCTCACCATGTGCTGCTCTCTTGTGTACAAACTTTGTAACTAATGTGAAAATTACAGGAATCGAAAATACGTACTACTAGCGCTACCTCTCAGCAAGAGAAAGAACCTGTTGAAGAAGTATTTGAAAGTCAGTTTCCAGCAATATTGGAACTGATTGATGAATGGAAGAATGTAAAACCTTGTAAGATTTCAAGTATCCAGCTTCCTTTGGAAACTGGACTTGAATGGAAACCTAATGTAATTACATTTAAGGTAATTTTGTTAATAATTAATTACCTCTAATAAAAAAAATAAATTATTAACCCAAGAGCCAGTTTGCCCTACAATATTATTTTATTGTTAAATTTTTTTATATGATTTATTTAATAATTATGATTAATTGTTTTTAAAGATAAAAGTATGGTAGTTACTGTACACTTTATGGTTATATTAGCTATTTTTTTCTTTTTTTGAAGGACTACATCCCACAAATTGTTTATAAACAACGCTTGCATGTAGTGAATATCACGTCACAGAAACTTCATTGCAGATTAGATAAAATAATAACGGACGATATTTTGAATTGTGATGTTTTACAAGTAAGTAAGCTTACTATTACTATTACTATTACTATCTATTACTAACTATTACTATCTATTAAGTTAAATTGATGTTTTAACTTAGTATCTATTATTGTACTATATTTAGCTTAATAAATAATAATAATAATAATTGTTGCAAGTATTATTAAATACAGCGTGAAATGGACTCCATAAATGATCGAGTTTCCTTCAGAATTATTAAAAAACTATGACAGTTTCCTTTGCAGAAAATCTGCAACCGCAATAAAACAGCTGTATGTGCTACGTTTTGAGCTGAACTAATGAACTATCTCAGTTTAAGTAATCGTCGGATCAAATAAAATCTTCTGGAGAAGATTTTATCCATAAAATGGATAAAAGATTCTTATCCATAAAATGTTATGGATAAGATTAACATGGATATTTTGGAAGCCAATGTCGTTCCTGAGAGGAAACTGATAGTCTGAATGTGTGTGGGCATTTAAAAACAAAATTAAGCAACAAATCGATTATATGGAACAGCTGAACTGTTTTGTATTATGTTCCACAAAAATTTTTAATGTATAATTTATTTTTCATTTGTATGGTGCAGTGATTGGATTCCATCAGTATTAAATTCTCAACAAAATGATTCAAAAGTTTTAAAGAATTTTATAATAAATTATGTGCTTCATCGATTGTTTCCTACGTTTAGCTTTAGATATGGTCACAAAAAAACAAAATTACTTTAAATTTTGAATTAAAATAATATATTTTGAAGAATTATTTCTTTAGTATTGAATATTAGTGATATTTTTATTAGGCAGTAAAAATGAATTAAATTGTACATATTTCTTTCACCATAAAAATTTATATTTTTTTGGAGGCAGATGCGATGGACGCTGTAAACCTTAGACCAGGAATGTCTTGGTCTGTTGACATGAGGTTATTAATTCCAGATGAAGGCACTGCACCGGTGACTGGGCACATTAAGTTTATCACAACCCATTTAGACGCCACAAAAAGACAATTTAGTGTCCAATTTGTCGCAACTCCTTGCAGGGCAGAACCAAGTATTGAGCCTGTAATATTGATGTAAGTACCAGAATAATGTAAAAAGTATAACAGTATTTTTTTGTCTACTGGCCAGTCCCAACTGAAATATGAAGGTTTGGTGTTGACCATATTTCGTAAGCTGGACAAAATATCTTTAATAAAAATTGTGGTCAATCACAATTTAAAGACTATTTGTGATGTTTCACTTTATAACACATAATAAAATATTATAATACTTTGATTACTAATACTTCTTCTTCCATTGGCTCTTTATAACTCACATCATATTGAATTTTGCCTCCCAATAAAGTCTAAAGAAGTCCCTTCGTTCTTGCTTCTCTCTATCCATAGCCCTGTGGATCAGTAGGTGATACTTGTCCATAACACACCCATCCTGTAAACAAATCGTGCACTTTTTAGAGGTTAGTAACTTTGTTTTGTATAAATGCTTGGCAAGACAATCGTGACCGGCAGCTAGTTGGAAATTTGCTACAAATATATTACGTAGAAGCAGTATTGAGTATAGAAATAGTTTTTGAAGATGGAGGTTCTCCGAAACGCGTCAACGAAAGAAGAATTGACGAAGCTAGGGAAGGCAGATTATTATACTGAACATAGTGACAATAATCCTAGCAGAAAAGAAGAAGAATATAAAAAGAATTAGATCAGCCTATTATCTTTAAGAAGTTCAAATGGATCATAAGCTTTACCCTACAGTTTACCTTTAATCTCATCAACAAATTTCTGCTGTAAGGTTGTTTTTAGTTTTCGTATAATTGCCTGCAACATCAGGGCATCTGCTGGTTTTTGGATAATTTTTGTTCCTCTCTTCGCCAAGTCATCTGCAGCCTGATTACTAATACTTGTATTGTTGATAGATTTCTTGTTAATTAATGTATCCAAAATTAATATCCAAAATATTAATAGTAATATTGTAAAAGAACAAATAACTATCTTTTGCAACCTATAGCAGGCGAACATAGGCATGTTGTACTGTAAAAGAACAAATAACTTTCTTTTGCAACCTATAGCAGGCGAACGTAGGCATGTTGTACTGTAAAAGAACAAATAACTATCTTTTGCAACATATAGCAGGCGAACATAGGCATGTTGTACTGTAAAAGAACAAATAACTATCTTTTGCAACCTATAGCAGGCGAATATAGGCATGTTGTACTGTAAAAGAACAAATAACTTTCTTTTGCAACCTATAGCAGGCGAACATAGGCATGTTGTACTGTAAAAGAACAAATAACTACCTTTTGCAACCTATAGCAGGCGAACATAGGCATGTTGTACTGTAAAAGAACAAATAACTTTCTTTTGCAACCTATAGCAGGCGAACATAGGCATGTTGTACTGTAAAAGAACAAATAACTATCTTTTGCAACCTATAGCAGGCGAACATAGGCATGTTGTACTGTAAAAGAACAAATAACTTTCTTTTGCAACCTATAGCAGGCGAACGAAGGCATGTTTTTCATGCACACCATAGTGGCTGTTGGATTAGACAGTCGTCGATATTTATACATGTTTATGTAGATTAGACATTGTGTCAGTTAGTTAAATCTACACTAAAGCCAAACTCTTTAAAATCAGTAAGTTAATAAAAGTATATATTTACCAAGAATGTTTTAAACTGCTGAGGTTTTTTGACAATTGTTTACATTGTTTAATTTAAAATTATGTTTATACATATTGACATTTTTAGTCAACAAGCTGAAACAAACCTTATTGTTACGATACTTGATACTTACCGCTCACTGGATCTGTCAAAGATAACAGCAAACTAAATCTAAACGTTTTCATTGAACATGGTTTTAAACAAAGGTAACACATTGGTTTTGTCAAGTTCAGCTCATCAGGATCTTTAAACAAGTGAGACAGACCATAAAGTCAAAGGTGGACCTTTATACAAATTAATTGTTATTATTACAGGTTTCCCACCTCTGTCTTTTGGAGGTCATCACCAATAACCAGGATTCTTAAAGTAACCAACACTGGAGGCTTAGCATGTACATTGTCTCTGCAGAAAGAATGCGAATATGATTTTAAAGATGTCAGTAAAAACGTTGGTATACCTGATGGATCTGTTGGACAGAAAGAGAATGAAATTAGTAAGTTTTAAGTCATACTGTATTTTAGGCACCATACTTTTCAGCTTAAATCAATTTTAAAAACATGTTTATTCCACTATATTGAATTTATACAAAAAATATGAATAATTCTTATGCTGTTAGTATAAATGTATATAATACTATTGATATTTCTTTACATGTTAATTTTAAAGCTTACATAGTCATTGATTATAAAAAAATGTCATAAAATGTTCATGAACATGCTATTAATGAATTAATAACTTTATATTTTCATAACTGTTTCAATTGAGTCTTGCCAATCAAGGTCAAGGCTGCTTAACAGACTGAAGTTAAACTAGCTACTGCACCATTTTATTTGCGTTTGTGAACAAATATAATGTTGTGTTGTGTTTTAATTTCAGTCTGTTAAGTCGCCTTGATAATGCTCTAACGAGTGAAACCTTGGTTGGCAAGACTTAAACAAAAATGTTGTGGAAATATGAAAACGTGTTATTATTTCACTAATATAATGGATTTACACAATAATAAATGAGATATTATTTTTAAAGTTCTATTTGATTAATTTTTTTAAATTTTCACTAGTGTTGATAAAAATTACTTAATTAAAAAATAATATTAATAATAAATGTAAAAATAGTTATTTTCTGAGCTATATTTTTAAAAATAAAATTGTTACTAATAATTAACACAGTAGCCGAGTAATAAAAAAAATTAATTAAAGATGGGGTTTTTAATAACAACTTGTAGAAGTTTTGTATTGATTACAAAATTTTAAAACACTACAACACAAGGTAGGCTATAGCCTAATATAAATTATTTTCAAAATTGGTGTAACCTACAAATATTACTCCATTATTTAGCTAAAATTCTATCCTGCATCAGCAAATATTATTCTGACTTCAAGTCTATATAAAATCAGTATAAGGAATTTCCCTACTGTCTTTTCCTTATAAGGGATCTTATAAGTCTTTTCCCACTGGAGATTTAAAAAAAATTTTTTAGGCCATTTTAAACGCTTCCATAAAACTTCCAAGTTATCAGGAAATGTTGTTGAAAAAACTTATTATTTTCTGCACTCATTTGATTTGACATAGTGTTTTGGAATACTAACCCTTATCCTTATATTATACAATTTATAAGGTCAAATTAGAAAAAAATGATTTGAGAGACTGGTAAGTCATAGAAGATAGTAGATTTGTTTTATAGGAATTGGTCTTGAATTTGAAGGAAAGTCCTTAGGAAGGGCTACAAAAAAGAAAGTTTCCATAAGAAGTGAGTGGTAATGCTAACATTATTTAAAATAATAATAAATTTTAAATAATAATAAAGTTCTAATATTGGTTTCTATGGTAACAAAAGTATAATTTTCATCATAGCTGTAGAATAAAAACAAAATTATAATAGTGGTTGCTATGGCAACAGTTTAAATAATTAAATTTAAATAGAGACATTTCATGGGGTTGGCCCCACAAAGTGGGCAGATGTTTCCAGTATGTAATAATTTTTTGTTATTGCATTGAGCTTGCGAAATGGTGTAACCTTCATTAACTTACGAATAAAGAAACTAACTATCAAAATATCAATTTATAAAGGAAAATATAAATTGTTTAAGAAATTCATTTATAAGATTTTGAATGGCAATGTGGTGTAATTTACTATTTTTGTGCTTTCAAAAACAGAACACGATCCTTTGGAAATTGAACTTGCTAATGAGCAAATACTGGAAATACACGAACAAAATTTGAATCAAGATATAGAAAATGTACAAAAAAGCGATAACTATATAGAAGCATTTCCTTGCTTTTGGTTTATAAGGCAAATTATTGAAGAAGTGTTCGATGATGTCTTTGCTGTCTTCCGTATAGAGTGTCGTCACCACTTGCACATACCAGCTCGTAAAGAAATTTCTGTACCGGTGAAATTTATTCCAAGATCAATGCCTTATGTTGGTAAATTTTATCAAAAATATGATGCAATATTTGAAGGAGAACACGTAATAAATTCCAGGCAGGTAATGCAATGAAATAAAATTTTAAAAAACATATAATTTAATATTACCATATTTATTAACATTTAACACTGAGAAGATTATATTATTCTCTTTAAAAAAAAATATTATTGATATTTATTTACATGTTAATTTTAAATCTTACATAGTCACTGATAATAAAGAATCTCATAAAATGCTCATGAACATGCTATTAATGAATTACTAACTCGTTTGTATATTTCCATAATTTTTTTACTGGAGTCTTGCCAACCAAGGTTTCACTCATTAGAGCATTGTCAAGGCCGCTTAACAGACTGAAGTTAAACTAGCTACTGCACCATTTTATTTGTGTTTGTGAACAAATATAATGTTGTATTAAGTGTTTTAATTTCAGTCTGTTAAGTCGCCTTGACAATGCTCTAATGAATGAAACCTTGGTTGGCAAGACTTAAACAAAAATTTGTGGAAATATGAAAACGTGTTATTATTTCACTCATATAATGGATTTACACCATGTACCAATGATCTTAAGTATAAATAATTTCAAGCACGTGCTTTTAAAGCATATACTGAGGATCCGGATGAGCCTTGTTTCATGTACTTGTAAATTAATTGTGTACACCTAAAATATACTGATACACACTTGTCTTGATGCTACAAAACTATAAGTATTGACTAGAATGGATCACACATTCAGTATTATTTGCATTGCTGCATATTCAAAAGTATTGCCCTGACTTAACTGCTTGTAACTTATAATTTAAGTGCTCTTTTTGTAATATGTTTGATATTCAAACATGAAAATTACTTTTCAATCATACTACTTACTTTTACCCATACTGCAAAACGTAGTGGAGTAAAAAAAATGTTCTAAAGTTCTTGGGGAATGCTTTCCCCCAAATTTCAAAAGATGTCCGTAAATACAAAAATATTTGAAATATCTAAAAATCAGGAATTTAGTTTTGTAAACTCCTGTAAACGCTTGTAAACTTTCTGCCAATTTTGTTGGTAACCATAATATTTATGGAAGTGCAACTGAACTAAAATTATTGGAACTTTTATACTCTTTCTCCGTGAAGTAGTAAAAATTATGTCTCGCCGCTCAGCCAGTATAACAGGAAACCACCAGCAACTACGCCTTGAAACAGAAGTGAATTGGAAAATACTTACACATAAGTCATTTGGGCTTTATATAAGATATCTTCATACCAAATTTAAAAACAATCAGACAATGCTACCAGCCAAAACCGTGTAACAAACACACAAACTAAATGTCAACACAGTTGAGTTGAATAAATATCTTGCTTCATTTATATTTGTTTTACCTATATTTACTTGAAATTTTATCAAAAATAAATTTTTATGTAATTCTTCCTAAATCAATGTCTCACATGTCAATTAATTAGATTGGTTACAATTATTAATATCGCTTATAACAATTTACCCATTAAAATTATTAACTTATTCATTTGTTAACAACAGGAAATAATGCTATACAGTGAAACAGAAGGCGTACCCGTTATAGTGTCGCCTCTTGTATTGGACATGAAGTTGTGTTTTATCGGAGGAAATGTCCAACAAGACAGTTTTATTGTGACTAGTACGACAAGGCATGCAGTCAGTTTATTTGTTAAAATACCGGCTAGCATGGTCCATCGTGTTCAGGTAGATCCGAAAGGCGCCGTTTTACAAGCGAACAGTTCAGTCAGATTCCTAGTGCGCATTATTTTAAAGTAAGTATGTCGTAAGGATGTGCATTATTTATGTCTGTTATTTGACCGGAATTATCCACACCTTGTACAGTTTTTACATTTCCATTTCAGTTAATGCAGTTACAAAATTGTTTTTTCGTAAGCTAGTTATCAGTTAATTTCCATTGCAAAATGAGCTATTAGATCAGCCATTTTTGTTCCACTATTGTGATCATAATTTTGATAATAGCTTGGATAAGTTCATTACCCAGCAAAATAATTTTAACAATTTCAAAATGGCAGCTATTTAAAATCTTTAAAAATGCGTAACTTTTTGTCATAAATGTTTTTTTTTTAGCATTAAAACTGTATAAATTGATGATTTGAATTTTAAAAATCCATTGAAATTAAGAAATTGAATTTGACGGAATCATGGTTTATTTTTGTATTTTCACTGTAATTTGGAAGTTTGAAAATGGTTCCATAATTAATACAAAACTTCAAATTCAGACATTACAGAATGCTAGCACTAATAAATTAAAACACGAGGATGGTCTGAAAAGTTTCCGACCTAACAAAGATACAAGACTTTTTTCAGAATTTTTTTTTTATTTTTCAACATAGTCTCCTTTTACCTCTACACACTTCTTACAGCGATGCTCCCATCTCTGTAACCCGTCCAAATAGTACTCGGCGTTTTTCTCTGTAAAATAATTGTTCACGAAGGTGATTGCCTCTTCATTTGACGAAAATCTCTGTCCTCCGAGCGCAATTTTTAGATGAGGGAACAAAAAGAAGTCGCTTGGGGCTAGATCTGGTGAGTAAGGCGGATGGTCAAGCAGTTCAAACCGTAATTCGTGGATTTTCGCCATGGCAACCGCTGAGGTGTCTTGGTGAAACAGGATTTTATTTTTCTGCAAATGTGGCCGTTTCCCCGCAAGTTATGACTTCAGCTTGTCAAGTAATGATGCTCCTGTAATGGTTTTTCCTTTTTGAAGATAGTCGATTAAAATAACTCTATGACTATCCCAAAAAACAGTCGCCATCACTTTCCCAGCCGAAAAAACAGTTTTTGCTTTTTTTGGAGCCGGTTCCCCCTTTGCGGTCCACTGTTTGGACTGTATTTTTGTTTCGGGCGTATAATGGTGTATCCAAGTTTCATTTACAATAATTAATCGGCGCCAAAACTGGGATTTATTGCGCCTAAACTGCGCCAACAGAGCATTGGAAATGTTCATTCGAACACGTTTTTGGTCTAACGTGAGCAAACGCGGCACCCAACGCGCGGACAGCTTTCTCATGTCTAAATGTTGATTTAATATGTGACAAACACGTTCTTTCGACATGTTCATAACGTCTGCTATCTCTCTCTCATCTAGCACTATTTGGTGAACTTTGGCGATGTTTTCGTCGGTAGTTGCAGTTTTTGGACGTCCCGAACGTTCATCGTCTCCCAAGCTCTTACGGCCACGTTTAAATTCAGCTGCCCATAATTTCACTGTGGTAAATGATGGTGCAGAGTCCCCATACACAGAATCCAACTCATCTTTGATTTGCGTTGGCGTATTGCCTTTCAAAAACAAATATTTAATGACAGCTCGATACTCGATTTTGTCCGTTTTCATAAAAATACTCACATCAACTCACTCAAACGACTGTTACATAACAACTGCGCGTCCAAAATGGCTGAAACTTTGGTGAATAACTGTCAACAGATGAACAACGTAATTCGAGTGCTGCCACCGACGAGTGCTGCTATCTTCATGTTGAGGTCGGAAACTTATCAGACCATCCTCGTAATCACAGTAGCCTAGTGTAAATTGTTAATTTGAACAACAAAATCAACAGAGAAATTATTGATATTTTGTTGACTCCAGGTGGAACTGTTACCCTGATATAAAGCAGTACTTTGATGAGACTACAGGTATATTGGAGTTCCCTCTACAGGTTTACGTACATGGTCTTCAAAATGAAAGTCCTCCGCCTTTAACTGTGATCGTAATGGCATTAGTATCATCGCCCAGCTTCATTTCACTGAAACCAAATCACATACATTTTAACCAAGTTTCCACTTTCGAAACTGTCAAAACAGAATTGGAATTAACCAACCGTTCTCTTGGTATCCTTGATTTTTCATTTATTAACTTGCCTGCGGTAAGTAGTCTAGCAATTTTACAATTAAATGTAACTATTTTATAAAACTAAATATCTTTGCACTTTTATTTCTTGTAACAGGCCACCAAGTGGTTAGACTGTTGAGTTGAGACTTTTAGATTCAATTTTACAAATTCAAAAGGTTCAATCTTTCAAAAGTCAAAATAGGAAAAGTATTGATTATTTTTAGGCAGACAGAAGTAGATAAATCAAAAGTCAAAAAACTTACCAAGATCATTTGGTCTTATAGACAATGTTTTATCAAATTCCAAATCTGTATTTACCATAACTGTATCAACAATATTATATTTTAATTGTTAATTGCTAATTATAAATTTAACATATTAATTCGTTTCAGTGTTGCTTACCTTGTGAAGTAGTTATATAACAATTCGTAAATTCGTAACTTTTTTAGTAAAAAATACAAGTGAAGAAATATGAAAAGAATATGTAGCTTAGTAGTTGTCTACAAATTACAGAATCAAATTTAAATAAAAGTACTGTGCGGAGCTTCAAAAGTGCTTCGCTCAATTAACAACAGAATGCGCTAGCGCCTGCAATTTATGCAATAAGCTGATCACCACAATAGACAAATGGTTGTCCGGATTGTCAACTAACGTTAGAAATAGGCCCAAGATCGCTGTTGAACCTTTTTTGGATTTTTTTCGATGTTATGAATAATTTAAAATTAAAATTACTAGGGAGTGTTTACATAGGAATATCAAGACGTGTCTATGAAAATATTACAGTTTTTGAAAATACGATTTCGATTAAATATGTTAGAAAATATGGAAATACTGTCTGTTAAGATGATCGCGGCACGCAGCTGTCTCGCTGACTTGATAAGAACGAATTTCCAGATATATTTTCCTTTATTTTTCCCTTTTTTGAAATTCCGATTACAGCATCACAACCAGCATTAAAATGTGCACATATTATGATTTTAACCTTTCATATTACATTGTAAATACGACAGTGAACTATGAATCCCGTAAACAAAATTTTTCAATGTTTTTTTTTTTTTTGGAAGTTCAAAACTCTAATTTATGCAGTTTTATACTAATCGCGACTGGGAAATTCGATTAAAAAAACTAAGACAATGAATTTTTAAAGATTTGTCAACGAATTTTGTTGGTTAACTTGTCCAAGCTATTTATAATCGATTTTTGTGTCAAGTTTGAATCGAATCGGACGAAAATTGCTAACGTGCTAAAGAAATAACACACACACACACACACACACACACACACACACACACACACACACACACACACACACACACACACACACACACATATATATATATATATATATATATATACACACACACACACACACACACACACACACACATATATATATATATATATATATATATATATATATATATATATATACACACACACACACACACACACACACACACACACACACACACACACACACACACACACACACACACACACACACACACACACATACACCTATGAAGTAATGCCTGACGGTGGTTCCGTGAGGAGGTGAGGAGGTGTACAGAAGAGGAATGCTTTTGGTGGTTTTTTTAGTGGGTAACAATATATCTTAACTTGAGTTTGAACTTAATTTGAGTCCACACTCTGAGGGTAGTGCGTACTATAAAGATTTTTTACCACAGGTAGTCTATAAAAGATTTTTTTCCACCTTTTTTGGCACACACACACACACACACACACACACACACAAGTAAAAGGTTTTTATACTGGATAATTCGCCGTAGGAATAATTAATTGTAGTGATTATTGCACAAAATTAAAACAGTAACAATTGATATATCGACGATACGTGTGTTTTCAGTGTGTTAATATCGAACCAGCCGGAGGGAGTGGACAAATTTTACCAAAAGAAACTTTACATTTACAGCTGTTCTACAGCCCATCCTTAAAAGATATTTCGAACAAGTGTTGTTCACTGGGTAGTGTTGGAAATCACAGTGTCACCCTGCATTGCGTGACTGCCATTGGACAGGCTACCGGAGTGCATTTTAATCAGGTGAAAGTATCGCTTATATAATAATAGTAAACTGCACTGCTCCACTGAGGTACTAATGCGATTTTGTGGGTGGGGGCGTTTGGTGGATGATTCAACTTACAAAAGTCCCTCGCTGTGGGATTAAAATTTTAAAAAAATACCTTCAAAAATTAGTACTATTAAGCTGTTTTAAAACTTAAAACAGATGTAAAAGTTTATTCCACCTTAGGCAAAAAAATCACTTAATTTTTAAAAATTTCTACCTTAAAATTCTTATTATTATTTGCAATGTTATACATTTTGAAACTAAAGTTGTACTAAAAAAATATGCTTTTTCTTCTTTCTCCCTCTTCTCCAATATTCCTATGCGTAATTTTTACGTATAGCCGCAGTTATTCCCGTTGCTTTACTCTTACCGTTAAAGCTGATCCCTCGTCCTCTTTAGTTTTGATGAATTTTATAGTCCATGAACATCTTCCTGCCGTTGCAGTTTACACGGGAAGAGAAGAGAGACCCAACATAAAGTATCTAATTGTTTGACCCCGTTCTCACCCTCAATATAAGCGTTACAAGTGCACAAACGTACATACGGACAAAATTTCATGTGCATACAAAGTTCAGATCGTGATAATGTGACGTGTTTCGTAACCCTCAGTGGCCTTAGATGCCTTCTTGATCCTTTTCGTCGAAGCTACGAATATACTTCCATTTTATGGCAGTAAAATATAATCTTTTACATTATTTAATTTTATTTCTTTTGTCTATGGAGGAGTGATCACCCCTTCGCCCCCTTTAAAACGCCCTTGACGTGCTCAAGGGTTAATGTACAATATCGTCTCGATTAACCGTCATTCACGGGACCGTTGAGGTAACGGATAGCGGAATAGACGGATAACAGAAATATACCACCCGTATTTTCGACGACCGACGAAAATAGCGTGGAATGTATTATTATTATTATTTTGGAAAATTTAGTAAAATTCTTAAATTTTCTATTAACTCCAATTATGTATTATACAAATTTTACATACAATCAGTATGTATGTAGTATTCACGTAACAGAGTAGTCACGTGACTTTACGCGATCGACTTATACGCTGAATGGTATTATCGTGAATAGTGCGAGAGTGTTTATTGTTCAATAGAAACACTCGAGCACTCTTTAGGAACTTATTGACACTATTTGAAGTGTTTCTATCTCATTCTAATACGTAATAGGATCGTTTACTTTTCGGTTATCAATGTTCGCTTAGGTTAGCAATTAGTGTCTGCGGCCGTCGTTTATACTATACATATGTCGTGTCCAGTTACAGTATTTTGTTTTGTCTAGAAGGTTACTTTTATTATTTATTACAAATTATTTATAATGGAAGACTGTTTGAAAATGTCAGATAACAGAATTAACCCGACGGTTAATCGAGACTGTACTGTATTTATCTATTAAAATATTAATTAGTCGATTCCATTATGTATTGTCTAAATATACATTTGCGACTATATAAAGTGTGTCCCACGAGTAGGTTTACTATTTTGATCCTCCATTATTTTGTCATTCCTCCATTGATTAATTTGAAACTATATATACTTTTTAAGGAAGTTCCTAGAAATAGTATGTGAGAATTGCATATGGCTGGTGTTTGTATAAACAAAATGGCGACCACAATAAATTACATCGCTCTTAAAAATCTCACTGCACTGCAGTATTAAAATCAGATTGTTGAACAGCTGTTAAAGAGTTAACAGCAATGTCAACGCCAGCGAACATATACGCTTTGCCTACGGATCCTAGTAAGATAATTGTTTTTTTAATTTTCAGTGTTATATGTGTCCAAATGTTAATGCAATTTCATTTGGAATTGAACATTTTTG
Organism: Callitettix versicolor; assembly: GCA_022606455.1. Classification (NCBI taxonomy): domain Eukaryota; kingdom Metazoa; phylum Arthropoda; class Insecta; order Hemiptera; family Cercopidae; genus Callitettix; species Callitettix versicolor. Next base: position 74,659,912 of record CM040184.1, on the reverse strand, counting down.
TTTAAATGTTAATGGAAAACAATTTTTTGTATTTTTATACACGTTCTAGATCTTTAAATTACTATCCATTCTGATTTAAATATACCCCGCAGGGGGGTGTGCAGACTAGCTGCACCTATTGAGAGGATTTAAACGTCCCTCGCGGTACCCGAGTCTAACACACACACTTACACTTACGACTTTAACACTTAACACTCACATTTACATTTAGGGAGGTGATAATAATAGCCTTAATGTGTTTTTCGCCTTAAAATACAAAAAAAAAAATGATTTAAATAAAGAATTTTAAATGTTTTAGAGGTAACAGTAAAATTTTTCTCCTAAAACTTATATTTTCCGTGATCATAAATTAAACGAACTGTGCAGCTTCATAAATCCATATTATATTGTTTGTAACAAAACATTAAAAAAATTATTTTTTAGAGTTTTTTAAAGTCAAAATTACCACTTGTAAACATTATTCAATTGAACTTTATTTACATCTGTGAGATTTTGGAAAAACATGTATAACAAATTTAATAATGTTTAAGTTTTTAGATGAAGCAAACGTTCGACAGTGTTTCTACTTCGCACAAAGATAATGTTACCGACACTGAAATGGCGACTCCAATCGATCTTCAAAACAGTTCAGTGGAAAGCTTGGATTCAAGAAAACATCCGAATTCGATTGCAATAAACGACACAATCGATGAAAAGGAGACCCTTTCTTTTCAATCAAAAACAAAACTGTTCCATGAATATTCAGATCAAAAAGGCACAGATTTAATGCAATCGGATGTAAACAGTGCTTCAGCGACAACAGATCTACTTCCCGCTTCTGTGAAGCACTTTTTACACGATATTATACAGAAGAACATTGTTTTTGAAGATTGTTCATCCATATGGAAATTTTGTAACGGTCTGGAGATCGGAAGATTTACAGGTAAAGAAGAAATAGAGGGTGACAAAGGGATTGCAGGAAACAGTGTGAAGGACAAAATGGAAGTACAGAGTGTAAATAAGTTACAAGAAACTTTAGGAGATAAAAATTGCGAGGATATTTCGCAAAACAAATTGGAACAAGAGAAAGGAATTGTTGATATAAAACAATCGAAAAACGTCGAGTATCGTAATGGCGAAGAGTTTGAGGAAGATGAAAATATGTAAGAAAATACGATAGTTAATTTAACGAAACACACATTTTAAAATACACGTTATTACACGTAACATACAAAAAGGATGTTTGAAAAAGAACGCCCTAGTTTTATGTGTAAATTTAATGGTGAAATTAATTTTTTTATTTTTACATTATTACAACTGAGGTATGCCCTATCTAGTAATTCTATCTTCGTATGTAATTTCACTGTCTGCTGGGTTGCAGCCCGACAGCTGTTCCCAATGTGTTTACTGGCTTGGTCCTTTTCAGCCTTCTTGTTGTCAGGTTGTCACTCCGGTACAGCAATTGTACGATCTGCTTATCCTTATGCTGCTCTAACCGTCGACGATGCTTAACGGAGAGCTTCTTGATTATTTCTGCAACAGGTTCAATGCCTAGGTCTTTATGTAGGTTGTCATTACTGACATACCACGGGGCGTTGACAATCGTCCTCAATATTTTATTCTGGAAGACTTGTATTATGTCACTATTGCTTTTTTTTTGGTACAGCCCCATAGTGGTGCATACTTGTTTGTACAGTAGCAGTTTGTTGCTTACTGACAATTCGGAATTCCTTCCAATGAGCCAATACATTTTACTTAATTTGAGATTTAGTTCTTTTTTCTTTTTTACATGCTCTTTCCAGCGGAGTTTTGTATCCAGCGTCATCCCGAGATATTTTGCGCTGTTTGCATATGTTACTTGTTCTTCATTTAATACTACCGGTACTGGTTCGTACTTTCTATTGGTAAAATTGATGTGTTTAGATTTTGTTTCATTGAGCTTAATTCTCCATTTTATAGTGAAATTAATGAAAAACTATATCGACGAATACATACAATGAAAAATAATACATTTAAGTTTTTTTTAAAGTTAGTAAACTTCAACGTGGGATCCATTTGTTGCCCTACACATGTCGAGGCGATATTCCACTTCTCGCCAGGTATTCACCAACATAGCAGGTGTAACTGTCTCAACCGCCGCGGTGATTCTTTCCCGTAAATGCTGTCACAGATCTTTTCAGCGTACACAACATTTCTTATGTGTCTCCAAAAGAAAACGTCAAGTTGGGTTTTTAAATACGCTTTTAAAACACTGCCGGTTTCCTTGAAAGACATTAGCCAATAACGGATAGTTTTTGCTGTAGGTGGTTCACCACCATACTCACGCCTACAATTACATTGCACTGTTATAACAGACTCAGTTTGCACAAGTCAAATAACACACTGCGCCTTTTGTTGCGAAGTAGCCATTGCACTGAACTAAACGCTAGTGATGGGTTGCTATTTAACAATCTGTTATTTTTTAGCTGCTAAATGGTTTTAGCGTTAGCAGACTGCTAATCGCACTTAAAAATAACAGATAATAAACGAACCACAAACTGTTAACAGGGTTATAGCACACTGCTTCCGACCTGCTACGGTGCTAACTGCTAACGTAACTGCAGTTGCTAACCTCTACTGCCAACTGTTGAACCTGTTAAACATTGAAGCAGCTAATCTAACTGTTTAATAGCAGAGTCATGTCACACTGTTTCGACTGTTCCCGACATGCCAACTGCTAACCTCTACTGCCAACTGTTGAACCTGTTAAACGTTGAAGCTGCTAATCTAACTGTTTAATAGCAGAGTCATGTAACACTGTTTCGACTGTTCCCGACCTGCCAACTGCTAACTGCTGAACCTGTTTAACGTTGAAGCTGCTAATGTAACTGCTAAACAGGAAACACATTGTCAGTGTTTCTTTCCATTATTCGTTGTTGGCTACTGTCCTGAGATACAGATTGCATAGCAGTATCATATTTTTCTTTGTTGACTGTAAATTTTTTTTTTTTTTTTTTTTTTTTTTTTTTTATTCACTACAATCTGTCACATATTGGGGGACATTAAGTAGTAGGTAGGTCGGGACTTGTCATGACATGCTCGGAATGCGACTAGGGTCACATCCTACTTTACTTTATTATTTAAGTATGTCTTGGGGCATTTTCCGTTTAAGTCGACGAGTTGCGCGAGTTTCCTCCATCAAGACTTTCGCTAGGCGATTTGGGTGGTTTATGATCCTTTCTTTGTAGGTTTTCGTATGACGCAGAATTTCTTGTTTGACTGTATATACTTGAAGGTCGTGATGCAGCTGTTCGTTTGTCACGTACCATGGAGCGTCGGTTACCATTCGTAGCATTTTATTCTGGAATCTCTGCAAGATTTCAATGTTGGAATGAGAGGCGGTCCCCCACAATTGGATACCATAGGTCCAGATTGGTTTAAGCATAACATTGTAAAGAAGAAGTTTGTTGCCCATTGACAGTTGCGAACGGCGACCAATTAACCAATAGTACTTCCGTATTTGCAGTCCCAGCTGTTTGCGTTTGGTAAAGATGTGCTTCTGCCATGTAAGTCGCTTGTCCAGGTGTAAACCTAAGTATCTGACATGATCTGCTCGTGGAATTTCGACGTTATTAAGCGTTACTGGTGGGCATATACCCTTTTAAGGTGAAGGTGACATTTATTGACTTCGTTTCATTAGCCTTGATTCGCCACTTCTTGAGCCATGTTGAAATCTCGTTTATTCCTTTTGTAGGATTTTGACGCCTCTGTTGGATCCTCGTGAGAGGACAAAATTGCGGTGTCGTCGGCAAAGGTTCCAGTTGTTACACAGTCTGACGTTGGTAGGTCAGACGTGTAAATCAGATATAGTAGCGGTCCCAGGACGCTACCTTGGGGAACTCCGCGTTAATATTGCAAAGACCGAGAAAGCCTCTCCGTGATTCACCAAGAAATATCTATTCTCTAAGAAGGATTTGAGGATCTTATAAGTGTTGCTGGGGAAGAACGATTTTATTTTAAATAATAATCCTTCATGCCATACTCTGTCGAAGGCCTGCGATATATCAAGAAAGACACTCGCGCAATACCTTTTAGATTCAAAAGACTTGTCTATTTCGCCTATTAACCTGTGCACTTGGTCAACAGTCGCGTGTTTTTGACGAAATCCAAACTGGTGGTCGGGTATCAGTCCATGCTGTTCCACTAATGGCATAATACGTTGTAGTATTAATGTTTCGAGTATCTTTGATGGTATAGGTAACAGGCTTATTGGTCGATATGATTTTGGATCTTCAGGCTTTTTATCTGGTTTTAATAACATAATTATTTGTGCAGTTTTTCACTGTGGTGGAATAAATTGGAGTCTAACTATAGCGTTATAAATAGCTGTAATCATTGTTATTCCAGAGTCAGGTAGCTCTTGCAAAATTTTATTTGTAATGAGGTCATATCCTGGAGATTTCTTTGATTTTGCCTTTTGTATTACTCTTCTGACCTCTTTCGTTGTGAATTTCATTGACGTAATGTCCTCCGTTTCTATTTCTTTCAGGTATTCGGTTACTTTCCTCTCGTGGTCTGCTGGGCCTTCATAGGGATGAGGCTGGAAAACATTTGATAGATGCTCAGCAAACGTGTAAGCTTTCTCTTGGTCACTACGTGCCCAACAATTGTCCGCTTTTCTCAATGGCGGGGAAATTGTTGTAGGTCGTTTGATGTTTCTTGTTGCTTTCCATAAGGAGTAGTCAGTAGCGTAAATTTAAATGAGGATATTTTTTATAAATAATAAATATAACACAAGTCGAATTTGTACTTTTAACATTATATAAATATTTAGCTTAAAATTATATTTTAAAACAAAAGAATTATAGATTAACAAGTAATTATTTGTCCTTCAAAAACTTATTTTTCTATTTTTCATAAACAACACTAAGCCTTTTGTTGCGGAATAGCCAGTGCACTGCACTGAACGCCTGAACTGAGCGCTGTCGCCGTTATTCTCAAGGTCACGCAGGCCTGCCAACTGCATGAACTGAATTCCCACATTTACGTGAGCAAAACTTGGGCAGATGAATTAAATACCACAAACTAGAATAGTGTATGTCACTTTGTACCGATTCTGGGGCACATTAAAACTAGGGATTTCTTTTTCAAACACCCTGTATTATAACATTCTACTAAAAAATTTAACATCACCATCCTTGTACAAATAAATTACTTATTTGATTATATTTTTTTTAGAAATAAGACTATAATTAGTATTCTATATTATATTGATTTTAAAATAAATTTTAAATGGTGGATTTCACCTTAATATCTCATAATTACTCATAAATAATAGAAACAAACTTCTTAAATAAAATTAAATTGCAGTGTTTTCCCAATATAGTGACCAACTGTGACAGTTTTAATATATACTTAATATTTTTTTTTGTAAAAATTCAGGAGAGAATGTTTCAAAAAACAACATGGTAGAATCATTTTGTTCATTGTTTATATGTACAGTAAAAACAGTGTCGATATAAATATTTAAATTAGTCTGATCATAGAGGCTAGTATACAAGGACTGTCTCGATTGTGAACATCCTTCAAGTGTTTGCGACAACGTAATCAATAAGGCTACCAAGCATTTACTGCGACGGTCGATATATAAATTAATTAGTCTGATCATAGAGGCTGGTTTAGAAGGCCTCGATTGTGAACATCCTTCAAGTGTTTGCGACAACGTAATCAATAAGGCTACCAAGCATTTACTGTGAAGGTCGATATATAAATTAATTAGTCCGATCATAGAGGCTGGTTTAGAAGGCCTCTATTGTGAACATCCTTCAAGTGTTCGTCACGACGTAATCGAGAAGGCTACCAATTTTACTATGACAGACGGCTTTTTGAGGTTATGCTGTAAATAATATAAATCAAAGTCTTTAGCTAACTGTTAACTTAAAAGTATAACAACATTTAATTATAAAATTTAATTATAAAAACAGAAAATGTAGTGTTAATTATAATAATGAGTTGTCTGGCATGATTCTTTTTTTCGAAATTTAGACTGATTTTAGGCCTAATTTAAAATTTGTTGTAAAATCAATAAGCCTAGATTATAAGATAGTAATGGTGGTTAACTTAAAAAGATCACCTAGTATAAAAGTATTGTAAAAGTCATCTTATATAAGAAGACAATAAAACTACGGTTTAGAAAAGGTAAAAATATTCTTGTATGGTATTTGTGTGCAACTATGGATTGGTATTGAAAAGTTTGAATTTGTTGTAGTTGAATATGAAATGTCAGGATTTTGTAGGAAGTTTCTGTTTGTTGTATCGTTGTTCCACTTGTTGATCCGTTTTAGTTTTAATGGATGTTTTATAATGGAAAACAGTTTTAATGGATGTTTTATAATGGATGTGGATGAACAGTTTTTGTTAATGTGCCAATCGATCAATTGGAAGTGTGTGGTTTTAGTTGGCAATGAAAAGCCAACTGTATATACTTTTGTATATATATATATATATATATATAGTTTTGATGCACATATGCTATTTAAGTAATTTGTGGTATTATTGAATAATCAGAAAGGATGAGCAGGTGTTTAGGCTCCTTGATTGAATTACTGATAGAAGAAACATTTATCATACATTTTTAGACTATAGACACGTGACCTTGGATGAAGATTTCGTGATTGTGTGATAGTATCAATTACAAACAAAATTTCAAATATTTTTGTTATGTGGTGTTATTAATGACACTACCAGACTGGGAAATTTATTTTGCCTTAAATGTGATGTATTATTTTGTTTGGTATTGTACTGATTGAACTACTTAGACTGAGAACAATGGTTCTAACCCTAAACGACTGTTTCAGTTGACTAGAAGGAGGTTCTTGAACTATTGGAGGTTATTACGCTACTAGAGGCATTGGAATAGGTTGTTGGATACTGGTTTCCGTTTCCGTGGCGGTTTTGGGTCACTTTTTCAGCAGGCGAATTGGCAGTGCTCTATTCCGGATTGTTTTGGTGTGTTTGTAAGATCACAAGACCCCGATCAAGCGAGATTAATTGTGTTGGACATTTTGAAGGTTAAGTTTTCTCTTAAGGTGTGCGATCACGTCTGCTGACAAACTTTGTCCGCTAGATCGCAGGCCACTCGCTTTAGGGGTTGATAGTGGTGGGGCAGAAAACACCAAACTCTTAAAAAATACTGCTTTTCTATAAAGGACAAACAAGCTGTTTTTTCAAACGGAAACAATCAGTTTTATTTGGACTGGTTTATGATTTGTTAAACAAGGAACGGAATGTTCTATTCGAACGTTGCCGCAAGCGCTAAAACTGTTTTCCTGCTAACTGCTTTTCTTCTACCTGCTTTTATGCTTTTTCCCTTTATTTCAAAGTTGCTTGTTGCTTGTAGTGAAGTAAGAACTGTTTGGTCAATGTCAACGTTTGTCTACTTTGTTGCGAGTTGTAGTAACAACCTCTCACATTTTGTAGATACAGAGCCTAATTTTATTTAAACATATTTTTTATATTCATCATCAATCATCAATATTTTTTAATCAACTAAAAATATTCTAAATCGTTTGAATTTTGGTAAATATGAAAAGGGCTATTTAATTTTTAAGTAAAAAAAGAATGCTTCTATTAGAAATTCATTGCATTTTGTAAATATAAAATGGCATACATAATTATTACGTTTTGAAAATGTGATTTAATTATTACTACACTTATAAGGATTATTTTTATCCTTTTTAAATGCTTTTTCCCAAAAACAGTTAAGTGGCAGTGGGGATGAAAAAGTAGTCTTAGAAAACTGAATTTATGTGCTTTATGTTTTAGCTGTTAATACAACTTTGAGTTTCAGTTTTCTAAACCTGATTTTTTCCAACTGTTTTAAAAAGCAGCTTTTTTCTTCAACAAACAGTTTGTTGACGTTTTGTAAAAATAGCAGAAACACCCACCTCTAGTTTTTGATAGACGAACATTTCCCCTCCAGCCGCTTTGTGTTTCGTGGTACCCCCTCCACGCCCCACACTTTTCTTGGTTCCTTCGGTGACTGTGGTCTTTACCAGCCCTTATGCTTACTTGAGCATTTTTATTTCAAGGCCAGCTACATACTATGACATCTTTCTATGCGATTTACGAAACAGAACTTCACATTCATGCTTTATATTTTTCTGTTTTTTGTCACTTTTTGACTTATATTGTAGTTTGCCTATTCCAACTTGTATTTGTAATTATAGCACGCTACACGCTGACGTGATGGAAGCAAATTTCCTAAATATGCTGTTTTTGTTTAAAATACAAACATTTTAAATGTAGTCTATTAAATTGTTGTTCTACAATAAAAATACAAAAATGTTTTTTATGCAAAAATTTGATTTTGCTATCGTAATCGGTGTTAAAAACTGTATAAATTAGCATTTGAAACTTTAAAATTGCATTAAATGGAAATAAAATGTAAAATAAAAATGCAAAAATGAACCGCGATGTCAGGATTTGTGCATTTGTGCATTTGTATGTACAGATAAATATGATTGGAGTAATAAACCTTGAACATTGATGATGTGATAAAAGCGTTATAAAATTTAAGAACCTGCCGGGTATGCTGATCAGAACGATCACTGTTCGTATAAGTAAATAAATATAAAGCAAATTAATCAGCACGACGAAATAATTATATTGTGTATGATTAGGCTGAAGGAAAAACATTTAAAACGTGTAACAATACAGGCTTCTTTTTAATCTCCAATCTAAAATTACTTTTTTCCCGTTTAACAATTGCAGTATATAGGAGTAAAAATCTAAATAAAAACCACCAAGTGGTGAAAAGCTCTTCGCCAAGTCAACAGTTGAAATTGCCTTTTAATGCATCCCGAAAGCATTCAACAAATATTGTCATATAGTAAAGCGTATGTATTAGGTCAGGCGGTCACCAAAAATGTGGAGTTCAGTTTAAAGAACGCATTTGTATCTTTTAAATCTAAATATTTAGGTCTGCTGTAACGGAATCTCGGAAACTAATGTATTAAAAAACCGTAATCTAGGCAGCGAGAAATAATAAGTTTAATTTTTTTTTTTAACATCCGACTATTGTGCACACTTGGGCTAATGCAGACGATGGGATTATTTAGAGCGTATGAAAATGCCAAGCCCTGGCCGGGAATCGAACCCGGGTCCTCAGGGTGAAAGTGTGGGTTAGCGTAGTGGGGGGAAGCGTAGTCAGCATCGAAATCGAATGTATGCATTATGCGCATCCCACAAAGTTTCGGCTACAGTTTTCAGACGGTCGAGTCTTGATAGAATTTGATCAGTACCTATGGAAATGTCTGACTTCTGATGTTTTCCTGATTTGTTTTAGATTTTAAAATATTGAAATACCTTTCCGCTGTCCATTTCCCATGATTTCCCATAATCTTTTGCATGGTTCTTAAATGCTTGTTACGTCATTGCTCTTGGATCAAATGGTTTTGCCACTTACATAAGTCCAAGTTGTAGATACGTTTGTAAAAGGTGTTATTTGCTTAATCAATATTGAACCCTGCGATGAAGTTGTATTAACGGGATTATTGTAGTTATTATTCTTTTTCGATGAGGCCTGTTAGGGACCACGTGACAATTTCAATTCTTCACACTCAGCTGTTTTCTCTTCCGTTCCCTCCAATACTCGCTCATCCTTTCACTATGCAGCTTCGTTCTGTCTTCGGACGTCGCACCAGGTTTCTTCTGCAACCTTCCCTGGAATCCCTCCACACTCAATATCCTCTTTCTAAAAATCTCTCTGTTCAGCGTTTCTTCTTCTTTAATATTATTTCTTTCTAAATCTTTCCTACCTCTTGAATCCAACTACAGTGGTACCTCGCGATACGATCTTAATCCGTTCCTGGACCGGGATCGTATCGTAAAAAAATCGTATCTTGAAGATCGCCGATTTGCATCGCCTCCAATGCCTTCAAATCGTCAGTGTTGAGCTCCTCCTTGTGCTCGTCGAGTAGGTTGTCAATGTCAGCCTCATCGACAACAAGCCCCAAAGACTTTGACAGAGTCTCCTCCAATGGAGCAGGATCATCCACAGCTTCTTCTTCAGTAGGGATTTCGAAACCCTCAAAGTCTCGTTCTGCAACCACAGCTGCCCAGAATTTCCTCCATGCTGAGTTCAAGGTGCGCCTTGAGACCTCACCCCATGCCATTTCTATGATTTTTAAGCAATGGACAATGTCGTAGTGACTCTTCCGAAACTCACGAAGTGTGAGTTGCGTGCTCTCTGTCATTTCGAAGCATCGTTTGAAAAGGTGCTTCGTGTAAAGCTTCTTAAAATTAGCAATGACTTGCTGGTCCATAGGCTGGAGGATGGAAGTGGTGTTCGGTGGCAGATAGAGCACTTTGATGAAGTCGAAGTCGGGATGTATCTGTTCTTCAAGGCCAGGAGGATGAGCAGGGGCATTGTCGAGCACAAGGAGGCATTTTAGAGGAAGACCATTCTCCTCTAAATATTTTTTCACTGCAGGTCCGAAGCAGCAATTAACCCACTCAACAAATAAAAGCCTCGTGACGTATAAAAGCTTGAATAGTGACGTATTGAGGCTTGCTTAGTGACGTGTGAGGTTTGCCCGTAGCGCGCCAACTTCAAAACAATTTCAAGCGGCAAGAGATATTGGGATCGTATCGCGAAAAACGTATCGTTTCGCGAGCACGAATATTTGCGATATTCCACTTCGTATCTTGAACACATCGTATCGTGAATCCATCGTATCGCGAGGTTCTACTGTAGTTGTTATTATTATTATTGTAATTTTGTAGTTTGTTATTTTTATTGTACTATGAAAATTGAAACATATTTCCGTATTACTGTACATTTTAAATTAAAACTATTGCTTCTTGTTGAAGGATGATTTCAAACCGAACCACTTCAGAATATGGTCTACCAGAAGATATTGGTCTATTTAATTATACACCTAACTCTTCCACAGTGCATCTGAGTGCTTTTGTAGCCGATCCATTTCTTGAGCTATCAGCGCAGATGATAATTTTCCCTCCCACGCCTTGTGAATCTTTTTGTATATCGTACATCTATCTCAGGTTTGCGTTTTCTTTACTTTGCTTAAAATAAGGTTAAATTTAAAAAAATGTAAGCTTATAATAAGATTAAAGCCGGGTGGCCAACAAAAGCGGAGCGGAGCGGACTACGTATTCAAAACCGCACTTAAATTTAATGTAAGTGCAGCCGCTGAAAGCATAACGCAGATGAGCGGAGTCAAGCGGCACCGCTGGGTCTAGCGTAGCATCGACTCTGTCTAGGTTATGAAGCTAAATCCCCCCACCACGCCGACCACGCCTCCAAATATATTTGTTACCTAGTTATGGTTTTTAAACATAGTACTTTCCTAGAATACGTTACAGTAGGCCTAATTATTTTAATTTGAGATAAAAACGCGTTCTTCAAACTGACTGGACGCCGCTTCCGGTTCATTTTCGTTACGTTCCGCTCCGCATTTGGTGGAAGCCCGGCCTAATATTTAATAATTAGGTGGCAGGCGCTGCAAGCTTTTCATTCTAATACCACCGTAATCAGCATTGAAGTCTGCATGAAAAATACTTAAATTTTAAAATTTTATTTAAAATACAGACATGAACTTGATCATTGTCGTGGTTTATTTTCATATGTTAGGTCAATTTTAAAAATTAAAAATCTTAAATTTACGACTAAGGTAGAAAAACGAGATTGTTTTACGATTTTCCATATTCACTATAATGAACCGATTCTGCTGGATGACTAGCCACTAGTCTTAACCATATTTTTGTGCAATCACAATACAAATATATAATATTAACTTGCAATTAAGCCGGCGGAAGCAGCCGAAATGAGCAGCTGATGGGTTTAGCGATCGCACTGTACCTCTAGTTCATACTGCTCTCATTCATCTACTCGACACACATATGCGCATATTCAGTACTCCACATAACCACCTAACCTAACCTAACGAAACCCTAGGAGACCTGGCAACGTATAAATCCTTGCATGCGGGGTTCTGCGTGGGTGGACATAATTTCCCTAGTTACTTTTGTTCCCATGTGTAAGAATGTAAATAGAATGAGCAGAAACTCAGTGCACAACAAAAAGCTGGTCAAATGGGGCACAATCTCCGTGATAAGAGATAACAGTAAGAGGGAGTTATTAGCAAAGCAAGCATATGCAAGTACTTCAATAACGAATTGGGAAGTCACCAATTAGAAGTGGGATAATTAACTACCTTGAATTCTCTCCAATCCTAGACTTTATAAAGAGGTTAGTAGTGGAGAAGGCGCTGTAACTGAGCATGTCATGAATACATAAAGGTGTCATAGTAGATCTACAATGATGGCAGTGAAGTGAACATAGTAAGTCGTTCGTTCATTCAGCATAAAATAATTGTACAAAATACGAGGCAATTTTATCAATAACAATCTTTATTAGTATTCAGGAAGAACTGGGAGCTTTCAAAAGGACGCATACTTTCGGTACAGAAAGACAGTTTATTGAGGAAGGTGGTATGAACAATTTGAAGGAACCCAGAAAATATTTGAAAAATAACCAATTAAACATTTTAAAGCTAGCTCAGAATTAAACTTGCAGTAAGACTTGATAATTTTTAATATATTGGTAACTTATATTGATGATTTTTAATATATTGGTAACTTATATTGATAATTTTTAATATATTGGTAACTTATATTGATAATTTTTTTAATATATTTGTAACTTATATTGATAATTTTTAATATATTGGTAACATATATTGATAATTTTTAATATATTGGTAACTTATATTGATAATTTAATATATATTGGCAACTTATATTGATAATTTTTAATATACTGGTAACTTATATTGATATTTTTTAATATATTGATGACTTATATTGATAATTTTTAATATATTGGTAATTTATAGGGATAATTTTTATTATATTGGTAACTTATATTGATAATTTTTAATATATTGGTAATTTATAGGGATAATTTTTAATATATTGGTAACTCATATGGATAATTTTTTTAAATAAAAGATTGGTAACTTTTAACAGAAGCAGAAAACAGGAAGGATGCTACTGTGGTCTTCTGAAGCCTAATTCACATAAATTTATTGCAAGGTTTGAATTTAAATGGAATTATGACGAAATTTCTGTGCAGCCTAGAAGAGGAGAGATAACTATTGACGAGGTACATAAACTACAAAATTTTTTTAATAATATTTTGGAAATTATAACTTAAATGTTTTTTATGTTATCTTTTTAAATAAGTAACTTAAAAGGAAATTAATTATTGTAAATACAGGCCGTTTAAAAAAAAGGTTCCAAGAATTCAGGGCGTGACTCTCCACATCAAAATTAGATGAAGAGTTCCAATAAACAAAGGTCCAAAAACGCTTCGTTTTCTATCTGGCCGCCATTTTGTTTTTAATAAGAAACAATTTATGTCTTGAAAACGGTTCAAGGTAGCTTCTTGAAATTTGGCTGTATCGACAACTGTTTATAAAAGTACCTAAATTTATCATGAAAATTTTCAAAATGGCGGCCATTAAAAATGACGGGGTAACTAAAATGTTTTTACTCACCCTTCTTCCCTTCTTTTTTTACGTTAAATAAATTGGGGAACGTTTTGTGGAAAGGATTTTGGAAGATTTCTTCGGGGAACGTTTTGATTTGATAATACAATAGTGTTTGTTCTTGGGTTACTATCAAGTGTGGAAGTAGCCTATACAAAAAATATAGGTACATTGTAATATATAGATTAATATACGTATTAAAAGACACTGTTGAACCACCGATAGTTGACCACATTGTTGAACCACACACACACACACATTTTTTTTTTTGTGTTTAACGTCCTATTATTGTGCACACTTGGGATAATGCAGACGATGGGATGATTTTATAGCGTATGAACATGCCAAGTCCTGGCCGGGAATTAAAACCGGGTCCTCGGGATGAAAGCCCAGTACGCTATCAACTAGGCCACCGAGGCGGCTTACACACACACACACACACACACACACACACACACACACACACACACACACACACACACACACACACACACACACACACACACACACACACACACACACACACACACACACACACACACACACATACACAACAGTGGGATGAATCAACAAATGGACGATGGACATACCAACTCATAGGTAACATGCAGGATTGGTGCAACAGGCATCATGGGAAGGTGGATTTCTATCTCACACAGATTCTCACTGGGCACGGTTGCTTCCGAGCTTACTTTTCCCGTTTCAGGCTGGAAACAGACTCGGCTTGTCTCTTCTGTCTTCCAGCAGTGGAGGAAGATGCGGAGCATGTGATTTTCTGGTGTCGGAGATTCGACGAGGAAAGGATGGGGATGCAAACATATCTGCGAGGCAGCATTACACAGGACAGTCTGGTTGCGACAATGATGGCTTCAGACGCCAACTGGAGGGTCATTGCGGGATTCGCTGCAGTAGTCATGAAGAGGTTGAGGG
>CM040184.1:74635453-74640453 GCA_022606455.1 Callitettix versicolor | reverse complement strand
TTTTTAAATGACATAAATTTGTTGACATTTTTGTCTTAATTTTTTTAACCTCACTTCACATTCGTAATCAGCGTTTAAAACTGCATACATTAGCAGTATTTTGTATTTTCAAAATCCGTTGAATTTAAGAAATTAAATTTTTTTAAGTTTTACGGTTCTAATTTGTGCAGATTTTAATGCTGATTATAACGGTGAAAATTAGAGTTTCAAAGAACTATAAGAAAAAAATACTTTTGAAAATTCTCTGACAGACAGCTGTGTGCCTAGATTATTACCAGTTCTGACTGTTATCTCCTTGTCAGTATTTCATTGTTGAAAATGTTGAAGAATTTTAATCAAAAAAATTACTTTAAAATTGTAATGGTCAAAATGGATTAAGTTAATTTAAGATTTCCTTCGTTATTTTAAAAACTACTTTTCTATAAATAATTCCATATTTAAATATAAGTGTAATGCTGTAGTCATCCTGTAGCTTTGCGTTGATATTATATTTGCATTTTTTTAGAAACAAAAGAAAGGAAAACGAGATAACAAACTAAACGAGTTGAAAAAGAAACAATCTGTTATTGGAGGCAAACTAAACAAAAAAGATAAACAAAACGGTAACAATAAGAATAAGAATTCAAAGAGAGAATCGAAAAATAAAGGCACAAGTAATAGCAAGAAATCAGTTGCGAATGAAGGAACAAGAGCATCAAATGAAATTGACAATACTGAAGAATATATTGACATTGAGGAAATTACTTTGCCAGATGTAATAATAGATCCAAATACAGTTGAGTTGGGACCAGAGGACACGATGGCTGCAGAAGTATATTTATTGAAATATTATGAACCAAATATTATTAAGGATACTATAAGCTGTCTCATTGAAACTGCCCTTATTAAAACAGAAAGGTAAACTATTTATATTAACAATAGTGGTACGCAGCTTGAGGGGAGCGAATTTCCAAAAGTATTTTTCTTTTCTAACTATTTTTTGAAATTCCGATTTCACCATCATAATAAGCATTGAAATCTACTTATATTAGCATTTTGAGTTTCTTAAATAGCCCTGCAAATATAATAACGAACCCTGACCGCCTTCAAATAAAATTTCTTAATTACTTAGACGAAACCGTTATTGAATCATGGCACGCAGCTGTCTCGCTGACGTGATAGAATCGAATTTCCAAAAAACATTTGTCTTTATCTCAACATTTTTGAAATTCTGATTTCACCAAAACAATCAGCATTAAAGTCTGCATAAAATAGCGTTTTAAACTTTCAAATTGCGCAGAAAATACGAAAACGAACCCTGACCGCCGTCGAAAAATTTCCTAATTTCAACGGATTTTAATTAAAATTAAAAATGCAGTTTTTTTACAGTTTTTCAACGCCGATTGCGATGGTAAAACCAGATTTTCAAGATAATTTAAGACACAAAATTTTGCGCCAAAATTTGAATCAAATCGGGACAAAATTGCGAACGTGAGCGTGCCAATACACACATTGGTGATCATTTCAAGGTCTGTGTCTTACCAAGATGGCCGCTACATTATCTCATTTTTCCAATAGAAATGCGCTATTATTATTATTAATAATAATAATCATGATAATGATAATTGATAAATGATAAATGATAAATGACAAATGATAAATTATAAAATTGTAAATGATAAATGATGAATGATGAATGATGAATGATAAATGATAAATGATAAATGATAAATGATGACTGATGAATGATGAATGATGAATGATGAATGATGAATGATGAATGATGAATGATGAATGATGAATGATGAATGATGAATGATGAATGATGAATGATGAATGATGAATGATGAATGATGAATGATGAATGATGAATGATGAATGATGAATGATGAATGATGAATGATGAATGATGAACGATGAACGATGAACGATGAACGATGAACGATGAACGATGAACGATGAACGATGAACGATGAACGATGAACGATGAACGATGAACGATGAACGATGAACGATGAACGATGAACGATGAACGATGAACGATGAACGATGAACGATGAACGATGAACGATGAACGATGAACGATGAACGATGAACGATGAACGATGAACGATGAACGATGAACGATGAACGATGAACGATGAACGATGAACGATGAACGATGAACGATGAACGATGAACGATGAACGATGAATGATAAATGATAAACGATAAACGATAAATGCAAAATGATAAATGCAAAATGATAAATGATAAATGATAAACGATAAACGATAGACGATAAACGATAGACGATAAACGATAGACGATAGACGATAAACTATAGACGATAAACGATAGACGATAGACGATAGACGATAGACGACAGACGATAGACGACAGATGGCAGACTGCAGACGACAAACGACAAACGACAAATGATAAATGATAATAATGATAATGCTAACGATAATAATAAATTAGAGACATTTTGTTGTTTCAGTCGGCTAGACGTGCTGCAATGCGAAATAATTTGCCCGACAATACCACCGAATATAGTCGTACAAGCCGACACCTGTTTAGATTTCGGTGTTGTTCCCATTGGGACACGTTCAACTAAGATACTTCCAGTTATAAATATAGCTGAGAACACAGTGCCCGTGTTCCTTTCGACCCTTAATCCTAATGAGGTGTTTACTTGTTCCGGCAGACAAAGAAAGGCTTCTCCAGTAAGTTATCCTCATAATTTATTCACACGCACTTTATGTTTTGTAAAAAAAAAAAACGAATACGTATTGTTTGTGATGTAACTATAATATTATTAAAGGTATATTTATTTAGACTACATCTATAGATTGTACAATAACGTTTTTTGTTTCTGTCAAAATAAAGAATCAGTATGTTCATTATGATAATCTGCCCTCAATCTTAAAAAACTATTTCTATACTCTATAGTATAGAGGGAGTATAGAGGTATAGGAGTATATAGGGAGTATAGAAATAGTTTTTGAAGATGGAGGTTCTCCGAAACGCGTCAACGAAAGAAGAATTGACGAATCTAGGGAATGCAGATTATTGTACTGAACATTGTGACAATAATCCTAGCAGAAAAGAAGAAGAATATAAAAAGAATTTTAAAGAATCAGTGATTGTACTTCATTATAAGGTATTCAGGTTTTACGTTAACATAAGCCTTCCACAGTTGAATAACACAAAGTAAACTGGCATTGTTCTCAATTTGTGCAAGCTCTAGAATATTTTTGAAGCGAAGCTTTTTATGTTATCTTTGGTGAGAGAAGTGAATAGAAAAAAAAGTGTTCCGTACCTTTTAATGTTACGGAAACGAGCAAACGAATTTCGCCTGTCGATTTCTGTCTCTTTTTTCTTCCTCCTTTTCGATAACAGTACACGCGTATTAGGCCTATATGAAAACGTTGTGTTGCTTTGGTTTCGGTATTTTTCCTTAGTTGAAGAACACGTGCACGTTGCAACCGTTTATAATACATTCGAAATTAAATATAAACGTTTATAACAATAGGTGATAATATTGCTTGTTTTTAACAACATAACCTGAAACTTATTATAGCCTATCAGCTGTTCAATGAAATCAGCTGATCGTTACGAATTAATATAAAACAACTGATCTTTTACTATAACTACAGTAAATAATATCTAAGCTAGGTTCACGTATTTATTTAAACAAAACAAGATATTTTAAATATTTCTTCAAACTAATTATATATTCAGCAAAGATATCATTAACAAATGCTTAGCTTCTGTCGGTAACGTCCCCCGAGTTCCACACGTGTACGTTTTTCGATTACGTCATACTCTACGGTTCTGCAAGCGGATGACTATAAAAAATCGCGGCACGCAGCTGTCTCGCTGACGCGATAAGAGCGAATGTCCGGAAGTATTTTTCTTTATCCTACAATTTTTAAAAATTCTGATTTCACCTTCATATTCTTCAGTATTTAAATCTGAGTTTTAAACATTCAAATTACACTGATATACGAAAATGAACCTTGACCGACTTCAAAAAAAATTTCCTCTCAATTTCATGGGTTTTGGAAAATTCAAGCGCATGTTAGACACGTTTAACGTGAGTGTGCTAAAGCATGCGAATTTTTACTACCCCTTAAAACGTTGTCCAGAGGTTGGGATCGGTGCTCATTTCAAAGTCCCGGGTTTGGTTAATACCATGACGGTTGCTATTTTTCCAATTGATATTCGTTAACAATAACATTTATTACAATTATGTATTTTGTGTTAATATTTATTTTCGAATAAAGCGTTAAGGACTTGTGTGAGACATTCGGTGTGCATGTATTACAACATAAAGTGATCTAGAGATTAGGATCGGCGCTCATTTCATGGTCACGGGTCTGGGTGTTGCCATGATTGAACGCTTCAATTTTGCCGATAGGATTTCTTTGAAAATCAAGGACGAAAACCCTTGAAAACAATTTAATTCTTGTTACTACATTGGTCAAGCTTACAAACAATGCTTACAAACAAGCTTACAAACAATGTTTATAAACAATTCTTACAAACAATGCTTATAAACAATGCGTACAAACAAGCTTACAAACATTGCTTACAAACAATGCTTACAAACAATGTGCTTATAAACAATTCTTACAAACAATACTTACAAACAATGCTTACAAACAAGCTTACAAACATTGCTTATAAACAATGCTTACAAACAAGCATTACAAAATTGCTCAGGCTGTAGTACGTGGTCGATGTGCGCAAATATTAGCGACTGACCCTCTTGGCGATACATTATTCAGGGAGGAAAAGTACAAAGTAGAGTTTGTGTTGGGACAGGGTTGCGGGGAAAGGGGAAAGAGGAACGAGCTAGATTTAGCGAATCCTTTACTAATGTTCGGTCGTTTCACACGGCCTTTTGACTGAAATACTCTCTGATGATTGTTTAAAAGGCAATTCTTTCATTGTTGTAGCTGTTAACAAATTATCTACCTTGGTTAGCTTGTGGATGGTGTACAAGTCGTAAGCAATAAATGAACGCTAATTGG
>CM040184.1:74622953-74630453 GCA_022606455.1 Callitettix versicolor | reverse complement strand
TGTTCGATGCCGTCGTGAGATCATTGGTTCTGTCTGATATTTTCGACATTACCTGGTAATGTTACTTTTTTGAATTATATTTGAACAGGAGAACAGAAGGGAAGCATAGTTATCAATGAATTTCCTAACGGAAATGATCAATCGCAACAGCCATTATGATAAGACTCAAGCACAGGACCTTGAAATGAGCGCCGATCCTAACGTCTAGATCACTTTTTGTGTAGTCTTGAAGTATATATATATATATATATATATATATATATATATATATATATATATATATATATATGACACACAATCGTATGAAACATCTTTATCATCATTTGGTAGATTAATTTCATTTATCAGTATTATAATACTGATATTCATTGTATGAGAAAGAATAGTTTTTAAACGAAAAAGAATCTTCCCAAAAAGTATATCATCATCAATTGAATGACTACAAAAAACTCCACCATCAGAACACTCATATAACGAATTACCAACCATAGTATCATTCTAATATGGCAGAAATAGTGCACTAATCTTTAGATTCATAAATAAGAAATTAATCTTTATTAGAAATGGCTACATGATCAAATATATCTTTACAAACAAGGTTTTATTCAAATTTGGCACGAAAATCGATCTTGGTAATTGCTTGGACAAGTTCGTTAACCAGAAAAAATCCTTTAAAAGTTCCAAAATGGCGGCCTTTAAAAATTCATAACATTTTGTTTGTAAAATATTTCTGAATGTCTAATTTAACCATTGTCAAACTGAAGTAATTAGCGTTTTAGAATAATCAAAATCCGTTTAAATTAAAAAGTTGAATTTGGCAGCAGGGGTGCAGACTAGCTGCACCTGTTGAGAGGATTTAGACGTCCTTCGCGGTACCCGAGTCTAACACACACTTACACTTACAACACTACACTTACGACTTTAACACTTTACACTCACACTTACATTTAGGAAGGCGATAATAGCATCAATGCGCTTTTCGCCTTAAAATTAAAAAAAAAATTAAAACAATATTTTCAGACACTGTTTACAGTCGTAGAAAGATGGTTTAAGGCTTATCTTGAAGGTCTTCGTATAACATTTGAAGGATTTCTTTTTGTGGGGCGAAAAACCAACAAGACTAAAACTAAATCATTCGTAAAAATATTTAAAAATAACAGAGATAAAGTTGTTTAGAAGAAAAGACGTTAAAGCGCACAGGGATGTGTATTGTCCCTGAAAATAACACAAGAAATAAATAAATAACAATCTACATTATAAAGTTATTAATAATAATAATAATAATAATAATAACAATGTTATTTAAAACATTTAAGCGGCGCAAAAATGTTAGTACTCGGCACAAAAATGTTAGTACTCGGAGCAAAAATGTTAGTACTCGGCGCAAAAATGTTAGCACTCGGCGCAAAAATGTTAGTACTCGGCGCAAAAATGTTAGTACTCGGCGCAAAAATGTTAGTACTCGGCGCAAAAATGTTAGTACTCGGCGCAAAAATGTTAGTACTCGGCGCAAAAATGTTAGTACTCGGCGCAAAAATGTTAGTACTCGGCGCAAAAATGTTAGTACTCGGCGCAAAAAAGTTAGTACTCCGCGCAAAAATGTTAGCACTCGGCGCAAAAATGTTAGTACTCTGCGCAAAAATGTTAGTACTCGGCGCAAAAATGTTAGTACTCGGCGCAAAAATGTTAGTACTCGGCGCAAAAATGTTAGTACTCGGCGCAAAAATGTTAGCACTCGGCGCAAAAATGTTAGTACTCGGCGCAAAAATGTTAGTACTCGGCGCAAAAAATGTTAATACTCGGCGCCAAAATGTTAGTACTCGGCGCAAAAAAAAATTGACAGCGGTCAGGGTTCATTTTCGACGTAATTTGACAATTTGAAAGGTAATTAAAAAAATACGTGGGAAATTCAAGAAATTATTTTTCGGTAAAAGAGGTAACTGCGTTTCGAAATCACTATATAAGGAATGCATACGAATTTTATTAAATCACTATAAACTGTTTAAACAAATATTTCCAGTCTAAACAATACGCAAACACGAATATTACGAAAAACCTAACCAATATGTTTTTAATGAGATCATTGTTTAGAAACAAATTAAAATGTTTCGGTGAAGTATGTTTTTTTAAAGCTTATTTGTAAATGTTAACTTTGATTAATATTACGCGTAATGTGTTTTTAGGTGGATATAAAAGACAGATGTAAGATACACCTTGATCCCGAACACTGTTTCAATCTGCCAGTCACATTCGCACCAGAAAGAGAAGGAAAGGAAAGTGTTTTAACAATAATTACGCATTTAGCCAGTAGAATTATTTAAACATTTATTTTGCAAAACTTCTGCAATATATTTATAATTTTATCATTACTGTTTATATAGAAATAATACACGGCCTTTTGTGAGCATGGAAAAACGTAAAACTTAAATATGCTTTTAGAACATAAGCCCTAAATGGTATAGACTTATGTTAAACACTAAAATCTAAGAGAATAAGGCCTATTCCTTGAGTGATCAAAAATTGGAATTAAAACTACAAGTGATAAGGAAACAATAAACTATACAAAAGCTGACAAATATAATTCAGGACAACCATGTGTGCAGGGCAACAGTCAATAACGTACTGATGTCCGCTCGTGCCAACCCCGGATGTTCGAATAAACATTAATGATAAAACAAACTCTCTATCATTAAGTAAAAATTTTAAAGACTCAACAAGACCAAGACAAAGACTTAAAGAACAAGGCTCAAGAGCAATTTTAGAGACAAGACAAAGACTTAAAGAACAAGACTCAAGAGCAATATTAGAGACAACAAGATCAAGACAAAGACTTAAAGAACAAGACTCAAGAGCAATTTTAGAGACGACAAGACCAAGACAAAGGCTTAAAGAACAAAACTCAAGAGCAATTTTAGAAACAACAAGATCAAGACAAAGACTTAAAGAACAAGACTCAAGAGCAATTTTAGAGACAACAAGATCAAGAAAAAGACTTAAAGAACAAGACTCAAGAGCAATTTTAGAGACAACAAGATCATGACAAAGGCTTAAAAAACAAAACTCAAGAGCAATTTTACAGACAAAAATACCAAGAAAAAGACTTAAAGAACAAGACTCAAGAGCAATTTTAGAGACAACAAGAGCAAGACAAAGACTTAAAGAACAAGACTCAAGAGCAATTTTAGAGACAACAAGACCAGTACAAAGACTTAAAGAACAAGACTCAAGAGCAATTTTAGAGACAACAAGACCAGGAAAAAGACTTACAGAACAAGACTCAAGAGCAATTTTAGAGTCAACAAGACCAAGACAAAGTATTAAAGAACAAGACTCAAAAGCAATTTTAGAGTCAACAAGACCAAGACAAAGACTTAAAGAACAAAACTCAAGAGAAATTTTAGAGACAACAAGACCAAGACAAAGACTTAAAGAACAAGACTCAAGAGCAATTTTAGAGACAACAAGACCAAGACAAAAGACTTAAAGAACAAGACTCAAAAGCAATTTTAGAGTCAACAAGACCAAGACAAAAACTTAAAGAACAAGACTCAAGAGCAATTTTAGAGACAACAAGACCAAGACAAAGACTTAAAGAACAAGACTCAAGAGCAATTTTAGAGACGACAAGACCAAGACAAAAACTTAAAGAACAAAACTCAAGAGCAATTTTAAAGTCAATAAGACCAAGACAAATGCTTAAAGAATAAGATTCAAGAGCAATTTTAGAGACAACAACATCAAGACAAAGACTTAAAGAACAAGACTCAAGAGCAATTTTAAAGACAACAACATTAAGACAAATAATTAAAGAATAAGATTCAAGAGCAATTTTAGAGACAATATTTTTTAACTCTTGGTTCACTACTTACAGCTTTATTCACCTGAACAGTTTATTTAGACGTAAATACATAAACAGTAGGCTTAACAGGACTGTACAGTCTGGTACAAAAATATGAAAAGTCTAAGATTTCTAGGTTATGTTCAAGTTTCCAGTCATTTTGACGTAAGCAACATGCGCTACAAGATTGCAATTTGAATATATAGGTTGTCTTAGAAATTGTAAAACTTGTTTTTATTGTATATCTTTTTAAGTCCTTTGCAGTTTTTTTTAGATATTTTGGTTTTTACACTAGTTTAGAAACAGTTTAGTTACGCGCGTTCTACTTAACAAAAAAAGAGAAAAACGTTCAGCCAATAGTTTAGAAACTTTTGACGTACAGAGTGTTCCAAAACCAAAATCCATATATTCAGGAAATAAAAAAAAATTGTCAACCGTGCAATTTTTGAGATATTTTAGTGTTTTTTCCCCATAGGTTGGCACACTGTTTGATAGTAGGAAGGATGTAATTTTAACAGCTTTTATAAATGTAAACAAATTTCAAACTCAAGTTCAAAAGCAATTTGTATTGTATTCGAAACAATATGTATTGCTTACCAGGCGAGTCACTAACAGTGAAACTAATTTTACTAACAAATACACATTTTCTGTTATTGCCTCTTAAATACTTTAAGCGCTTGTTTATTCACGCACGATGTATATAAGGTGAAATTAGGGTTCACATTTTTGGATACACTATGTTTGGTTTTTCAAAATTTGGTAACACCATCGTAATTTGTGCTATTACAGATTCTCAATGAGCTGTACGTTGATTAACCTATTTTTTTGAAAACACTAGTGTTACCACATTTAAAAATATTGACACAACTTACGTTTAAGATTTTGAACCACTTTGCAGTACAAACAAAATTTCTGAATAGTTCTGCCGGCTGAGTGCTTTAAAATGAACTTTCATACTGTTATAAAAACATACATCACCAAAATGTCGATCTTTTATAAAAGAAAAGGAGTGTACAAAGATATTGTTACGTTTACGTTTATAATATACTTTAGAGAGCAAGTTTTGAAACTTTAGGACACCCTGTATCTTCGATTCGGTGTTTTGGAGCACTCTGTGCGCAGTTGGCTGACTTCAAGAGCTTCGAGACGACTGGTTTCATGTTTTTTTAACTTGATTAGAAACTGTGAAATCCAGTCATTACCATATTTGTGTACCACACTGTATACTAGCATTGCTCGTGAAATGTATGCTTTACTTGGCAGTAAACAGCTGAGAGGATAAATTGATCACGACACGTGACTATTTAACAGTTCGGAATAGAACCTATTTTTACCTCTTACGGGTTGCCAGGTGTGACAAGAATTAATTTTTCTGGTTATTGTAGAGTTTTTAAAAGTACTTAAATACAATTTCATCTTTTGAGGAGTTTACTAGGTGTGTAGAAATATTGTGGGAAAGAGTAATAGAATCCCTTTGTAAAGGATAAAGGTTACAGATGAAAGAAAAAATAGCTTGGTTTTACATTTTTAGTGACAAATTTTAACTTTTTTACCTGTTGTGAAATGATTTATATATTGTTATTATTTGCGTATAGACCCTGTTGGATCACGCAAAGCACTCCGACTCATGTCTTGTTCCTTCTAATCCTCCACACCTCCCTCATCCTGTCCCCATGGATCCTCTTCCGCTCCTCCGTCCATTTTACCCCTGCTCTCTTTGGGATTTCGTTCTCTGGGACCTTCCAACCGAGCATCTTTCTCCTGTATGCGTTCCTGTCTTCAACATCTGTTGAGTCTATTTCTGCGTCATGTAGGTCTATTCTGACTTGTGCGATCCACGACGTTGTTGATTTGACTCCTTGTATATCCTTAAGGATTCTGTTGGCAAGTATCGTTGATGGGAGTCTACTGATGTGTCCATAGAACCAAAGCCTCCTTCTTCTGATATCTGCTGCCAGGTTCGATATCTTCTCTGTGGTCTTCAGGGAGTGCAACCTGTATCCATCTTCTGTTAATCTCGGGCCAAGGATCTTCCTCAAGATTTTGCGTTCTTCCTTCAAAATACCCTCCATGGTAGCTTTTGTGGAGTGACGGCGTCTCGCTTGCATATAATACCTCCGGTTTTATGACGGTGTTGTAGTGTCTGATTTTTGTATGCGTCGACATACATCTCTTATTGTAGATATCACGCGTTATACCAAAAGCTCTCTTTATTCTCAGTAGCCGAACCCTTTGCGCAGCCTTCTCGCCACCTGTGGGTTCACGAATTTATCCCAGATATTTGAAGTGCTTGACTCTGTTTATCTTACCATATTTTGTGTTTAGTTCTTGAATATTTAATTTTGTACAGAAGAATTCGGTTTTTTTAAACGAGATCTGTAGACCGACCCTCTCTGCACATTCCTTTAGGACTTCTATGTGTTTAATCGCTGTTGTTTCATTATCTGTGAGTATGGCCAGGTCATCTGCAAAAGCTAGGCACACGATTTCTGTGTTGTCCTTAGGTCTTCCAAGTCGAACTGGTTTCCAGTGCCCTTCAATTTTTAATTCTTTCTCCCATTACCTGATACCAGATTGAAAAGGAGAGGCGAGTGTCCATCTCCTTGGCGAACTCCAGTTGTGATCAGGAAGGATTTGGAAATTTCCCCCTTAAACTTCACCTTAGCGATTGTGCCTGTCAGTGTTTGTTTGATCAGTCGCAGTGTTTTAGGATCAAGTCCATGTTCTTCCAGGATATTAAACAAAGATTTTCGATCAATGGAATCGTACGCTTTTTTGAATCATTTACACGTATTATTACACAATTTATTGTTACACTCTTGTAATGTTCCTGCTGGTAATATCATATATATATCCCGGAAGACCACAGAGAAGATATCGAACCTGGCAGCAGATATCAGAAGAAAGAGGCTTCGGTTCTATGGACACATCAGTAGACTCCCAACAACGAGACTTGCCAACAGAATCCTTAAGTATATATAAGGAGTCAAATCAACAACGTCGTGGATCGCACAAGTCAGAATAGACCTACGTGACGCAGGAATAGACTCAACAGACGTTGAAGACAGACACGCATACAGGAGAAAGATGCTCGGTTGGAAGGTCCCAGAGAATGAAATCCCAAAGAGAACAGGGGTAAAATGGACGGAGGAGCGGAAGAGTATCCATGGGGACAGGATGAGGGAGGTGTGGAGGATTAGAAGGAACAAGACATGAGTCGGTGTGCTTTGCGTGATCCAACAGGGTCTATACGCAAATAATAATAATAATATATTATTGGCTTTATAAATACATATATCTCCATAAGGAGTTACAAATATATACCCGAAGAGAGAGGAAGTGCCTCTCTGTGCTCAGGAGGCATAGCTTAACAATCAAACAACAAAAACTTAAAAAACAAAACAAAAAACGTCTATACATTTACACTAAAATAAACGCCCGGCTCACAATTTAAATGCGGTCATGGTTTGCTTATAAATTATACTTAAAGTATTACAAAATTATTTCCTTTTTTGTCTTGTCAGACACTTTCAGATCATTAGGTAACAAATTAAAATATTTTATTGCTGCGTATATACAATTTTTTTCATATATGTTTTTTTTATATTTAAACTTGATTTCTTGATCTGCTGGTAGAGTCACAAAAATTAGTACTTAAGTAT
>CM040184.1:74610453-74615453 GCA_022606455.1 Callitettix versicolor | reverse complement strand
GATTAACACGGTGATTTTAAACAAGTAATTTATTTTAAAATGAAAAAATGATACCTAAATTGTTAAGTACAATTTGGATGTAAACTATTAACATCTGCATTTAGCCCCCTTATAAGTGTCGATTCAGAAGATGTAGAATATTTTCATAAACTTTCAATTATTTCAGATAGACATGATAAGACCGATTGGAGTATTTTCTAAAAGAACTCTTTTATCATATTTCATTAACGTCGCTTATAAAAAGATTTGGAACTTTCCGTTACAAAATTCCGCATCGGGTATCGAGTATACATTTAAGTTAACTTTGTTGAATATTTTATTTAGCAAATAGCGTTTCAAGTCGGGCAAACATGCGGTAACACGCCAGTGAACCGCGTGATGAGACGTGGCGTTTGAAGATAGTTGCCTGAAGCGTGTGTTGGCGGGGGAATAAGTAATAAAAATGAACTGTTCCTTCTCAAGTGAAAAATCTATTTGAGATTTTGATAGATGTGGTTCGTTTTGAAGCGAAGTCTTAATGTTAGCTTTGGCGAAAGGAGTGAATGGAAAAATAGTCTGCCTGACGGAATATGCAACGAGTAAATGAATTTCGTCTCTCTATATTTGTCTTTTTCTTACTCTTTTTCGATAACAGTACACGCGTATTATATGAAAACATTGTGTTGCTTTTGGTTTCGGTATTTTTTCTTAGTTGAAGAACGCGTGCTCGTTCTAACAGTTTATAGTACGTAAAAATTAATAGGCTAACGTATTTTAGCCTATCACCTGGTCAATTAAATCAGCTGATAGTTACGAATTAATATAAAACAACTGATTTTTTTTACCATAACTACAGTATGTAATACCTAAACTAGGTTCACGTATTTATTTATTTAAACAAGACAAGGTATTTGTAAATATATCTTCAAACTAATTATTTATTCAGCAAAGATATCGTTAACAAAAGCTTCACTCACAAAGGTCTACGCGTGTAAATGTGTGTGTGTGTGTGTGTGTGTGTGTGTGTGTGTGTGTGTGTGTGTGTGTGTGTGTGTGTGTGTGTGTGTGTGTGTGTGTGTGTGTGTGTGTGTGTGTGTGTATGTGTGTGTGTGTGTGTGTGTGTGTGTGTGTGTGTGTGTGTGTGTGTGTGTGTGTGTGTGTGTGTGTGTGTGTGTGTGTGTGTGTGTGTGTGTGTGTGTGTGTGTGTGTGTGTGTGTGTGTGTGTGTGTGTGTGTGTGTGTAGCTGGAGATTTTACTTACTGATCGATTTTCCGGCGAAGGCAGCTGAAGTGAGCAGCTGATGGGTTTAGCAATCCCACCGTACCTTTAGCTCAGACTACTCTCACTCATCTACACACACGCACACGCACACGCACAAGCACGCGCGCGCGCACACACACATACACAAACAAACACACACACACACACACACACATACATACACACACACACACACACACACATACGCGCGCAAACACGCACGCACAAACGCACGCACGCACACATACTCACGCACACATACGCATGCACACACACACGCACATACAAACACACACACACCACACACACACACACACACGCGTGCGCGCGCACACAATACACGCACACACGCGCGCACGCACACACACGTTCGCACGCACGCGCTCACACGCACACACATACATACACAAACACACATACACACACACACACACACACACACACATACGCGCGCGCGCCACGCACGCCCACACACACGCGCACACGTACGCACACACACACACACACACACACACACACACACACACACACACACACACACACACACACACACACACACACACACACACACACACACACACACACACACACACATACACACACACACACACACACACACACACACACACACACACACACACACACACACACACACACACACACACACACACACACACACACACACACACATTCACGACTGTACATAGCTTGGTTAACAAAGTGTAAGCGACCCGCGTTGATGGATTAAATGTCACCGGCCTAATGATGTATTAAACGGAGCTTTCGGATACCTGGCGCCCTCCTAATTTACCCAAGGCGTGATATTACCCATGCATGCAAGGCTCTGTTTCCTGGCTACGTGAGTAAGAGCGTAAAACAGAATGAGCAGAATCGCACAGGACAGAGCAAGCACCTCAATAAATAACTGAAGGAGTAGAAGGTTACCCTCCTTGAATCCTCTCGAAATTCTAGACTTTATAGAGATCGGGATATATAAAGAGAACATGACAGGATACAGAAAGGTGGCACAATAGATCTACAAAGGTCGCAGTGGAATAGTAATACTAGAAATTCTTTGTAATTAGATTTCTCTGATCTTAAGTATGATTTTAATATTTTTGATTGCCAATGACACTAGAAAGCTATATGAAGATACTACGAAATAACACGAGGGTTTACGAATACGCACGAGAGAATCCGACAGTAAATTAAGGAAATAAATACATTTTAGAAATTGACGCCTAGTTCCACTGACATCTTGAGGCAATATTTACTGTTCACATTTGTCGTGTAAATTAAGAAAATAAATACATTTTTGAAATTGACGCCTAGTTCCACTGCCATCTTGAGGCGATATTTACAGTTCACATTTGTCGTGTGTTCCTTACAAAATACATTGTTCTTCTAACAGTTTAGTAAAATGTAGTGGGTCTACTAGAAATGTTTCGATTCCATGGAAGTACGTAAATTTGTGTCTGTTAATTTATTTTCGTAATTCTTTATTGCATTGCATGAATTGTTTAATATTAGTTTTGTGAGATAACCTTTCTATTTACTAACTTTACCCTGAAGTGAATTAACCTATGTAAGTATTTGCAGGTTATGTATAGTATACTTTTAGTTATTCTTCACTTAATTTATTTTATAATAAAATTTGTGTAAAATTTGCAGACGATTTTGCTATATTGTCGGACACTCTAAGAAATGCAACAATACAAATCAATCTCTTAAATGAAATAGCTAATAAAACAGGTTTGAAAATCTCCGTAGAAAAAACTAAATTTATTACGAACATCAAAAACGCTCCAAATTTTTTGGTTACGGATATTGGTGCAGGGAAAAAAGTAAAGAAATTCAAATATTTGGGAGAGATGATCCAAGACAATGGTTTGGAGAAGTCTGCTGTTGAAGAAAGGGTACGCAAAATGGAAATAGCATATGGTATCACTAAAAATTATTATAACAAAAAGTGCTTATCTAAAAATCTTAAAATAAGGCACTACACTACATTAGTGAAACCGGAATGCCTGTACGCAAGTGAATGCCTTGGTACTAAATTATAGTTTAGATAAACTGAAAATACTAGAAAGGAGAATCATGAGAAAAATTTTAGGCCCAGTGAAGACTAAAGAAACATGGAAACTAAGATATAAGGGACGATAAGGAAGAGAAGACTGCAATGTTTTGGACATATGTACAGGATGAATGATTCAAGACTGGAGAAAAGGATATTCAAGTACCTATGGGATAAAAAATCAACAACTAGTTGAAGTCAAGAGGTAAGGAAAGATTTAGAAAGAAATAATATAAAAGAAGAAGAAACGCTGAACAGAGAGATTTTTAGAAAGAGGATATTGAGTGTGGAGGGATTCCAAGGAAGATTGCAGAAGAAACCTGGTGCGAAGTGGTCCGAAGACCACCGAAGACCGAAGAGGCTGCATAGTGAAAGGATGAGGGAATATTGGAAGGAACGGAAGAGAAAACAGCTAAGTGTGAAGAATTGAAATTGTCACGTGGTCCCTAGCAGGCCTCATCGAAAGAAGAAGAAAATTTGTGTAAAAAAATTCATGAATGCCAAGAAATTATTTACTTCCACCGTGCGTTGTGCACAAGTTTTTTTGGGGGGGTGAATAGAATGGTTTCCTTTCAAATAGAAAATGCATTCACTGTGAATTTATTGCTTGCAAGTACTAAAATTGTCATTGTTGTTGGGTTGCAATCATGATTAACGACTGCAAAGGAAATAAAGGGGAAATTGTTAGACTTTACGTCTCTCTCTCTCTCTCTCTCTCTCTCTCTCTCTCTCTCTCTCTCTCTCTCTCTCTCTCTCTCTTCTCCCAGTTTCTTACGAATTTTAATAAAGAGCCTACTTTGACTAGTAATTCAAACAACAGTACAAATCTCAATATATTCTTAATTAATATACAGAGCGTTCAACTAAATACTTTTTGAAACTGAAGTGAATTGCAAAAAAAACCTTAAACATATTTTTTTTGGCTTCAAAAGAAGTATCTTAGTACCGAATTTCAAAACAATCGGTCGATGCGTTTGGCCATAACTGCGTGAGTTCGTCATCGTTAAAGGCCGCCATCTTGAAACGGAAGAGAAGAGGAAAAAATCGTACACGTGTTTTACAGGCTTTACACAGGGTGCCTCCGTAACAAATTTCAAAACAAAAATGCGTTTGCCAAAACTGCGTAAGAAACACACAAACGGTCTAGTTGAAAAAGAAAATAATTCTCTTTATAGAATTACGGCTCGAGCGTCTCTTTGTAATACTAGCGTCTAAACGGTAAGACTAAAAATTATATTAATTAAAATAATGTGTGTATATCCAAGCCTAAATCTAGGATTACCATATATTTGCGCAATTCATGCTGTTTTTGTGCCATTCAAATTGGGATAAATTTACTGCACATATGCCTATGGTTAAACATTAAATAAAATAGTTATTTAAAAATTAAACCAATTGCTTTCTACAAAGTGAAAATTCGCTTAAGCAAGCCAAACAATTTTTTGTATTATATGAGGGGAAATAAAAACTGGTGATATCACAGTTTCTATATGGATATCTACGAAATCCGTATAGAAATGATCAGTCTTTTTGAAGTTACTTGAAGTCTACCAGTGAGCTGACTGTTTCTAAGTGCATTTTTGACTCGGTGCTATGATTTCTGCTTATGACACTAAGGAACGTGACTTCAAAACCAGCACTGACTTCATTTTTTCACAATTAATATCGAAATTATGAATGTAGATAA
>CM040184.1:74575453-74605453 GCA_022606455.1 Callitettix versicolor | reverse complement strand
AGGATTGGAAGAAGCGCTGGCACAAGTGCATAATCTCCAATGAGGACTATTTTGAAGGTGACAACATCAATGTAGAAGAATTAATAAATATTTTGTTCAAAAAAATTAAAATTCTCGTTACTTTCTGAACACACCTCGTACATTTGTCTTTTTGAATGTTTTTTGCTAATGGGGCGCACGAAATTACCTGTAGAGTAGTATGTTATATAAACAGTGTGTTTCCAAAACAATAAAGGAAATGACCTACCAGATCAAAACTAATAAAAAGTCCATATATCCGAAAAAATCTTATTTTCCCCACTAGCCGGCATTTTGTTATTTCAACCAAATATTTTATATGTCTAAAACGGTTCGATCAATAAAATCCAAACTTAGCATGCTTATTTATTGAAAAGAATTTTAATTGGGGGAATGTCGACCCGTTTTAAAATGGCGAATGTCTAAAAATGTAACCCAAAGTAAGTCATCAACGGTACATGACAAATATTAAGGTACTTTTATTGTAGTCCTTCCACTTTCTTATTGAATGGCCTAACTTTCAGAATTAATGATTTAGATTAGATTAGAAACTATAGGAATGGTTTGTAAAATGGAAGGACCTATTGTACAACTAAACCTCTTGAGTACTAGTTCAGCAGATTGGTGCCTTAGTAAGTTCCAACAATCCAACATCCTGCTGAAGAAGCAGGCTGGTCCTGGAAACCAAAAACCCTTAGCCATCTGCTAACAAAAGCCTCACAATCATGAACTATGTATCCTGCAGTTTCCTCTTGTGTTCTGCACAACCTATACGTTTTCTCCTTGGTTCCTTTCCTGTTCATGTGCACTCTCAGACCACAGTGCTCTGTAATGAGCCTCATGATTTTCCTGAATTGTACTGTGCCCAAGATGTCCACCGCTCTCTAAGTCCTCCATGAGGAAACTTACCTAAGAGGCGCTAATTATGGGAATGCCCATGGAGGTTATTCCATCTTGCCTGGTTGCTGGTAATCCACCTATTGATAGCAGACCAGGCCAACAATAGAGATCCCGAAATCCGATAAACTCAATGTGTTGGTGTTCGTGTTGGTGTTGGTGTTCGTGTTGGTGTTGGTGTTCGTGTTGGTGTTGATGTTGGTGTTCGTGTTGGTGTTGGTGTTGGTGTTGGTGTTGGTGTTGGTGTTGGTGTTGGTGTTGGTGTTCGTGTTCGTGTTGGTGTTCATGTTGGTGTTCGTGTTGGTGTTGGTGTTGGTGTTGGTGTTGGTGTTGGTGTTGGTGTTGGTGTTCGTGTTGGTGTTGGTGTTGGTGTTCGTGTTGGTGTTAGTGTTCGTGTTGGTGTTGGTGTTCGTGTTGGTGTTGGTGTTGGTGTTCGTGTTGGTGTTGGTGTTGGTGTTCGTGTTGGTGTTGATGTTGGTGTTGGTGTTGGTGTTGGTGTTGGTGTTGATGTTGGTGTTCGTGTTGGTGTTGGTGTTGGTGTTGGTGTTCGTGTTGGTGTTCGTGTAGGCAGATCCCAGTCCAACCTACTCATTATCCTCAACTCGCTTATGCTCCGGAACAGTTAAGAGTAACCCTGTTTTCCAGGGACGGAGCATTGAGGTTCTCCCGACACACCCAGACCAGCTTGGACCGAATTTTAGAACCCACAAATGCTTTGATTGCTGCCTGACTATCGGTATAAATATGAATGCATGTCTCCTTGAAGGCCAGTCTCAAAATTCTTCCGAAAAGTCATTAATGAGCGTTACCTCTGCTGGAATACTGTTCCAGGGCAACAACATTCTTTACCCTTTATGCTTGCTTTGTCTTGGAGCCATTTGTATACCATACTAGGTCTACAGAGTTTCCCAACATACGATCTTCCTCCTGAATTGTCATCTTGAAATCAACGGTTCTAGAAACCATGTGTCCTTGATCAGTCCTCATTATTAAAATCGGATCTCTGATATTTTCTCTGATGCCAGCATGCCCTAAAGTTGAAGATAGCCTGACGTCACTTTCCTGCAGTCTATATGCTGTTTTGCATGTTAGTAATTGTGGGGGAAACCATAGAATGATCTCAATAGCAGTTGTTGGTATCGTGTTCATAGAGTCAATGGCAGGTTAGATTATCTGTCCCCCTCTGCTTGGTCTTAGTACATCGCACAACACCATAGCACACCATGGATTTAATAAGCCCAGTATAGATATACGTCATCATTCCTGGTCTCGGTCCCATGTTTTGGCAACCATTAATGTAACTGCTGTAAGTGACTTGTTGGTTTCCCCATGATGAGCCCGATGAACATTCCATTTTAATCTGGTGTCCAGCACCAAGCCTAGCAACAGATATTGTCTCCCCCAAAGAGCTTAAGCCCTCCTAAATAAGGAGTGCTCCTATACCTAGTGAAACGAACCAGGGTAGTTTTCCTGGGGTATAAAAACCTATTGCTCACACAGCTGTAACGTTAAATAACGCTTTAGTTACGACTAATGCCGGATAGCCTTCCGCATAGGCTTCGTCCAGGGTTCAACTTAATGTAAAGTTTTTGGCTCAGTTATAAATTGGGCTCATTGACAAAAATCATTATTTCATGATTTTGCTCACCCATGTTTAAATCATCATCGCCAAAAGGGACTTTGTGTTTTAAAATTGAATAGCTGCGCAAATTTATGGGAGCAAGGATTCGGTTGCTCAATATTCTCGAGCATAACGAAGAGTTAGGAGCTCAATATTCTCGAGCGTAAGGAAGTTTTAGGTTTCCAGGTGTTTGCTATTCTCGAGCTCTCGGGATCCTAGCTACTCTAAGGATTCGGAATGCCCAATTTTTACGCTATTCTCGAGCTCTCGGAATCCTAGCTACTCTAAGGATTCGGAATGCCGAATTTCTATGCTATTCCCGAGACTCTCGGAATCCTAACTACTCTAAGGATTCGGAATGCCGAATTTCTATGCTATTCTCGAGCTCTCGGAATCCTAGCTACTCTAAGGATTCGGAATGCCGAATTTCTATGCTATTCTCGAGCTCTCGGAATCCTAGCTACTCTAAGGATTCGGAATGCCGAATTTCTATGCTATTCTCGAGCTCTCGGAATCCTAGCTACTCTAAGGATTCGGAATGCCGAATTTCTATGCTATTCTCGAGCTCTCGGAATCCTAGCTACTCTAAGGATTCGGAATGCCGAATTTCTATGCTATTCTCGAGCTCTCGGAATCCTAGCTACTCTAAGGATTCGGAATGCCGAATTTCTAAACTATTCTCGAGCTCTCGGAATCCTAGCTACTCTAAGGATTCGGAATGCCGAATTTCTATGCTATTCTCGAGCTCTCGGAATTCTAGCTACTCTAAGGATTCGGAATGCCGAATTTCTATGCTATTCTCGAGCTCTCGGAATCCTAGCTACTCTAAGGATTTGGAATGCCGAATTTCTATGCTATTCTCGAGCTCTCGGAATCCTAGCTACTCTAAGGATTCGGAATGCCGAATTTCTATGCTATTCCCGAGACTCTCGGAATCCTAACTACTCTAAGGATTCGGAATGCCGAATTTCTATGCTATTCTCGAGCTCTCGGAATCCTAGCTACTCTAAGGATTCGGAATGCCGAATTTCTAAACTATTCTCGAGCTCTCGGAATCCTAGCTACTCTAAGGATTCGGAATGCCGAATTTCTATGCTATTCTCGAGCTCTCGGAATTCTAGCTACTCTAAGGATTCGGAATGCCGAATTTCTATGCTATTCTCGAGCTCTCG
Organism: Callitettix versicolor; assembly: GCA_022606455.1. Classification (NCBI taxonomy): domain Eukaryota; kingdom Metazoa; phylum Arthropoda; class Insecta; order Hemiptera; family Cercopidae; genus Callitettix; species Callitettix versicolor. Next base: position 74,601,745 of record CM040184.1, on the reverse strand, counting down.
AAATCTAGCTACTCTAAGGATTTGGAATGCCGAATTTCTATGCTATTCTCGAGCTCTCGGAATCCTAGCTACTCTAAGGATTCGGAATGCCGAATTTCTATGCTATTCCCGAGACTCTCGGAATCCTAACTACTCTAAGGATTCGGAATGCCGAATTTCTATGCTATTCTCGAGCTCTCGGAATCCTAGCTACTCTAAGGATTCGGAATGCCGAATTTCTATGCTATTCTCGAGCTCTCGGAATCCTAGCTACTCTAAGGATTCGGAATGCCGAATTTCTATGCTATTCTCGAGCTCTCGGAATCCTAGCTACTCTAAGGATTCGGAATGCCGAATTTCTATGCTATTCTCGAGCTCTCGGAATCCTAGCTACTCTAAGGATTCGGAATGCCGAATTTCTATGCTATTCTCGAGCTCTCGGAATCCTAGCTACTCTAAGGATTCGGAATGCCGAATTTCTATGCTATTCTCGAGCTCTCGGAATCCTAGCTACTCTAAGGATTCGGAATGCCGAATTTCTAAACTATTCTCGAGCTCTCGGAATCCTAGCTACTCTAAGGATTCGGAATGCCGAATTTCTATGCTATTCTCGAGCTCTCGGAATTCTAGCTACTCTAAGGATTCGGAATGCCGAATTTCTATGCTATTCTCGAGCTCTCGGAATCCTAGCTACTCTAAGGATTTGGAATGCCGAATTTCTATGCTATTCTCGAGCTCTCGGAATCCTAGCTACTCTAAGGATTCGGAATGCCGAATTTCTATGCTATTCTCGAGCTCTCGGAATCCTAGCTACTCTAAGGATTCGGAATGCCGAATTTCTATGCTATTCTCGAGCTCTCGGAATCCTAGCTACTCTAAGGATTCGGAATGCCGAATTTCTATGCTATTCTCGAGCTCTCGGAATCCTAGCTACTCTAAGGATTCGGAATGCCGAATTTCTATGCTATTCTCGAGCTCTCGGAATCCTAGCTACTCTAAGGATTCGGAAGCCCAATTTCTATGCTATTCTCGAGCTCTCGGAATCCTAGCTACTCTAAGGATTCGGAAGCCCAATTTCTAAGATTTATAAATGCTTCTGCGGTAAGTCCTACCTCGGTATACGACACCTGTCTCCTGCCAGTATTCGTTTTCATTCGATGACTTGTCGTAGACTGCCCAAAGTTATCGAGTGATCGGCGAAAGACTGCCTCAGTTATCGGGGGCGGTCGACGAAGGACTGACCATGGTTATCGAGTGGTCGGCGAAAGACTGACCCCTTTGCAGCCACAGCGGCCTAGTTTTATACTGTTGGGCGCCGCGCATGCGCAGAAACCCGTTCTTAGTCAGTCGAGTCCCAGAGCTCGGAGCGAGCGGTTCTTCCCAGCTTAGCTAATGGGAGCCCTCGCAAACTGACCTTTGCACCAGTTACTGTCTTGCCTTAGGCTACAAGCGCGTTGTACACTCTCCAACTGACCTTTGCACTGTACCCTTGCACCATCTCCCTCTGATGTTCGTACAGTTTACTACCTGCTCACAGGTTACGTAGGACCAGCCGTGCGTTTTAGTAACAGGGTTAATTTTTAACCCGTTACACAGCAAAGCTGCGTAAGTCCATCAGGACATCTAAGCCATAGTAACGATGCTTTACGTATATCAATTTATGCAACTAAATAAGGGATAAGTTGTGCATTTGAAAAGCATAGAGAGCAATACTCAGAGATATTAACGATTACACGCGAGGGGATGAAGAAGGTTAACCAACTGAAACTGTAATATTCTCTGCTTTGTTACAATAGGCCTGCCTGTCTTTGTTATAGGATTACTGTTTCATTTCTACATTGATTAAATACAGTAATCCCTTGGTAATCAGGTACGAAGCCTTAATACTGTCAGTTTAATGGAGGTTCATTTAAAAAGCACATTTTAATAGCAAAAACCGTTTTTACTGCACAAAATAAGTACTGTTTTTACTTTCACCGCTTCCACTCGCCCTTTTAAAAACGTCAGACTATCAAAGGGACCTTATTAAAGAGGATACTGTATTTTTTTATTGACGCTTGTACAGGGTGTCCTACGAAGTACGCTCTTTGGTTTTATTTATTGCTTAATCCTCGACCGATTCTTTTGAATCTTTAGAAAATTTTTAATGGCGTTACTGAAAAAATTATCGGAAATTTGAATACACGTTTATAGAAACAAAATACAATTTGAAATGATCGCGACACGCAGCTGTCTCGCTGACGTTATAGAAGCGATTTTCCAAAAGTATTTTTCTTCACCTTACCCTTTCTTAAACTTTCGCACTCACCATCATAAATCAGCATTAAAATCTACATTCAAATCGTATTGAAAATGAACTCTGACCATCGTCACGAAATATTTTTAATTTCAACAAAACTTGAAAATTCCCAACACTAATTTATGCAGTTTTTAACGCTGATTATGATTGTTTAAATGTTATTTTCAAAAACATTTGAGATATGGATTTTTAAAGATTTGAAATGGTCGCCATTTTGAAACTGCTAATTTCGTTGGACAAATCCTTATCATTGTTAAAACTACTGGTGTACACTTTTCTTTTAAATAGCTCCATAACATTATTTTAAAAGCACTTATCCACGTATCATACTTTACGTTTTACTCAACTGTAAAACCATTTTTCAACTATTGTAAAAAGGACAATGAAATTACTACACTCAAAAGAGTTAGTTTATACGTTTCGGTCTGAATTTAATTGTTGTTTTCAATAAGAATCGAATAGTTGTTTAAAAGTTATTTAAATTGCACTCATAAAAAGCATCCTTTACCGCCATTTTGTTTCTATAAACGCAAGTGTATAAAAAATTTTACACAATATTTTTGGTAAATTTTAAAAGAATGGTTTTTAAAACAAGAAAATCAAAAGCGTGTAGCTTTTTGTAGACCAACTCGTATAAATGTATAATGATGAAAGTATTTGATACGTGGGTGTATTTTTCTTATCTCTGTACAATTTTTGAAACAGCTGTATAGGATCACGTGTACACTCAACACTCTCTTACATAACCTCAAAAAAAAAAAAAAAAAACAATAGTGAGTAATTTCCTATCCACGTGTCACTGAAAATATTTGTTCAACGCAATGCAAGCCTTGGTCTTAAGAACATAATAAAATAAGTTGTTGAATTTTTCTTTAAAACACAACTAAAAGATAAAATTGAAATGACGTCGGTTTGCCAAAAGGGGCGTTGAATGCAGCATACAGCAATGCGGACAACGTGTGAATCAATTTTACTTGGCGACAAAATCCCGAACTTATGCTTCATCCTATGCTTTTAGAATTTAAAACGTTTTTTTGATATTCAAATGTACAAAACATATGTTGAAGTGAGTAAAAAATATTTCTAACAGTCAAAAACCGTGTGTGATTTCTACATTCTCGTGTGCTTGCTGTGTCTTAAGGAATATATCTTAATTTCATTATGTTCAGTATAATGATCTGCCTTCCCTAGCTTCGTCAATTCTACTTTCGATGACGCGTTTCGGAGAACCTCCATCTTCAAAAACTATATCTATACTGGTCACCAATATTATGGCCCGTCCTATTTATAATTTTCTATCTCCACCTCATACCCCTCCTCTATTCAACACGTGTACATTAGAACCTGACGTGCTCGCTTCTGATTGGCTCCTTTCAAACTTTCTCTTCAACGGTCGTCCCTCCTGTTAACTTTTGAAAATATTTAGATTTTTAAACGTAACATCTGCTTGCGATGATATTCGTTCATTTATTATGTTTTCTCCCTTTAATTAAACAGATATCGTCGCAAGCAGATATAACGCTTAAAAATCTAAATATTTTCAAAAGTTAACAGGAAGGACGACCGTTGAAGAGAAAGTTTGAAAGGAGCCAATCAGAAGCGAGCGAAAACGTATGGTTTTGAAGAGCCAATCAGAAGCGAGCACGTCAGGTTTAATGTACACGTGTTGAATAGAGGAGGGATACGAGGTGGAGATAGAAAATTATAAATAGGACGGGCCATAATATTGGTGACCAGTATAGATATAGTTTTTGAAGATGGAGGTTCTCCGAAACGCATCAACGAAAGTAGAATTGACGGAGCTAGGGAAGGCAGATCATTATACTGAATATAGTGATAACAATCCTAGCAGAAGAGAAGAAGAATATAAAAGCAATACCTTAATTTCCTCAGCCACGGTATTGATTTTAATCGAGAGCCTCAAAATTAAATTTAGGACGTAATAAAATGATTACCGAACGTCTGAAAGAGGTAATCGATCTTTTTTGAATTACTTCCAGGTGGGCAGGAAGTGGCTAAGGTTTTGTACATCTGGTTCTTTAGATAGACACTATGGCCACCTGTATATTGTATGTATTAATGTTTAATTATATAAATAGTTCGATATTTTTCTGAATCACAAAAGCTATTTCTCCCTCTGTTTTATGGAATGGATGATGTGAGAAATATACGCAGTTGTTAGTCTCCGCGTGTAAATTTTCTCTTTCTGATACTTATGCCTTCGTAAACGCAAAAACAACTCTAGTTCGTTAAGTCGTCCTTGGAGTCCTTTGCAGCTATTATCACGGAGTCTATATCATTTCCGGTTTTTTTTCTATCATCGTCATTTGTCCCTTTCTTTACCAAATTTACCTTATTAAAAAACAGCTCCTTAGTTCGTTTAGGGTTTCTTGAACACTCATTTTTCTCTTCCCTGCCTCCTACAGCTTCGGAATATGATTTCACTGGTGTACCCTGATAATTTCGATTGAAATGTTGCGTTATCGCGACCTTAAAATATTTCTGCCTAAACAATGCTGTTTGATTTTCATCAATACATCCTTCTTTTTCTGAAGTACGTTTGGTATTTCACAACCTTTTTATTCGGCAGGATGTCCCTGCTTGCAGTTAAAAAATTTGAGGGTAAGTCTACAATAAAGTGCATGTAAAATATTTCATGTTGCCACTCCTTAAAACCTTTGGGTTCTCCGAAGGCTGAACAAAACTCGAGGTAACCGAGAACACATAATTTATTATTGTAAAGCTTTTGCTAACAGGAGGCTAAGGGTTTTTGTTTCCAGTACCCTAGGGACCTCTAGCATGATGAGCTAGTCAGGGGATTATTGGAACTTACTAAGGGCACCAATCTGCTGAACCAATCTTAAGAGGTTTAGTTGCACAATAGGTCTGCCGATCGCAGTGCCCGAGGTTGTATTATCCCTTCCTCTAGTTTATAATCTAACCTGATCGTAATTTAGAAGTTAAGGAATACTAATTTACATACACATTAGAAGCTAAAGGTAACAATTAAAAACTGTCTAGAGAGGAAATTATTTATTCTTAAATAGGGAAATGTAATAATTTTATATAATGTACGGTAATTTATAAGCTGAAGTCCGTGAAATAAATTTAAACTAAAAGAAATGTAGAGTTTCGGAGTAAATAGAGGGGAAACGAAAATAATCCTGACAGCTGTTGGTTTTTTTGTTTGATTTTTGAAATTTACATTCGACCAGTAAATTTTGTTATAGAAAAATGTCTGTATTGATTTTCATTATTGTAACATAGCCACCGGACCACATATTCAAATAATTAGGGTTATGACCTATTCTTCCCATTAGTGGTCTATCAACTCACCTCATAAAGGCTACCGCGGTTTCGAAACTATCGTTTCTTCTTCAGGCCGTTATACAAAATGTTAAATCCCTCTGTTGATATAATATTTTAACAGAGTCCGAAATATAACGGAATATAACATTCCGTGACGAGTCCGGAATATAACGACGTACGAGTCGCGTGTGTATCTTGGCCAAGCCGAATTTCATGATGAATATTTTAAACGTTTAATTGTGCTCAGTGTTTGTGATGTGTGTTTTAACGTTTTGTTTGACTTTGTGACGGCCTCGACAGAGGGATTTAACATTTTTTATAACGGCCTGAAGATGAAACGATAGTTTCGAAACCGCGGTAGCCTTTATGAGGTGAGTGGATAGACCACTGACGGGAAGAATAGGTCATAATCCTAATCATTTGTATTGATTTTGTTTTGTAAAATCTGAAACGAGCTTTCATATTTATACCGACAAGGACATGCGGGTTCAACGATAAAGTCTAAACTGGTAATGCTGGAAGAATCTCAATGCTCTGCCCTTTGGCAACTAGATTACCTAACATTGAGTACCGGGGCACAAAGTGTTCGAAGGTAATGAGGAATCGGACAAACTTGTATCCGCACATCGTTTATCGGACAGGAGACGGTGATAGGGTGTCTGTGTCTGGCTGGTTCAGCTGTCAATAGGTGAATGTACAAACACTATCAGAAGAGATATATCATTAGAGAACACTGACATATCAAGCGGGTTCTGAACTTTTGAGGTCAATAGGGGTCGAGGGTATCTCTGGAATACCATGGGAATCATTGCGGGGCGTTATAGTCTGTTACGTAAAGTAACTCAATTGTTTGTTAAACAAACATCCAAGATTAAACATGTAAAGCAGCCAGATCGGTTCTAAGGGCCTACCCTCACAGGGGGTGCAGACTAGCTGCACCTATTGAGAGGATTTAGACGTCCCTCGCGGTACCCGAGTCTAACACACACTTACACTTACAATACTACACTTACGACTTTAACACTTTACACTCGCACTTACATTTAGGGAGGCGATAACAGCCTCAATGTGCTTTTCGCCTTAAAATTAAAAAAAAAATCTAAGGGCCTACCTGTACTGACCGCCTGGCTCGCTTCTCAACTAGCACAGCAAGCGACAACTGGTCCAAAAGTGAATAGTGAAAAGTCCGCGCAGTTTCGCCGCGTTAGTGCTTTTTTCGGCAACTTTCCAGAGTCGCTGTCTCTAGTTTCCACTGCAGAGGCTAGACGTAGACTTTCCGCTAAATCCGACCATCAGTTCGGTATTTCTAAAACTAAAACACTTTTCCTTTGTTTTACGGTCTATCAGAGTAATACAGTCAAAACCTAGTGGCAGTGCCCTTCCTGACCGCAGCGACCAAACACCGGCTACTGTACAGTACGCAAGGACATCCAGGACATTTTGACGTACGTCAATAGAATTTTAACTGTACAAAATTAATATCTGTATTACCAGATTGGTCCTCCAATACAGGTTGTAGCCTAAGTGATAAACTCTACTGTTCTACTGAATGCCTTATTTACATAATTTTATCACTTGGTCTAACTCCTCCTTTTACACAAAATAGTTTGAAGGTATTTCTGAACAGAATAGGAATGTACCACGGAGAAACCGTGTGTATGCTCTGCAGAAAGAGAGGGAAAACTCTAGGATCCTGCCAGCAGAAGAGAATGTTTGGTTTCGAGGACCATGAAGACTTCCAGGCAGTCAGTTGCTCAAAATCACAGAGAGAATCAGTCTAATAAACTGAATAAGAGGCTTATAGTTGCACAATAGACTGCTTAGTCGAGATGCCATGATTAACCGACATAGGGATTATATCCCATGAAATATGTAGCAGTCTATCTATCTACTACACTGATATGAGTTTTGAATATGACATATGACAACCAGTACGTTTTAATTGGGCGTTTAAGTGTGTTATTTAAAGCTTTTATATTATTTAAAATTTAGTACAGTGATTCGCATTATGTTGATCTCATAATCATTATGCGGGATTGTACAGATGTTTTGGTAATACAATGTAATGTTTGTGTAATGCTTTTTACGTTTATTAAAAAAAATTTAAGAGCCAGGGGGAAAACGATATCAGTCAAACAAAAGTTCAAAATTAAAGTTTTAACGCTATAATGTAGTTAAATACAGTCTATCAACTTCGCTAAACAAAAGAGAGAAAGGTGCTACCAGTCCTCTGTAATTTAATTTAAAAAAGTCGCCTTAAGGGGGAATATTGCTTTTAGTCACAGCGCGTAGTGGGGAAAACGCTCAGGGTCCAAGAAAAAGCCATCTTACTTTACAGTAACTGATTGCAAACAGGGCATGTTCAAGGCATGGACCAAATTTTTTAAACGTAAGAGGTGTGTTCAGAAAGTAAAGAGAATTTTAATTTTTGAACAAGATATTTATTTATTCTTCTACATTGATGTTGTCGCCTTCAAAATAGTCCCCATTGGAGATTATGCACTTGTGCCAGCGCTTCTTCCAATCCTCGAAATACTTCTCAAACTCGATCTTTGAGATAGCCTTTAGTTCTTTCAGCGATGCGCTTTTAATGTCATCTACGGCTGTAAAACGACGGCCCTTTAACGTTCTCTTTATTTTTGGAAATAGGAAAAGTCACACGGAGCCATGGCTGGCGAATATGGAGGCTGGGCATCGTTACAGGACTGTTTTAGGCCAAAAATTTACGAACAAGCAATGAAGTGTGAACTGGTGCATTATCGTGGTGCAAAAGCCATGAATTATTTTTCCACAGATCCGGACGTTTTTTTCGGATTGCTTCACGCAAACTTCGTTGAACTTGAAGGTAGTATTCCCTATTGACCGTTTCACCTGGTGGCAGGAATTCATGATGCACTATGCCATTAATATCGAAGAACACAGTGAGCATAACCTTTAAGTTCGACCGCACTTGTCGAGCCTCTTTCAGTCTTGGCGAGCCAGAATGCCTCCACTGTGATGATTGAGCCTTAGTTTCGACGTCATATCCGTAAACCCATGTTTCGTCACCTATTATAATACGTTTCAGTAATTTTGTATCGTCGTTGACTTCATTTAGTGACTCCTGAGCAACTTCCATTCGCCGCTGTTTTTGTTCAAAATTCAACAATTTTGGAACGAATTTTGCTGTCACACACACGTTTCATACACAAAACACTAGAAACAATGTCATGACATGATCCAATCGATATGCCAACATCATCAGCGACCTCTCTAATTGTGATTCGGCGATTGTTCATAACAATTTCTTTCACTTTTTCCACTTTTTCATCGGTTGCTGGGGCGTCCAGGGCGTTCGTCATCTTCAACGTCTTCACGGCCTTCTTGGAAACGCTTATACCACTCGTAAACTCTTGCTTTACTCATAGCAGACTCACCATAGACCTTTGTTAACATTTCGCACACTTTGTTACACTTTATTCCATTTTTTACGCAAAATTTGATACAAATTCTTTGATTCGTTTCTTTTAACAAACGAAAATCGCCGAGCTCATAAAAACACGTCTAACCTTAGTGGCTGTCACAGACAAAGTCAACAATGAAAACAGCTGAAAGTTTTATCATACTTCAAGGGCATGTATACCAACATAATAAAAAAAAATGTTTGACAATCGGACTCTCCAAGCCCGAGAAATTTAAAAATTTTCGTTACTTTCTGAACACACCTCGTACTATCCACGAAATCACTCCTAACCTAAATGTGCGGGAAGGGAAACAATTACAGAGCAGGAAGAGAAGCCGAAAACGACATTTTCCTCCTGCAGACTGCTGATGAAATAAACAAAAAAATTTCATTCACAATTTTGTTTTTATGTATATAAACAAATTAAAATAATCGAAAATTTGATATAACGTAAAGATATAATGATGTATGTTGTTATTTTTTAAGATACAGAAAGAAAAACGTTGTTTTTGTTCTCCTGAAAATTTTTTAAACTGTACTAATATCGTCCCCCCCCAACTCTTGAATGGAGTTTGTTAATATTGATATAATTGGGACCAGGTGATGTACAAGTCTATCACGAATCAAATGTGATGCGCTACATAGTCGACATAAAGGCAAGCTGCACGATGAGAGGTGGAGAGCGATAAATTCAATTTACCTTAAACCCGTTGCTAGGCAACCCGTCACTAACTATCTCGTACTTGCCTCGGAAACGAATTTCCAATAACTAACAACATTTCATAACAACGCGTAACAAAATTTCCATCACGGTTTCACGGAAAATAATTTAATGCAAGTTTACGTGGAATTTAACGCTAATTAAGCAATTATGTTTTCGATAAGTGTTGAATAAAAACTTTGTTTTTAATTAGCTTAAATTACAGCTTTTTTGAAACCGAATGGATTTTACCGAATAACTAACGAACTTGTTATTTACCGGTTACCAAAACACACTTTTTTGTAATTTATAAATGCTGAAGTGTTAACACGCACGTAAGCGCGCGCACACACACACACACACTCACACCGTTTTATGAATTATATAAGCCAAACTAATTGAACCATCTCAGTCAGATTTGAGGAAGATAAATATGGTATTAAAAAGGCTGTAATGAAGTGATTTAAACCCTAGTTTAATTAAGTTGAGATAAGCTAAGTAAACAAAACTTGATAATCTCTAATGTACAGATATGCACTAAATAAACAAGATAACATCTTACCCCATTATCAGCAGCAGTACTTCACCAACAGAACCAGAGTATAAGCAGCTGCACAGCGTTCCAGAAGGCATTTGGGCTCCTCCAGCCCAAACCCTCCTTACCTTCCTATCCTAGTGCGGTACCGGCGTGTTGAGCCGACTGTGCATCCGTGGACTATACCGGCGTGCTGAGCCGATAGTCATTCCTTCCTTTGGGGTTATTCCGGCGTGCTGAGCCGATAACCTACTTCGGCCCGAACCCTACCTACCTACCGACCTATCCTAGTGCGGTACCGGCGTGTTGAGCCGACTGTACATCTGTGGACTATACCGGCGTGCTGAGCCGATAGTCATTCCTTCCTCGGAGTTATACCGGCGTGTTAATCCGATAACCTACTCCGACCCGAACCCTACCTACCTACCGACCTATCCTAGTACGGTACCGGCGTGTTGAGCCGACTGTACATCTGTGGACTATACCGGCGTGCTGAGCCGATAGTCATTCCTTCCTCGGAGATATACCGGCGTGCTGAGCCGATAACCTACTCCGACCAGAACCCTACCTACCTACCGACCTATCCTAGTGCGGTACCGGCGTGTTGAGCCGACTGTACATCTGTGGACTGTACCGGCGTGCTGAGCCGATAGTCATTCCTTCCTCGGAGTTATACCGGCGTGTTAAGCCGATAACTTATTTAGTTCCTCTCCTGTCTATACTGTAACGACACATCAGGCCGTCGACTTCCGGTTCCGAAGAACAGCAAGTTGAGCCGGCTAGGTCTATGCCAGTTCAGTGTCAGCCGTCTCCTTGTTCAGTGGCAAATAGAAGACAAAAACAATACAAAGATTTATGTTCCTATTAAATTAAATAAAGAAAGAAAATTTAAAACAAAAACTGCAGCTCTAATATAATAGAACCCACTTCAAAGAGTGTATACGGGTCGAAGGTGCGCTTAAAGAGATTTAAAGCCTCTTCGACTCTGTAAGCAGGTGAACGGCGTTACAAGGCAACATACTCTCTTTATCAACATAAGAAACAAACTGGCCACACCATAGATTTTTAAACAGACAGATGAAGTTAAAGAAGAAAATTATAAGTCCAGGATTGTTAAAGAGGCCACAGAAACAAACTGAACTACAAAGTAGAAACGACGCCTTGTAATGTAACTGCTGTTTGGAGGATTACCCTTTGTTGTGTTCCAACAGAGTGCATCTTGTTAAGGCCATTGTTATTTTCACTGGACTAAATCAGTCGGGCTAATGTGCGATCTACGTCAGCTCAAGCCGGCCCACTTTCTATTTACCAGATACGATTTCGGCGGAACATCAGAACAATGTTTTTTTCTATAAACAGGTTTGTCGAACTGGATGAACACTGGTTTTCGTTCAAGTAAATTGGTTTTTAAAAAGCCTGAAGGGCTTTCATCGTTAAAGTAAATTTTCGAAAGTTCAAAATGTTTTCGTCGTTAATAATATTTTAAAGTGTGATCAAGCAGAATCTACGAGTGTATTATCGAAGACACTAGTGTATTGTCACCAAATCGAATTCTATTTGTGAACTCTAAGCACAATAGCCTTTTACGTTATGTTTTGTGCTTTTCGGTGGTCGCCCTTAACGCTCATCGTCTCAGAAGCTTAGTGGGAAATAAGGGCGTTAGTGTGTAATAAATTAAGCCTTATATTTACTAAAAATAATAAGGAAATTCAAGTAAGATAAAATTAATGGATCAATTTTTAAATAAGTAAAAATTTAAATTAAAAAGAAAGAAATAAAGACAAACGAGATATTATGAATTTTAATAAAAAAATTTCTGATATAAAAGGCAGTTGTTATAATATGTTTTTGTTAATGTTAGGTATATAAGCAGGAAAGATTAATTTCTGCTTTTAAAATCAACTCATGTTTTGGAATAATACAAAAAATGTGTGAGTAATTGTTACTTTGTAACTTAACTTAATCTGACGTATTAAATATTAAATAATTTAAAACAAAATTATAAAAGAGCCCACTTTGCATTTTCTTATAATAATAAGGAGCGTATATGTTATGCAGTATTGTGTATTAATAAAATAATTATTAAAAATAACACTAACGTTTGGTGGTACAAGTGGTTAAGACACCGGTCAGTTTGCTGCGTCTCTGAACTGCGCACGTAAAGTTCGTTCGTTCGAGAATGCATCGACCCTTTCTATTAAGGTCGAACCCTTGTCCTCGTTAGACTAACTGGCATAACGTATGTACATAAAGCAAATTTTTCATGTGCTTGCGCGTGCGTGTGTGTGTTTTAGATCGCTCGCGTTCGCTATTGTAATTCCATTTGATTCAAAATTGGCACAAAAATCGATTTTCATAATAACTTGGACAAGTCAGTTGACCAGCAAAATTCGTTCAACAGTTTCAAAATGGTGGAATTTTTTACCTTAAAATTTCATAGCTTAACTGTTTTAAATATTTTAAAAAACTGATTTTATCGTAATCGTCGTTGAAAACTGCATATATTATCATTATATAATAATGATTTTTTAAATAACGGAATAATAATATAATATCATAATAATATATATTATATTATTATTATATTATTATTATTATTATTATTATTATTATTATTATTATTATTATTATTATTATTATTATTATTATTATTATTATTATTATTATTATTATTATTATTATTATTATTATTATTATTATTATTATTATTATTATTATTATTATTATTATTATTATTATTATTATTATTATTATTATATATTATTATTATAATATAATATATAATAATCATAATATAATATGATTTTAATAATAACGGGATTTTTGAAATCCGTTGAAATAAAAATTTCATTTGACGTCGGTCAAGGTTTGTTTTCGTATTTCCAATGAAAGTTTGAAATGCTAATATACGCAGATTGTGATGCCGTTTATGAAGGTGGAAACAGAATTTCAAAAATATGGTAAGAAACTACTTTTGGAAAGTATTGACGGTACTTTAATCTCGTCAGCGAGACAGCTGCGTGACTTGATTATGTTATTAATCTACTGTATTACCATAGTAAACTTCGTTATATTTGTTATTCTCTGCACACTGTCATGCCTCGTAATTTTTGTTTCTTTCGCGTATTTTATTACATATATACTTTATTATATATGTGAGTATAATTATAAATCGATGCACATTTTCGACAATAAAAACTGGAGTTGAAGAACACGTCATTGCCGGCTGGTGTACTTACAAAAGCAATCCGGAACTTCCTTTACGAGTCAGATTAGGGTTAACGACTTCATGACATAGGTTTAATACGGGAAACATAAAAGTAAAACTTAAAGTAATAAACCTTTCTCCTTATAGTATCTTATCACTAGCATTACCCGTCGCGGCTTCGCCCACGAAACTTAAACTGTTTCAGTAATGTAATAATTTAGAAACATAAAAAAATATATAATAAAAGCGTGATCAAGGAGGATTGACTTCTATGGTCACATCCTACGAATGGACCTGAAAAGGATAACAAAAAGGATCTTCGACTTTTTCCGCAATAAGAAAACCAAACTGAACTGGTTTAAGGAGATAGAGAGGGACCTTTAGTTTCAAATTACAGAAAGATGCTTGCAGATAGATAAAGTATAATAGGTAAAATAAGGTTCCAGGACAGGGTCAAGACCAAAATACCATATAGGATTTCTGAGGCAGAGAGGACGGCAAGATCTGAAAGGATGAAGAAATACTGGGCGGACAGGAAAGCACGACACACTGAACATTGATCAATCGTCCCCCAAAGTGGGTGAAACGTAGAAGAAGAAGAAAAGCGTGATCATCTAAACCCGTGATTATTTTACAGTGAATATGAAAAAATATTATAACATGGATATGTTGTTTTATTGTCTTCAAACTTGTTCCATTCGACTTAAAGAAAATGTGATAAATATTTTTCTCCAATACAAACATTTATACCTATTTTATATTTTTGTCCTTTTAGGGGATGAATTCGGTGGGGGGAAATGCTGAATTACGTGTAACATAATTTGTGTTTTAGAATATTTTGTTTACTTTTAAGAAAATCCGATAAACAATATTTTTCTCGAATGAAACACTTCTTTCTCCAATGATACCTCTTATTACATTTTTACTCTTTTAAGGAATTAATTCGGAAAAATGTTGAAATATGTGTTTCATTATTTGTGTTTCATAGCATATTTCTAGAATATACGATCCAAAACAATTATTTTCAATGCAAAATTGTATACCCCTTTTTTACTTTTTCTACCCCTTTTCAATCTCTTTAGGGGATGAGTTTTGGCAAATGGTGAAAAATATATTTTATTACTTATATTTAAGAGTGTCTATGTTACATTTTAAGAAGTTCAGACGAAAAACATATTTTTTCAATAAAATTGCACCCCATTTTTATCTCTTTAAGGGTAAAATATTAGAAAATCGTTTTTCAGTGCAACCCTACAAGTAGTGGTAACCCTGGAAATTTCAAGCCTCTGCTGAAAATAATAGTTTCGGCTGTACATTGATTATTAAATTTGGACTGGGTAAGTAGTATAATGGTGTTAAAATCAAATTTTTGCAAAATCCTTTCTATGTGCACCTCAACATTGTTGTAAGAAGGTATCCTGAAAACTTAAAGTCACTAGCTATAATAATCTTGGCTATACGTTGATTATTACATTTGGACTGGGTAAATAGTTTAATGGCGTTAAAATCAATTTTTTGCAAAAATAATTTCTTAGTGCACGCCTATATTGTAACATAAATGTACCCTGAAAATTTCAAGTAGCTAGCTAATATAGTTTTGGCTCTGCATTGATTATGAATCAGTCAGTCAGTCAGGACTTCTTTTGTATATTAAAATTTGTATACCTACATTTGTGTCGTTTATTGGTTTCGAACAAGTTCGCAATGATGTGTTTCGTGTGTTGACATCCAATATTACAAGAGCGATTTTCGAAAGCACCGTAACGCGTCCGAAATTTCAGTTATAAATAAATATGTTTAATTTCCTCAGGGTGGCGTATCATAAATCACAGAACCCTGAATGCACCTTGAATAGGGAAAACCAATAGCTCATTGCCATTCACAGTCCATATTAAATACCGTATCCATATTAATATTGCAATTATCATTTAGGCTTAAAGTAAATCCACATAAAAACATAAAAAAAAAGAATTATATCAATGAATGATCAATCTATGAGAAAAAATAAACAAGAATCAATAGTCTGTAGAGGAGGAATAAGAACAAAAAAAAGTAAAAGAAAACTCAACAATGATTTTTTTTGTTTAACGTCCGACTATTGTGCACACTTGGGTTAATGCAGACTATGGGATGATTTATAGCGTATGAAAATGCCAAGCCCTGCCCGGGAATCGAACCCGAGTCCTCGGAGTGAAAGCCTAGTACGCTATCAACTAGGCCACCGAGGCGGCTTAGTCAACAATGAAGGAGCCATTGTGAATTTTAATTATTCTTGATCAAGCTTTTGAAAAGCGAAGTTTAAAATTTTAAGAAAGAAAAATAACACATCCATCAAACAAATTAAAACACCTACTGGAAACTACACTGCAGCATCCGTTCTAATCAATACGCAACGAAATCCACTGTGCAGAATATAATAAAATATCTGCTAATGTAATTGTAAGGTTTAAAAATATTGCGGTATTTTTTTTCATTACTAATTTCAGAATTCCATCAGCTAATTTAACCACTTGACTTGATGACATAATTAATTGAAACTTTTTTAATTGCTCAACGTTTGAAGACTGTTTCAAAACCAAATTGGTGTGCAGTAATCTAAATTAAATTCATTATTTTATTCTGTTAAATCACCCGTAAATCACCTCGGATCTTTCACTGGCAAATCATCCGTCTAGTTTTTAAGTGATATGGAACGTTAATGTAGTTTTATAATTTAATTATAATCATAATATACAAAAGAAGTCCTGACTGACTGACTGATTCATAATCAATGCAGAGTCAAAACTATTTTAGCTAGCGACTTGAAATTTTCAAGGTACATTTATGTTACCATTTAGGCGTGCATTAAGAAAGAATTTTGCAAAAATTTGATTTTAACGCCATTAAACTACTTACCCAGTCCAAATTTAATAATCAACGTACAGCCAAGACTATTATAGCTAGAGACTTGAAATTTTTACTTTCATACAACAATGTCGAGGTGCACTAAGAAAGGATTTTGTAAAAATTTGATTTTAACGCCATTAAACTACTTACCCAATCCAAATTTAATAATCAACGTACAGCCAAGACTATCATAGCTAGAGATTTGAAATTTTCTGGGTACTTCCTTACAACAATGTTGAGGTGCACTAAGAAAGGATTTTGCAAAAATTTGATTTTAACGCCATTAAACTACTTACCCAGTCCAAATTTAATAATCAACGTACAACCAAGACTATTATAGCTAGAGATTTGAAATGTTCAGGGTACTTCCTTACAACAATGTTGATGTGCACTAAGAAATAATTTTTCAAAACTTTGATTTTAACGCCATTAAACTACTTACCCAGTCCAAATTTAATAATCAACGTACAGCCAAGACGATCATAGCTAGAGATTTGAAATTTTCAGGGTACTTCCTTAAAACAATGTTGAGGTGCACTAAGAAAGAATTTTGCAAAAATTTTATTTTAACGCCATTGAACTACTTACCCAGTCTAAATTTAATAATCAACGTACAGCCGAGACTATTATAGCTAGAGACTTGAAAGTTTTAGGGTACCTTCTTACAACAATGTCGAGGTGCACTAAGAAAGGATTTTGCAAAAGATTCCATTAAACAACTTACCCAGTCCAACTTTAATGATCAACGTATAGCCGATACTATAGTAGCTAAAGATTTGAAATTTTCAGAATTACCACCACATGTAGGTGTGCACTGAAAAACGGTTTTCCATTATTCAACCCCTAAAGAGGTAAAAATAAGGTACAACAATTTTTATTGGAAGAACCTTCTTAAAATGTAACATAGTCACTCTTAAATATAAGTAATGAAATATATTTTTCACCAAATTCATCCCCTAAAGAGATTGAAAGGGGGTAGAAAATGTAAAAAAAGGGTATACAATTTTGCATTGAAAAAATATTTGTTTTCTTATATTCTAGAAATATTCTATGAAACACAAATAATGAAACACATATTTCAACATTTTTCCGAATTCATTGCCTAACAGAATAAAAATGTAAAAAAGAGGTATAATTGGAGAAAAGAGTGTTTTCATTGGAGAAAAATATTTTTTATAGGATTTTCTTAAAAGTAAACAAAATACTCTAAAACAAAATTTATTATATACGTAATTCAGAATTTCCCGCCCCACGAATTCATCCCCTAAAAAGACAAAAATGTAAAACAGGTATAAATGTTTGTATTGGAAAAAAAATATTTTTTATCAGATTTTCTTAAATTCGAACGGAACACGTTTGAAGACAATAAAACAACTCATTGAGGTTATAATATTTTTGCATATTCACTGTATTATTTTGATCGTAAGTATGATCAGTTAAATAGATGATCACGCTTTTATTAATATATTTTTTATGTTTCTAAATTATTACATTACCGAAACTGTTTAAGTTTCGTGGGCGATACCGCGACGGGTATTCTATAAAGTGAATGTGTTTTTTTAGTAACGTTAAGAGTTTATGAACTTGAAAGCTAGCCGAGGCATAAACTAAACAATAAACACGAGATTTGTATCAGTAAATAAAATAAATAAACCAATAATTTTTTGTAAATCATACCATCGTACGATTGATTTTATTTACAGCATGAATGACTTTTAATCTCAAAAACGACTTTAACGATTTTATACGATATTGAAAAATACAATTTTCAGTCTCAAAAAAAATACCCGCGTCTCATTTTTCGGGAAAATATATTTTAATTAGAAATACGCGTTTAACACGGGCCATATTAGTACCTAAATTACCTATATTAGTACCACATTAGTACCTAAATATATAATGATAAAACCAATGCGAATGAATACTGTTCAATCAGTTGATACTTAACTATTGTTTACATTTAATCAGCTGATGTAATAATCATAAATATAAATTAATGATTAGAACTTAAATTACCAAGGAACCACTCAGGCTATCAGCCAAGGATTAGTTTTTCAAGCGAAATGGTTAGCTTTGCCGAAGGGAGTGAATAGGAAAACCGTCCTCTGAACGGAAGCATGGAACGAACAAAAGACTCTCTATTTGTCTCTTTTTTTCCCTCATTATCGATAACAGTACACGCGTATTATATGAAAACGTTGTGTTGCTTTGATGTCTGTATTTTTCCATAGTTGAAGAACACGTGCACGTTGTAACCGTTTATAATACATTCGAAATTAATATAAACGTTTATAATAATTATTGCTAGTTTTAGAAACATAACCTGAAACCTATTTTAGCCTATCAGCTGTTCAATTAAATCAGCTGATCGTTACGAATTAATATAAAACAACTGATCTTTTTTTTTTTTTTTTTTCGTTTCACCCTCTTTGGGGTACGCTGAATCAATCATTTCTTGCGCGCTGTACTTTTCTTTGTTCCCAGTAGCTCTTCATTCTTTCCGATCTTCTCTTCCTCTCCTCTTCCGAAATGACAGGTTTAGGTCTTATTTTGGCTTTATCTTGGAATCTTATTCTTTCGTCTTTGGTAATTATCTTAGCAGTTTGGTCAAACAATGAATCTTCTGTAATTTTTAATTCTATTAGGTCTTTTTCAATTTCTTTAAACCAGTTCGGTTTTGTTTTACGATTATGGAAAAAATCGAACACCTGTTTCGTCAATCTATTGGAGTTCATTCTAAGAAGATGGCCGATTACAACTGATCTTTTATTATAACTACAGTAAATAATATCTAAGCTAGGTTCACTATTTATTTACTAAAAACAAGATATTTGTAAATATGAGAATCTACATATAGATACGCAAACGTTGTGTTGCTTTGATGTCGGTATTTTTCCATAGTTGAAGAACACGTGCACGTTGTAACCGTTTATAATACATTCGAAATTAATATAAAAGTTTATAATAATTGTTGCTAATATTGCTAGTTTTTAGAAACATAACTTAAAATGTATTATAGCCTATCAGCTGTTCAATGAAATCAGCTGATCGTTACGAATTAATATAAAACAACTGATCTTTTATTACAACTTACAATAAATAATATCTAAGCTAGGTTCACCATTTATTTACCAAAAACAAGATATTTGTAAATATGAGAATTTACATATAGATACGCAAACGTTGTGTTGCTTTGATGTCGGTATTTTTCCTTAGTTGAAGAACACGTGCACGTCACGTTGTAACCGTTTATAATGCATTCGAAATTAATATAAACGTTTATAATAATTGTTGCTAGTACTGCTAGTTTTTAGAAACATAACCTGAAACCTATTATAGCCTATCAGCTGTTCAATGAAATCAGCTGATCGTTACGAATTAATATAAAACAACTGATCTTTTATTATAACTACAGTAAATAATATCTAAGCTAGGTTCACCATTTATTTACTAAAAACAAGATATTTGTAAATATGAGAATCTACATATAGATAAGCAAACGTTGTTTTATAGATACGCAAACGTTGTGTTGCTTTGATGTCGGTATTTTTCCTTAGTTGAAGAACACGTGCACGTTGTAACCGTTTATAGTACATTCGAAATTAATATAAACGTTTATAATAATTATTGATAGTTTTTAGAAACATAACCTGAAACCTATTATAGCCTATCAGCTGTTCAATGAAATCAGCTGATCGTTACGAATTAATATAAAACAACTGATCTTTTATTATAACTACAATAAATAATATCTAAGCTAGGTTCACTATTTATTTATCAAAAACAAATTATTTGTAAATATGAGAATCTACATATAGATAAGCAAACGTTGTTTTATAGATACGCAAACGTTGTGTTGCTTTGATGTCGGTATTTTTCCGTAGTTGAACACGTGCACGTTGTAACCGTTTATAATACATTCGAAATTAATATAAACGTTTATAATAATTGTTGCTAGTATTGCTAGTTTTTAGAAACATAACCTGAAACCTATTATAGCCTATCAGCTGTTCAATGAAATCAGCTGATCGTTACGAATTAATATAAAGCAACTGATCTTTTATTATAACTACAGTAAATAATATCTAAGCTAGGTTCACTATTTATTTACCAAAAACAAGATATTTGTAAATATGAGAATCTACATCTACATATAGATAAGCAAACGTTGTTTTATAGATAAGCAAACGTTGTGTTGCTTTGATGTCGGTATATTTCCTTAGTTGAACACGTGCACGTTGTAACCGTTTATAATACATTCGAAATTAATATAAACGTTTATAATAATTGTTGCTAGTATTGCTAGTTTTTAGAAACATAACCTAAAATGTATTATAGCCTATCAGCTGTTCAATGAAATCAGCTGATCGTTACGAATTAATATAAAACAACTGATCTTTTATTACAACTTACAATAAATAATATCTAAGCTAGGTTCACCATTTATTTACCAAAAACAAGATATCTGTAAACATATCATCAAAATAATTAGCATATATATTCAGCAAAGATATCATTAATGAAAACTTCGCTTCTGTAGGTAACTCCCCGAGTTCCACACGTGTACGTTTTTTAATAGGGTATTAAACTTATCAACATTTGTTACCAAATAAATTTTATTAAAGTTTTCAATTACGTATCAGAGCAAGTGATTAATCACTAATGCACCTATATTTTAGAATAGTGGTTTAAGTGAATATTTCTTACAGAGGAGTATACAACTTTTGTAGGTAGAGTAAAATCATTGAAAATGATACGCAAAAACGACACGAAGATATTCGAATACGCTGGAGAGAGTTCGAGAGTCGATTTAAGCTCTAAGTATTTATACGATAGCTGAAATAATCGCTTAGTTACAATACTATCTATTGACAGTTGCCATTTCTTCTTCTTCTTTTCGTTTCACCCTCTTTGGGGAACGCTGAATCAATCATTTCTTGCGCGCTGTACTTTTCTTTGTTCCCAGTAGCTCTTCATTCTTTCCGATCTTCTCTTCCTCTCCTCTTCCGAAATGACAGGTTTAGGTCTTATTTTGGTTTTATCTTGGAATCTTATTCTTTCGTCCTTGGTACTTATCTTAGCAGTTTGGTCAAGCAGTGAATTTTCTGTAATTTTTAAGTCTATTAGGTCTTTTTCAATTTCTTTAAACCAGTTCGGTTTTGTTTTACGATTATGGAAAAAATCAAACACCTGTTTCGTCAATCTATTGGAGTTCATTCTAAGAAGATGGCCGTAAAAATTTATTCTCCTTTTTCTCATAGTATCGGACAGTTTTTCAATTTTCTTATAGAGAGCTTCATTTCTTATATATACAACCTTATTATCCTGAAATTTTGTTCCTATAATTTTTCTTAAGATTTTCCTTTCCGTTATTTCAAGTTTTTCTATCTGGCCTCAGTTGCCATTTATTATTAGTACATTTAACAGTTTAATAAAATGTAGACCTATTAAAAGTGTTTCAATTCCCATCAAAGTACGTACATTTTTGTAAGTTAATTTATCTTCATAATTCTTTATTACACTGCGTGAATTATTTAATTTAAATTCTGTGAAGATACGCAAAACATAACCCATTTGCTAACTTTACCTTGTTTCACGTATACTAATATTTTCAGGTTATAAACTAAAAGATAGAATACTAGCATTACCCGTCGCGGCTTCGCCCACGAAACTTGAACTGTTTCAGTAATGTAATAATTTAGAAACATAAAAAAATATATTAGTAAAAGCGTGATCATCTAAACTCGTGATTATTTTACAGTGAATATGAAAAAATATTATAACCTGAATATGTTGTTTTATTGTCTTCAAACGTGTTCCATTCGAATTTAAGAAAGTCTGATCAAGAATATTTTTGTCCAATACAAACATTTACACCTATTAGAATATAGATATATTCTATTAGAAAATAGAATATAGATATTTTTGTCCTTTTAGGGGATGAATTCGGGGAAAAATACTGAATTGCGTGTATCATAATTTGTGTTTTACATTTTTTTTTTACTTTTAAGACAAATTTGATGAAAAATATTTTTCTCCAATGCAAACACTCTTTTTTCTCCCATGATAACTCTTTTTCCATTTTTATTCTTTTAGGGGATGAATTCAGAAAAATGTTGAAATATGTGTTTCATAGCATATTTCTAGAATATAAGATAAAAAAAATATTTTTCAATACAAAATTGTACCCCTTTTTAATATTTTATACCTTCTTTTAATCTCTTTAGGGGATGCGTTTTGGGGAAAAGGTGAAAAATATATTTCATTACTTATACTTAAGAGTGACTATGTTACGTTTTAAGAAGGTCAGATGAAAAACATATTTTTTCCAATAAAAATTGTTGTACGTCATGTTTACCTCTTTAGGGGTTGCATACTGGAAAATCGTTTTTCAGTGCACCCCTTTTTCAGTGCATCTCGACAATGTTGTAAGAAGGTACCCTGAAAATTTCAAGTCTCTAGCTATAATAGTATTGGCTGTACGTTGATTATTAAATTTGAACTGGGTTAGTAGTTTAATGGTGTTAAAATCATATTTATGCAAAATCCTTTCTTAGTACGCGCTTACATATTAAAACGAAGGTATCCTCAAAATTTCAAGTCTCTAGGTTTTATAGTTTGGGTTGTACGTTGATCAGTCAGTCAGTCAGGACATTGCCTTATATATATATATATAGATTTTTGTTATTCATTATGTTACTATTTTACAAAAGATTCACAGTTGTAACTTAAATATAATAACTAGACCAGAAACTATTTTTGTAGGTTGTATTCATTTATAGGTTATAATTGATTTGTTTTAAAATGGTGGCTTACCTATTTAAGAAATGCCAAGAAAATATTCACATCCACCGTCCATATTATCGATACACACTAGTTTTTTTTCATTTAGATGTCTGTACGCATGCGCGTATTTGTAGATTTTGCGGTACAAATGTTCCAGTCTTATTTAAAACTTGATTATTTTGTGAAATGTTTTATTCAGAGGCAAGATTAGATGTTTTATATTTGACTGTCTTACCTGTAATCTATTGTTGTGTTTTGATGTTTTACTGAGCACAAAGAAGCAATTACATTCTGCAATATAATATACTACAATACGATATTGTACAAGGATAGTAAATAAAAACATTCCCAGTAACTTTACTTTATTATCTGCTATGTTATGTTTACAGGCAGAATATTTTATTAGGATGTTGTTTTGAGTACCGCAGTGCAACTGCTGAAATAAACACAGTCCTAAATATTTCCTTTATTTTCATGCTGTATGTAGTACAAAATATGAAGAAACATTTATTTACTGTCAGGAAAATTCTACTACGTTCTGAATGGATAAATCAGTCTCGATGTACCATACGGGGTGTGTTCAGAAAGTAAATATAATTTTTAAATTTCGCGGGCTTGGAGAGTCCGATTGTCAAACATTTTTTTTATTATGTTGGTATACATGCCCTTGAAGTATGATAAAACTTTCAGCTGTTTTCATTTTTGACTTTGTCTGTGACAGCCACTAAGGTTAGACGTGTTTTTATGAGCTCGGCGATTTTCGTTTGTTAAAAGAAATGGATCAAAGAATTTGTAGCAAATTTTGTGTAGAAAATGGAATGAAGTGTAACAAAGTGTGTGAAATGTTAAACAAAGGCCTATGGTGAATCTGCCATGAGTAAATCAAGAGTTTACGAGTGGTATAAGCGTTTTCAAGAAGGCCGTGAAGGCGTTGAAGATGACGAACGACCTGGACGCCCCAACACATCAACAACCGATGAAAACGTGGAAAAAGTGAAAGAAATGGTTATGAACAATCGCCGAATCACAATTAGAGAGGTTGCTGATGATGTTGGAGTATCTATTGGATCATATCATGACATTGTTTTCAATGTTTTCTGTATGAAACGCGTGGTAGCAAAATTCGTTCCAAAATTGTTGAATTTTGAAAAAAAAACAGCGGCGAATGGAAGTTGCTCAGGAGTCACTAAATGAAGTCAACGACGATGCAGAATTACTGAAACGTATTATAACAGGTGACGAAACATGGGGTTTACGGATATGACGTCGAAACTAAGGCTCAATCATCCCAGTGGAGGCATTCTGGCTCGCCAAGACCGAAAAAGGCTGGACAAGTGCGGTCGAACGTGAAGGTTATGCTCACTGTGTTCTTCGATATTAATGGCATAGTGCATCATAAATTCCTGCCACCAGGTGAAACGGTCAATAAGGAGTACTACCTACAAGTTCAACGCCGTTTGCGTGAAGCAATTCGAAAAAAAAAACGCCCGGATCTGTGGAAAAACAATTCATGGCTTTTGAATCACGATAATGCATCAGCTAACACTTCATCGCTTCTTCTTGAATTTTTGGCCAAAAACAGTACTGTAACGATGCCCCAGCCTCCATATTCGCCAGACATGGCTCCGTGTGACTTTTTCCTATTTCCAAAAATAAAGGGAACCTTAAAGGGCCGTCGTTTTACAGCCGTAGATGACATTAAAAGCGCATCGCTGAAAGAACTAAAGGCTATCTCAAAGATCGAGTTTGAGAAGTATGTCGAGGATTGGAAGAAGCGCTGGCACAAGTGCATAATCTCCAATGGGGACTACTTTGAAGGCGACAATATCAATGTAGAAAAGAATAAATAAATATTTTGTTCAAAAAATTAAAATTCTCGTTACTTTCTTAACACACCTCTTATAATAAACACGTTTTTATAGTCCGTCGGTAATTCTAAGAACACTTATTCTTGCGCTTGTTCGTTAGTCCATATCTGTGCTCAAACGCATCTCTTTAGGCCGGACGTCCACAAAATGAGAAGCTGAGCTGCGCTCACCTGAACCGAGCGGAAGAACATGAATGATAACCGGAAACGGAGTTCAGTTTTAAAGAACGCGTTTGTAACTTTAAATCTAAATATTTAGCCCTACTGTAACGGATTCTAGAAAGCTACTATGTTTAAAAACAGTAATCTAGGCTACGGTAACCTAGGTCACGAAAAGTTAGTTTGGAGACGTGGTCAGCGTAGTGGGGAAAGCGGAGCCAGCTTCAAAACCGAACTAAACAGAATCGAAGCTACGCTGAGACAGGCAAAAATTATCTTCATAGAGGCCCGAATACAGAAAAAAGAAAACAATGTGCACAGAAAAATGCTACAAACGATTTTTGTGTACAAATACTCAGGATCAATTCCCAAGCAACTTTTAAAATTTTATCTGTATGTAACACGAAATTTTTAAGCACGACAACGAGAGAAAGTATCGATCGACCGACTTAAAATGCATTATACTAAACAAAAACTGCTTGGATTTAGACGTCCCTCGCTGTACCCTAGTCTAACATACACTGACACTTAATTTTTTTTTTTTTTTTCAACGTCCGACTATTGTGCACACTTAGCCTAATGCAGACGATGGGATGATTTATAGCATATGAAAATGCCAAGCCGTGTCCGGGAATCGAACCCGGTCCTCGGGGTGAAAGTACGCTATCCACTAGGCCACCGAGGCGGCTCTTACACTTACAACACTACACTTTAACACTTTACATTGACACTTACATTTAGGGAGGCGATAATAGAGGCTAATAATAACGGGTTATATATAGAGGTTAATATATAATAAGTTAACCTCTATTATATACAATAATAATAGAGAGAGAGAGTGAGAGAGAGTGAGAGTGAGAGTGAGAGTGAGAGTGGGAGTGGGATTGGGAGTGGGAGTGGGAGTGGGAGAGGGAGAGAGAGAGAGAGAGAGAGAGAGAGAGAGAGAGAGAGAGAGAGAGAGAGAGAGAGGGGGGGTTAATAAGCTTTTCTCCTTAAAATAACAACAACAACAAAATGGAACAGAACTTTATTGTTTTTCAGCATTGTTGCTCTGAGTTAGAGGAAATGATAAAAAAGACGAAAATTTTCAAAAGGTTTTAAATAGACCTACCAGTTATTTCG
>CM040184.1:74567953-74570453 GCA_022606455.1 Callitettix versicolor | reverse complement strand
TTGAAGAGCAATCACAACTGCTCACTGCTCAATGCTAAGAACAGTGTTTTCAGTAGCAGTGATAGCATTCACAGTCTCACCTCTATTGAAGAGCAATCACAGCTGCTCACTGCTCAGTGCTAAGAACAGTGTTTTCAGTAGCAGTGATAGCATTCTCCGTCTCACCTCTATTGAAGAGCAATCACAACGGCTCACTGCTCAGTGCTAAGAACAGTGTTTTCAGTAGCAGTGATAGCATTCTCAGTCTCACCTCTATTGAAGAGCAATCACAACTGCTCAGTGCTCAGTGCCAAGAACAGTGTTCTCAGTAGCAGTGATAGCATTCACAGTCCACCTCTGTTGAAGAGCAATCACAACAGCTCACTGCTCAGTACTAAGAACAGTGTTTCAGTAGCAGTGATAGCATTCACAGTCTCACCTCTAATGAAGAGCAATCACAACTGCTCACTGCTCAGTGCTAAGAACAGTGTTTTCAGTAGCAGTGATAGCATTCACAGTCTCACCTCTATTGAAGAGCAATGACAACTGCTCACTGCTCAGTGCCAAGAACAGTGTTTTCAGTAGCAGTGATAGCATTCACAGTCTCACCTCTATTGAAGTGCAATCACAACTGCTCACTGCTCAGTGCTAACAACAGTGTTTTCAGTAGCAGTGATAGCATTCACAGTCCACCTCTATTGAAGAGCAATCACAACTGCTCACTGCTCAGTGCTAAGAACAGTGTTTTCAGTAGCAGTGATAGCATTCACAGTCTCACCT
This sequence comes from Callitettix versicolor, assembly GCA_022606455.1. Classification (NCBI taxonomy): domain Eukaryota; kingdom Metazoa; phylum Arthropoda; class Insecta; order Hemiptera; family Cercopidae; genus Callitettix; species Callitettix versicolor. The sequence continues at coordinate 74,569,694 of CM040184.1, read as the reverse complement.
CTATTGAAGAGCAATGACAACTGCTCACTGCTCAGTGCCAAGAACAGTGGTATCAGTAGCAGTGATAGCATTCACAGTCCACCTATATTGAAGAGCAATCACAACTGCTCTCTGCTCAGTGCTAACAACAGTATTTCAGTAGCAGTGATAGCATTCACAGTCCACCTTTATTGAAGAGCAATCACAACTGCTCACTGCTCAGTGCCAAGAACAGTGGTATCAGTAGCAGTGATAGCATTCACAGTCCACCTATATTGAAGAGCAATCACAACTGCTCTCTGCTCAGTGCTAACAACAGTATTTCAGTAGCAGTGATAGCATTCACCGTCTCGCCTCTAAACCAAACTCACGGTTAAAAAACCCACTAAAACAAAAATTATTTCCTATTTTGAACTCAAAGTTCCTATTCAAAACTCAAAGTGCTGTTAGGAATTTGGGATCTCTCCTAACTCCGGTCTTCTAAAGATTGAACTATCGGTGGTTTAATAAAGACCTTTAATATATTTAATTACATTACAGTATCTTTATGTTGTCACGGCTACACGTACAATTGATAGCAATTCCAAGAATGAACGCTATTGGAGTATTCTATCAAAATGTTCCCTTGAAATATGTCCCGAGATCCTTCCTGGAAACCCGTGCCGTTTGTTTAAACCAAAAATAGGCAATGGGAAGAAGTGTAAAAACTTTCTACTTACATAGACTGCCGATTCATTGTTTCCCAGCATCTGGAATGTACCTTGGAGCACTTCCTGGCGTACAGTTGTCCTACGGCCCTTCGGTCGCCTCCGGAATCGACTGACCTTCTGGTCCCCTCAGAATAGACTGTCCTCGACCTACTTCTTCCTCAAGCTGTTGTATATAACTGCTTGAACGGGTATATAAACTGCTGTTTTACATACCTTATTGTTTATTGCAGTAGGCGGTATGTCAGCAGTTTCATAATTTTTCTGTTTATTTGTCAATAGTCAAGTGCGTAAGTTAGTACAAATAACTGGGCAAGGGAAAGCGTGGGATCAGGTTTACAAAAAGTGAAAACAATACCTTCTCCGCTTTCTGATACAATAATAACACTACTTAATAATAATAAACAATAATAACACAACAGTAATAATAATACAATAGTAATTCTTTTTATATTCTTCTTTTTTTCTAAGTTGAGTATAGATATAGTTTTTGAAGATGGAGGTTCTCCGAAACGCGTCAACGAAAGTAAAATTGACGAAGCTAGGGAAGGCAGATCATTATACTCAACATAGTGATAATAATCCTAGCAGAAAAGAAGAAGAATATAAAAAGAATTTCAACCTAGTCAGCCGGACGATGTTAGTGAAAAGACTTGAATTTAGTTTTAGGAAGTTATATAAGACGATAGCCAATATATGGTTTAACAAACAATGTAAAAGAGTATAGATATAGTTTTTGAAGATGGAGGTTCTCCGAAACGCGTCAACAAAAGTAGAATTGACGAAGCTATGGAAGGCAGATCATTATATTCAACATAGAATACAATAGTAACACTACAGTAATAATAAAATCTTGATAATAATCATTGAAATAAGACATTTTGTGATCAACAGTACCTAAAATAGAGACCAGAACGTTCACTTTTTTCTTGTCATCATCGTGAGAAGAAAATCCAGACGTAAGCCGCTTGAATCGTTTTATAATCGTGATAGTTCAAGTTAGCCGTTTACGAAGCCGTAAGAATTTGACAAAGTTACGGTATATAATAGTATAG
>CM040184.1:74482953-74562953 GCA_022606455.1 Callitettix versicolor | reverse complement strand
TTGAACGGCCGCCATTTTAAAACTGTTAAACAAATTTTTTTGTTAACAAACGTTGTCGAAGCTATGACCAGAACGAATATGCCGAGTTTGGATTAAATCAGAGTAACATTGTGAACGTTTTTGAGCTAATAATAATATTTATAAGTCTATGTATGCAAACAAAATTTTAAAGCCCTCCCAAAAAGTGAAAAACGAATCTAGAGGTCAGGATCGGTGCTCATTTCATTTAACGTTCTGGTTTTAAAATGATGGCTGCTTAAATAGCTCATTTTTAATGGAAATGAAATTTAATTCTACACACTGATTTATTAGTGTACACACACACACACACACACACACACACACATATATATATATATATATATATATATATATATATATATATATATATATATATATATATATATATATATACATTTTACTGTACTACGATTATCATAACTTGTTGAGTCAGCAAAATTAGTTTTATTTTTTCAGACAAAGCAAACCTACATCTTGTTTCTGCCGTGGGAGTTTTATCTTTGTGTAATACATTTTTATGAAACATATATCACACTGTCAATATATGTCAGAACTTTTTCACTTTCGGAAATGTTTTTCATGACAAAACATTTTCAATCATTACAGGCTTACGTTGTTACAAAAGGAGAGAATAACAAAGTACGAAAGTTGTCCAAAAACAGTGCAAAAGCTAATTGTATCTGTCGTAATACTGGAGTGATCTTGTTGATCAACAAGACATTGCTCAACAAATTATTAACGAACTTTTATTTGCACATATACTTACAAGCGAAATTCCGTTATCATTGGTAAATGAGCTAGAGCTATTGAAGCAGCAATCATGGTAAGACCCACACTCGTGATATAGGTCTGATCCAGCCCTGTAAAACATTTTTAGGGGTTGTTTTTGTTTCACACACACACACACACACACACACACACACACACACACACACACACACATATATATATATATATATATATATATATATATATATATATATATATATGTATATATAGATATATATATATATATATATATATATATATATATATATATATATATATATATATATATATATATATTATATATACGAAGTGTGTTCAGAAAGTAACGAGAATTTTTAAATTTCGCGGTCTTGGAAAGTCTGATTGTCAAACATTTTTTTTTATTATGTTGGTACACATGCCCTTGAAGTATGATAAAATTTTCAGCTGTTTTCATTGTTGACTTTGTCTGTGACAGCCACTAAGGTTAGACGTGTTTTTATAAGCTCGGCGATTTTCATTTGTTAAAAGAATTGGATCAAAGAATATATATATATATATATATATATATATATATATATATATATATATAATATATAATATATAATATATAATTATAATATATAACTCGTATATAATATAGGCGGCCTATATACATTGAAAACTGTGCATATCCGTTCCACACAATTGATTGGAGAAGAAACATTGTTTTGTCAAAATCGTGTCTGACATCTTCGAGGTTGTCCTCACTCCAAGTCTGAAGTTGAACTGAAAGCAGCTTTCTACTGGGCAGCGACGAGGGATGTACCTTTCTCTGTAAAACGTTTACCTTTCACCTGTCGGATCCTTTTTATAACCTCCATAATACGTAAATAGAAAGTGGGCTGGCTTTAGCTGACGTAGATCGACCTTAAACAACGAACGTTAGCCCGGCTGATTAGATCCAGCGAAATTGACAATTGCAATACGAGCACAACTGCACTTAAGTGGGCACACAATTGAGAGCAATCTTCCAAACAGGTAAATTGCGGGGGTCATTACCTCCAATTCAATTGAAAATACGGAAATTGATCTGACGTCAGCCAAAATTCAATGTATATTTGAATTTTTATGTTGCTAACAAATGCAGATTTGATTATTGATTATGTAAACAGATTTTCAGTTTAAGTTCAATTTAATTTGAATTTTCATGTTACTATTGCTAACAATTGCGGATCTAATTATTGATTATTCCATCAGATTATCACTTAGATTTCAATGTAATTTGATTTTTTATGTTGCTATTGATAACAATTGCAGATTTGTTTGTTGATTATGATGGTTCGATCAAAATTTATTTAAAATTTAATTTAATTAATTTAAAATTAAAATTTTAAATAGACAGAAATGTTTTAAAAAATATATTTTCAGAAATTCGCTTTCATTTTGTCAGCGAGACATTTGCGTGTCGCATTTACATTGCGTAGAGACGTGATTTCGTTTTATTTAGTTCAGTTTGCGTATAGTTGGCATTCTGTATTTGGTAAATACTTTACAAGACAAACAAACGGGTAAGAGATAACAGGATCTATTCCGCTGTTACGCTTGAATAAAATACGTTTATTTAAGTAATGCTTCCTCAAAGTGTGTATAGAATGCGCACGCATCGAATCGATATAAGCTTGTTGACGCAGGAGATGGGATAAGACTACAGAGTAACTTATCAGGAAGGCTGTGCTTGCGTGCGTGCGTGTGTGTGTGTGTGTGTGTGTGTGTGTGTGCGCGTGTGTGTGCGTGCGTGTGTATGTGTGGGGGTATGTGTGTGTGCGCGCGCGCGCGTGTGCGTGTGTGCGCATGTGCGTGTGCGTGTGTGTGGTGTGTGTGTGTGTGTGTGTGTGTGTGTGTGTGTGTGTATGTGTGTGTGCGTGCGTGTGTGCGTGTGTGTGTGTGTGTGTGTGTGTGTGTGTATGTGTGTGTGCGTGCGTGTGTGCGTGCGGGGGTATGTGTGTGTGCGCGCGTGCGTGTGGTGTGTGTGTGTGTGTGTGTGTGTGTGTGTGTGTGTGTGTGTGCGCGCGCGCGTGCGTGTGTGCGCGTGTGTGCGTGTGTGTGTATGTGTGCGCGCGTGTGCACTTGTGTGCATGCGTGTGTGTGAGAGAGGGAGAGAGATGGACATTTTATATTTAATTATTTGCAGAACTGAGTGAGACGATAAAAATTTCTTGCCGACAAAGTTTTTAAAAACATAATTTTTTTAAACGCATTAAAAACATACATTAAATTTCCATATCGATTAGATAACTATGAAGGAAGGCAGAGAATTGAAATTTTACAAAATGTTTTTATGTTTAATTTGACTTTCTCTCATTCTACCAAATGAAAATGAAAATTTGTAAGATTGACTGAACAATTTTAAATATAAACGACTATCGAGTGGTATTTTATTTACATAATTTTGTTAATTGGAAATTCGGCTCAAAATGGCCTCTGATCAAATTTACAAGTAGGCCAATAAAACAATTTACTGTAAGAAAATAAGGAGACGAAACTACCAACTTTACAAAAAAATAGTGTTTTTGGTTAAATATCATTTGGGAATACAAGCTTCTAGGTGGTCAGTGCGAATACTTCGCACAGTTAGTGATCAATTACGTAATGTAATAAAGTGGAATTAAGTGTAAATATAAATATTTGTCAATTGAAAATATGTTATTATTAAAAATAGTTGAAAATTATTATTATTATAAGTGATATTAACATTATATACAGTATATTTTTCCCGTTTTTTAAATTAATTTCACTAAACTTGATAAACAGTTGATAATATTGTGAGTTGAATGTAAACCATGGCTCAGGCATATTCAATCATTCACGATTCTTTAAAAGTTTGAAAAGTCTGTGCTCGATGTTTTCAAAGTCAATTGACCAGCATCCACAAAGACAATCGTTTCAAAATATCCCGGAATCATTAAGTAAAAAGGAAACTCATTTCTAAAGCGAATAATAACCGTTGATGAGACACGCTCATTTTGAAACAGAGTGTAAGCGAAAGTTTTTTGTGGAAACATCCTTCATCTCACCGAGCAAAATGTTTAAAAATCAGCTGTCTGCAGGATATGTTATGTTGACGATATTATGGGATATGGAAGGTTTAATTTTGGTTGACTTCAAACCTAAAGGTCAAACAATAAATAGTGACCGCGTTTTTTAAAGTCAAAAAAAAATCCAAAAGTCGTGGTAACCTTTATAAAGGTGTGATTTTACGTCAGGATAAAGCTTAAGCTATAGCTGAGTGTCAGTTTAAAACTCAGCTGTCTGCAGGAAGTGTTATGTTGACGATATTCTGAGATAGGGAAGGTTTAATTTTGGTTGATTTCAAGCTCAAAGGTCAAACAATAAAAAGTGACCGCGTTTATTAAAGTGAAAAATCAAATCCAAAAGTCGTGGTAACCTTTATAAAGGCGTGATTTTACGCCAGGATAAAGCTTAACCTATAGCTGAATGTCAGTTTAAAACTCAGCTGTCTGCAGGAAATGTTATGTTGACGATATGCAGGGATATGGAAGGTTTAATTTTGGTTCACTTTAAGCCTAAAGGTCAAACAATAAATAGTGACCGCGTTTTTTAAAGTCAAAAATCAAATCCAAAAGTCGTAGTAACCTCTACAAAGGCGTGATTTTACGTCAGGATAAAGTTTAAGCTATAGCTGGTGTCAGTTTAAAACTCCTGTCTGCAGGAAATGTTATGTTGACGATATTCAGGGATATGGAAGGTTTAATTTTGGTTGACTTTAAGACTAAAGGTCAAACAATAAATAGTGACCGCGTTTATTAAAGTGAAAAATCAAATCCAAAAATCGTGGTAACCTTTATAAAGGTGTGATTATATGTCAGGATAAAGCTTAAGCTATAGCTGAGTGTCAGTTTAAAACTCAGCTGTCTGCAGGAAATGTTATGTTGATGATATTCAGGGATATGGAAGGTTTAATTTTGGTTGACTTCAAGCCAAAGGTCAAACAAGAAAAAGTGACCGCGTTTATTAAAGTCAAAAATCAAATCCAAAAGTCGTGGTAACCTTTATAAAGGTGTGATTTTACGTCAGGATAAAGCTTAAGCTATAGCTGAGTGTCAGTTTAAAACTCAGCTGTCTGCAGGAAGTGTTATGTTGACGATATTCTGAGATAGGGAAGGTTTAATTTTGGTTGACTTCAAGCCAAAGGTCAAACAAGAAAAAGTGACCGCGTTTATTAAAGTCAAAAATCAAATCCAAAAGTCGTGGTAACCTTTATAAAGGTGTGATTTTACGTCAGGATAAAGCTTAAGCTATAGCTGAGTGTCAGTTTAAAACTCAGCTGTCTGCAGGATATGTTATGTTGACGATATTCTGGGATATGGAAGGTTTAATTTTGGTTGACTTCAAGCCTAAAGGTCAAACAATAAAAAGTGACCGCGTTTTTTAAAGTCAAAAATCAAATCCAAAAAACGTGGTAACCTTTATAAAGGTGTGATTATATGTCAGGATAAAGCTTAAGCTATAGCTGAGTGTCAGTTTAAAACTCAGCTGTCTGCAGGAAATGTTATGTTGATGATATTCAGGGATATGGAAGGTTTAATTTTGGTTGACTTCAAGCCAAAGGTCAAACAAGAAAAAGTGACCGCGTTTATTAAAGTCAAAAATCAAATCCAAAAGTCGTGGTAACCTTTATAAAGGTGTGATTTTACGTCAGGATAAAGCTTAAGCTATAGCTGAGTGTCAGTTTAAAACTCAGCTGTCTGCAGGAAGTGTTATGTTGACGATATTCTGAGATAGGGAAGGTTTAATTTTGGTTGACTTCAAGCCTAAAGGTAAAACAATAAATAGTGACCGCGTTTTTTAAAGTCAAAAAAGGTGTGATTTTACGTCAGGATAAAGCTTAAGCTATAGCTGAGTGTCAGTTTAAAACTCAGCTGTCTGCAGGAAATGTTATGTTGACGATATTCTGAGATAGGGAAGGTTTAATTTTGGTTGACATCAAGCCTAAAGGTCAAACAATAAATAGTGACCGCGTTTATTAAAGTCCAAAATCAAATCCAAAATTCGCGGTAACCTTTATAAAGGCGTGATTTTACATCAGAATAAAGCTTAAGCTTTAGCTGAGTGTCAGTTTAAAACTCAGCTATCTGCAGGAAATGTTATGTTGACGATATTCAGGGATATGGAAGGTTTAATTTTGGTTGACTTCAAGCCTAAAGGTTAAACAATAAAAAGTGACCGCGTTTATTAAAGTGAAAAATCAAATCCAAAAGTCGTAGTAACCTCTACAAAGGCGTGATTTTACGTCAGGATAAAGTTTAAGCTATAGCTGGTGTCAGTTTAAAACTCCTGTCTGCAGGAAATGTTATGTTGACGATATTCAGGGATATGGAAGGTTTAATTTTGGTTGACTTTAAGACTAAAGGTCAAACAATAAATAGTGACCGCGTTTATTAAAGTGAAAAATCAAATCCAAAAGTCGTGGTAACCTTTAAAAAGGTGTGATTTTACGTTAGGATAAAGCTTAAGCTATAGCTGAGTGTCAGTTTAAAACTCAGCTATCTGCAGGAAATGTTATGTTGACGATATTCAGGGATATGGAAGGTTTAATTTTGGTTGACTTCAAGCCTAAAGGTTAAACAATAAAAAGTGACCGCGTTTATTAAAGTGAAAAATCAAATCCAAAAGTCGTAGTAACCTCTACAAAGGCGTGATTTTACGTCAGGATAAAGTTTAAGCTATAGCTGGTGTCAGTTTAAAACTCCTGTCTGCAGGAAATGTTATGTTGACGATATGCAGAGATATGGAAGGTTTAATTTTGGTTCACTTTAAGCCTAAAGGTCAAACAATAAATAGTGACCGCGTTTTTTAAAGTCAAAAATCAAATCCAAAAGTCGTAGTAACCTCTACAAAGGCGTGATTTTACGTCAGGATAAAGTTTAAGCTATAGCTGGTGTCAGTTTAAAACTCCTGTCTGCAGGAAATGTTATGTTGACGATATTCAGGGATATGGAAGGTTTAATTTTGGTTCACTTTAAGCCTAAAGGTCAAACAATAAATAGTGACCGCGTTTTTTAAAGTCAAAAATCAAATCCAAAAGTCGTAGTAACCTCTACAAAGGCGTGATTTTACGTCAGGATAAAGTTTAAGCTATAGCTGGTGTCAGTTTAAAACTCCTGTCTGCAGGAAATGTTATGTTGACGATATTCAGGGATATGGAAGGTTTAATTTTGGTTGACTTCAAGCCTAAAGGTCAAATAATAAATAGTGACCGCGTTTATTAAAGTGAAAAATCAAATCCAAAAGTCGTGGTAACCTTTATAAAGGCGTGATTTTACGTCAGGATAAAGCTTGACCTCATACGGCTAAAAACACAGTCATATGCCTTCAAAATCTCGGTTTTCAGCAGCTGGACCAACCTGCTTCCATATAGACCAGACATAGGGCCAAGCTATTTTAATATTTTCGGCCTATTAAAAAAAACAGTTGCGAGGGAATCATCGATCTGAAGAAGAAGCAATACAAGCGGTGCACAGTGTTCTGCAACACCCACCCGAAAACCTCTCAGGAAGTAATACAAACGTTGAAATTATTTTTATATTCTTCTTTTTCTGCTAGGATTATTGTCACTATGTTCAGTATAATGATCTGCCTTCCCTAGATTCGTCAATTCTACTTTTGTTGACGCATTTCGGAAAACCTCCATCAAACTATATCAAAAACAATATAGAATATAGATATAGTTTTTGCAGATGGAGGTTCTCCAAAACGCGTCAACAAAAGTAGAATTGATGAAGCTAGGGAAGGCAGATCATTTACTCAACATAGTAAATTCAAACGTTGGTTAAAAGATAGACTAAGTGCATAGAAGTTTTTTTTTTTGTGTTTTACGTCCGACTATTGTGCAAACTTGGGCTAATGCAAACGGCGTGCATAGAAGTAGGAGGGGATTGTATTGAAAAGTATCATTTACGTAATATTATTTTCAATTCCATTTTATTTATTTACTTGCCCCTAATATTTCGGTTTGACGATTGAAATTGCAAAAAACCCCGACCCAGTATCTAAACTGCGTGTGTGTAAAATATCACGACAATCCACTTTGCTTATTGACTTGCCCCTATTATTTCGATTTGACGATTGGAATTGCAAAAACACCCGACACAGTATCTAAACTGCGTGTGTGTAAAATATCACGACAATCCACTTTGCTTATTGACTTTCCCCTATTATTTCGGTTTGACGATTGGAATTGCAAAAAACCCCGACCCAGTATCTAAACTGCGTGTGTGTAAAATATCGCGACAATCCACTTTGCTTATTGACTTGCCCCTATTATTTCGGTTTGACGATTGGAATCGCAAAAAACCCCGACCCAATATCTAAACTGCGTGTGTGTAAAATATCACGACAATCCACTTTGCTTATTGACTTGCCCCTAATATTTCGATTTGACGATTGGAATTGCAAAATATCCGCGACCCAGTATCTAAACTGCGTGTGTGTAAAATATCACGACAATCCACTTTGCTTATTGACTTTCCCCTATTATTTCGGTTTGACGATTGGAATTGCAAAAAACCCCGACCCAGTATCTAAACTGCGTGTGTGTAAAATATCACGACAATCCACTTTGCTTATTGACTTGCCCCTATTATTTCGGTTTGACGATTTGAATTGCAAAAAACCCCGACCCAGTATCTAAACTGCGTGTGTGTAAAATATCACGACAATCCACTTTGCTTATTGACTTGCCCCTATTATTTCGGTTTGACGATTTGAATTGCAAAAAACCCCGACCCAGTATCTAAACTGCGTGTGTGTAAAATATCACGACAATCCACTTTGCTTATTGACTTGCCCCTAATATTTCGATTTGACGATTGGAATTGCAAAAACACCCGACACAGTATCTAAACTGCGTGTGTGTAAAATATCACGACAATCCACTTTGCTTATTGACTTTCCCCTATTATTTCGGTTTGACGATTGGAATTGCAAAAAACCCCGACCCAGTATCTAAACTGCGTGTGTGTAAAATATCACGACAATCCACTTTGCTTATTGACTTGCCCCTATTATTTCGGTTTGACGATTGGAATTGCAAAAACCCCGACCCAGTATCTAAACTGCGTGTGTGTAAAATATCACGACAATCCACTTTGCTTATTGACTTGCCCCTAATATTTCGATTTGACGATTGGAATTGCAAAAAATCCGCGACCCAGTATCTAAACTGCTTGTTTGTAAAATATCACGACAATCCACTTTGCTTATTGACTTGCCCCTAATATTTCGATTTGACAATTGGAATTGCAAAAAATCCGCGACCCAGTATCTAAACTGCGTGTGTGTAAAATATCACGACAATCCATTTTGCTTATTGACTTGCCCCTATTATTTCGGTTTGACGATTTGAATTGCAAAAAACCCCGACCCAGTATCTAAACTGCGTGCGTGTAAAATATCACGACAATCCACTTTGCTTATTGACTTGCCCCTAATATTTCGATTTGACGATTGGAATTGCAAAAACACCCGACACAGTATCTAAACTGCGTGTGTGTAAAATATCACGACAATCCACTTTGCTTATTGACTTGCCCCTATTATTTCGGTTTGACGATTGGAATTGCAAAAAACCCCGACCCAGTATCTAAACTGCGTGTGTGTAAAATATCACGACAATCCACTTTGCTTATTGACTTGCCCCTATTATTTCGGTTTGACGATTTGAATTGCAAAAAACCCCGACCCAGTATCTAAACTGCGTGTGTGTAAAATATCACGACAATCCACTTTGCTTATTGACTTGCCCCTAATATTTCGATTTGACGATTGGAATTGCAAAAACACCCGACACAGTATCTAAACTGCGTGTGTGTAAAATATCACGACAATCCACTTTGCTTATTGACTTTCCCCTATTATTTCGGTTTGACGATTGGAATTGCAAAAAACCCCGACCCAGTATCTAAACTGCGTGTGTGTAAAATATCACGACAATCCACTTTGCTTATTGACTTGCCCCTATTATTTCGGTTTGACGATTGGAATTGCAAAAAACCCCGACCCAGTATCTAAACTGCGTGTGTGTAAAATATCACGACAATCCACTTTGCTTATTGACTTGCCCCTAATATTTCGATTTGACGATTGGAATTGCAAAAAATCCGCGACCCAGTATCTAAACTGCTTGTTTGTAAAATATCACGACAATCCACTTTGCTTATTGACTTGCCCCTAATATTTCGATTTGACAATTGGAATTGCAAAAAATCCGCGACCCAGTATCTAAACTGCGTGTGTGTAAAATATCACGACAATCCACTTTGCTTATTGACTTGCCCCTAATATTTCGATTTGAAGATTGGAATTGCAAAAAACCCCTGACTCAGTATCTAAACTGCGTGTGTGTAAAATATCACGACAATCCACTTTGCTTATTGACTTGCCCCTAATATTTCGATTTGACGATTGGAATTGCAAAAAATCCGCGACCCAGTATCTAAACTGCGTGTGTGTAAAATATCACGACAATCCACTTTGCTTATTGACTTGCCCCTAATATTTCGATTTGACGATTGGAATTGCAAAAACACCCGACACAGTATCTAAACTGCGTGTTTGTAAAATATCACGACAATACACTTTGCTTATTGACTTTCCCCTATTATTTCGGTTTGACGATTGGAATTGCAAAAAACCCCGACCCAGTATCTAAACTGCGTGTGTGTAAAATATCACGACAATCCACTTTGCTTATTGACTTGCCCCTAATATTTCGATTTGACGATTGGAATTGCAAAAATCCGCGACCCAGTATCTAAACTGCGTGTGTGTAAAATATCACGACAATCCATTTTGCTTATTGACTTGCCCCTATTATTTCGGTTTGACGATTTGAATTGCAAAAAACCCCGACCCAGTATCTAAACTGCGTGCGTGTAAAATATCACGACAATCCACTTTGCTTATTGACTTGCCCCTAATATTTCGATTTGACGATTGGAATTGCAAAAACACCCGACACAGTATCTAAACTGCGTGTGTGTAAAATATCACGACAATCCACTTTGCTTATTGACTTGCCCCTATTATTTCGGTTTGACGATTGGAATTGCAAAAAACCCCGACCCAGTATCTAAACTGCGTGTGTGTAAAATATCACGACAATCCACTTTGCTTATTGACTTGCCCCTAATGTTTCGATTTGACGATTGGAATTGCAAAAACCCCGACCCAGTATCTAAGCTGCGTGTGTGTAAAATATCACGACAATCCACGCAGTAGTTTAGGTTTCTTCTCCGAACAAACTTTACAATTTTGTTAATACAGATGACCTTCAAAAATTCTTGATGAAATTTTTCGGGAGGTTTTCAATATTCTTCTAAAATTCTGTTTAACTTAAACGCTAAAAAAAGATTTGTTCGTGACAAAAACATTTTAGCAGTTCGTCATTTAGCATTTTCTTTAGAATAAAAATGTATTTTTTAATATAAATAAATACTATTAAAAACGTGAAAGAAAATTAATAAAATATTTCGCTTTAATTATAACGTAAAATAAAAACCTAGAAGTGCAAAACTATATCACGAACTTTGTCATTCAATTATTTCTTCCAAAATTTCCGGTAGTGGATTAATGTACAATAATCAACGTCTCGCTGACGTGATGGAAGCAATTTTTTACTTTTTCTGTTATTCTAGTGTCACGATCATAATCAGCATTAAATCTGCACATAATGGCTTCTTAATCTTTCAAAATTGAATTGAAAAAACGAAAACGAACCATGACCGCCGACAAATTTAATAATTCAATTGATTTATAATTGTTACTTACGCTGTTTTGAACGGTGATTAGGCTACGATAGTAAATCAGGTTTTCATATTTTTTTTTTTAATTTGGGGGAAAACAATGAATTTTTAGTTTCGAGATGACCGCCATTTTGAAACAAATAATTAACATGTTCATTCGATTGGTTTTGCTGACGAACATGTTTTGCCTATAGTTAAACTCAATTTTTCTTGACAAGTTTGAATCAGACCAAATGCGAACGCGAGAGTGATAAAAACACATATAATATACATGTTTTTACGTACCCTCAAGGTCGGATCGGTGCTTCTTCAAAGGCCTCTGGTCTTACTACGATTATTGGTCCTATAGTTCATCTTCAAATAGGAATGCCCTAATAAATATTCAGTCTGTACAGTCGGCTTCATTAAATAAGAAAACGGACCCTCCCCCTTTTCCTTCCGCGCTCAACGGTTTATTGATTTCCCCTGATCCTTCTTGTGACTGGGTCAAAACGGGAAAATTGCAAGACTTCAATCCTTTTAGAAGGCAATAAATACATTTACGTTGCATAAGTTAACAAAAGCACACATCCTACTTTAAATTTTTAAAAAACACCATTTAAGTGCGTTTGCGTATTCGAACTTAGTGTTGTGAAGTGCACACTCTTTTAAAATTACACTAGAAGGCCGAAACTGCTATCAGAAACGAAGAACAACTGAAGGTAAAAGTTTTAAAATATTATTGAAGCCAAGCTTTTAATATTAGCTTTGTCGAGAGGAGTGAATAGAAAAAGTCTGCCGAACGGAAGAATGTAACGGAAATAAGGAACGAATAGGCAAACAAATTTCGTCTATTTTTTTTCCTTTTCGATAGCTGTACACGCATATGAAAGAAGCGAGTTGCTTTGGTTTCGGTGTTTTTTCTTAGTTGAAGAACACGTGCACGTTGTAACCGTTTATAATACATTCGAAATTAATGTAACGTTTATAATAATTGTTATTAATAGTGCTAGTTTTCAACAACATAACCTGAAAGTTATTATAGCCTATCAGCTGTTTAAAGAAATCAGCTGATCGTTACAAATTAAAATAAAACAACTAATCTTGTACAATAACTACAGTAAATAATATCTAAGTTAGTTTCAAGTATTTATTTACTTAAACAAAACAAGATATATCATCAAACTAATTATATATTCAGAGAATATATATTTAACAAGAGCTTTGCTTCTGTCGGTAACTCCCTGAGTTCCACACGTGTACTTTTTTATTTAACTTTTATATTTTATACTAGCTGAGGACGAGGGATCGACCTTAACGGAAAGGGTAAATTGCATCACTAACTTACGACCTTGAAATGCGCAGTTTAGTATCGTGAAAGATACTGACTGGTATCTTAGCCACACCTATAACAGAGACATTTCGATAATACAAGTCTGTTCACCACTATGCACATTCGGTTTATTGTGTCTCCTCATGGAAGATTGATTAGTTAACGTATCATCGATGCCACGTATCTTTCTAAAAACATTGTAGTAATACTTTTAGAATGGTTAATACACACACACAATACTTTTTTCCGGCGGAGGCAGCTGAAGTGAGCAGCTGTAGGGCTTAGCGATCCCACCGTACCTCTAGCTCATACTACTCTCACTCAAGACACACACACACACACACACACACACACACACACACACACACACACACACACACACACACACACACACACACACACACACACACACACAACGGAACCTTGGGAGACCTGGCCACATCTCAGTACACCTTCTCCATTCATACAGAACTACATAATATGATATAATTTCCCTAGCTACGCATGAAACATCATGAATAAAGGTCCGTATGAAAATTTCAAGTGACTACCAAGACGAAATCTCTTTCTCTCGTTAGAGTTCACAGCATGTACGAGGTGTGTCCAGAAAGTAACAAGAATTTTTAAATTTCGCGGGCTTGGAGAGTCCGATTGTCAAACATTTTTTTTCTTATGTTGGTATACATGCCTTTGAAGTATGATAAAACTTTCAGACGTGTTTTTATGAGCTCGGTTATTTTCGTTTGTTAAAAGAAATGGATCAAAGAATTTGTATCAAATTTTGCTTAAACAATGTAATAAAGTGTAACAAAGTGTGTGAAATGTTAACAAAGGCCTATGGTGAGTCTGCTATGAGTAAAGCAAGAGTTTACGAGTGGTATAAGCGTTTCCAAGAAGGCCGTGAAGACGTTGAAGATGACGAACGCCCTGGACGCCCCAGTACATCAACAACCGATGAAAACGTGGAAAAAGTGAAAGAAATGGTTATTAACAATCGTCGAATCACAATTAGAGAGGTCGCTGATGATGTTGGCATATCGACTGGATCATATCATTGTTTCCAGTGTTTTGTTTATGAAACGCGTGGCAACAAAATTCGTTCCAAAATTGTTAAATTTTGAACAAAAATAGCGGAGAATGAAAGTTGCTCGGGAGTCACTAAATGAAGTCAACGACGATGCAGAATTACTGAAACGTACTATAACAGGTGACAAAACATAGGTTTACGGATATGACGTCGAAACTGAGGCTCAATCATCCCAGTGGAGGCATTCTGGCTCGCACAAGACCGAAAAAGGCTCGACAAGTGCGGTCGAACGTAAAGGTTATGCTCACTGTGTTCTTCGATATTAATGGTATAGTGCATCATGAATTCCTGCCACCAGGTGAAACAGTCAATAAGGAGTACTACCTACAAGTTCAACGCCGTTTGCGTGAAGCAATCCGAAAAAACGCCCGGATCTGTGGAAAAACAATTCATGGCTTTTGCACCACGATAATGCACCGGCTCACACTTCGTTGCTTGTTTGTGAATTTTTGGCCTAAAACAGTCCTGTAACGATGCCCCAGCCTCCATATTCGCTAGACATGGTTCCGTGTGACTTTTTCCTATTTCCAAAAATAAAAAGAACCTTAAAGGGCCGTCGTTTTACAGCCGTAGATGACATTAAAAGCGCATCGCTGAAAGAACTAAAGGCTATCTCAAAGATCGAGTTTGAGAAGTGTTTCGAGGATTGGAAGAAACGCTGACACAAGTGCATAATCTCCAGTGGGGACTATTTTGAAGGCGACAACATCAATGTAGAAGAATAAATAAATAAAAAATTATAATTCTCGTTACTTTCTAAACACACCTCGTATATTGTAAATAGAATGAGCAGGATCTCGCTGCACAAAAAAAAAAAAAAAAGCTGGCCAAATGGAACAAACCTCTGCAATTAGAGTCAAGAGGAAGAAACATTGAAAGGGAATTTGCAGACCAAGCACCTCAATAACTAACTAGGAAGTAACCAATTACAGAATTAGGGGAGTTAACCAACTTGAAACCTCTCGAAATCCTGACTTTATGAAGAGACTAGGGCTGGAGGAGGCGCTGTAACTAGCTTCTCAGGAATATAGAAAGGTGAACATTTTATATTCGTGTTCATAGAATATGAAACTTGTTTTTCTATGAACTGATATATGATTACTT
The DNA here is from genome assembly GCA_022606455.1 of Callitettix versicolor. Classification (NCBI taxonomy): domain Eukaryota; kingdom Metazoa; phylum Arthropoda; class Insecta; order Hemiptera; family Cercopidae; genus Callitettix; species Callitettix versicolor. The sequence goes on along the minus strand of CM040184.1, from coordinate 74,547,877 downwards.
TATATTAATGCAGTTTTAGATCTACAAAAAGTCGCAATACAATTTTAACCCTACAAATACATTCATTCATGCATTACGTTCCGTATTCTTGTGAAATCATTTTTTACTGTTGAATCCGAAAAATGTATCACCAAATCAACTTCAAAACATCAACCGCAACTAGAATATATAAACGCATGAGACTGAAGTTGTGTAATCCTATCCTTCAACCTTCAACCAATTAAAACCATTTCAGTAATATCAGCTGAGGCAAAAGTTAACATATTTTTTGAGCTCTTTAGGTTATGTAAAGATAACTGTGAAAAATAACTGAACGAACTAAACAGTTCTTTATTAGTAAATTTTCATTTGAAAATTGAACTACTGGAGCAGCCATCATGCAAAAAAATCATTATATATATATATATATATATATATATATATATATATATATATGTGTGTGTGTGTGTGTGTGTGTGTGTGTGTGTGTTTTAATACGCATGCGTATTCAATTTTAGGTTTCAAACGTGGCACAAAAATCAATTATTATAATAGCTTAGACAAGTTCGTTAACCAACAAAATTAGTTGTACAGACAAAATAGCTATTCTGAGTAGCTATTTTAAATCTTTAAAAATCCATAACTAGTTTGCCTTCTATTTTTTTAAATCCGATTTCGCCGTGGTAATCAGCGTTAAAAAGCCGCATGCATTTTTTTTAAATTTTCAAAATCGGTTAAAATTTGGAATTATTTTTATGAGAGTTATCGTTAATTTTCTTATTTTAAGTGTAATTTGATAACTTTCAATGCTAATATATGCAGACACACACACACACACACACACACACACACACACACACACACACACACACACACACACACACACACACACACACACACACACACACACACACACACACACTCACGCACGCACGCACGCACACACAAACACACACATGCAGACACACACACGCAGATGCACGCACATGCACACACACCCACAAAAACACACATACACCCACACAAACACTGACACACACTCATACACATATACACACACACACACACACACACACACACACACGCACACACACACACTTTCCACCCTCGCAACTCCCTCTCATGCCCTTTTCCTTCACTTGTTTGTTACGTTACTTCCGGTATGTTAGTCTTCATTCAATTTCACTACACTGCAAAATTTCTCTTTGATAATAGTGGTGCATATCTCTTCAGAGGGCTCCTACATTAAGCAGTCTTCTAAATGATTAATTATTATTATTATTATTATTATTAATTTCATAATATAGCATGCTGTGTTTTATATTGTTTAACACTAACCTGAGTGTTTTTTGTAACAATTATTCTTTCAAAAAGCCGAAAGGAATCACGTCCATTGTCTTTTTCATCAGATGGTAGCAGCTATCTGGCAGATTTAATTACCAACAGTCTGATAATAAATGGCGAAAAATGTTGATTTGTGCTACTGTCTATAAAGGCGAAACATTTTGATTTGTGCTACTGTCTATAAAGGCGAAACATGTTGATTTGTGCTACTGTCTATAAAGGCGAAACATGTTGATTTGTGCTACTGTCTATAAAGGCGAAACATTTTGATTTGTGCTACTGTCTATAAAGGCGAAACATTTTGATTTGTGCTACTGTCTATAAAGGCGAAACATTTTGATTTGTGCTACTGTCTATAAAGGGGAAACATGTTGATTTGTGCTACTGTCTATAAAGGCGAAACATGTTGATTTGTGCTACTGTCTATAAAGGCGAAACATTTTGATTTGTGCTACTGTCTATAAAGGGGAAACATTTTGATTTGTGCTACTGTCTATAAATGGGAAACATGTTGACTTGTGCTACTGTCTGTAAAGGCGAAACATGTTGATTTGTGCTACTGTCTATAAAGGGAAAACATGTTGATTTGTGCTACTGTCTATAAAGGCGAAACATTTTGATTTGTGCTACTGTCTATAAAGGGGAAACATGTTGATTTGTGCTACTGTCTATAAATGGGAAACATGTTGATTTGTGCTACTGTCTATAAAGGCGAAACATGTTGATTTGTGCTACTGTCTATAAAGGCGAAACATTTTGATTTGTGCTACTGTCTATAAAGGCGAAACATGTTGATTTGTGCTACTGTCTATAAAGGCGAAACATGTTGATTTGTGCTACTGTCTATAAAGGCGAAACATTTTAATTTGTGCTACTGTCTATAAAGACGAAACATTTTGATTTGTGCTACTGTCTATAAAGGGAAAACATGTTGATTTGTGCTACTGTCTATAAAGGGGAAATATTTTGATTTGTGCTACTGTCTATAAAGACGAAACATTTTGATTTGTGCTACTGTCTATAAAGGGAAAACATGTTGATTTGTGCTACTGTCTATAAAGGGGAAACATTTTGATTTGTGCTACTGTCTATAAAGACGAAACATTTTGATTTGTGCTACTGTCTATAAAGGGAAAACATGTTGATTTGTGCTACTGTCTATAAAGGGGAAACATGTTGATTTGTGCTACTGTCTATAAAGACGAAACATTTTGATTTGTGCTACTGTCTATAAAGGAAAACATGTTGATTTGTGCTACTGTCTATAAAGGGGAAACACGTTGATTTGTGCGAGAAACATGTTGATTTGTGCTACTGTACATAAACAGTATGTTGCGTTGAAAATAATTTAAATTTGTTTAAAATATAAACTGAAAAGTTTGTTATTATACTTTTAAAAAAATAAATATTAATTAGTCTCGTTTAGAATTTTATTAGTTAACATTATACATTCATGACTTTAAAACTCACTAAACAAACAAAAGGGGACCTGGACGTACACACAGTGCACAAGGGAGGGACCCTACTAACCCCCAAACGGTGTTTAGGGTAAGGGTTAAAACAACAAAACATTAATGTGTCCACATAGCCTTGTCGAGTAGATTAGAAGAGAAATTACTCATACATTAGTGTTTCCAAGCTTCTGTGAATTGTGTTTTTTTCTGTAAACTATCACCTGTTCTCGTCAGATTGGACGTGCAAACTTTTAATGATAAAGATAAGCAACTAGGATAAGTTAAGAAACACACACACACACACACACACACACACACACACACACACACACACACACACACACATATATATATATATATATATATATATATATATATATATATATATATGTCGTCAGTAGACTCCCAACAACGAGACTTGCCAACAGCATCCTTAAGTATATACAAGGTGTCAAATCAACAACGTCGTGGATCGCACAAGTCAGAATAAACCTACATGACGCAGGAATAGACTCAACAGATGTTGAAGATAGACACGCATACAGGAGAAAGATGCTCGGTTGGAAGGTCCCAGAGAATGAAATCCCAAAGAGAGCAGGGGTAAAATGGACGGAGGAGCGGAAGAGGATCCATGGGGACAGGATGAGGGAGGTGTGGAGGATTAGAAGGAACAAGACATGAGTCGGAGTGCTTTGCGTGATCCAACAGGGTCTATGCGCAGATAATAATAATAATAATATATATATATATATATATATATATGTGTGTGTGTGTGTGTGTGTGTGTGTGTGTGTGTGTGTGTGTTTCTTAACTTAGCTTAGTTTCTAACTCGTATATATATATATATATATATATATATATATATATATATATATATATATATATATATATATATATATGTTGAAGAATGCCAAAAGATTTGTTAGAGAATGGACGATATTGTACAGTCAAAGTGGATGCTAACAGGTCGAACTAGATCCCATACACGCGAGGCCCATGGGCTGAATAAGACGGGTCTGCGGAGAGTGACAGGTCACTGGAGATAACGCAGTCATCTACACAAACTGGGTTTTCATATGGCAAATCTTTTTTGAAGTAATAGTGGTACAGCTGACAAAACAGTTCAGCACATAATTTTTGACTGTCCAGCTTTGGAAGGAAACAATTTGAATCCCTAGGCACTCTCTGGAGTGGAGGACGGACGACGGAACAGGAATACACCATCCAAAGTATCTCGCGGTTCTCTAAAGACCTGAGGTTGGATTGAGAAGGTTGAATTTGTGTGCGAGGGTGCACAGTAAGCTACGTAGCTGAGTGGCAAAACCAGGATCATGGAAGTCTCGGCTCTCTGGGGAAGCAGATCCGTTGCCCACTTACTCTGTACCGCGCGGAAAGGTGTAGCACCGCTCTTGAATCTGCAAAAATTGATCCTCCATCATACCTACTCTCCGAGGAAACGTGTAATATGGAAAATGAATGTACACTCTTCACAGAGCATGCGCACACCTTAAATGTAATCAGGATAAAGTAATTTTTTTTAAAAAAATCAAAAATCATGTGACGATACCAAACATTAATTATACATAAATATATCTAAATTACCTCAGCGTAGCGTCATAAATTACAAAGCCTGAGCCATTGAATATAAACGCACTAGAATGATAACCTTTACGAGAGATATGTGAGCACTCGATGCTGGTAGCATCTTGCGGCAAAATTTTCAACTACAGTAAAAAGTAGTTAATAGTACTGTCTATTTTCACAAACGTCTTCCCACTGTCCTTGCAACTAGCAGCGTTCGTAGCGGCAGATAGTATAATTACTTGGTTTTTAGCCTCTTATATAGAACACGCTTTTTATAATGGTAGCTACATTTCTAGTATATTTATATTCAATGCTTGAATTCACCACGTAAATAAAACACCCGCAGTTCAATTTAATTCACAGTAAATATTAAATATCTTCATAATATTATCGTAACCATCGTTTAGGCTTAAGGGACTGTTATATTAAACATACGAGGGTTGATCAAATATAAACGAGACTGACTTTCTAAAAACTTTTCCGTTGGACATTGAACTCTAAAGGGTGGGGTTTCAGGTAGCCTGGGAGGTTTGGGACGGGCGTAGACGGGCAACATTTCCGTTCGGACCCTTCAGTATAAAACTATACAATGAGTGAGAGTGAAGTGCACGTTTCCGTGGAGCAGAGAATTATTATTAAGTTTTTGGCCAAGGAGGGGGTCAATCCGACTGAAATCTTTCGTAGATTGACGGCTCAATACGGGAACAGGACCATCATTATACTCCCGAGTTGAAACAGGCAAGTATGGAGTGGCGGAAGAGGGGAGAGAGGGCGCCTCTGAAGGCCAAATCACGATCGTCGGCCGGGAAGGTAATGGCCACTGTATTTTTCGACAATCAAGGCGCCTTTCACGTCGATTTCCTCCATCAACGACGCACAATAAATGCACAATATTATTGCGATGTTTTAGAGGCCGCAAAACAGTCTTTTCGTAGGAAAAGGAAATATAAACCGGCGAGAAACGTTATTCTTCTTCACGATAATGCCCGACCACATTCGGCGAACGCTACGAGGCTTAAACTCGATCAAATTGGCTGGGAACCAATGGAACATCCCCCATACAGTCCAGACTTATCACCCTGCGACTATCACCTGTTTGGGCCACTCAAAGAGGCGCTTGGAGGCCAGCGTTTCGAAGACGATTCTGCGGTGGAGACCTTCGTGCTCCAATGGCTCAATGAACGCCCGAGAACTTTTTACGAATATGGAATTAAAAAACTTCCAATCCGGTGGGAAAAATGTGTTACTCGTGCGGGAGAATATGTAGAAAAATAAGTTGTATCAAGAATAATTTGTAAGCAATAATTTTTTTAAAAAATCAGTCTCGTTTATATTTGATCAACCCTCGTAAATAAAAGAATTTTCTCAATAAATAATTGAAGAACCAATAGTTTGTAAAGGAGTAAGAAGAAATAGAGAGAAACTCAACAATGAGAAAGCCATTGTGAATTTTGATTATTCTGGTCCAAACAATTGAAGAGAGAAGTTCAACATTTTAAAGAAATAAATAATTGAGCATCATTCAAACAAATTAAGAAACCCATTGAGGCTGCTCATCCATTTTGTTTATGACCCCCGCAGGGGTGCAGACTACTATTGAGAGGATTTAGACGTCCCTCGCGGTACCCGTGTCACACACTAGGTTACAACACTAAGTTGTTTTAAAAACGTTAAGATATTCTGTATTTAAAAGCTATTCGAGGCCAAACAATCAGAGATTGAACCCGAGATTTGTTGTATTGTAAACTAAAATAAATAATTTATTTTTGTTAATTAGACACATATGGTACGATTTATTTATTTATAATAATTTATTTATAATGGTTATTTGAAGAATTGTACGTAGGCCTTTTCATTACTGTATTTGATTTTGTACTGTACATTGTATTAGTGTTTTCCGTGTATCTAAATTGCATATCTTGCCCCTTGTTGGAGCCAAGTGGATCAAGAATGCTTACTATACAGTAACGTAAAGTATTAAGTATGAATAACATTAAGTTTAAATAATTTACTACAGGCTTTAAGTAATCGTCACGCGGAGTTATGGAAGCGAATTTTCAAATAGCAACATTTTTTTACGAGTATTTTAATATCTTTTGTTGTATTTTTCGTTAAAAACACTTATAATCTCACACTCATAAAGTAGAATCTTTTTAACGACTTTTCATATTAAAATGAGCTATTGGAGCACCATCATGGTAAGACCAAGACTCGGGACCTTGAAATGAGCACTGATCCTAACCTCTAGAACACTTTTTACAGTTAAAAATATAGTAAGTTAGCAATTTTGTTCCAATTCGATTCAAACTTGGCACAGAAATCGATTTTTAAAATACTTTAAACAAGTATACTACCCAGAAAAATTCGTTCATCAGTTTCAAAATGGCGGTCATTTAAAATCTTTAAAATTTATAAATTTTGCATCCATATTGAATTTTCCAAAATGCGTCCAAATTTTTAAAAATTTAATTTTCTATATAATTAATTTTAAAGGTTTAAAATGCTAATATATGCAGATTTTAATTTTGGGTCCAAAATATTACCAAAATCATTTTTTCGCTACAAATTTGAAGGAAATCTGATCAAAATTGCGAAATTTAGAGTGCTGTTGAACACAAGCATACAATAAAATTTCAACGTTCATTCAAAAAATGATGTATAATTCAGGATCCGCCTTATTTTAAAATTCCAGGCCTAGGTTTTACCATGATGACTGCTTTAGGAGCTCATTTTTCAATGTGATTTCGTTAAGAAGGACAAAACAATGCTGTATAAGCCTCTTGTATCCTGGTACTTTATACATGCTGTGTAATGCCCTCCATTACATCCTTATAACATCTCGTATTTTTTTTTAACGTTGACTTTTCAACAACTTTTAACACAAAGCCTTTTATTTTGTAAAACACCCTTATGTTTCCGCAGTAATTGGTACCAGCACAATCTCAATTATTTATTTTCACCCCAAGTCTATTCTGGTATTTTGACAGGATAAAGGATTGGTTTCCACAAAAAACAACATTTTATTTAATTGAGAATGTGTTTTTTTTTAATTTAGTTACATGTCAGTTGTCAATGCGTTCAGGGGACAGCAATAGCATACAATTAATCGACAGAAGCTTGACTCTAACAGCTTCTGTATACAAATATTTAACAACACTATGACGTAGTCAATAAGTAACAATAATACAAATTTTGCTTCTAGATACTATTTGAGCATATAGTAGAGATATCTCAAGTAATATGTATCAAACAAGTATATAACAATTATTTATAATCATATATTTTGTTTATAAAAGGGAGATTTTTAATTTAAAAAATAAATTAGAATAAGAAAATAACACTCATTATGTACACAATAAATGGAGCAGGAATTATCATGCTGTGAAACACGGAACTGTGAATTGTCTAAGAGTACAAAAGGGCGATAAACAGTCCGCGTATTGGACTGGTATTGATTTGTGTTCACACTGGAACTGCGACAATCCTATCTTTTAAACTGATTTTTTTATCGCTGTTTAAAAACTACAATCACCGTGAACAGCTCCCGAGCTGTCAACTCGGAAAAGCGTTTATACAGCGTGAAATTGAATCAAATTGTCAACAACTGAGTGACGTTTCTCTGTTTGTTAAACTTCACAAGTTTGTTGGTTAACTAAAAATTAACAGCCTGAGTACCTTACCATCTCAACCCTTTCTGAAAATAACGGAACAAGGGTTTTGTGATTTGGAGGGGGTTTGAATTCTACATATTAAAAGCGAAAGCCACTTATTCACTGGTTGACCGAACACTGTATCTACAAATTTGGAAATTTCTCTCGGTTGATCCACTTTACGATGTAACCAAGCTGGTTTTTTTTTAAAAACGCCTTTTAAGCGGTTTAAAAAGACTTCTATCAGAACATGAAAACATTTTTTTTACACTTTTTTGTCTTTTTTTCACGGGGAAAAATGACTTCACGCATTTTCATTGATTTTTTTTATTTGTTACACTGAGCTATGACAAGGTTTTACGTAATCTCAAACTGCCATGCACGTATTTCAAACAAAAATGGCTGCCACTCAAAGTGCCTGATTCTGTCTGTTAATTTAAAAAAAAACTAATTTGTCCACTTTTCACTAAAAAACGGCGAAAGTTTCAGTGAAAATCTTTGTATTTCTTTTAAATTACCGTAAATTGTTAGTTTCCATATTCGAAACAAAATGGCGATCGTCAAAATACCTGATTTATTTTTTTTAATGGAATTTTTTCATGGGCTGTACAAGCCAAACGGTTTTTTCGATGTTTTTTTCGTTTAATGCATTGGAAAAGCCAAAAAAAATGTTAAAATTTTCTGTCTGTTTCGTTAAAACGCCAATTTTGTACGCTTCTTTCGTGCGAAACGACTTGAAAAATTTTAATGTAAACCTTTACGTTAGTAGGACTTAAGCATCAAACTTTCATAAGCCTAATAAAATAAAAATGGCGGGCGCTAAAAATGCCTGATTTTATAAACCGAGCTCTAGCGCCAACAGGATCGACCAACCGACAATGCTCTAGGAATTCTTGTGTAAAAACTTAGTTACAATATCTTGAAGCATAACAATGACTGGTAAAATCTTCCAAATACACTAATTCACTGGTAGCTCTGAAACAAAAATTTTAAGTAGACTTTGAAATTAATTAACGACCTAAATTAACTTTGCAGAAGCACCGATATACGATTGCATACTTATTCTTGACACTTACAATAATATTAATAATGATTAGTCATTACATTTATTCCTAACTCCAATAATTCTTTCTAATTCACCAAGCATTATTTGTAAACATACATCTAAAATTATTACATTTAGTTTTATCTTTGAACTTCCGGTATTTTTTGTGTAAGTGTAGATGATTAGATACGGTTTGTGTTTATACTAACCGAATTTACCTGCTTCGAAGTGTTACGAAATTAAATTCGTTTTCTTTAGCCAGTTACAAACAGACTGTGTTCTTAACCTCACATTAATACATGAAAGTTATTTTTGAGAGATCGTAAGTGTGCACAAAGAACAATTAAATCTTTATAACATTGTTTGCAGTAACGCAAAATCAGCACCAACATAAAATGTTTTAATCATTTCATTCTTAAAAATAACTTAAATGCAAACATACCTTTCTGTACGTTTTTAAAAATAATTCTACGAATTAAAACCGTCATAATTAGTTAGGCCTAACTTCAAAGTTGAACAAAGCGAAAGGAAAGTCCTCAGCGAAATTTGTCATGTCAAAGAAGTCAGTCTGTGCAAAACTTCATGGACTTCAAATACTTCAAATAGCCTTAACGAGTTTCATAACCTGAAGAAATGTAATTATCAAGAGAAATATTTTCATTGCGTACGTAATTTTCTTACAAAAAAAAAAACGTTAAACAATTTTAAACTATAACAACAAAAATTAATTATTATAATACACTGAATATTTATTTATTATTAAATAATTTTTAAGACCGTTGTTGGCGTTCGAAATGAACGAAAATAAATTCAAATTTGTAAAAACGTTAAAAACACTTTTCAATAACAAAATATGATTATTTCTTTTGTACTTAGGGTATCGTGTTAGGAAATGTTTCATTTGAGTTTACTTTTTTTAATGAATCCTTTATGATATTTTAGATTGTGTGTGCGCGTGTGCGTGCGTGTGTAGCTGGCTGTAGTCAAAATCTTTGGAAGGCTAATTGACCTTTTCCCAGTCATCCAATCGAGTTGAAACTTGGCACAGAAATCTGCACCTACAAAATATAGAACACACACACACACACGCACACACACACACACACGCACACACACAATGATCAACGACGTTGCCTATCCGTTACCTATAACAATATAACGTCTTTTTCATTTTAATAAATGAATAATACAGTAAAAACCTCTCTATAGCGGCATTGAATGGAACTTCGGTTTTCTCTGATATAAAAAACTTCCCGTTATAGAGAGAGCTCAACCAAAACGTGTATAGAATATGTTTTTATTTGTAAAACGTGTTACAAACTATTTCTATAGTGTGTTGAGCGCAAATGTTATTGAAATGAAACTATACCACGTTCAGTCTTTACAAAAAACAACACAGAATTTATCAAACAATACTGTACGAATGAAATGCTGCGATTGTGAGAAAAAGGCAATATTCTGTCGAAACCACTTTATCAGTTTCTTCAAAGCCTGTCGTTCGATTTTTTTAAAACTATTTTCTTTATTTTATTTTTATTTTTCAATACCGTGCCATCATAAGAACTAGCCAAATTAAAATATACTTCACACCTTTCCCTAACTCACGCAAAACTTTAAACTTTACATCTGACGATAAAATTTTCCTCTTCTTTCAGACGCCATTACACCGTATTGTGAAAGTATAAACAAAATAATGCACTGCTTGTAAAATGTACTAGTCACAAAACACTCGATTCAACTGACGCACTACGTACTCTCTTTAACACCCGAATATCGCGTTGGAATAATGAGAACTAGGGTAGAAGTGTAGGAAGGGTGAACGTGCTTCGCCGCTATAGAGAGATTCCTGAAATTTTGTTGGCCTCAAAAGAGAAAGTTACAGTATATATTTTTACTATAGAAATGGAAAGCAACGAACACATTTTGTCGTTATAGAGAGATTTTCGTTATAGAGAGATACGCAATAGAGAGGTTTTATTGTACGCGAAAAATGTGAACAAAGGGAAATGCTGCTTGTTCAGCACTTGAACCGGTTAGAATTTAATTTGTTTTTTTTGCAATTTCTACCGAAAATTGTTTACAACATGAATCAAGTGACATTTTATTCAGAAATTTCTTGCTCGACACACACAATCAAATTGCATAAATATAAAGAACTTTTAATAAAAACATTGTGTTTACAGTTCAGTATTTTTTTTTTTATTCACCGCTTTACCATTGGAAATAAAGGAAATCTAGCCTAAGTTAAGTAGAAAAGATAAAAATAACAGGTTACATTTAAAAATAACAGGTTACAGTACGAACAAGTAGGAACAAGTTATGCTGAAGGAATAAATAATTAGTTTCGGGACATGGCATTGCGGCAGATAGTCGCTAAAAGGAACCGGAAGTAATACTTCAATATGCCCCGAGTATTAAAACACTAATCACAATTTGTAAAACAAAAAACGACAAACACAGCATGCATTCTAAACATCCAATCTTTCACGTATCTGATACATATTCTTAACGTTTGTTTGTTGATACAAACATATTTAGTTAATACAAGTGTGAACCATAAAAATGTTTGTTTAAAAAAAAAACGAAAATACATAAATACAGTAAACAAAAGCTTATTTGAATCCAACAAAATATCACTCTAATTGTAGCTGGATCATTGGCTACTGGATGAGGGGTGAACTTTGGCTGTCGCTGAAGTCAAGTGCGTAGTACATATCTGAGTTGTCCAGAGTGGGGTAGGACCGAGCGGCTGCCAAGGGTTGCATGTGTTCCTTGTCCACTTCCAGTCTGCCAAAGAGAAACATTATAAATACACTTATGGCAAGATGCCTATATCTTTATATCCATTATGGGTTATGCTTTAAATGATGGTAGTTGGCTAGAGTTCCCCCTCGTCCTGGTCTGTCCTTATAATCCTACCGACCGGGCTAGGCTGTAGTGAAATTACCTCTAGAGTATGAAACTAATTTATTTTTTGTATTATCATTATTTATTTATTCTTAATTTCTATACTTTATGCCAGTTAGACTAAAGAGAACGAGGAATCAGCGTTAACGTTAAGAGAAAAGCAGCGGGAGCAACTGCGGCTCGAACTAAGACATTAAGTTGCGCAGTTAAGTGACGCAGTAGACTGACCGATGCTTTAGCTACTTCGACCACCGAGCCCCAACAACATTATATATATATATATATATATATATATATATATATATAATTACGATAAATTATTATATATAGTTACGTTGACGTGATTAAAGCGATTTTCAGAAATCTACCCTTTTATATATCTTACCCTTTACTATATCTTACCCTTTTCCTATTTCTGATTTCACCGTCATAATCAGCGTAAAAATCTACATATATTAGCATTTTAAACGTTCTAATTGAATTGAAATTACAAAAATGAAACCTTATTATTGACGTCAAATTACATCTTTTAATTTAATCGGATTTTGAAAATTGAAAATGTTAATGTATGCATTTTTCAACGCTTATTACAAAGGTAAAATAGTAAAACAATGATTTCTAAAAAAAATAATAACCAAAAAGTCATAAATTTTTAAAGATGTGAAATAGCCTACCATTTTCAAACTTTTGAATAATTTGTTCTGGTTGATTTACCAATAAAATCGATTTTAGTGCCAATTTTGAATCAGATCGTACCAAAATTGCCATCTTTAAGAGTTCTAACACACACACACACACACACACACACACACACACACACACACACACACACACACACACACACACACACACACACACACACACACACACACACACACACACACACACACACACACACACACACACACATCTAAAACACCGGTCAAGACATGCATCTGGGAGGTCCAAGACAGGCATCTGGAAGGTCCAAGACAGGCACGTCACCGACTCCTGGCTGGGGTAGTAAGCTCGGTGCTCCTTTACGGAGCGCCGATTTGGAGCCAGGCTATGATAGTCGCAAGCTATGTGCGCAAGGTTAATGCGGTGCACCGCCGTGCGTTGCTGCGTGTCGTGAATGGTTACCGAACAGTTTCCTACGACGTTGCATGCGTAGTGGCGGGCGAACCACCAATGGAGCTGATGGCTGATGAAAGAGCGAGGCTCTACTGGCGCAAGCGAAGTGCTGAGCTGCGGTATAGTCATAAAATGGCAAATACAGAAGACCGAAATCGGACCCTAGAGACATGGCAGCGAATGGACGATGGACATACCAGCTCATAGGTAACATCCAGGCTTACTGCAACAGGGGATGTGGATTTCTATCTCACACAGATTCTCACTGGGCACAGTTGTTCCCGAGCTTACTTGTTCCGTTTCAGGCTGGAAACAGACTCGGCTTGTCCCCTCTGTTTTCCAGCAGTAGAGGAAGATGCGGAGCATGTGTTTTTCCGGTGTCGGAGATTCGACGAGGAAAGGACGAAGCTGCGAACTTATCTGCGAGGCAGCATTGCACCGAAAAGTCTGGTTGCGACAATGATGGCTTCAGAGGCCAACTGGAGAGCCATTGCGGGATTCGCTGCAGTGGTCATGAAGAGGTTGAGGGCTGAGGATCGAGAAAGGAGAGCCAACGCTGTAGAAGAGTAGGCGGTCAGCCAGTCCACCTTCCCACGAAGTAATGCCTGGCGACGGTTCCATGAGGGTGAGTTTACAGAAGAGGAATGCTATTGGTGGTTTTTTTAGTGGGTAACAATATATCTTCACTTGTAGTACGTACCCTACCACAGGTAGTCTATAAAAGATTTTTTCCACCTTTTTTTGGCATCGCAAAAAAAACACCGGTTAGTCTGCTGCACCTCAAGGTTCTCAGTTCGAGCCGCAGTTACTCTCTTTGCTTTACCCTTACCGTTAACGCTGATCCCTCGTCCTCATTAGTCTAACTAAGTATGGACGTTAAGCAAAAAATTAAAAAATAATATCTAACAACTCTTCAAACAGTGATATAGGAGTCAGGATCAGAACTCATTTCAAAGTCCCCGTTCTGGGTCTTACCAAAATGGCTGCTCAATAGTTCATTTTTCCAGTGGGAATTTGCAAATAGTATTGGGTCGCACAATGGTGTGACAACACTGCAATTAGCTACAGTGCAGCCCGGGAGCGGCAGGATTGTAAGGACAGATAGGCAGAGGGTCCACAGGTCATACGGGTGACATAATTCCATACTCAAATCAAGATAATATCTGGACTCGGGGGTATTATAGGACTACTATTGAATAGGTATAGATATACATAGAGTTTACCCAACTGTTCAGGCCGAAACCTATCGGATTTTTTGCAATTTACTTTTGTACCATATTTTTTTTTAATTTGGAAAATGGTATACCGATTTGAGTTATTAGGGTTTTTGTATATATCATAATCTATCTTACATATAAAGTCAAAAGTGTTTGTACAGATTATAAATTTAAAAGACTGTTTGGTCTGCCATGATGGAAGTAATAACTGTTTAATTATCTCATTAAGCCTGCAGATCTATACAGGCGACCGACAGAAGCCCTCTATGTTCTGGCTAAGTTATGTAGTACTATGGTACCGATCGATATACAGGCATATAGATCATTCGATTATATTTTGTTCAGTTTAACATAAATTCGACATTTTTAATATGCACGATACACATTACAATATCGTAGCTAAGCGTTAATATCGTATTACGTTATTTTAAAATAAGGCTAAAATTTAAAAAATCTCATTTTTGGTCGGTTGTTTCCGTACTGGACTTTAGAAGAAATAATTATTTAATATGAATTATCTATTGTACGATAAATTTATTGATAGACAGTATGAAATAATTTTTGAAATTATTGAAGCGACTACTTCTTACGGGGGGTATGGGTGTATGTTTTGCATGGGGGGAAATCAGTTTGCCGTCACGGAACGCCCTAATTTTGAAGTGACTACTTTTTATTTGTTTAATGATTACTGAAATGTATTTGTGAAGTGAAAACTTATATGGTCGCGGTTGACTAAACATGGGTATGAACATATGTTTTAGCGTTACGCTTGAATCCGTGACGCTTCACAGGATATATTGTTCTTGTATATATCTAGACTGGAAGTGACTACTAAACAGCTGATTTCGCAAAATAGCTTCAATATCATTTCAATTGAGGTTATGTTTATTCTTCTTGTTAATTTAAAAAAAATGTGTATTTTCTAAATTTGTGCAATTAAATTATTTAATGCAATTTTTGAATGCTATAATCACAAATATATATTTATTATTATACTTAGACAGTATAATTCTTATGTAAACTGTCAAAAGTAGGGTTATAAACTGATTAATTATTAAAGTCCCTTATATAGCGTAAGGTACTCAAATTCATAGTCTGTGACAGTTTCAGTTAATTTTTTAAGTTGTGTACCTGCACACACGCGATATTTTAATACGAAAGTAATTTTCAAGAAAAGCACACAGTCAGGCATGCCAAAAGAAGTCACTTCTGTTGGCCAGTCCCGCCCTGCCTAAGTTTTTTTTGTTGCAAAAACCATTTGATGCAAAAAAACAAACTATTAACTGTCGGTTCAGGTATGTCAATATACATTCGGCAGTAACTATTTTTTTACCTAAACACTAACTGAATAGATAATTTCTTGGAGATACAGCTTCATTTAAGCCATTTCAAAACGAGTTGCAAAATTTGTAACATTACTGATTTTTTTTTAAACTTTAATCTGTAATATTTCTAATTCTTTCAATTCAAAATAAAGAAAATAACCAGCTTACAAACTCTTTAATCAGCTGTTTGGTTTATAAAACTCTCTGTACAGGTATAGGTGAGTATTTTTTCCCGAATCTCTGAAATAACTAACTGAATACCTGCACTTTGCAACGATTTGAAAATGTAGTGATCACGTGTACATAGGCCTATATCGTTAATGCCAATGAAAAATTATAAGATGTTTAATCGAACAAACAATAATCGAATAGGAATAAAGAGTCTGCCTTTTTTCAAGCAAGCATAAAGTGAACTGTAACCTTCTGTCAGTTACAGCCGCATTGCAGTTGTAACTTCCATATGACAATTGAAATTGCAAAAAAGTACCCAGTATCAAAATGTCATATACGAGGTGTGTTCAGAAAGTAACGAGAATTTTTAAATTTCGCGGGCTTGGAGAGTCCGATTGTCAAACATTTTTTTATTATGTTGGTATACATGCCATTGAAAAATGATAAAACTTTCAGCTGTTTTCATTGTTGACTTTGTCTGTGACAGCCACTAAGGTTAGACGTGTTTTTATGAGCTCGGCGATTTTCGTTTGTTAAAAGAAATGGATCAAAGAATCAAATTTTGCATAAAAAATGGAATAAAGTGTAACAAAGTGTGTGAAATGTTAACAAAGGCCTATGGTGAGTCTGCTATGAGTAAAGCAAGAGTTTACGAGTGGTATAAGCGTTTCCAAGAAAGCCGTGAAGACGTTGACACATCAACAACCGATGAAAACGTGGAAAAATTGAAAGAAATGGTTATGAACAATCGTCGAATCACAATTAGGTCGCTGATGATGTTGGCATATCGATTGGATCATGTCATGACATTGTTTCCAATGTTTTGTGTATGAAACGCGTGGCAGCAAAATTCGTTCTAAAATTGTTGAATTTTATACAAAAAACAACGGCGAATGGAAGTTGCTCAGGAGTCACTAAATAAAGTCAACGACGATGCAGAATTACTGAAACGTATTATAACAAGTGATGAAACATGGGTTTACAGATATGACGTCGAAACTAAGGCTCAATCATCCCAGTGGATGCATTCTGGCTCGCCAAGACCGAAAAAGGCTCGACAAGTGCGGTCGAACGTGAAGGGTATGCTCGCTGTGTTCTTCGATATTAATGGCATCGTGCATCATGAATTCCTGCCACCAGGTGAAACGGTCAATAAGTAGTACTACCTACAAGTTCAACGCCGTTTACGTGAAGTAATCCGAAAAAAACGCCCGGATATATTCATGGCTTTTGCACCACGATAATGCACCAGCTCATACTTCATTGCTTGTTCGTGAATTTTTGACCAAAAACAGTACTGTAACGATGCCTCAGTCTCCATATTCGCCAGACATGGCTCCGTGTGACTTTTTCCTATTTCCAAAAATAAAGAGAACCTTAAAGAGCCGTCGTTTTACAGCCGTAGATGACAATAAAAGCGCATCGCTGAAAGAACTAAAGGCTATCTCAAAGATCGAGTTTGAGAAGTGTTTCGAGGATTGGAAGAAGCGCTGGCACAAGTGCATAATCTTCAATGGGGACTATTTTGAAGGCGACAACATCAATGTAGAAGAATAAATAAATATTTTGTTCAAAAAATTAAAATTCTCGTTACTTTCTGAACACACCTCGTGTATTATTTCTCGAGTCAGCATCCCTTTTTCTCAGCACATACTATCGTGAGAAAGACTTTTTAACCGGTTTCTGACATTGCAAAACGATTTTGCACTAAACTTACTGTTTGTGGAAAATTTTAACATAAAATACACTTTTAAATGTCACAGGCAAAACAGAATCATTGATGCGCTTATGCGTCATTACAAATCGGACAATATTTTGTATATTTTACAAAGCTAACTTATTAATCACGAATAGACAATCCCATTATAAATCACTTTTTTGCATAATGTGCTTATAACAATTTCAATGTTTATCAAAATGTCATTAAACTTATAGGTTATGTGGCTTTACTGAAAGTCCTCAACTGTCAATTTTTATGGTCAACTACACTCAATTAATTCATAATAATGGCTCAGTTGTTTGACACCGGGAAATGTTTTTAGCCTTAAATATTACTGGGTATATTTCCACATTTTCTTAGTAAATTTTAAAATTGAAAATGCCAATACGTAGATTTCAATGCTGGACGGCGAGATCACAGTTTTAAAATGAGGATAAACTAAATTATTTTCCCAAATCAGCTTCCATCACGCAGCGAGACAGCCTCCCTAAATGTAAGCGTGAGTGTAAACTGTTAAAGTCGTAAGTGTAAGTGTGTGTTAGACTCGGGTACCGCGAGGGACGTCTAAATCCTCTCAATAGTTCCAGCTAGTCGGCACCCCCTGCGGGGATATATATGCGTGTGTGCGCGCGTGTGGTTGGGTTTGTGTGTGTGTGTGTGTGTGTGGTGTGTTTATGTGTGTGTGATAGAGAGAGAGAGAGTGTGTGTTTTAGAAGGCCTACGTTTTTAAAATGTTCGTCCGATTCGTTTCAAACGTGGTAGAAAAATCGATTTGTGTAGCTTGGAAAAATTCGTTAACAAGCAAAATTCATTCGACAGTTTCAAAATGGCCGGCCAATTCATATCTTTAAAAATGCATAACGTTTTAGTCTTAAATATTACTGGGTCCATTTCCGTATTTTCTTAGTCGACTTTAAAATTTAAAATGTCAATACGTAGATTTCAATGCTGGATGGGGAGATCACAGTTATAAAATGAGGATAAAATAAATAATTTTCTCAAATCCGCTTCCATCACGCAGCGAGACAGCTGCGTGCACGAATCAGAAATATATTAGCAACAGCTGAAGAATACATCGCATGTAAACATTTTTTCCATGCCAGAGTTGCACTCAGTTATACCTTGCACTTATTCATCCCCGCGGGCGTTCAGTCCGATCCTCCTTTATTTGCACAGTTTTATGCTATGAATTCGTTTTAATTACTTTTATACAATATTTAGATTGCAGATAGAACAGTTTTGTTTTGTAATTATTTGGTGGTGTTAGCGAATGTCCAAAGGGAGCTATAGGAGCACCATCATGGTAAGAGCCAAGCCTAGGACTTACCTAGGATGAAATGAGCGCCGAATCCTGATCTATAGTTCACTTTTGAAAGGTCTTAAGGCAGGCAAAGGATTATATATATTAGTTCTCGAGTCAACATCCCTTTTTCTCAGCATATACTATCCGTACAGGCATAAATGAGGTATCTTTATTAAGATATTTTAACCGGCTTCTGACTTTGCAAAACGATTTTGCGCTAAAACTTACTGTTTGTGGAAAATTTTAACATAAAAGAGACTTTTAACTGTCATAGGCAAAACGGCATCATGGATGCGCATGCGCGGCATTACAAATCAGACAATATTTTGTATATTTTACGAAGCTAACTTATTAATCACGAACAGATAACCCCATTAAAAATGATTCTTTTTTATATAACGTCCTTAGAACAATTTCAATATTTACTTAAAAGTCATTAAACTTATAGGTTAACATATAAGCTAACATATAAGCTAACAGGTTAAACTTATAAGCTAACATATTAGCTTACTGACAGTCCCCTATCCCTGCCAGTCGTACAAGCCGGAACAAGCATTTCGAGTACCAAACACATGTTTTGGACACTATTTTTACACAAATATATTTGTGATTTCTAGTTCCATCGTGCATTTATCTGTTGTTAATACGGACATCATAAAATACGAAGTACAATTAAAATGTCAAAATACAGTTACATCAATTGTATATCAACGCAATATCAAACATGCCTTTACAATTGATTTGATATTAATCACGAATAGACAATCCCATTATAAATCACTTTTTTGCATAACGTGCTTATAACAATTTAAATATTTATTAAAATGTCATTAAACTTATAGGTTATGTGGCCCTATTGACAGTACCCAACTGTCAATTTTTATGGTCAACTACACTCAATTAATTCATAATAATGGCTCAGTTGTTTGACACCGGGAAAACTGTAGTACCACGGATAAACTTAACACCATCAGATCCAAGCATGCCTTTTTAATTGACTAGAAGACCTATTAAAATTGCGTTTGCTATCCCTATAAACAAGTCGCAGGGACAAATATTTCAAAAACCAGGATTGTATTTACCAAATGCCGTCTTTACTCACGGACGGCATTGTATGCCATATGTAGCCTTGTATTGGGCCTTTTCAAGGGTAATTAAACTAAAATCATTTCATTAAATAAAATACAAAAATTACTAGAAGAACAATATATTCTTTCATCAAATATTTTTTACAACGTGGTATTGTAATGCCCGTAAAAATTGCTATTAAAAAACCAATTATCTGTATTGAAATGTATATACTACAATGACTCATAAATTTGTGATTATTATTTCAAACCGATCGCTTTTCGATTTATTTTTTAAACATGTTTTCCCTTCCTTCCAACTACCGCCCTCACCCCAACGACTACTCTTATTCAAAAGGCTGTGTTTACTTAAAACTTGCATTATGCGAAATGTCGCACGGGTATATATTATTTATCGAGTCAACATCCCTTTTTCTCAGCACATACTATTCGTACAGGCATAAATGAGGTATGTTTAGAAAGATATTTTAACCGGCTTCTGACATTGCAAAACCATGACATACCAAAATGGGCTAATGATATAAAACTTAGTTTCGCCTACCTGCTTGGTTTCAAGTCACTGTCGAACGTCTTGGTGCCGCACGGCAACAATGGTGACGCCTTCAGAAAACAATGTTTATACGTTTCGTGAATACGGCAATGGCACGCCGCGACCTGAAAATTAAACATAGATACATATATTAAAAAACAGAGCTGCATTTGTATAATTATACTAAGAAGGATCGGTCTTCAGCAAAACGAAGCGTTGTGTAAGTTTATACAATATGCTAGGGTTTGTCCGTAAAGTAAGATTCCCAAGGCGCTATAGTCGCTGCGAACGTTGTTACGCGGGATCCGGTGACATTGGCTTGCAGCTTGGTTCCTCCGCTCACAATCCCCATTCCACGAGCAGTCTGCGACGTTCAGTCTTGGCTTGGTAGCCTATAATTGCCTCTTCTGTCTCCCGCCAGGTGCGAATTACGCTCTGTGATTCGTTTTTGTATGAAAAAAACACTGCGCTGATGGACATTCATGTCCAACTGTGTGAAGTCTGCGGAGAAAAATGTATGAGCATACAACACGTGCGCAAATGGTGCAGAGAATTCAAAGACGGACGTACAGACATTCATGTTGAACAACGTTCCGGACGGCCATCTGTTTCGGACGAAACTGTTGCGAAAGTGGAAGAAGCAATTCTGAACGATCCAAGGGTGACTGTTCCGGAGCTCTCCAAGATGATCCCTGATGTCAGTAAGACCGGCATTGATAAAATTTTGACAGACAATTTAGGGTATAGCAAGGTTTGTGCAAAATGGGTCCCAAGCAAACCACAAACGGCAACGGATTGATGCAGCCCGCGAATTTCTTCTGGCCTACAAAACCGATGGCAAGAAATTCTTGGACTCCATTGTCACTGGGGACGAGACCTGGGTACACTATACGACACCGGAAACGAAATAACAATCATCCAGAAACATCCAGAGTCGCCGAAGCCGCGGAAGTTCAAACAAAAACCGTCTGCCGGCAAACTCATGGCGAGCGTGTTTTGGGACAGGAAGGGGTTTTGTTGTGCGAATTCATGGATATCGGCACAACAATCAATGCTGATCGTTACTGTGAGACGTTAAGGAACCTTCTCAGCGCGATTCAAAACAAGAGGAGAGGCATGCTCACGAAGGGAGTTTATTTCCTCAAGACAACGCTCGTCCGCACACCGCTCGTGTAACAACCGATTTGGATTGGATACTATCACACATCCGCCCTACAGCCCGGACTTAGCCCCAAGTGGTTACCATCTCTTTCCTAATTTGAATAAACACGTAGGTGGGGCGCATTTCAGTACCGAAGAGGAGCTGAAAGAAGAAGTTTTAAGCTACCTTCGCGGCGCGGCGGGAGAGTTTTTCAACTCAGGCATATAAAATATGGTTCACCGTATGCAAAAATGCATCGATCTTAATGCGATTATATCGAAAATTAGAATAAAGTGTAAGCTTTCCAAAAATGTATTATTCAATGCAAGTAAACATGTTTTTCATTGTGAAAAATTATTGGGAACTTTATTTTACGGACAACCCTCGTATTTACAAGAAGATTATTAATTGCAATCCTCATTTTAGTGTTTATATTCTTTATAGTCAAACAAATGAACATTTCAATATTAATAATATTTTAAATGCAATTAATATTTTTTTTCTTACAAATACAAATACACTCACTCATTACGAAATCTTTAAAACCACAAGTTCTGAAAACACCAAATTCAGTACAAACATTCCTTATTTGTTTGCTTCAAAATATTGCTTGTTTAAATTGCACCTCTAAAGGGAATCTACATTTTATCTTCAGCTGCAAAAGACGTAGACAGTTAAAAGTTTATACACAGTTTTGCTTTTAAGGTGTACAAAGAAAGAATTTTCCACGAGTTCCACCGCGAAGAATGAAAACAGGGTTGATGTTAAATTTTTAAATCGTGTATGTTCATATTTGATGGGAACTATTCTGTTGGGTCCTAAGTGATTTGAATGTATATTACTGGCAGGGGGATGGTTTACTGGTTTATACTTTGGGGGTAAATAGGAGGCAAAATTTTTTTAAAAAGTAGGTTTGGTGGCATATAGTAAAATAAATTAATATAGTAAATAAATATAACATAAGTAGAAATATTATTATAAAAATATTGGTAGTGCAAAATCAGATGTTTAATGAACATTACCTTCTTCCTGCTTCATAATATCGTAAATATATTTCCGTTACATGTATTTATATGTTCATAGAGCAAAGTAAGTACGTTTAGCGATACTTAAAATTACTTTGTTACTTTAATAACTTCGAAACAATGCAAAACAATACAAATTAGACGTACTTATTCAAATATCACAAATTGGCTCATTACGTTTTTCTCCTGAACCTCCCACGCAGGTGGGTGTAGACTAGCTGCACCTATTGAGAGGATTTAGACGTCCCTTACGATACCCGAATCTAACACACACTTACACTTACAACACTACACTTACGACTTTAACACGTTACACTCACACGTACGAGGTGTGTTCAGAAAGTAACGAGAATTTTAATTTTTTGAACAAAATATTTATTTAATATTCTACACTGATGTTGTCGCCTTCAAAATAGTCCCCATTGGAGGTTATGCACTTGTGCCAGCGCTTCTTCCAATCATCGAAACCTTTCTCAAACTCGATCTTTGAGATAGCGTTTAGTTCTTTCAGCGATGCGCTTTTAATGTCATCTATGGCTGTAAAACGACGGCCCTTTAAGGTTCTCTTTATTTTTGGAAATAGGAAAAAGTCACACGGAGCCATGTCTGGCGAATATAGAGGCTGGGGCATAGTTACAGTACTGTTTTAGGGTCAAAAATGCACGAACAAGCAATGAAGTGTGAGCTGGAGCATTATCGTGGTGCAAAAGCCATGAATTGTTTTTCGACATCCGGGCGTTTTTTTCGGATTGCTTTACGCAAACGGCGTTGAACTTGTAGATAGTACTCATTATTGACCGTTTCACTTGGTGGCAGGAATTCATGATGCACTATGATATTAATATCGAAGAACACAATGAGCATAACCTTCACGTTCGACCGCACTTGTCGAGCCTTTTTCATTCTTGGCAAGCCAGAATGCCTCCACTGGGATAATTGAGCCTTAGTTTCGACGTCATATCCGTAAACCAATTTTTCATCACCTGTTATAATACGTTTCAGTAATTTTGCATCGTCGTTGACTTCATTTAGTGACTCCTGAGCAACTTCCATTTGCCGCTGTTTTTGTTCAAAATTCAACAATTTTGGAACGAATATTGCAGCCACGCGTTTCATACACAAAACATTGGAAACAATGTTATGACATGATCCAATCGATATGCCAACATCATCAGCGACCTCTCTAATTGTGATTCGGTGATTATTCATAACCATTTCTTTCACTTTTTCTACGTTTTCATCGGTTGTTGATGTGCTGGGGCGTCCAGGGCGTTCGTCATATTCAACATCTTCACGGCCTTCTTGGAAACGCTTATACCACTCGTAAACTCTTGATTTACTCATAACGGACTCACCATAGGCCTTTGTTAACATTTCACACACTTTGTTATACTTTATTCCATTTTTTACTCAAAATTTGATACAAATTCATTGATCCATTTTTTTAACAAACGAAAATCGCCGAGCTCATAAAAACACGTCTAACCTTAGTGGCTGTCACAGACAAAGTCAACAATGAAAACAGCTGAAAGTTTTATCATACTTCAAGGGCATGTATACCAACATAAATCAGACTCTCCAAGCCCGTGAAATTTAAAAATTCTCGTTTCTTTCTGAACACACCTCTTACATTTAGGGAGGCAATAGTAGCCTCAATGTGCTTTTCGCCTTAAAAATAACACAACTCTTCTGAACTTATAAGATTGCAATTTAATGTAACACAGAGCTTTGTCTAAGTGGTTTTTTGAGCGAGCTAAGTTAAATTTCAAAATATTAGCTCTGCAAGATGGTGAAAAAAGTCATTTACTAATTCATAAAACATATTACAAATATTACAAATAAACAAGTTTATTTAACAAATATTTAGGAGACTGAAATTTCGTGCAGTTATTATTTTTTGATCGGTTGTTCTAAACGTTCCATTAAGTAGTGCATCCATTGAATTGAAATTACTAAGCATGTTATGTTAAATTAAAATAGTGTTTTTGCTGTAAAGAAATTAGCAATATGAATGATAAATATTTTCCCCAAACGTTCACTGAAATATGAAATATTGTTTCAAAACTACACTTCTAAACGTTTTTTAAAATATAATTAATGTTTTAGTTATATTTTCTATGAAAATTGTTAATAACTTGTTCAGTCGAATACAGTACAGTAGACGTATTTTAGCTGCTCAGGTCAAAGTTGTACTATTCACGCAGAAAATATCGTTATATGTAATTATAATCATAAAACGGCTTTAGAAATGCAAAGCTGCAGGCGAATAAAAAAGCAAATTCTGTTATTACCAGCCTGTTTGTTACACTAAAAGCAATTCCATACAATAGCGATAAAATTCCATGTTTTTGAAAGTGCATGGATTTCTTCCGCACGTTGTTGCCCTGTGACGTCACCCCCTCGCGAAAGGTCACGCACTTGTTAAACTGTGTCAACGTGTCAATTGTACCTAGTTAGGTACAATATTACGTCTACAGTTTACACAGTAATTCCTAGTAGCATAATTTGTATCTTTATAGGGATGCGACTATTGAATAGGGAATAACATATGAAATTACACCGGACTTTAAAATTCTGATTTAAAATATTTTTAAACAATTTATATTATATAAGTTATAGTTGCCCGTTTTATTTCAAACTAAAACTGTTTTCTCCTATTCAGCTTTTTGACAGAAAACTATGCTAATTTCAACTCACTAAATCTATATGTTAGATTTTGTAAGTATACATTGCATAATAACTTTAATATAAAGTACAAGTAGTTAGATTAAGAAGGCAATGTTTTACCGTTATAACAACAATGAGCAACGAAGTGTACATTGTATAATAACTTTAACATAAAAGTATAGGTAGCCAGATTAAGAAGGCAATGTTTTACCGTTATAACAACAATGAGCAACGAAGTGTATATTGTATAATAACTTTAACATAAAAGTATAGGTAGTTAGATTAAGAAGGCAATGTTTTACCGTTATAACAACAATGAGCAACGAAGTGTACATTGTATAATAACTTTAACATAAAAGTATAGGTAGCTAGATTAAGAAGGCAATGTTTTAACGTTATAACAACAATGAGCAGTGAAGAATACATTGTATAATAACTTTAACATAAAAGTATAGGTAGTTATATTAAGAAGGCAATGTTTTACCGTTATAACAACAATGAGCAACGAAGTGTACATTGTATAATAACTTTAACATAAAAGTTTAGGTAGCTAGATTAAGAAGGCAATGTTTTACCGTTATAACAACAATGAGCAACGAAGTGTACATTGCATAATAACTTTAACATAAAAGTTTAGGTAGTTAGATAAAGAAGGCAATGTTTTAACGTTATAACTACAACGAGCAGCGAAGTATACATTGTATAATTACTTTAACATAAAAGTTTAGGTAGTTAGATTAAGAAGGCAATGTTTTACCGTTATAACTACAACGAGCAGCGAAGTATACATTGTATAATTACTTTAACATAAAAGTTTAGGTAGTTAGATTAAGAAGGCAATGTTTTACCGTCATAACTACAACGAGCAGCGAAGTATACATTGTATAATTACTTTAACATAAAAGTTTAGGTAGTTAGATTAATGTTTTACCGAACAACACATTGTATTTACTTTAACATAAAAGTAGGTATAATTAAGAAGGCAATGTTTTACGTTATAACTACAACGAGCAGCGAAGTATACATTGTATAATTACTTTAACATAAAAGTTTAGGTAGTTAGATTAAGAAGGCAATGTTTTACCGTTATAACTACAACGAGCAGCGAAGTATACATTGTATAATTACTTTAACATAAAAGTTTAGGTAGTTAGATTAAGAAGGCAATGTTTTACCGTTATAACTACAACGAGCAGCGAAGTATACATTGTATAATTACTTTAACATAAAAGTTTAGGTAGTTAGATTAAGAAGGCAATGTTTTACCGTTATAACTACAACGAGCAGCGAAGTATACATTGTATAATTACTTTAACATAAAAGTTTAGGTAGTTAGATTAAGAAGGCAATGTTTTACCGTTATAACTACAACGAGCAGCGAAGTATACATTGTATAATTACTTTAACATAAAAGTTTAGGTAGTTAGATTAAGAAGGCAATGTTTTACCGTTATAACTACAACGAGCAGCGAAGTATACATTGTATAATAACTTTAACATAAAAGTTTAGGTAGTTAGATTAAGAAGGCAATGTTTTACCGTTATAACTACAACGAGCAGCTACATTGTATAATTACTTTAACATA
Source organism: Callitettix versicolor (assembly GCA_022606455.1). Lineage (NCBI taxonomy): Eukaryota > Metazoa > Arthropoda > Insecta > Hemiptera > Cercopidae > Callitettix > Callitettix versicolor. The sequence continues at coordinate 74,521,029 of CM040184.1, read as the reverse complement.
ACATAAAAGTTTTTACCGTTATAACTACAACGAGCAGCGAAGTATACATTGTATATTAACTTTAACATAAAAGTTTAGGTAGTTAGATTAAGAAGGCAATGTTTTACCGTTATAACTACAACGAGCAGCGAAGTATACATTGTATAATAACTTTAACATAAAAGTTTAGGTAGCTAGATTAAGAAGGCAATGTTTTACCGTTATAACAACAATGAGCAACGAAGTATAATAACTTGTATAATAACATTGTATAATAACTTTAAAATAAAAGTATAGGTAGCTATATTAAGAAGGCAATATTTTACCGTTATAACAACAATGAGCAACGAAGTGTACATTGTATAATAACTTTAACATAAAAGTATAGGTAGCTAGATTAAGAAGGCAATGATTTACCATTACAGCAACAATGAACAATGATACATTGTATACTAACTTTAACATAAAAGTATAAATAACTAGATTAAGAAGGCAATGATTTACCGTTATAACAACAATGAGCAGTGCACATGCCAGGGTACCCGCTGCCACATAAATATTGTGCAAGTGGTCAAGATGAATGGAAATTGGCATCTGCAAGTCTAATGGCCTTGGGTTGTTACCGGACATCTCCATGGAGCTCGCCGAACTAGGGATCACTTCGATCATCACTTCCTCTGTAATAAAAACATTGCAAAAACGTTCTCACATAATTTATATTATTTAAAAGTACACATTTTTATTTTACTGAAATATACCTCTATGTATGCAAATGTTTTCGTTCTTTCTTATAGGAAATGCAAAATTAAATCAAACGAGAATTCAGTAACGTACTGAATCTTCAAATTGCGTGAGTTTTTCTCCAACAAATCCGCGCAGAACGTTGGGGTGAATTTTAAATTAAAATATGAATATAAATATTCTGTTAGAATTGTTGTAGACGATCAATATAGGTTTTTTACATCTTTATGGTAATGCTCCATACTGTAGCGTTAGGCGATTTTATATTTCGTACACAGTAGCAGGAGTGTATAGAGTGCACACACAGAAAGTAGAATTGAGCAGCCATGGTGGTCATTTATGTAAAAACGCCAAATCGGTGAATAGAGAACAAAATTTAAAAAACTACATTTTTTTAAAAGACAGTAAGCACACTGAGGCTATTATTGCCTTCCTAAATGTAAGTGTGAGTATAAAGTCTTGAAGTTGTAAATGTTGTGTTGTAAGTGTAAGTGTGTGGTAGAATCGGGTACCGCGAGTGACGTCTAAATCCTCTCAATAGGTGCAGATAGTCTGCACCCCCTGCGGGGTTGCACGAACTACAATAGAAAAAGCAAAACTATAAAATAAACAAAACCTTCATAAACAAAGAGAAGGTTTCTCAAAGAGCAGAAAATAAACAATTAACTATTTATCTAACAAAGCGTTCCTTGGTTCCGTTTTTCTTATCAATTTATCGCATTATTTCCAAAAAGTATAAGTAACCATTAACGATTTTATCTCAGTCAGAATTACGTTATTGCTTTTTTTAAAATACTTTGTTGTATTTATACATTACAGTAAGAATGAAAGGCGTATTTAGTTTTTTTTTCAATAATAAAACGTAATAGTAATAGCAATAGTAAAGTGTAATAGTAATAGCAATAGTAAAGTGTAATAGTAATAGAAATAGTAAAATGTAATAGTAATAGCAATAGTAAAGTGTAATAGTAATAGCAATGGTAAAGTGTAATAGTAATAGCAATGGTAAAGTGTAATAGTAATAGAAATAGTAAAATGTAATAGTAATAGCAATAGTAAAGTGTAATAGTAATAGCAATAGTAAAGTGTAATAGTAATAGCAATGGTAAAGTGTAATAGTAATAGAAATAGTAAAATGTAATAGTAATAGCAATAGTAAAGTGTAATAGTAATAGCAATGGTAAAGTGTAATAGTAATAGCAATAGTAAAGTGTAATAGTAATAGCAATGGTAAAGTGTAATAGTAATAGAAATAGTAAAGTGTAATAGTAATAGCAATAGTAAAGTGTAATAGTAATAGCAATAGTAAAGCGTAATAGTAATAGTAATAGCAATAGTAAAGTGTAATAGTAATAGAAATAGTAAGGTGTAATAGTAATAGCAATAGTAAAGTATAATAGTAATAGCAATAGTAAAGTGTAATAGTAATAGCAATAGTAAAGTGTAATAGTAATAGCAATAGTAAAGCATAATAGTAATAGTAATACCAATAGTAAAGTGTAATAGTAATAGCAATAGTAAAGCATAATAGTAATAGTAATAGCAATAGTAAAGTGTAATAGTAATAGAAATAGTAAGGTGTAATAGTAATAGCAATAGTAAAGTGTAATAGTTATAGCAATAGTAAAGTGTAATAGTTATAGAAATAGTACAGTGTAATAGTAATAGCAAAAGTAAAGTGTAATAGTAATAGCAATAGTAAAGTGTAATAGTAATAGCAATAGTAAAGTGTAATAGTAATAGCAATAGTAAAGTGTAATAGTAATAGCAATAGTAAAGTGTAGTAGTAATAGCAATAGTAAAGTGTAATAGTAATAGCAATAGTAAAGTGTAATAGTTATAGCAATAGTAAAGTGTAATAGTAATAGCAATAGTAAAGTGTAATAGTATAGCAAAAGTAAAGTGTAATAGTAATAGCAATAGTAAAGTGTAATAGTTATAGCAATAGTAAAGTGTAATAGTAATAGCAATAGTAAAGTGTAATAGTAATAGCAATAGTAAAGTGTAATAGTTATAGCAATAGTAAAGTGTAATAGTAATAGCAATAGTAAAGTGTAATAGTAATAGCAATAGTAAAGTGTAATAGTAATAGCAATAGTAAAGTGTAATAGTTATAGCAATAGTAAAGTGTAATAGTAATAGCAATAGTAAAGTGTAATAGTTATAGCAATAGTAAAGTGTAATAGTTATAGCAATAGTAAAGTGTAATAGTTATAGCAATAGTAAAGTGTAATAGTTATAGCAATAGTAAAGTGTAATAGTTATAGCAATAGTAAAGTGTAATAGTTATAGCAATAGTAAAGTGTAATAGTTATAGCAATAGTAAAGTGTAATAGTTATAGCAATAGTAAAGTGTAATAGTTATAGCAATAGTAAAGTGTAATAGTAATAGCAATAGTAAAGTGTAATAGTTATAGCAATAGTAAAGTGTAATAGTAATAGCAATAGTAAAGTGTAATAGTAATAGCAATAGTAAAGTGTAATAGTAATAGCAATAGTAAAGTGTAATAGTTATAGCAATAGTAAAGTGTAATAGTTATAGCAATAGTAAAGTGTAATAGTAATAGCAATAGTAAAGTGTAATAGTTATAGCAATAGTAAAGTGTAATAGTAATAGCAATAGTAAAGTGTAATAGTTATAGCAATAGTAAAGTGTAATAGTAATAGCAATAGTAAAGTGTAATAGTAATAGCAATAGTAAAGTGTAATAGTTATAGCAATAGTAAAGTGTAATAGTAATAGCAATAGTAAAGTGTAATAGTAATAGCAATAGTAAAGTGTAATAGTAATAGCAATAGTAAAGTGTAATAGTTATAGCAATAGTAAAGTGTAATAGTAATAGCAATAGTAAAGTGTAATAGTTATAGCAATAGTAAAGTGTAATAGTTATAGCAATAGTAAAGTGTAATAGTTATAGCAATAGTAAAGTAATAGTGTAATAGTTATAGCAATAGTAAAGTGTAAGTGTAATAGTTATAGCAATAGTAAAGTGTAATAGTTATAGCAATAGTAAAGTGTAATAGTTATAGCAATAGTAAAGTGTAATAGTTATAGCAATAGTAAAGTGTAATAGTTATAGCAATAGTAAAGTGTAATAGTTATAGCAATAGTAAAGTGTAATAGTTATAGCAATAGTAAAGTGTAATAGTTATAGCAATAGTAAAGTGTAATAGTTATAGCAATAGTAAAGTGTAATAGTTATAGCAATAGTAAAGTGTAATAGTTATAGTAATAGTAAAGTGTAATAGTAATAGCAATAGTAAAGTGTAATAGTTATAGCAATAGTAAAGTAGTAATAGTAATAGTTAGCAATAGTAAAGTGTAATAGTTATAGCAATAGTAAAGTGTAATAGTTATAGCAATTGTAAAGTGTAATAGTTATAGCAATAGTAAAGTGTAATAGTAATAGCAAAAGTAAAGTGTAATAGTAATAGCAATAGTAAAGTGTAATAGTTATAGCAATAGTAAAGTGTAATAGTTATAGCAATAGTAAAGTGTAATAGTAATAGCAAAAGTAAAGTGTAATAGTAATAGCAATAGTAAAGTGTAATAGTTATAGCAAAAGTAAAGTGTAATAGTTATAGCAATAGTAAAGTGTAATAGTTATAGCAATAGTAAAGTGTAATAGTTATAGCAATAGTAAAGTGTAATAGTAATAGCAATAGTAAAGTGTAATAGTAATAGCAAAAGTAAAGTGTAATAGTAATAGCAATAGTAAAGTGTAATAGTTATAGCAATAGTAAAGTGTAATAGTAATAGCAATAGTAAAGTGTAATAGTAATAGCAATAGTAAAGTGTAATAGTAATAGCAATAGTAAAGTGTAATAGTAATAGCAATAGTAAAGTGTAATAGTAATAGCAATAGTAAAGTGTAATAGTAATAGCAATAGTAAAATAGTAAGTAGTAATAGTAATAGCAATAGTAAAGTGTAATAGTAATAGTAATAGTAAAGCAATAGTAAAGTGTAATAGTAATAGCAAATAAGTGTAAAGTAATAGTAAATAAATGTAATAGTAATAGTAATAGTAAAGTGTAATAGTAATAGTAATATAATAAAGTGTAATAGTAATAGCTATAGTAAAGTGTAATAGTAATAGCAATAGTAAAGTGTAATAATAATAGCAATAATAAAGTGTAATAGCAATAGTAAGGTGTAATAGTAATAGCAAAAGTAAAGTGTAATAGTAATAGCAATAGTAAAGTGTAATAGTAATAGCAATACTTAAGTGTAATAGTAATAGCAATAGTAAAGTGTAATAGTAATAGCAATAGTAAAGTGTAATAGTTATAGCAATAGTAAAGTGTAATAGTTATAGCAATTGTAAAGTGTAATAGTTATAGCAATAGTAAAGTGTAATAGTAATAGCAATAGTAAAGTGTAATAGTAATAGCAATAGGAAAGCGTAATAAAATTGAAGCAAAAATCGAACTACAAATCTCGTTTGAAAAGACGGAAATGATGCCGACCTTCCGAATCGAAACACCAGCCATTCAACTGAGCAATGGTAAAAAATTAGAATTGTGCCCAAGTTCAAGTATCTTGGGGAAATTATAGCCTGGAATACAGACGAGAAACCATCGATAGACAGCAGAACATACAATGAAACAAGCGCAAAGACTCACCTGGCCAACCTACAAAAAGAAATCGCTCTCAATGAATGCCACATTCCGATATTATAATTCCGTTGTTAAACCTGAGCAACTTATTCTAGTGAAACATTCTTCAAGTTGAAGATTAAATCAACAACTGATAAACTGCAGAATGTTTTGTTTTTTGTTTTATTTTTTGATGTCCGGGAATCGAACCCGGGTCCTCGGGGTGAAAGCCAAGTAGGCTATCATCTAGGTCACCGAGGCAGCTAACATTTGTAAACTGCAGAAAGCAGATAGAAGGATCATCAGAACTATCATTAACAAGAAACACCAAGTGAATGGCCAACGGAGATTACTACCGAATGAACTGGTATATCGAGAAAGTGAGTCAATAATAGACACGATGCGGAAAAGGAGAATTGCTTTTTTCTGCCATATATCACGCCTTCCAGAAACCCGACTGGTGAAACAGCTATTTAGCTATTTCTGGAAGATTAAAACGCAGAATAATTGGTTCAAAGAGATCCAGAGTGATTTAGAAGAGTTAAATTTGACGGTGCCTCAAATTGAAGGTAGAGCAGAGAAGAGGATTCTAAGGAATAAATATCTGCGATTCAAGCTAACAACATTTGAACGAAAGACCTACACCATAACTGATGAACAAAGGGCAGCCAGGTCGGGCAGGATGAAGAAATTTTGGGGAACGGAAGAAGAGGCTGAAACGCTAGTCTCTCAATAGCGATGTTGGACTTAGAAGTGTTTGGACTGATTGAAGTGCTCCAATGAGGGCGTAAACTAACGAATGAAGTAAAGTGTAATAATTTTCACAAAATAGTCACGCTATTGTAGACTACATTATTGGTTTTTTATATACTTCGTTGTATTTGCACGTTATTGTATTAATTACGTGTGTTTAGTTTTTCTCATTATTAAAGAGGAATTCTCAAGAATTAGGTTCACAATAGGTTAAAACTTCTAATTATTTTTCAGTTCGTATTAATAGTTCACACTTTCCACATATAAGAGGTGTGTTCAGAAAGTAACGGGAATTTTTTAATTTCGCGGGCTTGGATAATTTGATTGTTAAACATTTTTTTTATTATATTGGTATACATGCCCTTGAAGTATGATAAAACTTTCAACTGTTTTCATTGTTGACTTTGTCTGTGACAGCCACTAAGATTAGGGATGTTTTTATGAGCTCGGCGATTTTCGTTTGTTAAAAGAAACGGATCAAATAATTTGTATCAAATTTTAATTAAAAAAATGGAATAAAATGTAACAAAGTGTGTGAAATGTTAACAAAGGCCTATAATGAGTCTGCTATGAGTAAATCAAGAGTTTACGAGTGGTATAAGCGTTTCCAAGAAGGCCGTGAAGACGTTGAAGATGACACCCTGGACGCCCCAGCACATCAACAACCGATGAAAATGTGGAAAAATTTAAAGAAATGGTTATGAACAATCGTCGAATCACAATTAGGTCGCTGATGATGTTGGCATATCGATTGGATCATGTCATGACATTGTTTCCAAAGTTTTGTGTGTGAAACGCGTGGCAGCAAGATTCGTTCCAAAATTGTTGAATTTTGAACAAAAACAGCGGCGAATGGAAGTTGCTCAGAAGTCACTAAATGAAGTCAACGACGATGCAGAATTACTGAAACGTATTATAACAGGTGACGAAACATAGGTTTATGGATAAGACGTTGAAACTAAGGCTCAATCATCCCAGTGGAGGCATTCTGGCTCGCCAAGACCGAAAAAGGCTCGACAAGTGCGGTCGAACGTTAAGGTTATGCTCACTGTGTTCTTCGATATTAATGGCATAGTGCATCATGAATTCCTGCCACCAAGTGAAACGGTCAATAAGGAGTACTACCTACAAGTTCAACGCCGTTTGCGTGAAGCAATCCGCAAAAAGCGCCCGGATCTGTGGATAACAATTCATGGCTTTTGCACCACGATAATGCACCAGTTCACTTCATTGCTTGTTTGTGAATTTTTGGCCAAAAACAGTACTGTAACGATGCCCCAGCCTTCATATTCGTCAGACATGAAAAAGTCTCCGTGTGACTTTTTCCTATTTCCAAAAATAAAGAGAACCTTAAAGAGCCGTCGTTTTACAGCCGTAGATGACATTAAAAGTGCATCGCTGAAAGAACTAAAGGCTATCTCAAAGATCGAGTTTGAAAAGTGTTTCGAGGATTGGAAGAAGCGCTGGCACAAGTGCTTCATCTCCAATGGGGACTATTTTGAAGGCGACAACATCAACATCAATGTAGAAGAATAAATAAATATTTTGTTCAAAAAATTAAAATTCTCGTTACTTTCTGAACACACCTCGTATTTTTGTAAACTTGTAGTGGATGACACTTGATGTTAATACAGTTTTTTGTCAAATAATAATATCGCATATTTGTACAGACTATACGATAGGATTTCCTTAGGTAATTCCTACTGTTATTCATCCACTCAAGTTCAAATTTTTTTAAAAACTTTTAGTGGATGACACTTGATGTTAATACAGTTTTTTGTCAAATAATATAATACATTTGTGCAGACTATACAATAGGATTTGATTTATATAGCATTTATGTTCTATCCTAAGTTGGTTTTAGGAATCGCAGCACGCAGCTGCCTAGCTGACGTGATGGAAGCGCATGACCTAATTAGGAATTTACTTAATTTTTTTTTATATTACTTGTTAAGTGTTTAATTAATAATGATTATTGTTACAGTTTACAAACAACAATGAACAGTGATACATTGTATACTACCTTTAACATAGAAGTGTATGTAACTATACCCACTTACTATACCCAAAAGCATAAACTTTTTTAATATACCCAATTTGTTTTACCTGCACATTTTTAAAGTATTAAATAAATCGTGTATTTAGTTTTTTCACATTGTTAAAATGTAATTTTTACGAGTTTTAGGTTAAACGTCTTAAACTCATTTTTTTTTCTTAGTAAAACATTGCAGTTGTCAACCAATATTATAAATAATAATAACAATTTAAATTAATATTATTAATTAATGGAAGTGTTTTATTGAAACAAAAAACAAAAAAAATAGATATTCGATATTACGAGTATCGATATTTTTCCGATATTGTACCGATACCAAATATCGTATCAAATGCAATATCCTAACATCCCTACCATTGTTGTTCCATCCAAGCGCGCCAGCTCGCTGAGCCATATTGTCTTGTTCAGCCTACACATACATGTTTAGTTCAGTTCAAGCAGGCCTGAATCATGTACATATCGATTGAACTCAACAATCGATTGAATCGATCAGCTTACAATCGGAACAGGTGTTGTCAATCCCTTCAGTTAGGTTTCATCGCTCTTATTTACTTTAAAAATGTATATTTTTCAACTAATTATAAGTCACAGCTGTTTTTTGCATTGACTATGTATGAATATACTTTATAGTTGTTTCTTAAATATTGTAAATCAATTAAAAATAGTATAATGGCGTTTAAAATAATTTAAATATCTGTTATTCACATCTACCATTATATAATAACGTATAAAACGTTACTGTTACACAGTTAACACTTGTCATAAAACTAAATACTAAATAATGTTGGACTGGGTAAGTAGTATAATGGCGTTTAAAATAATTTAAATATTTGTTATTCACATCTACCAATATATAATAAACGTATAAAACGTCACTGTTACATAGTTAACACGACACAAAACTAAATAATTAAGTTAGGCTGGGTAAGTAATATAATGGCGCGAACATATATACATATATTCAAGTTTTTACTTCAAAAATACATTTTAAAACAAAAATATATATAAGAGCGTGATGCGTGACGGCAAACTGAATTTTTTTCCCGTGCAAAACATACATCCATATCCCGCCATAAGAAGTATTCACTTCAATAAGAGCGTGATGCATGATGCGTGATGCGACGGCAAACTGAATTTTTTTCCGTGCAAAACATACATCCATATCCCGCCATAAGAAGTATTCACTTCAATAAGAGCGTGATGCATGATGCGTGATGCGACGGCAAACTGAATTTTTTTCCGTGCAAAACATACATCCATATCCCGCCATAAGAAGTATTCACTTCAATAAGAGCGTGATGCATGATGCGTGATGCGACGGCAAACTGAATTTTTTCCGTGCAAAACATACATCCATATCCCGCCATAAGAAGTATTCACTTCAATAAGAGCGTGATGCATGATGCGTGATGCGACGGCAAACTGAATTTTTTCCGTGCAAAACATACATCCATATCCCGCCATAAGAAGTATTCACTTCAATAAGAGCGTGATGCATGATGCGTGATGCGACGGCAAACTGAATTTTTTTCCGTGCAAAACATGCATCCATATCCCGCCATAAGAAGTATTCATTTCAATAAGAGCGTGATGTGTGACGGCAAACTGAATTTTTTTCTCGTGCAAAACATACATCCATATCCCGCCATAAGAAGTATTCACTTCAATAAGAGCGTGAAGCATGATGCGTGATGCGACGGCAAACTGAATTTTTTTCCGTGCAAAACATACATCCATATCCCGCCATAAAAGTATTCACTTCAATAAGAGCGTGATGCATGATGCGTGATGCGACGGCAAACTGAATTTTTTCCGTGCAAAACATACATCCATATCCCGCCATAAGAAGTATTCACTTCAATAAGAGCGTGAAGCATGATGCGTGATGCGACGGCAAACTGAATTTTTTGCAAAACTTCCATATCCCGCCATAAGAGCGTGATGCATGATGCGTGATGCGACGGCAAAACAACAAACTGAAAGTTTTTTCAATCGTGCAAAACATACATCCATATCCCGCCATAAGAAGTATTCACTTCAATAAGAGCGTGATGCATGATGCGTGATGCGACGGCAAACTGAATTTTTTCCGTGCAAAACATACATCCATATCCCGCCATATAAGTATTCATTTCAATAAGAGCGTGCATGATGCGTGTGATTTAAAACTGAATTTTTTTCCGTGCAAAACATACATCCATATCCTATTATTATTATTATTATACATTACCTTTATTATTCTATTATATTATTGTTTATTATTTTATTATTATTATTATTATTATTATTATTATTACATTCATTTGAACATAATAATTATTTATATTATCAGTATTCAACCCCTAAAAAGGTAAAAAATGGAGTACAACTAATTTTATTGGAAAAATATGTTTTTCGTCTGACCCTCTTAAAACGTAACATAGTCACTCTTAAATATAAGTAATAAAATATATTTTTCACCATTTCCAAAAACTCATCTCCTAAAGAGATTGAAAGAAGGTAGAAAATGTAAAAAATTGTTTTTCCATATGCAAAACAATTTTGCACTGAAAAAATATTTGTTTTGGATCGTATATTCTAGAAATATGGTATGAAACACAAATTAATAATGAAACACATATTTCAACATTTTTCTGAATTCCCTAAAAGAATTAAAATGTAAAAAAGATGTATAATTGGAGAAAAAAGTGTGTTTGTATTGGAGAAAAATATTTTTTATCGGATTTTCTTAAAAGTAAACAAAATATTCTAAAACACAAATTATGATACACGTAATTCAGCATTCACCCCACGAATTCATTCCCTAAAATGACAAAAATATGAGAGGTTTGTAATGGAGAAAAATGTTTTTTATCAGATTTTCTTAAAAGTAAACAAAATATTCTAAAACACAAATTATGATACACGTAATTCAGCATTCACCCACGAATTCATTCCCTAAAATGACAAAAATATGAGAGGTTTTTATTGGAGAAAAATGTTTTTTATCAGATTTTCTTAAAAGTAAACAAAATATTCTAAAACACAAATTATGATACACGTAATTCAGAATTCACCCCACGAATTCATTCCCTAAAATGACAAAAATATGAGAGGTTTGTATTGGACAAAAATGTTTTTTATCGGATTTTCTTAAAAGTAAACAAAATATTCTAAAACACAAATTATGATACACGTAATTCAGCATCCTCCCACGAATTCATTCCCTAAAATGACAAAAATATGAGAGGTTTGTATTGGAGAAAAATGTTTTTTATCGGATTTTCTTAAAAGTAAACAAAATATTCCAAAACACAAATTATGATACACGTAATTCATCATCCTCCCACGAATTCATTCCCTAAAATGACAAAAATATGAGAGGTTTTTAGTGGAGAAAAATGTTTTTTATCAGATTTTCTGAAATTCGAATGGAACACGTTTGAAGACAATAAAACAACATATTCAGGTTATAATATTTTTTTCATATTCACTATATCAACAGTTTAGATGATCACGCTTTTATTGATATATTTTTTTGTTTCTAAATTATTACATTACTGAAACAGATTGTTTCGTGGGCGAAGCCGCGACGGGTAATGCTACTTATTTATATTATTTATTTACGTAAAACTTAATTTTTTTCAGTCAAGCAGATATTCTCTCGGATCATGCTGAAGTAATGCATGCAATAAGATTTTCTTAGATATTTATTTATTTTGAAAAAAAAAATTGTATAATATGTGTAAATCTACAGTTTGATTTCTGTTTTGTATTTTGTTCGTAATAATAAGGCACTGTTTTATTGTTATTAATAATTGACACTTACAATCGACTAAAGAACTAAATAGTGACGTCTAGTGAAGGGACAGGAAAGCATTGTGCTAAAAACCTAGTAGCAATCAAGAACCAATGCTCTGACAACCGTCACACATTTCGATTGTTCAACCCAAATAGGATTCGAAGTTGACTCGATTGTTATGTTACACGTTGATCGATTGTAAAAACATCTCGCGATCGCTCATTACTATAAAAATTTGTTTAACGTTGTCGGTGAATCCTTTACAACACACTTTGTTGCCGTCCATAAATACGGAAATATGCACGAGGTGTGTTCAGAAAGTAACGAGAATTTTTAAATTTCGCGGGCTTGGAGGGTCCGATTGTAAAATATTTTTTTTATTATGTTGGTATACAAAACTTGAAGTATGACAAAACTTTCAGCTGTTTTCATTGTTGACTTTGTCTGTGACAGCCACTAAGATTAGACGTGTTTTTATGAGCTCGGCGATTTTCGTTTGTTAAAAGAAATGGATCAAAGAATTTGTATCAAAGTTTGCGTAAAAAATGGAATAAAGTGTAACAAAGTGTGTGAAATGTTAACAAAGGCCTATTGTGAGTCTGCTATGAGTAAAGCAAGAGTTTACGAGTGGTATAAGCGTTTCCTAGAAGGCCGTGAAGACGTTGAAGATGACGAACGCCCTGGACGCCCAGCACATCAACAACCGATAAAAACGTGGAAAAAGTGAAAGAAATGGTTATGAATAATCACCGAATCACAATTAGAGAGGTCGCTGATGATGTTGGCATATCGATTGGATCATGTCATGACATTGTTTCCAATGTTTTGTGTATGAAACGCGTAGCAGCAAAATTCGTTCCAAAATTGTTGAATTTTGAACAAAAACAGCGGCGAATAGAAGTTGCTCAGGAGTCACTAAATGAAGTCAACGACGATGCAGAATTACTGAAACGTATTATAACAGGTGACGAAACATGGGTTTACGGATATGACGTCGAAACTAAGGCTCAATCATCCCAGTGGAGGCATTCTGGCTCGCCAAGACGTTCAAGTGCGGTCGAACGTGAAGGTTATGCTCACTGTGTTCTTCGATATTAATGGCATAGTGCATCATGAATTCCTGCCACCAGGTGAAACGGTCAATAAGGAGTACTATCTACAAGTTCAACTCCGTTTGCGTGAAGCAATCCGAAAAAACGCCCGGATCTGTGGAAAAACAATTCATGGCTTTTGCACCACGATAATGCACCAGCTCACACTTCATTGCTTGTTCGTGAATTTTTGGCCAAAAACAGTACTGTAACAATGACCCAGCCTCCATATTCTCCAGACATGGCTCCTTGTGACTTTTTCCTATTTCCAAAAATAAAGAGAACCTTAAAGGGCCGTCGTTTTACAGCCGTAGATGACATTAAAAGCGCATCGCTGAAGAACTAAAGACTATCTCAAAGATCGAGTTTGAGAAGTGTTTTGAGGATTGGAAGAAGCGCTGACACAAGTGTGTAATCTCCAATGGGGACTGTTTTGAAGGCGACGACATTAATGTAGAAGAATAAATAAATATCTTGTTCAAAAAATTAAAATTCTCGTTACTTTCTGAACACACCTCGTATTACAATTCTGTACTTCAGTTTAATTTGAAATACTATTCGAAAAATACTTTAAAATCTCTGCACCTGCGAAGAAAGTAAAACGTTAATTATAAATTGAGTTTAATTTATGGGTTTATTTAAACTTACTTTTGAAGCGAAGGTTTTAACGCTTTTGGAGAGAGGAGTGAATAGAAAAATGTCTGCCGAACGGAAGAATGTAACGGCAATATGGAACGAACGAACAAACTAATTTCATCTCTATAGTTTTGTCTTTTCTCCTTCCATTACATGAAAACGTTGTGTTGCTTTGGTTTCGGTATATTTCCTTAGTTGAAGAACACGTGCACGTTGTAACCATTTAAAATACATTCGAAATTAATATAAACATATGTAATAATTATTGTTAATATTGTTAGTTTTCAACAACATAACCTGAAAGTTGGCCTATCAGCTGTTCAACGAAATCAGCTGATCGTTACGAATTAATATAAAACAACTGATCTTGTACTATAACTACAGTAAATAATATCTAAGCTAGATTCATGTATTTAAACAAAACAATGATATCATTAACAAAAGCTTCGCTTTTATCGGAAGCGTTTTAACTCCCCGAGTTCCACACGTGTACTTTTTTTTGTAAGTAAATCGTTTAACTTTTAATTAATTAACTTTTAATTAACCTCTCCCTTAAAACCTAAATTAGGGCACTTCTCTATGGTTAGTTACTGTTTAACATTCTTTGTCCATTAAGCAGTAACGTAATGTAGGAAGTTCTTTTGTTAACATCTTAATTGCGTCTAATAAGGGTTCATTAATTTAATAACGATAACTAGACTTAATGTCTCTAATAAGTCCTAAACGCAAACACAACTGTTATCGACATTTATCGATATATGAGTAAATGATTTATGCAAAACGAAAAACCCTAATATTCTTAAATGCAGATGTTTTCATTTAACGTTTTTGTAATCCATTATGAAATGGATTTTTCATTTTTATAGGTTGAAAAAATCTACTATTGAAAGGAATATGTTAAAAACGTGATCTGAAAAATTATTATACGAGGTGTGTTCAGAAAGTAACGAGAATTTTAATTTTTTGAACAAAATATTTTTTTATTCTTCTACATTGATGTTGATGTTGTCGCCTTCAAAATAGTCCCCATTGGAGATTATGCACTTGTGCCAGCGCTTCTTCCAATCCTCGAAACACTTCTCAAACTCCATCTTTGAGATAGCCTTTAGTTCTTTCAGCGATGCGCTTTTAATGTCATCTACGGCTGTAAAACGACGGTCCTTTAAGGTTCTCTTTATTTTTTGAAATAGGAAAAAGTCACACGGAGCCATGTCTGGCGAATATGGAGGCTGAGACATCGTTACAGTACTGTTTTTTGCCAAAAATTCACGAACAAGCAACGAAGTGTGAGCTGGTGCATTATCGTGGTGCAAAAGCCACGAATTGTTTTTCCACAGATCTGGGCGTTTTTTCGGATTGCTTCACGCAAACGGCGTTGAACTTGTAGGTAGTACTCCTTATTGACCGTTTCACTTGGTGGCAGGAATTCATGATGCACTATGCTATTAATATCGAAGAACACAGTGAGCATAACCTTAACGTTCGACAGCACTTGTCGAGCCTTTTTCTTGGCGAGCCAGAATGCCTCCACTGGGATGATTGAGCCTTAGTTTCGATATCATATCCGTAAACCCATGTCTCGTCACCTGTTATAATAATTTCACGTTTTAGTAATTCTGCATCGTCGTTGACTTCATTTAGTGACTCCTGAGCAACTTCCATTCGCCGCTGTTTTTGTTCAAAATTCAACAATTTTTGAACGAATTTTGCTGCCACTCGTTTCACACACAAAACATTGGAACCAGTGTCATGACATGATCCAATCGATATGCCAACATCATCAGCGATCTCTCTAATTGTGATTCGGCGATTGTTCATAACCATTTCTTTTACTTTTTCCACGTTTTCATCGGTTGTTGATGTGCTGGGGCGTCCAGGGCGTTCGTCATCTTCAACGTCTTCACGGCCTTCTTGGAAACGCTTATACCACTCGTAAACTCTTGCTTTACTCATAGCAGACTCACTTTATTCCATTTTGTTACGCAAAATTTGATACAAATTCTTTGATCCATTTCTTTTAACAAACGAAAATAGCCGAGCTCATAAAAACACGTCAACCACAGACAAAGTCAACAATGAAAACAGCTGAAAGTTTTATCATATTTCAAGAGCATGTATACCAACATAATACAAAAAATGTTTGACACTCGGACTCTCCAAGCCCTCGAAATTTAAAAATTCTCGTTACTTTCTGAACACACCTCGTATTTAATTAAAATCACTCTAATGAAAACAGCTTTTAACAAATTAAATAGAAGCCTTTTATAATAATTAAAATTAAGAAATATTTTAACTTATTTTATTTGAGAGTTCCCTTCGTCTTTTGACAAACCAAGTAGTATCATTAAAACACAGTTACATATGTAACCTAACACAACACGCAAGTTAAATATTTTACATTTTTGTTTATAATCTGTGCCACTTAACGTCTCCGGAATAAAGTTAAGATTTGAATCACAAAAAAAAGTTCTAACGGAAAATCTCTTCTTTATACAATAAATTGACTTTTATAGTTTATATTGAATAATAACTTTTAATTAAATCTAAACTTTTTGACCGAGAAGGTCTCTATTTTAACTCGACCTTTTGATATTTGGGCATTTTTTATTTTTTGTTTTGGCCAAACATATTGACAGATTGTTTTTGAAATTTTATGCGAAGGTACCTTATATAAAGACCGAACGACACGTTTGTAAGATTCCCCGTTTTACTTTCATTTCAAGATGGCGGCCTCTGATTTAACGACAATAAGTGTAAGCTGTTTTAGCCGAACACATTGATTGATTGTTTTTGAAATTTTATACGAAGGTACCTTATATAAAGACCGAAAGACATGTTTGTAAGATTCCCCCTTTTACTTTCATTTCAAGATGGCGGCCTCTGATTTAACGACAATATGTGTAAGCTGTTTTGGCCAAACACATTGACAGATTGTTTTGAAATTTTATACGGAGGTACCTTATATAAAGACCGAACGACAAGTTTGTAAGATTCCCCCTTTTACTTTCATTTCAAGATGGCGGCCTCTGATTTAACGAAAATATGTGTAAGCTGTTTTGGCCAAACACATTGACAGCTTGTTTTGAAATTTTATACGGAGGTACCTTATATAAAGACCGAACATTTGTAAGAATACCCCTTTTACTTTCATTTCAAGATGGCGGCCTATGATTTAACGACAATAAGTGTAAGCTGTTTTGGCCAAACACATTGATCGATTGTTATGAAATTTTATGCAAAAGCACGTCTTCTAAAGTCCTAACGAGGTATGTGTAAGAATTTTTCCCACTCACTTCCGTTTTAAGATGGCTGCCTCTGTATTACAATGATAAGTTTTGGCCAAACGCATTGACAGATTGATTTAACATATGTTAGGAAGATACTTTGTATAAAGCCCGAACGACGTTTTTGTAAGATTTTCCCCATTTACTTCCGTTTCAAGATGGCGGCTTATGGTTTTACGATGACGAGTGCAGTTGCTGGATGTTTCATCTGATATTGACTGAACGACAACAACTATCGTATTGTTGATCGATTTAGGCAGAAAGAGCATACAATTTTAAATAAATATTGCCCAGTTACATTTTTCCTAAATATTACTGTTACCGGTTAAATTGGCGGAAATGGTTACGAGCGCATCAGAGCGTTGTCGAATATACTGCGAAATCTGAACATATCTTACAGTTTTCAAAATTCTCTTTCCTCTCCAATTTACTGGTCGCTCGTTTGTCTAAAAACACTTACTTTGTATTTTGTAGATTACTTGGACCGATATTATCGTTTGTTGATTTCAGTTCAACGTTCTTCATAGAGCGTTTTTTTTGTTTGTTTGTTTGTTTGTTTGTGTGTTTTTTGGTTTGTTTGTTGGTTTGTTTGTTCGTTATTCAATCACGCTTTAACCACTAGACCAGTTGAGGTGAAATTTGGTACGAAAATGGTTTAGGTATCTGAGATTAACCGTTTAGGTATGCCTATTCCTGTTTTAAAAAACTTCATTATACTACTTACCCAGCCTAACATAATTATGTAGTATTTAGTTTTGTGGCATGTGTTAACTGTACAATAGTGACATTTTATATGTTTAATTACTGTTTATTGGACCTGAGATGGACCACTTGGGCTAATGCAGACGATCGGATGATTTATAGCGTATGAAAATGCCAAGCCCTGGCCGGGAATCGAACCCGGGTCCTTGGGGTGAAAGCCCTACGCTATCAACTAGGCCACCGAGGCGGCTCTTATTGCTTACATAAACAAACCGTAAAATTTACGTGATGTACTCATTATAACGATAAAATAATCTATAGAATAATCTATAAATAGAATAATCGATAGAATAATCTATAAATAAGGTACGGGCAATGTTCATAGGTAACATTAAAACTGAGACGTGTATACAGATTCGAAATCATTTACTAGAGTGTGACTTTCTCGTCTGTTACGCATTAATTATTCTATGGTACAAACTGAAGACGTAATATATTGTGATAGTCACTGTTCTATTTAACACTTACCGTTACATATCTTGCCAGTAAAGCCAGGCCGACATGCGCAATAGAATGAATCGACGCTGCTCCAACAAGTCCCTCCGTTACGGCATGGATTAGCGCTGCACGCCTGTACAAGTAACGGATACAGTTACAGTTAATTCCGTGCATTTGTCATGATTAACAAAACAAAATAACAGAGTAATGAACATACAGGGCGAGTGGAGAATAAATGTGCATAAAACTAGGTGTATCTGGGGAGAGATTCCGACAATTTTAAAGGAAAAACTCAAATTAATATCGACTAGTTGGTGTCATTAAAAAAACTGCAGTTTTTCTTATTTGAACACTAAGTACGATTTAGTTTTTTTTTAAATTTTTTCATTATTTTTACAAATTGTATGGTGAAATTAAAAATTTGATATTCTATGGACGCTTAAAAAACAGAAATCATCGTTAAAAATGGTTGTTTTTCTGCAAAAAAAACTAATACTCCCCAATTTAATAGTGTGCTTTATATTTTTTTTAAATTAGCTAATTAATTTTAAAATATCTAATGATACAAAACATAAATTTTCTTAAATGAAACCATTAGAAACGCACAAATTATTGTGCGTTTTGTACAGATAATTATAATTTATATAATTGTATAATATATATAATATATATTATTGTATTATATATATATATATATATATATATATATATATATATAATTATAATTGTTAAATTATTACATTTAGTCACTATGTTCAGTATAATAATCTGTCTTCCCTAGCTTCGTCAATTCTACTTTCGTTGACGCGTTACGGAAAATCTACATCTTCAAAAACTATATCTATCTATGGTTTGTACATTTTTCGTCAGCGAGACAGTTGCGTGCCGTGATTTTAAACTTTCTTTAGCTTATCACAATGTGATAACAAACTTTTTTTGCAATTTTTTACCCTTAAAGTCTACAAAATAACATACGTGTTTTCGGTATATGGTAGGTGTAACACAACATAAGCATATAAACAAGTTGTATTTTTAAATCTTTTTACACGAAATTAGTGCGTTCTGCCCCCTAAACGCTACACAACCCAAGCTTCGACTTTTACATTAATTACTTACTATTGGGATCATATTATCAAGATAACATTTTATGAAGAATAAATTAAATATTATTGTGAAAGGAATATTTTATTTACGAAAAAATGTAGAAAATAATATTAAAACACATAATAATTAAACACATACGATAATGACGAAACCTAAATGTAATAATTCTTTTTATATTATTCTTCTTTTCTGCTAGGAGTATTGTCACTATGCTCAGTATAATAATCTGCCTTCTCTAGCTTCGTCAATTCTACTTTCGTTGACGCGTTTTGAAAAACCTCCATCTTCAAAAACCATAGATAGATATAGTTTTAACGTATGATCGTAATTATCTGTATCGTAACACAACAGCTGATGGGATGGAATTTATGTCTTTCCAAGTGAAGGTTTAATGTTACGAACCCTCACTTTATAACTCATTATGCCTTTTTTTGAATTTTTCGAATGGGAGTTCAATAGATGTGACGAGCAATAGTTTAAGAATCATATATCGAGATATCTCTATTAGTTCTTAAGATATATCGAAATTTGTAAGCAACAAAATCAACTATGTTCAGTATAATGATCTGCCTTCCCTAGCCTCGTCAATTCTACTTTCGTTGAGGCGTTTCGGAGAACCTCCATCTTCAAAAACTATATCTATACTGGTCATCAATATTACGGCTCGTCCTATTTATAATTTCCTATATCCACCTCGTACCCCTCTTCTATTCAACACGTGTACATTAAACCTGACGTGCTCGCTTCTGATTGGCTCTTCAAAATCATACGTTTTCGCTCGCTTCTGATTGGCTCCTTTCAAAATTTCTCTTCAACGGTCGTCCTTCCTGTTAATTTTTGATTTTTTTTTAGATTTTTAAACGTAATAGCTGCTTGCGACGGTATCTGTTCATTTATTACGTTTTCTCCCTTTAATTTAGATTTAAAAATGTTCAAGTTCTCTAAAATGTTCATACGTCTTCCTTTTTCTGCCATATGTAGTACCTTGATGGAGTTTTCTATTTTTCGAGGTATGTGTCCCTCTTTTATTAACTTGAATCATTTTTGAATTGACGAAGCTAGGAAAGGCAGATCATTATACTGAATATAGTGACAATAATTCTAGCAGAAAAGAAGAAGAATACAATAAGAATAACAAACTCAACCTTTAAACAGAGTGGTCACAAAATACGGAGCTGACTATATATTCCAAACCATAAATATTGTTTTAGTGTAAGTGCGTTCACTGAAAGGTTAACGTTATTGAGTGGACTCAATTGCTAGGCTCCACTCCGCGTATCTTCGACTCGCTGTCTCTGTTCAGTTTTGAAGCTAACTCCGTTTCCCCACAAGATTGATCACGCCTCCAAATTTTTCATTACCTAAGTTGCGGTTTTTAAACACAATAGTTCATTGAATGTCATCCCTGCACAACAAGCTAAAGCTTTACACAAAAGCGTTGAAACCTATATAGACATATACAGTTATGGGAATGCACTAAAAATGCTAACAGGCAAATTATTCAGCGTCAAATTATGCGTCACATTTAATAAAAAAGGGACACATACATAGAGAAATATAAAACTCCATGAAAGTACTACATGTGGCAGAAAAAGGAAGGCGTATGAATATTTTAGAGAACTTGGAAATTTTTAAATCTAACGAGAAAACATAATAAATGAACAGATATCGTCGCAAGCAGATATTACGTTTAAAAATCTAAAAATTTTCAAAAATTAACAGGAGGGACGACCGTTGAAGAGAAAGTTTGAAAGGAGCCAATCAGAAGCGAGCGAAAACGTATGATTTTGAAGAGCCAATCAAAAGCGAGCACGTCAGGTTTAGTGTATACGTGTTGAATAGAGGAGGGGTACGAGGTAGAGATAGAAAATTATAAATAGGACGGGCCATAATATTGGTGACCAGTATAGATATAGTTTTTGAAGATGGAGGTTCTCCGAAACGCGTCAACGAAAGTAGAATTTACGAAGCTAGGGAAGGCAGATCATTATACTCAACATAAATTATTCAGCGTTTATAAAATAAAATCTTGAGAATGATAGATAATGCACCTTATTCAATCACGCTTTTAACCAATAGGACCAGCTAGTGAGATGAAAATTTGGTACGAAAATGGATTTCAGTATCTGAGATGTGACCGTTTATAATATGCCTATTCCCCTAGTTTTAAAACTTCATTATACTATTTACCCAGGCTATTTACAATTATAACAGCATTTAATTTTGTAGCATATATTAATTTCTTAATAAATGGCATTTTATATATTTAAGTACTGTTTATTAGACCTGAGATGAGCCGCTGCACACGCGTACCACGAGCAGATGGAATTGATTTATGGCTGACATGAAAAATGCTACAAGCCCCGGCCGTGGAATCGAACCCGGGTCAACTAGGTGAAAGACTCACACTACTCGAGCATGGGCCACCGGGGCGGCTCTTATTAAGCTGTTACCGACAAATAATAAAATTTACGCGATGTACTCATTATAACGATAAAAATAGTCTGCCAGAACAATCTATAAATTAGAACAATCGGTAGAACAATCTATCCGACCGAGTACAGGCAATGTTCATTGGTAATATTAAAAAGCGTTGAAACCTATATAGACATATACAGTTATGGGGATGCACTAAAAATGCTAACAGGCAAATTATTCAGCGTCAAATTATGCGTCACATTTAATAAAAGAGGACACATAACTAGAAAAATAGAAAACTCCATGAAAGTACTACATGTGGCAGAAAAAGGAAGGCGTATGAATATTTTAGAGAACTTGGAAATTTTTAAATCTAAGGAGAAAACATAATAAATGAACAGATATCGTCGCAAGCAGATATTACGTTTAAAAATCTAAAAATTTTCGAAAATTAACAGGCCGTTGAAGAGAAAGTTTGAAAGGAGCCAATCAGAAGCGAGCGAAAACGTATGATTTTGAAGAGCCAATCAAAAGCGAGCACGTCAGGTTTAATGTACACGTGTTGAATAGAGGAGGGGTACGAGGTAGAGATAGAAAATTATAAATAGGACGGGCCATAATATTGGTGACCAGTATAGATATAGTTTTTGAAGATGGAGGTTCTCCGAAACGCGTCAACGAAAGTAGAATTGACGAAGCTAGGGAAGGCAGATCATTATACTCAACATAAATTATTCAGCGTTTATAAAATAAAATCTTGAGAATGATAGATAATGCACCACGGTATGTTCGTAATCACGATCTGCACAGGGACTTAAGAGTGACCACTGTTGCCGAGGAAATTAAAAAGTGTGCTCAGAGCCATGCGAGACGGCTAAAAATTCACGTTAATTAGGAGGCGTGTAAACTACTGAAGAGGACCAAGCCTTTTGAGCTTACATCATAGTATAGCCTACTTCGAACGCCGATGGGTTAACCTAGACTGCATTTTGAAGTGTTTTTACATTTTGATATTATAATGTTGCTGAATATACGCTAATTGTTCATAGAACTAGTTTCAGTAATAAAGTTTAAAAAAATAGTTCCTTAAATTCCGTTTAAACTGACTGAACTACACTTCCGGTTGCCATTCATTTACATTCCTCTCCGCTAGGTTCAGCTTAGCGCAGCTCACCTCTGCGTTTTGTTGCCACCCGGACCTGTACATTGTGTTTTCACCTTAACTCATTAAAGTTTTTATAGAATTTTTCAAATGAACGGCGTGCTGTAATATGTTAAAATATATTATTCGTATATTAGTGTATTAATAAATTCTCTAAAGTTAAATATATATTTTTTGGCCTCATGGGACCCACTTTAGTCTAAATTTTAGTTCTTCCTAACATTGGGCTGTAATTTTTTCTCCAATAATCCCTCATTCGATCAGATCGTTGCTTACTGACGGCATCTGTGATCACTACCTTCTTGTGTCTCTTCGGTTTATCCACTTTAAATTTATTAGTCTTAAGAATGCGTGTTATTTTACATTTGTCTGTTGCATCATCCATTTTCAGTCCTATTTCACTGAGGTCTCTGAGGACTTGTGTTATGTATATTAAAACAAAATTTTTATTTTATAATACAGGAAAATATTTTTGCGATAACAAATAACATTATCGCATTGTTTTTGATAACATTATTATAGCATTATCAAATAACATTATCGATAAGTTTTGTAAGAAATGTGTCTTATTTTGTTTATTGGCTAAATATAAACAAAGTACTTACTGCTCGTCTAGGCAGGAGACAGTCGGCCCCCGTGTACCCTTTGGGGCACTCGCAGCTGTAAGTGTTGCCTTTATCTTTACACACGTGGTGTCGGGAACAAGGATTTGGGTCGCAGAGATCGATCTGAAAAAATACAAAACGAAACAAGTGAGGCCAATCAACGTGGTTGAAGAAAGCTTAATGAAGTCAATAAAACCTCGCTGATTTGGAGGTGACGGGGTTGCTATGGCAACGGCTGAACCACTTCTCGCCTGTCGGTTAATGCCAATTAAATCCATTTGTTTTAAAACAGACAAGTTTTAAAAGCGTCGAGTGAGGACGCAATGATATATGTGTATGTTTTACGGTCAAAACACAAAAGATGTTGCCGACTTTGTAAAATAGACTAAGCCGCCTCGATGGTCTAGTGCAGGGGTCTCCAAACTTTCCAGCCTTAGGGCCATACTGATTACTCCAGTAAGTTCCGAGAGCCAAAACCATATTATCATTGTTGCCGGTGAATAGTCCACTGATGAAAAAAGTCCGAAAAAGTACGCAAAAAAAAAAAAGGCTGCAAATCGGACTAAAGTCCGCAAAACGGCAACACTGCATATTATTAATTTTCCTGTCATTATCTGTAATTTCTAGATTAGTCGTAGAGTACGAGCCATGAGGAGTAACGTGACACGACATCTGGTGGACACAAGCGGAAATAGGTAGTACCTTCTATCGCTAACAGATGGCGCTAATAGCACGTACAAAATAATCTCGTTGGTTCGAGAAAGTTCTGGTGTCTTCCACTCATAAAAAATATGTTCTCTAAAGGAGTTTTCAAGTATGCTAGCTCTCCGCGGGCCGGACAAAATCTGTCCGCGGGCCGGAGAAAATCTGTCCGCGGGCCGGATGTGGCCCTCGGGCCGTAGTTTGGAGACCCCTGGTCTAGTGGATAGCGTACTAGGCTTTCACCCCGAGGATCCGGGTTCGATTCCCGTGGAGGGCTTGGCATTTTCATACGCAATAAATCATCCCACCGTCTGCATTAGCCCAAATGTGCACAATAGTCGGACGTTAAACACCAAAAAAAAAAGAAGTAAAATAGACTATATAGACTTTGAAGCACAGTGACAGAGAAGAGGTGCGCACTTTAAAATATACTATGACTAAAGGACTCTGCCCCCCTGGCCGACAACAGCCATTGTCTTATATTTACTTAATATTGAACCTTATATCATTATAGTTTATGAGGCAGTAAACATAATAATGAAGAAAGACTTAAGAAAAGTAATAGACATTGCTTATTCTAGGCAATCGCATTTTGTGTACAATAAACAATCGTACTTCACTGATGACGTATTATCAAGCACATAATTGACAATTGCTTGGAGCCGCCTTGGTGGCCTAGTTGATAGCGTACTGGGCTTTCATCCCGAGGACCCGGTTCGATTCCCGGCCAGGGCTTGGCATTTTCATACGCTATCGACTGCAATCATCCCTATCGACTGCATTAGCCCAAGTGTGAACAATAGTCGGACATTAAAAAAAAAAAAGACAATTGCTTGGGAACAATTTTCGATTAATGCTGATGACAATATAATTGTCCGAACGAAGCGAGGCCTCTGTTTCAACACGACCGTTCGGCATTTGTTTTGTGTTTCTTTGTTACGCAGCTTCGGCCAAATGCATTTATCGAATGTTTCGAAATTCGGCACGAAGGTAGCTTGTATAAAGCATGAACGACGTCTGTGTAAAATTTTTCCCATTCACTTCCGTTTCAAGATGGAGACCTCTGATTTAACATTTCCGAGTGAACTAAATTTTGGCCGTAAGCATTTACCGATCGTTTTGAAATTCGGTACAAAGGTAGATTGTATAAAGCACTTCTGTGTAAGGTTTTTCTCATCCACTTCCGTTTCAAGATGGCGACTTCTGATGTAACAATGACGAATGTACGAAGTTTAGGCCAAACGCATTGGTAGATTGTTTTGAAATTCAGTACGAAAATACCTCATTTAAAGTCTTTACGACGTATATATAAGATTTTCTCTCAATCGTTTCCGTTTCAAGATGGCAGCTTCTGATGACAGTGACGCAGTTTCGGCAAAACGCATTGACCGATTGTTTTGAAATTTGTTACGAAAGTAGCTTTTTATGAAGTCCGACGTTTGTGTAAGATTTCCTTTCTTATATGCACTTCCGTTTCAAGATGGCTGCTTCTGATGACAGTGACGCAGTTTTGTCAAAACGAATTGACCGATTGTTTTGAAATTTGTTACGAAAGTAGCTTTTTATATAGCTCGACATTTGTGTAAGGTTTCCCCTCTCACATTCACTTCCGTTTCAAGATGACGGCTTCTGATGACAGTGACGCATTGACAGTTTTGGCAAAAGCTTTTTATGAAATCCGATATTAGTGTAAGGTTTCCCCTCTCACATTCACTTCCGTTTCAAGATGGCGGCTTCTGATGACAGTGACGCAGTTTCGGCAAAACGCATTGACCGATTGTTTTGAAATTTGTTACGAAAGTAGCTTTTTTATGAAGTCAACGTTTGTGTAAGGTTTCCTCTCCCACATTCACTTCCGTTTCAAGATGGTGGCTTCTGATGACAGTGACGCAGTTTCGGCAAAACGCATTGACCGATTGTTTTGAAATTTGTTACGAAAGTAGCTTTTTATGAAGTCCGACGTTTGTGTAAGATTTCCTTTCTTATTTGCACTTCCGTTTCAAGATGGCTTCTTCTGATGACAGTGACGCAGTTTTGTCAAAACGAATTGACCGATTGTTTTAAATTTAGTACGAAAGTACCTTGTATAAAGCCAGAACGAAATCTGTGTAACATTTCCCCCATTCACTTCCGTTTCAAGATGTCGGCTTCTGATTTAATGATGTCGAGCGTAGTTGCTGGCTATTTCCTAAGTTTACGAACGTGTCAGAGCGCTGTCGTCGAGCGGAGACCACACTATTAAGGATACTGCGAGTTCTACTGTCCACTGAGGTGCTAGAACAGGAAGATTCTAAACTATGGACTCAAATTTTGTAACTCTATATTTCAAACTGAGAAATATGAAGCAAATTGTATCCGATAACGCTCTTGACCTTAAAAAAATAAAAAATATTTAATCACGTCAGCGACACAGCTGCGTGACACGATTATATTTGCAAATTACCTTTAAGTTGCACATTTTGCCGGTATATCCTCTGCCGCAGTTACAGCTGTAACTGCCAATGTGATCTGTACAAGTGCCTCCATTGAGGCAAGGTGCTGATTCACATTCATTGTACTCGTATTGGCACTGTTCCCCGGCGAAACCTTCAACAAAGCGAGAAATACATACTATATATATATATATATATATATATATATATATATATATATATATATATATATATATATAGTTAGTAACATCTTATAGTTATGACAATTTTCTACACTATGGTAAAGCCTTTTTCACATTATATAATGTGAAAAATGTTCCGTATTTATGAGACGGCGAAATCAGCTGATTTTGCAACACAGCTGTTTCTTCGACAATCAGTTATCGGCGAGTTATATTGACACCGATTACTATTAATATAAATATTAGCAAACGTTTCTGATTTCGAACTAAAAATAAAAATCATGTATCATGTTTTCATACTCGTTTTAATTTAATTACGATAATTTGTTCGAAAACACGACAAATTAGCATAGCTAGTTTTTAACAATATAACCTGAAACTTATTATAGCCTATCAGCTGTTAAATGAAATCAGCTGATCGTTAGGAATTAATATAAAACAGCTGATCTTTTACTATAACTACCAATATAAATTTGTGCACTCGTATCACGCGACGCGCAAAATCCATCACAACCAGCCCGAAAACATAATACCTGTTTTATGTTTATGAAAACATAATTATATTGTTTTGTAGCGAATTTTCATCGGAAAATGGAGCAGCCAGCGTGGTAAAAAAATAAGACCATGAAATTGACAGCGATCCTAATGTCAGTATATATTGTGTGTGCAATTTTGGTCCGATTCGATTCAAACTTGACACAAAAATCGATTTTGTTGACAGCTTGGACACGTTCGTTACCCGGTGAAATTTCACCGGTAACAAAATTTGAAAATGTTTGTCTTCAATAATTTTGTAAAATACGATTTCAAGATCGTTAATCAGCGTTCAAAACTAGATAAGTTGTATTTTATAAGACAGAAAAAAATCAGCTGATTTCACAATACAGCTCTTTCTTCGACAATACTTTTTAAACTTTGAGTTATATTGACTGTAAATGTCAGCATGACTGTAAATTACTATGACTATAAATATTAGCAAAAAATTAATACACGACAAATTAACACAGCTAGTTTTTAACAACACAACCTGAAACTTATTATAGCTTATCAGCTGTTCAATGAAATCAGCTGATCTTTTACTATAACTACCAATATAAATTTGTGCACTCGTAGCATGTTGAGTTTTCAGAATACGTTGGAACTAAGAAATTTAATTTGGCAACGGTCAGGGTTAATTTTTCTATTTTCAATGTAACCTTGAAAGTTTAAAATGCTGATTTATCAAGATTTCAATGCGAATTATAATAAAGAGTTTAAGATTTTAAAAAAATGATAAGATAGAAAAATGACTTTGGAAAATTTGCTTTATTATTGTATAAGCAATGAAGAGTACATAGTGGAATCAGACTAGGAACTAAGAACAAAGGCATTAAGGTAAATTGTTTGGCTTTTGCGGATGACATGGCCTTACTAGCTGAGACATTGGAAGAAGCTATGGAACAGACTCTTGAACTCCAGAAGCAAGCGTTAAAAATGGGACTCAAAGTTTCATTTGAAAAGACTAAAATATTGACAAACATACAAAAACCACCAAAAAAGCTTCAAGTGGGAGAACAATACATTGAGATAGTCAAAGAATTCAAATATCTTGGGGAATGGATCAGCTGGAACGCCCTAGAGAAAAAAGCTATGGAATCTAGGAGAAATAAAGTTGAATTAGCCTTCCAACTTACCAAGGACACATACAACAAGAAGTCCCTCTCCTGGAATACAAAGATAAGGCATTATCATACGGTAATTAAACCAGAAGCCTTATATGCAGCTGAAACATTATCTCTCACAACCCAGGGCCCACTTGAAAGGCTGGAGATCAAAGAAAGAAAGATATTACGAAAAATCTTAGGCCCCAAATTCCGTAACAACCAATTACTCCACATCAGTAATGAAACTCTTTACCAAAAACTGAAACACTATCAGACACAATAAGAAAAAGGAGAATTGATTTTTATGGGCATATCCTCCGAATGGACAAAAATAGACTAACCAAAAAAATATTTGACTACTTTCGCAGTAGAAGAGCCAAACCACTTTGGTTTAGAGAAACGGAGAAAGACATAACAGAACTGCAGATCACTGACACTATGCTCATGGACAGAACAGCCAAAACAATAACCAAGGACGAGAAGCAACGGTTCCAAGGCAAAGTCAAATCCAAGCGAACGATCCAAATCTCTGACGAAGAAAGAAAAGCAAGATCACAACGAATGAAGCAATACTGGGCTACGAGGAAGGCACAGAACATTAAAAAGTGATTGCTTTAGTGTACCCCAAAGTTGGGTGAAACAAATAAAGAGACAATGAAGAGTAATTAGTAAATTTTAAGTAAGAAAAGCTAAAAATTCTGTCTAGGAATACAGATCCCACCTGGTTGACAAAAACAGCGGTATCCATCTCTCTGGTCCACGCAGATTCCGTGTTGGCAAGGAGAAGAAGCGCACTGATCCAAGTTGTGTTGGCACAGCGGACCGTTATAACCAGGCCTACAATTGCAGCGGAACTGCTGGGCGGTCAGGTTACTGGGGCTGCAGGTTGCGCCGTTTTGGCAAGGTCCTGATTCGCAAGGATCTGATGTGTCCTCGCACACTTTTCCAGTGAAACCTTCGCAAACAGTCAAATATTCTATATATTGTTTCCATTAAGCACAAAAAGTTATAAAGCATAAATTGTAAATTAATTGTTATTAGAAGCAGCAATACAACACTTCATTCTCAAATTTCTATTGGAAAATGTATTATTGGAACGACTATCATGGTAAAACCCAGACCCGGAACCTTAAATTGATCGTCGAACCTGACGTTTAGATAACTTTTGCAGCTGGCGCGCGCGCGCACGCGTGTATGTGTGCAAGTGTGTGGTGTGTGCGCGCGCGCGTGCGTGTGCGCGTGTGATGTGATTGCGTGCGTGCGTTGTGCGTGTATGTTTGTAAGCGCGCGCGTGTGTAAGAGAGAGAACGTGATTGCGTGCATGCGTGGAAGTGCCCATTCACTTCAATTTCAAGATGGCGACCTACGATTTACGATGATGAGTGTACGCAGTTTTGGTTAAACAGTCGTTTTGAAATTTGGTATAAAGCCCGAGTGACGTATGCGTACGATTTTTTCACTCACTTCCGTTTCAAAATGGTTGCTAATGATTTCACAATGACAAATGTACGCGGTTTTGGCCAAACTCATTGAGTGATTGTTTTGAAATTTGGTACGAAGGTAACTTGTATAAAGCCCAAACGACGTATGTATACAAACGATCGTTCGTCATTTGTTTTGTGTTTCTTTGTTACGCAGCTTCGGCCAAATGCATTTATCGAATGTTTCGAAATTCGGTACGAAGGTAGATTGTATAAAGCATGAACGACGTCTGTGTTAAATTTTCCCCATTCACTTCCGTTTCAAAAATGGCAGTAACTTATTTAACGACGACGAATGTAGTTACTGGCTGTTTCCTGTGATAATGGCTGGACGACCCAGACCTATAATGAATTTACCGCTTCGTGGAGAAAGAATATGAATTTTCCAATAATAATTTTGTTTCAGTCAGTTTTCTTTCTAAATATTACAGTTACAGTTTAAATTGACGGAAAAGGTTAAGAGAGCGTCAGAGCGCTGTCGTGCAGCGTTGGATCATAAATCATCCCATCGTCTGCATTAGTCCAAGTGTGCACAATAGTAAGACGTTAAACCAAGTAT
Organism: Callitettix versicolor; assembly: GCA_022606455.1. NCBI lineage: Eukaryota > Metazoa > Arthropoda > Insecta > Hemiptera > Cercopidae > Callitettix > Callitettix versicolor. Next base: position 74,490,623 of record CM040184.1, on the reverse strand, counting down.
AGGCCTGCTGTAACCTATATAACAACTGTACAGTCTACCCCATTGTTGTAATGTTTAATTCGTGTATCTATATTGCATACCTTGCCCCTTGTTGACAGCGAAGTAGAGCTTATTAGTCTTATATCAAATAATGAAAACTATTAAGCATGAATAACATTACGTTTTAAATAATTTATTGCTGACTTTGAATAATCGGTGCACGCAGCTCTTCTCGCGGAGTTACGGAAGAAAATTTTCAAGTAGTAACAAAATTTATTTACGAAAATTTCAATACGTTTTTTTGTATTTTACGTTAGAAACGCTTACAATCATAAAAGTTTGTTTTGCGAATTTCTGTTAAAAATTTAGTTATTAAAGCGGCCATTATAGTAAGATCCAAACGCGGAACCTTGAAACGAGCACTGATCGTGATCTCTAGAACACTTTATGAGGGGGGGTCGTAAGTGTGTTAGTACGTTCAAAATAGTAATTTTTATCTGATTTGATTCAAAGTTGGCGCGAAAATCGATTTTGTTAAGAGTTTGGATACGTTACCCAGAAAAATTAGTTAAACAGTTTCAAAATGGCTGCAATTTTATATCTTTTAAAATTCACAAATTTGCGTCCTAAACGTTTTCGTAAATCGAATTTCAAAATCGTAATCGGCGTTTAAAAACTGTATTAATTAGAATTTTGAATTTTAAAATCCGTTGAAATTAATAAATTGAATTTACGGATATTCAGATTTACGTGTTTATTAATGTATGCAGATTTTACTTCTGATTATTATGGTGAAATAGAAATTTTTAAAAGGCAAGAAAAAATATTTTTGAAAATTCTCTCCAATAATGTCAGCGAGACCGTCGCGTTTCACGATTACTAAATTATGTTATGATGTTACATTACGACTTATGTTATGCTTCACAGTGGTACATACCATAAGGGCAAAGACATTGGAAAGTAGAACCATCGTGACCTTGAGAAATATCAACGCAGATTCCGTGGTTTTTACAAGGACTAGGGTAACAGGCGTCCTGTTCTTCGCAGTGTGGACCTATAAATCCAGGACAACATTGGCACTCGTATCCTTCCTGTAAGACAAACAACTTTCATGAATTTACAGAACAAGACAGAATAATAATTAACTTGAAAGATCTATATTTATAAAGTGATCTACAAGTATATAACCTAACCTAATCATAACCCACAACTTTCATGAATTGGAGTTACAGAACAAAAGGGAAAAAAGAATTAAATAAAAACAAATCAGTGGCATGACTGCCGACAGAAGTGACTACTTCTTATCACGGGTTATGGCTATATATTCTACACCACAAAATAAAATTTATAGTCGATTTTCAAAATCATGTACGTTCATTTCAGTTTCATATCTTTCTAAATACAATATTATATAATTTTATGGTTTTTTGCCAAGACATAGATTTTTGCTATAACATAGAATAGGCTATAACTGACCATGGAAGAAGCACGGAATCCCAAATGTATCCCTGCTACTCTTAATATCTGACCCTGTAACTTATTATTTGTCATTGTAAATGCCAACTTCAATGGAAACTGCAATATTTTAATTAGGAAAGGCAGGTTGTTTGGAATTATAAGATTGTTTCAATTAAAATCAATTCAAATGTAAGCTTATAAACAATAATTTTATAATAAATAATAACAGGAATTCAGATTTTTAAAACGGGAATACATCTATCCATCTCAGGTACCTAAACCATTTTCATTTTAAATTTCATCTCAATCGGTGCAGTAGTTAATTTGTGATTGAATAACAAACAAAAATACACACATAAACTTTCAAATTTAAAATATTATATTAAGAAGTATAAAATATTATTAAAAAAATATATATAAGAGCGTGATGCGTGACGGCAAACTGAATTTTTCCCGTGCAAAACATACATTCATACCCCGCCATAAGATTCAAAAATTATATTTATAAAGTTAATCCTAACCTAACCTCATAACTTTCTTGAATTTAAAGCTGCAGAACAAGAGAAAAGAATTATTAACTTGAAAAATCTACATGTATAAAGTTACCTGTATATCTTAATTTTTTAAGATATATATAGTATTTTATATATATTGCATATAAATATTTTAGATATATAGTAGAGTAAATATATCTAACCTAACCTAATCCCAAAAATTTCATGATACTACAGAACAAGAGAGAAAAAGAATTAAATAAAAAAAATCTGTATTTATAAAATGAATAATTTAATTTGTAAATAATTATATTTATTTAATTATCCACATATTTAAATAATTATGATTATGACCTATTTTCCGTCTAGTGGTCTATTTATTCACCTCGTAAAGGCTACCGCAGTTTCGAAACCCTCCTGTTTCATCTTCAGGCCGTAATACAAAATTTCAAATCCCTCTGTCATCACTGCCTTTCCGGAATTTAACGACGTACGATTTGCACGTACGTTTGTCAAACCGAATTTTATCGTGTGTATTTTAATCGCGTGAATGTGTTTAGTATTTGTGACGTGTGTTTTCAATGTTGTGTATAATTTTGCGCAGGCGGTACAGACTAGCTGCAATGAGAGGATTTAGACGTCCCTTGCGGTACCCGAGTCTAACACACACTTACAACACTACACTTACGACTTTAACACTTTACACTTACACTTACATTTAGGGAGGCGATAATAGCCTCAATGTGCTTTTCGCCTTAAAATACAAAAATAATTGTTTTTTTTTGTGACGACCTCGAAAATGGGATTTGACATTTTGTATTACTGCCTGAAGGTGAAACAGTAAGGTTTCGAAACCGCAGTAGCATTTACGAGGTGAGTATATAGACCACTAAACAGAAAAAATATGTCATAATCATAATTATTCGAAATTTCGTTACAAAATGATTCAAACTTTTAAAAATATGTGAAATATATATTATTTACACATTACCTTCATAATCGATACTTACCATCGAAGCGTTAGAAAAACAAACTCCTTTCCCGGAGCAATCCTCATTCTCGCCGCAGTTGTCCGACTTCACATTGACACGCAGTTGAATACATTGTCCTCCCCAAGTCTTCGACGAAACTGAAACAGATCATAATGGCATGTGCAGTGCTACTTTAAAAAATATGAATTTTTTTACGTGTTTAAATTTGATATTAAATTATTTATTTATTTACCAAACCAGTATGTTTACAATGATTAGCGTAACCGCAGAGGAAAACAAATAACAAATCCATGTACGTGGACTGGTACCGTAAAACAATATACAAAACTAAACAAAATTTAAATAAAGTTATCCTAAAACATGATTTACATGTTATATATTCAACAACCATAATCATCAGCTCAAAATCAGTAAAAAAAATTACAGCTTTATGCAACATCCATTTTTTCATCCTGTATGGAATGACAATAATGTCATATCCTGAGTTGAATATATTTATTGCTCTTATATAACTGTTCTTCTCATTTACTTTTTTACAACTTTTGGGTAATACCACGCTTTTATTCCTTGCCTTACTGCTTGAATTTATATATATTTACCTTAAATTTATATATATATAAATTCGAGATGTATGTCGAAGCACACAAAAATCAGACACTACAACACAGTCATAAAACCGGAGGTATTATATGCAAGCGAGACGCTAGCACTCCACACAAAAGCTACCATGGAGGGTATTTTGAAGGAAGAACGCAAAATCTTGAGGAAGATCCTTGGCCCGAGATTAACAGAAGATGGATACAGGTTGCACTCCCGGAAGACCACAGAGAAGATATCGAACCTGGCTGCAGATATTAGAAGAAGGAGGCTTCGGTTCTATGGTCACATCAGTAGACTCCCAACAACGAGACTTGCCAACAGAATCCTTAAGTATATACAAGGTGTCAAATCAACAACGTCGTGGATCGCACAAGTCAGAATAGACCTACATGACGCAGGAATAGACTCAACAGATGTTGAAGATAGACACGCATACAGGAGAAAGATGCTTGGTTGGAAGGTCCCAGAGAATGAAATCCCAAAGAGAGCAGGGGTAAAATGGACGGAGAAGCGGAAGAGGATCCATGGGGGAGATGTGGAGGATTAGAAGGAACAAGACATGAGTCGGAGTGCTTTGCGTGATCCAACAGGGTTTATGCGCAGATAATAATTATATATATAGGCTATATATATATATACCTTTAAAAACTCGTAATGAAACAATAAAACTTGAAAAAGTTGCACTAGTGTTAAGGGTTTCTTCTTTGTTAAAAATTCATTTTTATTAATTATTTTTAAAATTGTTTTGCAATGCTTGGAGGATAGCCATACAATTATTATACGTCCCACCTTAAGTTATTATACCATAACTCGCAATACTTTGGGAAAAGCGTAATATATAACGATTATTATACATTTTCTATTTTTCCTCCTTTATCATGAAAAGTAAAAATTATATATAAAATGTAAAAATTACCACATACGAGGTGTGTTCAGAAAGTAACGAGAATTTTTAAATTTCGCGGGCATGGAGAGTCCGATTGTCAAACATGTTTTTTTTTTTTTTATTATGTTGGTATACATACCCTTGAAGTATGATAAAACTTTCAGCTGTTTTCATTGTTGACTTTGTCTGTGACAGCCACTAAAGTTAGACGTGTTTTTATGAGCTCGGCGATTATCGTATGTTAAAAGAAATGGATCAAAGAATTTGTATCAAATTTTGCGTAAAAAATGAAATAAAGTGTAACAAAGTGTGTGACATGTTAACAAAGGCCTATGATGAGTCTGCTATGAGTAAAGCAAGAGTTTACGAGTGGTATAAGCGTTTCCAAGAAGGCCGTGAAGACGTTGAAGAAGACGAACGCACTGGACGCCCCAGCACATCAACAACCGATGAAAACGTGGAAAAAGTGAAAGAAATGGTTATGAACAATCGCCGAATCACAATTAGAGAGGTCGCTGATGATGTTGCCATATCGATTGGATCATGTCATGACATTGTTTCCAATGTTTTGTGTATGAAACGCGTGGCAGCAAGATTCGTTCCAAAATTGTTGAATTTTGAACAAAAACAGCGGCGAATGGAAGTTGCTCAGGAGTCACTAAATGAAGTCAACGACGATGCAGAATTACTGAAACGTATTATAACAGGTGACGAAAGATGGGTTTACGGTTATGACGTCGAAACTAAGGCTCAATCGAACGTGAAGGTTATGTTCATTGTGTTCTTCGATATTAATGGCATAGTGCATCATGAATTCCTGCCACCAGGTGAAACGGTCAATAAGGAGTACTACCTATAAGTTCAACGCCGTTTGCGTGAAGCAATCCGAAAAAAACGCCCGGATCTGTGGAAAAACTATTCGTGGCTTTTGCACCACGATAATGCACCGGCTCACACTTCGTTGAGTCCTGTAACGATGCCCCAGCCTCCATATTCGCCAGACATGTCTCCTTGTGACTTTTTCCTATTTCCAAATATAAAGAAAACTTTAAAGGGCCGTCGTTTTACAGCCGTAGATGACATTAAAAGCACATCGCTGAAAGAACTAAAGATCGAGTTTGAGAAGTGTTTCGAGGATTGGAAGAAGCGCTGGCACAAGTGCATAATCTCCAATGGGGACTATTTTGAAGGCGACAACATCAATGTAGAAGAATAAATAAATATTTTGTTCAAAAAATTAAAATTCTCGTTACTTTCTGAACACACCTCGTACAAGACCTTTAACGAGATATAAAACAATTTTATCTTAACAAAGAGAGGAGTAAACAGTACCTTTAATTAACTTCAAGGAATAGATTCAACCTTCAGTCTTACAAGGAATAGATTCAATATATCAGACAGCGTCAATCAAGCGTAAAAACGAAACGTAAACAATGGTTTGCTATTTTCCAAATTTAATTACAGAACACAGTTTTCCCGCTGACGTGGGGATTTCTCAAATAACTAAATTTAATGATCGCAAAACAAACTTTTAATTATTAAAAAAGTTACTCCAGTTTTTCTATTGTTAAAATCGTTTAAAAATTAAATGCTTCGCCCGGCAATAAGTTCCGGCCAATAGCAACCTTGTTTAAACAAACGAATGCATCCAGTCCGTTGTAAAGGTATTCAGTGAAACATCGATTCCTTCAAATCGATTGGGAGCCACGCTTGGTAGAACCTGAACGGACGGTCTGGCTTCATTCAAACTGACCGAGCAAATGACCGCAAGCGTCCAAACAGTGCGTTAGTTTATTAGTTCGCGCATTTTTGCTTGCTGTTTTCTGAAACATGTCTCGATTGCAGAGCACAGAGTTTCAACAAAATCATACAATCAGTGTGGTAAAAATTCATACCGACGTTTCAGATATCGCTATATGGTCCAAGGTTCTCAACGGGATCAATGTGGACCCCTTGGGGCTCTACTGAATTTTGAAGGGTGTCGATTGAATTTGAATTGGGGGTGAGATCGATGAAATAAATTCCATTTTTGTTCGCAACGTTACAGTTTATTCAACGAGAATAACTGATTTTTTTTAACGTCCGACTATTGTGCACACTTGGGCTAATGCAGACGATGGGATGATTTATAGCGTATGAAAATGCCAAGCCCTCGCCGGGAATCGAACCCGGGTCCTCGGGGTGAAAGCCTAGTACGCTATCCACTAGGCCACCGAGGCGGCAGACTGCAACTGAAAAATTGCAGTCCGTCGGCAGTATTCACAAGAAAATTTAGAATTTGGTTTTATTGCGTCTCCAGGGAACGATTCCCTCCCAGTATGTTTAATCTACAAGAAAACATTATCTAACGATTATATTAAACTATCGAAGATGACAGACCATGAGAATGCATCTTACTAAGCAAAATAATAATTTTGGATTATTTTAAAATTAAAGAAAAATTTTAGAACTTTTTTTTGGTGTTTAACGTCCGACTATTCTACACACTTGGGCTAATGCAGACGATGGGATGATTTATAGTGTATGAAAATGCCAAGCCCTGTCCGGGAATCGATCCCGGGTCCTCGGGGTGAAAGCCCAGTACGGCAGCAACTAGTAGGCCACCGTGGCGGCTTGAGAACCGCTCCAAAACTGAAATTAAAACATTTCTTAAGCTGTCTACGACTACAAATTATGCAGGGGGATTAAACAAGTGGATACGCCGAATTTTGGAGTTGCAAATACATTCGCAAAAAATACGTCAATTTAACAAGTTTAACACGTTTAACAAGCGAAGAAGGATTTAGATATGTAAATAATTTATTGCCAAAGACAAAAAATCGATTCAAGATACCATAACGTGGTAATTTACGATTAATATTAACAAATATTTCCCCGGATATAAGTAAGATAATCGAAGGACATCAACCGCAACGATCTTATTAAAATTTTATGTATTTATGTGATTTATATTTTATTAAAATTTCTGCTTCTTTAAACACAATTATATGTTTAACGTATACGCTATCTAATACAATTATTTAAATACAATCTACAAAATACAAATTATTTAAAAACAAATTGCATTACTGAATTGCTCCTAATGAAAGCTTCATTTGCGGTGATATTTGTGCAACACATTGTAAACATATGGGAGTGTACGGAATATAAAAAATTATTTAGGGGGGTCGAAGCAGAAAAAGTTTAAGACCCCTGGTATAGTCAAACGTATGTTATTCCCACTGTGCTAAACCATAGCGAAAGTTAAATTAGGTAATGTGT
>CM040184.1:74470453-74477953 GCA_022606455.1 Callitettix versicolor | reverse complement strand
ATTACTGAAACGTATTATAACAGGTGACGAAACATGGGTTTACGGATATGAAGTCGAAACTAAGGCTCAATCGTCCCAGTGGAGGAATTCTGGCTCGCCAAGACCGAAAAAGGCTCGACAAGTGCGGTCGAACGCGAAGGTTATGTTCACTGTGTTCTTCGATATTAATGGCATAGTGCTTTATGAATTCCTGCCACCAGGTGAAACGGTCAATAAAGAGTAAGTACTACCTACAAGTTCAACGCCGTTTGCGTGAAGCAATCCGAAAAAAATGCCCGGATCTCTGGAAAAACAATTCATGGCTTTTGCACCACGATAATTCACCAGCTCGCACTTCATTGCTTGTTCGAATTGCTAAACAATTTTTAGAAGTGTACTTTCACTAATCACGATGGTATAATAAGATTTTCAAAAAAAGCGAAAGATAAAATTAGTCATTGTGTGATACAATATTGTAATTTTTGGAAATTTTCTTCTATCGCGTTAGTAATACAGCTGTGTTTAGGTACTTTAAGCCTGCATTGTGGTAAGGTATTTAAAGGCTGCATTGTGTTTAGGTACTTAAAGGTTGCACTGTGTTTAAGTACTTAAAGGTTGAATTGTGTTTGTTGCATTGTGTTTAGATACTTAAAGGTTGCATTGTGTTTAGGTACTTAAAGGTTGCATTGTGTTTAGGGACTTCAAGGTTGTATTTTGTTTAGATACTTAAAGGTTGCATTGTGTTTAGGTACTTTAAGCCTGCATTGTACTTAGGCACTTAAAGGTTGCATTGTATTTAGGTACTTAAAGGTTGAATTGTGTTTAGATACTTTAAGGTTGCATTTTGTTTAGGTACTTAAAGGTTGCATTGTGTTTAGGTACTTCTAGGTTGCATTGTGTTTAGATACTTAAAGGTTGCATTGTGTTTAGGTACTTAAAGGTTGCATTGTGTTTAGGGACTTCAAGGTTGCATTTTGTTTAGATACTTAAAGGTTGCATTGTGTTAAGGTACTTTTATTGTACTTAGGCACTTAAATGTTGCACTGTATTTAGGTACTTAAAGGTTGAATTGTGTTTAGATACTTTAAGGTTGCATTTTTTTAGGTACTTAAATGTTGCATTGTGTTTAGGTACTTAAAGGTTGCATTTTGTTTATGTACTTAAAAGTTGCGTTGTGTTTAGATAATTATAGGCTGCATTGTGTTTAGGTACGAAAGGTTGTATTGTGTTTAGATACTTAAAGGTTGCATTGTGTTTAGGTACTTAAAGGTTGCATTGATTTAGGTACTTCTAGGTTGCATTTTGTTTAGATACTTAAAGGTTGTATTGTGTTTACGTACTTAAAGGTTGCATTTTGTTTAGGTATTTAAAGGTTGCATTTTGTTTAGATACTTAAAGGTTGTATTGTGTTTAGGTACTTAAAGGTTGCATTTTGTTTATGTAATTAAAGGTTGCATTGTGTTTAGGTTATTAAAGGTTGCATTTTGTTTAGATACTTAAAGGTTGTATTGTGTTTAGGTACTTACAGGATACATTTTGTTTACATACTTAAAGGTTGTATTGTGTTTAGGTACTTACAGGATACATTTTGTTTACATACTTAAAGGTTGTATTGTGTTTAGGTACTTAAAGGATGCATTTTGTTTAAATACTTAAAGGTTGCATTGTGTTTAGATACTTAAAGGTTGCATCGTGTTTAGGGACTTAAAGCCTGCATTGTGCTTAGGTACTTAAGGTTGCATTGTGTTTAGGTACTTGAAGGTTGCGTTGTGTTTAGGGACTTTAAGCCTGCATTGTGCTTAGGTACTTAAGGTTGCATTGTGTTTAGATACTTAAAGGTTGCATCGTGTTTAGGGACTTTAAGCCTGCATTGTGCTTAGGTACTTAAGGTTGCATTGTGTTTAGGTACTTGAAGGTTGCGTTGTGTTTAGGGACTTTAAGCCTGCATTGTGCTTAGGTACTTAAGGTTGCATTGTGTTTAGATACTTAAAGGTTGCATCGTGTTTAGGGACTTTAAGCCTGCATTGTGCTTAGGTACTTAAGGTTGCATTGTGTTTAGGTACTTGAAGGTTGCGTTGTGTTTAGATACTTATAGGCTACATTATGCCTTTTTGAATAATACAATTTGACTGCGGGAAAGAATAGCAATGTTTTTTAAGCTGTTCGATGATCCTTGGCGTTTATCCACTAACCCAACTGTACAATGCTTTTTTTGTGGAAAGGAAACGTTCAGATTTAGGCCCTACATATATTTTGAGAATCCCACTCTATTTAATTCTGGTTCAATAACGACCGACTGCTCTTTCAACTCACCAATAAGCAGATTCGCACCGTCCGCCAAGTCTTTGTCGTACAGCGCCACCACCTTCATACCGTCGACACTAAGAGGCGTGACATCAAGCAGGACACCTTCACTGACGTCACAGCTGTTCCGTCCTGGCCGTGTTACTTGGTACACGGAGAAATCTGGAGCATGCGTTACTTTCCGCGCCTGCGTGGTAATGATGGTCGCCTGAGTAGTAGGAGACTCCGTGGTAGGGTTCTTCAGGCGGTCGTCACCAGGAAGTGGGGTCGTTGTATTTACTGCGCTCAGTACTGGTTCTGTCGTTTCTTTGACGGTAGTCTGGTTGTTTGATAAGGTGGTCATCTTAGGCGGGTGAAGGCTGACTTGTTGTGCTGTCTGCAGTAAGGTGTCGTTGATGCGAACTAGAAGGATGTCGCCACTTTGCATCTCGATGCTGGCTTCCCATTTGTGATTGTCCTTTAATTCCTGAAACATGACAATAACTTGAATATAAGGGAAAATTATTGCTTACTATGTGTGATAACCTCAGAAATTATTTCGATAATTATTCGTCACTGAGTGAACTACCTGGCCTAATTAATTAATTTTAAAATTAAAATTTTAAAAATAACGGTTTGAGAGTTAATTTAAAAAATCGATTCTTTTTCCGATATACTTCTACATCGTAAATAACGTACAGTACGATGACAAAATCGGATTAAAAAAGAAAAGTTTTATTTTTGAAGGTTTCTAACGACCGCCATTTTGAAACGTCGAACGATTGTTGTTCAACGTGTCAAAGCTATTACTGAAATATTTTTTCGCTAAGTTTAAACCAAATCGAACGCACGTTGCAAACGCTGACGTGTTAACACGTCCGAAAAATGTTCTAGAGGCCACGATCGGTGCTCATTACGTGGTCCTGGGCCACGGTGTTACCATACTGGCCGATCCAGTTACACATAATCCTTTCAAAAATTCAGTAAAAGCAAAACAATATCGAAATCGGAAATCATTCTTAAAACTGTAATTAAATTTCACCAAAATCGGAACGTCAGTTCTTGAAATATCCTTACAATTTTGTTGATAATGATGAGACATTTCTACGAGTCTCTAAAAGCCTGTATTTTAATCATTATTTTTCATTCTTTAAATAATATTAAAAAGAATTTTATTCTATTGGAATTTAGTTCAATTAAGAGGTTTAACGGTCAACATTTAACGGTCAATGTTTAAACGCGTTACAAATTTTCTAAAGAAAAAACTATTATTTCGTAACACGCTGAGCTTGGGATGTCATTAAAACAAAGTTAAGTCAATTTACACTAATTAGTTTCAATTAAACACCTTCATTACTTGAACTTTTCGCTTCTGACTCTCGGACCCACTAATGATACTTAATAGCTCATTCCCACTGGAAAATAAACTATTTGAGTCGCCATTATTGGTAAAACACAGACAGGATCTTTAAACAAACACTGATCCTGGACGTCTAGAACCTTTTTCGAAAAATCGTGTGCAACACGTAGACGAGATGGAAGCGAATTTCCAAAAGTAATCTTTTCTGAAGCTCTTGATTTCGCTAACATAAACACCATTAAAATCTGCATTTTTAAACTTTCAAATTGAACTGAATTTACAAAAACGATCACCGTTTGCAGTAAAATTAAAATGTCTTAATTTTTTAACGGATTTTGAATATTCAAAATGCTATTTTTTGCAGTTTTTAATAACGGTGAAAACCAGATTTTTTTAAATATTTAAGACAAGAATGTATGAGTTTTAAGAAAATTAAAAATGACATTTTGAAACTTTTGAACAAATTTTGCTGTTTAACTAAAATTTTAACGACAAATTTTCCAATGGAAATTCCTTAACGAAACTAAGGTATCTGAATTGCGTACAATTTTTAAATGTTTTAAATTTCTTTACAAATTTGACGACAAAATAATTGTATAAGTTTTGTTGTTAAAAAATAACAATCTCAAACAATACAATCATCATCTGAACAACTATTATTATACAATTTACGCAGTCTATGAAACCGGCACAAATCGATACACAAAACGGTGTCACTTGAGTGCAGTTCAAAGACGAGTTGTCTGGAGTCAAGATCGAGTTAAGTAGACATAAATTATGTATAAAACGTTTCGATAAAACGTTCGCAAGCGGGTTACTTACGCCCAAACCCGATTACAATAATAAATTTATAAAATATTATAATCAATTGTAATCGCGGCTGTTTCGCTGACGTGATAGAAGCGAATTTCCAAAAGTATTTTTCTTTTTGAAATTCTGATTTCACCATCATGATCAGCATTAAAACCTGCATATATTAGAATTTTAAACTTTCAAATCACTTTGAAAATACCAACGAAAATGAACCTTGACCACCGTCAAAAATTGCACAAAAATAATTTGTGCAGTTTTTAACGTAGATCACGGCGGTGAAATCGTATTTTCGAAGACATTTAATGAATTTTATTGATTTAAAATGACCGCCATTTTGAAATTATTAAACGAAATTTGCTCGTATTGGAACAAAATTGCGAACGCGAGCGTGATACATATAAAAGAATTTTAACAACATTCCTAAAAACATGATCTAGAGGTCAGGATTGCACATCTGGTTGTTAGTGGAACCACCATGCAAAATTTCAATTTCAAAGGCCTTGTTCTTTTTTTTTTTTTGAGATAGAGTGATCAATGAGTGAATGAGTTTACACGGATGCCTTTTATGTATAAATGAGAAAAGTATTTTAAATTTCTGTGGGTTGGTATTTTATATTGAATATTTTAATGGTTATTTGTATAAATTTTAACGTTCATTGGTGCAGCCAATTCAAATTTTCAAAAAGTTTAAGAAACACCCGTATTTCATCTGTTTACGTTTGTGTAAGTGTAGAATGAATAATCTGTGTTTAGAATTAATAATGATTTTGGTATGACCGCTTTTTGAAATGGAAGTCTACATAAAAAACAAGATTTTTTTGTGTGCCAAGTTTGAACTAACGTTTTTGACCACTGAAGTCGTAAAATTTAAGTACCAACTGCCTAAAGTACCGTCAGACGTTAGAAAGATACGTAAACAATGTGCCAAAATATAAGGCGGAGACATTTAAAATTTATTTGGTATTAGATACTTTTGTAAACAAAACTCATTTATTAATAAAAACTTTCGATATTTCCAAAACTAATGAGTTAGTAATTTATTTCTAGATAAAGTTTTAAAAAAGTAATGGGAGGGGTTATTTAAAACTCATTCTGTATAGCTTCACACATATTTCGATTTAAGTATCGTTTATTAAAATATGTAAACTAATATCATAAAAGCAACTATAACAAATACAGTTTCGAAAGTTAAATTTATGGGTGAACTATCGAATTCATTTGAAGTAAAAACGGGAGTCAGGCAAGAGGGATGGGCTCTCCCCTTTATTGTTTAATTGTGCATTTGAGAAAGTAGTCAGGGAATGGAAGAAAAATATAAAAAGTGGAATAGGATTGGGTTACAAAAAGAAGAATCTCAGAATTAGCTGTATTGCATTTGCAGATGATATGGCCTTGTTTGCTGAAACAATGGAGGAAGCAAGGGAGCAGATTCTTGAATTGAAGAAACAAGCAGCTAAAATAGGTCTAAACATATCTTTTGAAAAGACCAAAATCATGACAAACAACAAATACCCAAATAAATACCTTAAAATCCAAGAACAGAAAATAGAAATTGTAAAAGAGTTCAAATATCTTGGTGAATGGATTAGTTGGAATGCAGATGAAGGCAAGGCAATGGAATCCAGGAAAAACAAACTTGAATTGGCCTTCCAATTGACGAAAGAAACATACAATAAGAAATCCCTTTCATGGGGTCCAAAATTAAACATTATAAAACAGTGATCAAGCCGGAAGCACTGTACGCAGCAGAAACATTAACCATGAATCGCATATGCCAGATAGAAAAGCTTGAAATAACGGAAAGGAAAATCTTAAGAAAAATTATAGGAACAAAATTTCAGGATAATAAGGTAGTATATATAAGAAATGAAGCTCTCTACAAGAAAATTGAAAAACTGTCAGATACTATGAGAAAAAGGAGAATAAATTTTTACGGCCATCTTCTTAGAATGAACTCTAATAGATTAACGAAACAAGTGTTTGATTTTTTCCATAATCGTAAAACAAAACCGAACTGGTTTAAAGAAATTGAAAAAGACCTAATAGAATTAAAAATTACAGAAAATTCACTGCTTGACCAAACTGCTAAGATAAGTACCAAGGACGAAAGAATAAGATTCCAAGATAAAACCAAAATAAAACCTTAACCTATCATTTCAGAAGAGGAGAGGAAAAGAAGATCAGAAAGAATGAAGAGCTACTGGGAACAAAGAAAAGTACAGCGCGCAAGAAATGATTAATTCAGCGTACCCCAAAGAGGGTGAAACGAAAAGAAGAAAATATGTAAACATTTTGCCTTATTTAACAAAATCATTTCTTTGTGCAGAACTAGGTAGCAAGTAGCTTTTCCTTGTTCTGTTTCCTCTGAGTTATCGTTATTTTTTTTATTAGAGCTTGTGTAATGAATACGTTTTAAGACTTTGAACATAATTTAAAAATATATGTTTACAAGTTTTTTTATTTATAACTAAATTTATTCATTGTGAAAAAGCAATATATATATATATATATATATATATATATATATATATATATATATATTCTTTCTTTTCAATAAAGAAATGAATATTAGTAAAATATTTTTTAAAGAAATCTCATTTTGCATATAAGTAGGAATCCCGATAGAATATCCCAACTCTCTGATTGGTGGATATACATACACACGAGCTGAGCTTGGATATATACGTGCCGTAGGTGTGCGTCGACGTCACGAGGTGTCGGAGCTGTGGGTTGACATCACGGTTGACGAAACAGCCCCGGCCCATGATTTCTGGGAATGTTGTGACCACAGATAGGGCTCGTACCATGATGGTACTAATTGTCGGGCACGGTACGTTATGGCGACGGGGCTGGGTACCTACCATGATGGCACCACGATACCAGTATCAAGGCCGGGCGGAGTACAATATGACGCTAGGAACGGACTGGGCGCGTACCATAATTGCTGGGAATGTTGCTACCACAGATAGGGCTCGTACGATGATGATAGCACCAATGGCTAGGCAGCGAACATTATGGCGACAGGTTGGGTACGTACCATGATGGCGGAAATGGCCGAGCATGGT